>JBBELK010000696.1:0-600000 GCA_037783545.1 Henricia sp. BOLD:AAB3569 | reverse complement strand
GACTTATTTTCGACTGGAGACGAGGACCTTGGGAGGACCAACTGGGTGAAACATAACATCGACACCGGGAATGGTCGCCCGATGAAGCAGAGACTGAGGCGTCAACCACCGCATAAGCAGCAGAAAATTGACCGACAGGTCAAGGGCTTGCTTGAATACGGATTGGTAGAGCCGTCAAATAGTCCATGGGCCTCAAATGTAGTATTAATCAACAAGAAGGATGGGAGTCAACGTTTTTGCGTGGACTACCGCAAGCTTAATGAGGCGACCATAAAGGACGCGTATCCCGTCCCAAGGATCGACGACACTTTGGATGCCTTGTCGGGTGCGAGGTGGTTTTCAACACTAGACCTCGCATCCGGCTATTGGCAAGTTGAAATGGACGAGGATGCCCAACGTAAGTCGACGTTTGTAGTGCGCGGGGGACTGTACAGCTGGAGGGTTATGCCCTTCGGCTTGTGCAATGCCCCTGCCACTTTCGAAAGGCTGATGGAGAGGGTAGTCGCTGGACTACAGTGGGAAACACTCTTGGTTTATATCGATGATGTTATCGTGTACGGTCGGAGCGAGCTGGAAGAAATACAGCGTCTACGCGAGGTATTCCGGAGGCTCAGAGCAGCAGGGCTGAAACTAAAGCCGAAGAAATGCTTTCTCTTCCAGAAGTCTGTAAAGTATCTCGGACATGTGGTTACCGAAAATGGAGTATCCACCGATCCGGGAAAAATCGAGGCCATCAAGTCGTGGCCCGCGCCTACCGACGTGAAAGGAGTGCGAAGCTTCATAGGACTGGCCTCCTATTACCGCAGGTTTATCAAGGACTTCGCCAGCGTGGCCAAACCTCTACATCAGCTAACGGAAAAATCGCGGGACTTCGTGTGGGACGAGGCCTGTGAGGCGGCATTCGAAACTCTCCAGACACATTTACAGGAGGCGCCCATCCTTGCATATCTAAGGCCAGAAGGAGCTTTCGTGTTGGATACGGATGCTACTGGGCAAGGAATTTGGGCGGTCTTATCCCAAATTCAGGACGGAGAAGAGCGAGTAATTGCATACGCCAGCAGGACCCTCTCGAAACCCAAAAGGAACTACTGCGTCACCCGCAGGGAATCCTTGGCGGTAGTATACTACCTCAAGCATTTCTGACAGTACTTGTACGGGAGGCATATCTCAATACGGACGGATCATGCCGCCTTGCGATGGCTCTTGAACTTTAAGAATCCTGAGGGGCAGGTAGCCCGATGGATACAAGTAATCGAAGAGTTCGACTACGAGATAATACACCGCCCGGGTAAGAAACACGGAAACGCTGATGGCTTGTCGCGTAGGACATGCAGACAGTGCGGATTGCCGGATGAGGTGCAACTGTGGGACCAAATTACATCTGTTGAGACAGGACGGATCGATGATGCGGACGGAGGCGAAGCGTTGGCAAGAGCGCTGCAAATGAGACCACATATAACGTCAACTGGGATCGTTCAAGCCCAACGACGGGATCCCATGCTTTGCGGGATTATAACCTGTAAGGAGGAGTCCGAGGAGCGCCCGGGATGGAGCTACGCTCAGGCACGGGGCGTCGTTGGCAAAATTTACTGGAGACAGTGGGAAAGACTGGAAATGCGAGACTCAGTACTCTGTCGACGCTGCGAGTCGACAGATGGAACGGTGACTAAATGGAAGATTGTCTTACCCGAGGAACTCAGAGAGGACGTGCTCGAGGAACTACACAGTGGTGTAACCGGAGGCCATTTTGGGGCGGAACGAACGCTAGCCAAGGTGAAGGAGCGGTACTATTGGGCTAAAATGGCTGCAGACGTACGGTCATTGTGCCGGAGGTGCCTGAAGTGTGCCCAGCGTAAATAGCCACCCAAAAAGAGACGCGCACCTCTTCAGCAGTATCGAGTTGACATGCCCATGGATAGGGTTGCGATAGACCTCATCGGGCCCTTGCCGGAAACGGAGGACGGCAACAAGTGGATTCTCGCTATAGGGGAAAAGTGGATGGACGCTTACGCCCTGCCAGACAGTACAGCCGAAACCGTGACAAAGGCCTTTGTGGAGAACTTTGTGGAGTGCCACGGGAATTACACTCGGATCAGGGGAGGAATTTTGAGGCCGAGGTATTCCAAGAGATGTGCAAGATTCTGGGGATCGAGAAAACTAGGACTGTGGCCTATAATCCAAAATCCGACGGACTTTACAACAGGACGCTTCTCAACACGGTGTATATGATGATAGAACCCAACCGAAATCAGAAAGCCTGGGACAGGCAGTTGGCATTCGCCACGTCTGCCTACCGGTGTGTTCCGCATGAGTCAACGGGCGAAACGCCCAATATGCTCATATTGGGACGTGAGGTGAGGCTACCAGTCGATCTCATGACACAAATGCCAGCACCGGAACGGACCAACGCAGAAAGTGATTATGCGCAAGACCTGCGGGAGCGAATGCAGGCCGCTCATGAACGTGCGCGAGAGGCACTGAAGCGCAGTGCTCGTCATCAGAAGAAGACGTACGATAGAAGGACGGCACTGACTTTGTTCAGGGTCTGTTCGTCTGGCTGTTCGTACATGCTAGGAAGAGGGGGGTGTCTCCAAAGCTCACCTCACGCTGGGAGGGCCCCTACCTCATTCTTAAGAAGCTGTCGGACGTGACATATCGCATACAACGTACGTAGTCCACGAGGAAAGATGCAAGCGGTCCACTTCGACCGCCTCAAGCCTCACCAGAGACCAGAACGACAGGCTTGGCATCACACGACAAATGGGGGCGCAAATAGGAGTACTGGTGAAGCAAGACCCGAACTGGTGGACAGAGATACTCAGACCCAGGAGGGAAACGATCCGATCGGTCAGTTACCGGGAGATAGTGGGGGCTTAGAAGGAAGCTCCCCACGTCTAGAAACCGACTCGGTCGAGGGCCCCCATCGAGACGGAACCCTGCGCGGGCCCCCATCGAGACGGAACCCTGCGCGGGCAAGGCAGCTGCCTCACCGTTTTCGGTAGCCCAGTAAACCGGGACTGAGACGAGCACCGAGCTACGTTCCAGAACGGCGCCCAGGTCAAAGAGATCCGATTAGAGAGAATCGATGACGTGCAGTTTGACCACGCATCTACCTGATGTTCTCAAGAACTGATTTATTCCAATAACTGTCTCGTGATTTTCTTAAATCATAATGATTGATATTGTTCCAGTTTTTAAATGTTTTCTACCGTTTTATCATGTTTGTTAAACTTTACCAAAGGTTCTCTGAGATAATTATGAAAGAACTTATCCTAATTACACGGATGATGAACACTTGTTTAAATGCCCTTGATAATTTTTAGAAGTCAATTTGCTCATGCTTGTTTATGTTAAGCTTTATCTGAACGAGGACGTTGAGGCTCAGAAGGAAGCCGTGTAGCATGGAAACAAATTAGGACTTATGTTTTATAGATTTTAATGGTAACTTAGAAACACCGTAGTTTTTGACGTCACACTTGCGAAGTAGCTAGCGAGCATGCGTGAGTTGCGAGCTCAGCGCATGCGTGATCCTGCTGCGAGCGCGCGAGTGAGCAGTTGCAGTCGAGACTTCAAGCTGAACGGAGCTGACATACAACCGTGGTAGCGCTAACGGTAAGCAACGCCCGCAGGGAGGCGACCCGTGGCAGACCCGACGCCTCGTAGGGAGGACGCCCGCTATATAACGGTTGTGTCCTGAGGCGCCGGTGTCCTGAGGCGCCAGTGTCGCTCGGCAGGGCTATCAAGTAGTAAGGCGCTAGGAGAAGCAGCACTCGCGATGCGCTAGGAGTAGTGCAGCTACATGCAGACAGCCACAAGCGAGGCGCTAAGTACAGTGCGACGGCACGGCGAAGCGCTCGGCCAAATTGAGCATTTGGAAGTGAAGTAAACCTCTGTAATTTTCTTAAGATGCCAATAAATCATTCGTCATCAAATAAAGTCAGTACAAGGTCCAGTCATTTATTTACCCGTTAGACGAGATCCCCTTGTCCGTGGATAGGTTCCGTTTTTGGCTCTACACACGCGGCGGTATATTTCTGGCCAAACGGACTGGCGCTTAGTGAGGCCCTAGATGCTTGTTTTTGAGACCTTACATTTGGGGCGAGGAACCAAGTAGTAGAAAATCACTACTACCCGGGTCCGCCACGATAGCAAACATGCTATTGGCATTTTATGGACAGTTTCTTTTTAATTTTTAATGTGACGTATGTAATAGAACACACTGCGCCACCTTCTAACATCACCCACCAAAAAAGGACCCGGAATGGTCCTTTGCCGGCGCGGCAGGTCCCGCGTCCACCCAGAACGGCCCTGCATGATGACGGTCACCCTTCGCTGGCAGGTCCTATATGAGGGGTCCCGTATCCACCTGGAATGGGCACCAAGGTCGCCCTTCGTCGGCAGGTCCTACAAGGGTACCCGCGTCCACCCAGAACGGCCCTGATGGTCGCTCGACGGTTGCTCATTAACGTTTTGCATAACATTTCTCCGCCGACCCGAATGCGATGGCCTTTCTTTTGGGAAAATACTCGAAAACTATGGATTGGATTATTGGATGGACCCAAAAAGGTGAGAGGCGAGGGGTCTCTTTCATAAACTATCGAGTCGTTAATTGTGTTTTAGGGCGATGTCCAGTTTCCGGGCAGTGCGAAATCTGATTGCCCGTTTAAATACCCTGAGCTCTCATTCAGGGTGTGCTTTCCGTAAACGCTTGCCGTAAGATCTCGTGAAAGTTTTCGGGGATTTTCGCGGAGACACGAGGACATGGGGTGGCGTCTTTATCGTTTTCGATGAATGTCGGAGCATTCGGTGAAGTTATATTGACTTCGAAGCCACCGTGGTGGATTTTTCAAAATTTCTCCCGATAGGCGAGTGTCGCCTGATCATGTCGTGGCAGAGCCAACTTGACAATTTGTACCAAAGATAGTAGGCCTATCATAGCGCCGCGTAGAGGCGCTATACTATCACGCTATAGTATCTTTGATTTGTACTAGCCCCACTCTGCCATGTTTTGTGTCATATTCATTCTGCACTGCACTGTACCTACCTTTTTCGTTGGAGCTACTCCCTCCAGACTGAACCAAGTATGCACTAAGTATTTCGACCAGAAGGCAACACGCGATTAGCTATAATGGAACAGACAAAATAAAATAAAAGGTACCACTAATATGTAAAGATTTTGTGAAATAATAATAAACACTAAACAAATAAAAATACCAAACTCGCCTTCGGCTCGTTCAGTATTTTCATGACTAGTGCGGTAGGCTTTTCGATATCTCGCGCGCATTGTGGTATAGATTGGTTCCCGATCCCTATAGATTGGTTCGCTTATTGCGAAAATATAGGGATCGGTAAAGGGCAGCCATGACGGGCAGAATTCTGCCCGTCACGTGGTTATTATTATTTATGTATTTTTAGTAAGTGCGCAGATTTTGCATTGACATTTTTAACTTGGCCGTGCGTGTCGAACATATCCAATTATGTAAATAAAGTACATTGCCTAAAGCAAAGGGCTTGGCCAATTTTTAAATATAAAAAACACAATGCGCACGCGCAAAGACGACCAATTACAGATCAAGATGAAGCGCCCTTTACCTGTCCTTATATTCTCCTGTGTGGACGGGAACCAGTCTAATTGTGGTATAGAATGCGGATAAACAAGCCCACGGCGTGGCGCCCCAGTCACGTGTATTTAGGTTTCTGTATTCGATAGGGAACTTATCCTTAATACATCTCAAGTTTCACGTACCGGTAGTAGTTTTAAGCGACCGAAGTGTTATAGGCCTGTCTAGCGGCCGGTCTCTCCGCTGCGCCGAATCGAAAGCATGCATATCATCGCATGTTCGGCTCCGGCGCAACGGTGCCGGTATATAGGCTACTACTCACAATAAGTTAGGGATAATGGGGTGTACGCAGATATTTTATTGAGAGTATGAATTATGCTTGAATTATTTTGTATATGATTAGACAATTGTATCTGCATGACAGACACACACTCTCAGAACGCTGGTTAAAATATCACTGGTTAAAAATCAGTTGGTTAAAAATCTCCCAATGTTGGTTAAATTCTCTGAGTTGGGTAAATTTTTCTTTAACCAGGGGTTGGTTAAGAAATATACTGCTTTCTGGTTGGGTAAACTGCGGGTTGTGTAAAATATAAGATCAGAGGGCTGTATTTTAACCAACTATGGTTATAATTCACACCCCCCACAAAGCGAAAGTTGGTTAAAAATTTCGCCTAACCATGTCACGTGGTGTCCAGTGAAAGCCACCATTGGTTAGTGACTCGATTGTCTGCAGAAAAGCAGCAGCGATAAAATGCCAACGCGCGTTCGTTTCGTGTGTGTGCCTTGTATGTGTAAAACTATACACAAACGTATACAGGACTGTGTCATGGCGGATGTGTTGACGGCAAATTTGCAAAATGTAGTCGTGTTTCCGAGCCGAAACAACTAATTTAAGGTAAGTTCTGCCTCGTTAATTGTCTGGTCTGATCGGTGAATGGTGGGGAGACATTTTAGTAGTTGCTAGCGGTCGGTTTTGGAAACCTTTCTCGAAGATTTAAACCGAAAGTGTTATTTTTTACCCGTACGGGTTGTCACGAGTATAACGTTACTTACACGTTGTAGGCCGTGTGCGCGTGCACGTACGTGCAGCGAGTGCGGGCCGCGCCACAAACTAGTACATCATACAGTATGTGTACACCATATACTCGCTACGCACGGCCTATATACGTGTAACTTTTCCCCACCACTCCCGCCGGGCTGCCCCACCTGTACCTAGAGGCAGGGTTGTCACTTTTCGAATGACAATTCTCCACCCGTGGCGCAAAATTTGGGTTACAAACTCCCCACCCATGGGGCAAAAGATGCACGTTTTGCTCCCTGTGCGCTGACAATTTGATTTCCATGCGTTTAAGTCCCACCCTGGGGCACGGAAATCGTCGGACCAAATCCCCACCTAAGGGGTGGGGCATCGCGGGGTGGGGGCAGTGATAGGTGCAATATTAATAATAATAATGAATATTTGTAATGCGCCGGTATCCATTAGAAAGATTATCAGATGCTATTAGTTTAATAGTAGTATGAATGGATGGGTCACATATACCGCCTTTGGATCTTACTAATAGTTAATAGTCCTTGTTTCATTTTGTTTATCCACAAAGGAGGGGATGATCGGATCGGATTTGGCATCTTGGCAGCAACTGTTACTCGACAACAACTAACAGCAGAAGCCAAGGCGGCATAACCACTCATCGTGCACATCAGTTGATCTGACTAGGCTACTGCTAAGCAAGGCTTCGGCGTGAACCACGTCTTCTTGATCAAAGCTGCATTTTGACCACTTTTTCGACACAACTATAACAGGTTGAGTAAAAAAACTATACACTTTTAAAATTACTTATTGTGTTTCAGTGTATAAATATTTATTTGGGATGTTTTGACAACGTGTATTTTGGATAAGTTCTGGTGTGTTATTTGGTAGCAGTTCAATTAAATTATGTTTCATGCATGACCGCACATGAGGCAAATAAGGGTGTCGGGTGGAACACGACTTGCGCCAATTCAGTATGGCTAGGAAGAAGAAAAGGATTTGAACCAGTGCAGAGCTGACATCCGTCCCGGATTTTGCAACAGGTTCTTCGGAAAATAATTAATTTGGTGGTCTCTTTTTTGTTCAATTCTGATGTTGGCGCAAGTCGTGTTCCACCTGACACCCTTATTTGCCTCATTTGCGGTCATGCATGAAACATAATTTAAAGGACACAGGAGAACCTATCCAAAATACATGTCAGAACATCTCATATAAATATTGGTACACTAAAACACAAAAAGTAATTTTAAAAGTGTACATATAGGTTTTTTTACTCACACTGTAGAACGAACTTGCCATTGTAATTGCAACTCGGAAATTTTGCAAGTGTTATTTCCTAATCTGAATTTAACCTTTCTTTAGCTGTGTAAACCACACAAATAAAAGTACGCTCTTCTCTGACTTCATATATAGTGCAGCTGAGCTAAACGTCACACAAGCATTCTCGAACTCATTGTTAACACAGTGTGATGTGAAACATTTAAAGATGCCAAAGGAAGGAAGCCAAACACTTTCATTTAGAAAATACCAGTATATATTTGGCCTACACCTGCTGCTAAAGTATATAGGGATGTACATCAAATATCACAAAATAAATAAAATACAAAAATTGTAGAACTGTCAAGTCCATCGTGTGGTGTTTGCCTTTATTTAGTGTGCTTTATACCCAAATATATATATTTTAAACTTTTAACATAATAAATTAACCAACTGTTGGTAAAATATTGCCCAATTACTGTGAACAGCATTTCAGTAAAATGCCCAACCATTCGGGTATAACCAACTGAATGGTTAAAATTTGCCCAATTCAGCATTAACCAACAGATTGGTTAAAATAAAATTAACCAATAATTGGTTAAAAAGTTTAACCAACCACGTATTAAAATTTAACCAACCTGGGTTGGTTAAGGTTTTAACCAACTGTTGGGATGTTCACCTGGTAATACATGGTTGGTTAAAATTTTAACCAAGTTGGTTAAAATTTTTAACCAACGTTCTGAGAGTGCACTTGTCACAGGACAGGAATAGGTGAAAACAATCATTTTAAAAAAGAAATCCAAAATTGACAAACATACCAATATCCCTAACTTATTGTGAGTAGTGTATTTTTCTGATATCCAATACGTTGCATGGAAAATAAAAACCACACCGAATGGAAAGAGTAAAGTTGACCATGTTGGCATCAGACCTTGTGTACAAAACAAATGAGACTGGCTAAACAAAATTGCCAAAATCTATATATTGACGGTCCCACTTCCAAATTTTGGCTTTTCCATCAAATCTGCACCCATCGATGCTTGATAAATCATTTCAAGAAAAATACTATGATCAACTTCTCAATTTAATCAGGAGTCCCTAATCTTCACAGTTTTGCTGACCAAACAACGGTTTTTTGGGAAATTTCATTTTCACATTAAAAACATTTTCACTGGAAACCTTTGAATCTGATATGTGATTTTGATATTTTTTCTTGAAGTCATTATTCTTTTCCTTGTACCTGAAAAAAAAAACATTAAGAATCCCCATCAAAATAATTTAGTACTCGATCACCTCAGACACAAAACACAGAAGAGTGGCCAATCAAATCCTGAGCTTTTCTTGACGTGAAAACGTTTGAATTTTCCTCCAAAACTATGCAGTTATATTGTCACGTCAAACATGTGAACTACATGTAGTTTAAAAGACACATTTGTTGCCAGCAGAGCTGTAAAGAAGACTCCAGTCCTTTACTCTTGCAACGTGATGAATGTCAGAAAAATATAAAAGAATTTAACTAGAAACAGGCACTTTTGCGAGCCGAACATACGACGGCATGCATGCTTTCGACTCGGCGCGGCGGAAAGACCGCCCGCTAGACAGGCCTAGAGCACTTCTGGTCGCTTAAAACTACGTGAAAAAGGTAAGATAAGTTCCCTATCCAATACAGAAATCTGTGCAATGTATTTGATTTAAGTTTTCACTGAAATTTTTCGCGGAATATTCGAAGCGTGCCCCATACACACGCATATGGGTCTGTCCACGGTAATGGGGTACAATTCTGTAACATTCAAGATCTTAGGTCCCAGTTCACTTCAAATGTGTAAATTTTATCTTTAAATTATCAAGCTAAACTGAGGAAATAGCGTTTTCATCAAGGAGTAAGAAAAATAGTCCTACAACATACATTTGTGAAAACCTCGTGCACAAATTTTCCTATTACGCATGTAACAAAGACGGAAAAAGATGTCACAAAATTGTTTGTCCATGTTACATGCGTAATAGGAAAATTTGTGCACTTGCTTTTTAAAAATGTATGTTGTGGCAGCAATTTGTTACTTTTTGGGGCAAAAGTTATCTCCTGAGAACAAAACAAGGACATTTCTTTAATTCTGAGATAAACTAAAGACATCTGAAAGGAATGATTGACTTATTTTTCAAATGTACCCCATTACTGTGGACAGACCCATATACACAACACATTCGATACCACAATGCCTTGCGCGCGCGAGATATCGAAAAGGCTTATTCTCATATCATTTGATGGAAAAGCCAAAATTTTGGAGTGGGACTGTCAATATTTTGGCAATAATTAAACACTGATAATTTAATGTTGACGCATATGTTAGCAAATGTTGCGCAAGAAAAAAAAGGTTGGCATGACTTTTAAATGTTGATAGACTGTTTGAAACTGGCATACCGTGCTTTTGTTGGCAAATTTTTAAAAATGTTGAGACTTGTTTTTCAGGGTTGATGGCAGAATTATCAGTGTTGAATTATTTTCGCTTTGGCGTGCCATAGTATGGACACAGTAGTGGCGGATATGATAATTGTTGACGTCAAGCGTATGGCACGCCAAAGCGGAAATAATTCAACACTGATAATTTTGACATCAACCCTGAATAACTAGTCTCAACATTTTTAAAAATTCGCCAACAAAAGCACGGTATGCCAGTTTCAAACAGTCTATCAACATTTAAAAGTCATGCCAACTTTTTTTCTTGGTCATATCTTTAGGTGGTCTCCGAATCGAGGCTCAAATTTGTCAAGGCAAAGGTTGGTTATCTTGCCACGAAAGTCACATTTGTGGATTTTTGTTTTCGTCTGTTTTCAGATGTCCTCAAAGTAACGACCAAGTGCTCAAAGTATTTCGCGTTTACGTTCGTGTTTTACGTGCATCTAAACCTCCCTATAATGTTACAGTTTGGGGGTTAGCAGTCGCTACTTGACCGCGTGGATTCCCCAGGAGATTTCCGTGGGGTTTTCCCTCCCACTTCTAAAACTGTATCTCCTTCGTCTTAAGTTGATAATAAAGTATATAGAAACAAGAGAAATGACAAGTCTCCTTTAGGACGAACATCAATTTCTATGTTCAACTTTCCTGATTACTTTTGTTTGTTGGGCTGTTTGTTTGTGTTTGTTTACTCGTTTTATTTTCTCTGTAGCCCTTTGCCTAGAGTGGCAGTTTTGCCTTGCTTGGGGCGATTTCACATTTAAAAAAAATATGACAATCCTGTCATATATATACATTCAAAGTATATAGTTCAAGCTAATACCGTATAGATGGCAGAAAGGGTGACCGTCTCAGTTGCCGAAGATGCCATAAAATGAACAACTTGAATTCGAAGTGCTTTTTTACACAGAAGTTAACTTACCTTTATGTTGGCCATATTCACGTTGCCACTGAAATTTCGTGGTGTTTTTGCTGGAATGAAAAAGCTCTCTGTCAAAACGCCTTCCCCTTCGTGGCACGCATGCAATGAATAAAGCGATGCTGCGTTATCAGTTTACCCAGAGGCATTGTGTTTTATTAGTTTCATTCCTTTGCCGACAGCACCGTGACTTTGCCGACAATAAAATGAATAATGGGAGGGGTGACACGAATATGTATTTTTCTAGAATAGAAAAAGTTATCAGCTTTCATTTGGTACCAAGAACGTAAAAATCCGTCAAGGATTAATGCTAGTCGATTAAAAACAAGAAATGATTAAATGGCTGGCAGGTCATTTAATCGACAGGGTTATGACGTAAATGTACATGTGCGCGTACATGTGTACATTGTACACATACTATGTACATATGAGCGTACGCGCACATGTACAACATGTGAAGCACGTTTCAAGAAAAAGGCTTGTATCTCCAATTCCCGACGTCGGAAATTTAAGTTTTTGATATTCTTCGTTACAGAGACACATAAGCTTTCTAAATTCGTTCGCTTGTGTAAATTAATTTTTTTAATCCTTTCACCGAAACACGGGCAATGCAACTTTAAAAGTATAGTTTATGGATATACGCAATAATTACATCACGTCACATGCATAAAGGTTTGTATTTATTATTGTATTACAGATTATTTAAAGGCGCATTCGGCATGCACTTAAACTTTGACGTCAAATGTCACTTCTTTTTGCCAACTCCACAAATCAAAACTGTTCGGTTATATCCCCTGCGACCTTTAAATGTACTTTTTTTCTGGTGTGGGGTTAGGATTGCTTTTGAGGTGACGCTTGGCTTCTAGTTTTTGGTGCGTGTGCCCTTGGGCAAGGCACTTTGCCATAAGTTGCCTCTCTCCACCCAGGAGTAAATGGGTATGCAAGGGTCGCAGCCGTTGAGCGCTTGTCAGCCTGCCGGGGCTGCAGTACTCCCCAAGGAGTTGTGCCCAATGACCAGGGTAATGATATTGTAAAGCGCATGAGTATCCCGCAGGATAGATATGTGCGCTATAAAAGATGTCATCATTATCATCATCATTAAAATCGTAAGTGATGTATATTGAAAGGTATTCTCCTACTCTTGCGAAGAACACAAGTTGGCGTATAATTTTGGCTTGTAATCCATTTTATGAAGCAAATAAATCCTGTCCTCGGCAAATTTTTGTCACGTCGCTTTTAGGGGAGGAGGAGTGATGGGATGGGCAACATGTGGAGACAACACAGCACACACACCTCCTACCTCCCCCCTCCCCCGCCCTCCTGCCGAGTGGTGATACAATAAAGGCACCAATTATATTCCGAGGCATCTGTCGCTTCTAATTGTTGAACCATTATATAATAGTTCCCCACAATGGACAATAATTATTTTTGTCATGCGCTGAACAATGAGTCGTGAATAATGAGACTTTTTAATGGACTGACGGAGGCTGGCGAAGGAACTTTCCATAAAGCCAAATGGAACAGTTATTAACCTTCTGCGTGTAAAGGTTTGAATAAACACTGGCGCCCGAATTATTCACTTTCAGATGGAGGTGCAGTTTAGAAAGTCACGTATTAATGCCTATACAGGCGCGGACAGTATTTTTTTTAAATATAATGCATTTTGTGCGTCCCCCCCCCCCCCCCCGGCTGAGCGACTTCATCGGCACTCACACCGGAAAAAACCCTCCCTGGTAAAAAAAATCCTGGATCCGCCCCTGCTATAGGAATCAACATTCTGGTTGCTTTATGCCGTTCTATCCTACGGCGAACACGGTATGGATTATGTACTTCATACCTGCCGCGTGCACCACATAGCAACACAATTTATTCTGGTTATGTTGATATTAGATACTAAGTGTGCATGTACGAAAGGAATATGTCAGTGCACCAGACGCTATTCACGTGAAACGTGCACAATGCTAATTTGCAGATGGTGTTTTTTCCAACTAATTCCTGGAATAGGCTAATACCATGACAGCTTCGTATAAACATGGAGGAAGGTAAACATATAGATTTATTCGTTTGAGCCCCGGTGAATTAGAATAAATCTGCTTTATCCTTGTTACGTAAGAGCAACGGTTCAGTGCTCTAGGGGTTGATAAATAAAGGGTGTTCATTTTGTGTTTTTCGGAATTTTATCAGTTGCATTGCTGGCCTGAAAGCCGTTGGTTTGCAAAGGTCCGGCGTACGTTTCCACTTTTCCCAATGGGTTGTTGTGGTTTTTCGTATCTGGCAGCCAACACAGCAACTGTTAAAATGTGCACATTTTTAGCAGTCTGATCACACTCGGCGAAGATCTTCGGTTTGTTAAGGGGTTTTGCTTAACAGACAAGTTTACTTTGCATCGTAACAATCATCAAGTGTTGTCGTAATTGACGATTGTCGCTTTTAGACAACTTTTTGATAACAGTGACTGGATTGTACATGATAAGACATGTGAGGTAGCTGAATAAACCAGGTCACAGCTGCAAGCCGTGATCTTCCCAATAATTATATTGGTGTGATCGTTGATTGTGTTAAAAGGATAAAACGTTGTTTTCCCTCCAACGTGGTATTAATTTAACTGCGAACTTGCACGCTTATCAGAGAGAGTTTGGGAATCTATGTGTAGATCTACATTCTCACTGGAAAACCCAAGGAAAAAACCATCTCCGCTGCAGTTTATTATCCACTTGAGGGGAGGGGGAACTACCACTTGAGACCCCATGCACTAAGTCTATAGCTATATGGAGCATGACATAAAAATCCTACGTGTTTTCAAAGACAAACTTGATATTTTCTCATTGCTAAAATCATGTTTACTAACCAAATTTACACTTTCTGGGGGCATTATCATGTCATATTAGGAAGAATTAGTGGCGAGAGTGACGGTATTTATATCTCCACTTGATAAAGTTGATGCGATTTTATTTGGGCTTCGGAAGGTGTATTTAAAAAATGCCGGTCATGTACGCACGGCCGCGCGGCAAAACAAGAGTCGCTCGCTGTTGAACGTGCGTTCTGGAACAGTAAAACTCGCCAATTTCTGACGATGTCCCGTCGAATGAATAAACAATCAACGGCGATATTAATTTTATCAGACTTTGGCAAGATTTACCAGCTGCATGTCATCTTATTTCCCCTATTTCCCCTATTTCAAGTCAAGTTTGCTGTATGTAGGCCTATACGTCTCCCTTCGTTCTGGTTCAATCGGCAACTTTAAACCAGTCTCATAACCCGAAATCGTTACTCCTTTTCTTAAATTTATCATGCACAGTTTGGAAACGATCCAGCTTTGAAAGTTGACGTCCATTTCAAGTCAAACAAGACGTTCTAACTTATTTTGACGAAATTTAATGGCGAGTACATGTTTCAACATGTTCATTTCAACATGTAATTTCGGATGGTCCAGCTTAAAAATGCATAGAGTAATGTGCGAGGTATTCCAGGTACCGTACCGACTTTCGCGCCTCGGCTAACATGTTTCAGCGTGGACCCGTACCCCCTCGCCACTTGGCAACCGTTGCCAACGGCTGGGTAGTCTGGTGATTGACTCTCTTTATGAAAATCTATCACGCAACTGGCTTATTGCCCGTAAATGTTACGGTCGAAAGGTGTACAGCGAGTTGCCACCTTTCTCCCGTAAATTTAACGGTTGTCCCGTAAATTGTTTAACGGGAAGTCCCGTAAATGTTTTAAATTGTATGTTTACGGTGATTTCCCCGTATATACACTTCTCCTGGTGCTCTCACTAATTACCCCTTCTACTTTTAACTTCTGCTGATTCATGTAATACATGTATAAGGTTTGTGGCGTGGCACTAATTCAATATAATACATAACAAGCGACTTCTGTTTATGCTCCGCGTGAGCCTACATCGTAAAACCTACGGTTGCACACATCTACTAAAATATATTACATCTAATAAATATATTAGTCGCTCATCTGTCGACAGCTTATATATTAGTTAACTTGTACCCAACAACTCTTTCCAGAAGGCAAAAAACTCAATAGAGTACAGAAGCGATGACGTCACAAAAAAACTTTTTTACATTTCAGCGTTTTGGATACCATGTATCGGTGGAGCATGATGAAAAACATCCACAGCCCAAATTTGGTGGGAATCGGTTCAGTGGGGCCCGAGATATGGCCGCATGAATACATAATTAGCCCCATTGAAATCAGTGTAAATTGGCCTGGTTCCAAAAGTTACGATCCAGGCCAATTTACACTGATTCCAATGGGGATAATTAGGTATTCATGCGGCCATATCTCGGGCCACCATGAACCAATTCATGTCAAATTTGATGTGTGAGGGTTTTTCATCATGTTCTACCGAAATATGGTCATGAAAATGCTGAAATGCAAAAAAGAAAATTTGATGACGTCACACTTCGGCTGTCTATTACATAAAGCAAAACAACTGAAAACTTAATAAAATCAGTTACGCGCAATCCCACAATGCGTTGTAAAATGATTTTTACGGGTTTGGCCGTACAAATTTATTTACGGGCACTTCCCGTAAACATGTACGTATACTTTCAACCGTAACAAATACGGTATTTTTTAATAACTTTTTACAGTGTTGCATGCCAAAGATTTCATGGATAGGAATATTATTTCAAGGATCCATTTTTTAGAAATTTTTTAGCCATTTCAGCCTTATCAAATTATATTAATTACATTCGATAATATTTATAACCATGTTTTTCAATAAGTTCATCGTCGGCGAATATCTTGGAGTAAAGTTCACAAAGTTCAGCGAGTTTTTCCCCAGTGTCCTCCATAGTGTGCTGGTAGTTAAATCCAGTGCAGGCTTCGTGCTTCAGACAGTGGGCCGCACAACGAAATCGGGACGAAGTCTTCAAACTCGTGATATGATGCTCTCCAACCGGCGCCGCCATATTGTCTGGACTAATCTGGAAAGTACCCGTTTTTCTTGAAAGCTTTGAGGCTGTACACAACGAAAATGCAAGTTTGACCGTTTAAAGGTAGTATACTCGTTTGGTAAACTGTTAAAAATGGCATGATTTTTACTGTTAATTGAAAACATGGGTTAAGAAAACTACCATGTAGAAACTTCAGCTACTTATAGATGCAGTAGTACTGGTTTTGTGCATGAATGAATGGCTCCAAACATTTTGTCATTTTTTTCTCATGAATAGGGGCAATTCAGACGAAATAATTTCACAGGATGATTACTACATTAACCATCTTGATAACAAGTAAGCTTAAAGATAATAATTCAAACAAAATGTTTTGAAAGGTAATTACCAAACAAGTAGACTGCCAGATAAAGGAGCTTTTCCGGATTTGTCCAGAAAATGGATTTCGATCTAACCTAACAATCATATAAAATACCTCCCCAAAGTCTTATCTATGGAAAGAAAACGGGAAAGTTGCTATCTCCAATTTGGATGCGGAAGCAATAAGTTTGGTGTGTAATTACTTTGCTATACATAGAGCATAGGAAAATATAGCGGCTTGTTTATTTAGGAGTACAGATCCTATACATTTGGATACTTGCGTGAAGGTTTCAATGAGACTAATTTCTACAGTTAAAATAGCACGGTGCAGAATCTTTCAGTGTCACTGCAGCAGTTGTGCAGCGAGTTTAGTTCATCCACAATAATAGATAAGTTGACTAATAATAGTTTAGATGCTAATTTTCAAGTTTTAGATGCACCTTTAATTCATACACTATTCTCGAGTCAAATAGAGTTCATCATTATAATAATTAATTCCTTCCCAGAGTATACTTCTCAAGTTCTCAGTGTACCCACAACTGCACTGCTGTGTTTTGTGGTTTTAGTGCTCACCCCACACGCACTTGGCATATGTAGCCATTTCCCTTATCAATGCGTTCTTTGTTCTAAAAACCTCATGTACGACACATTGCAGTCTTGCAATCACAGTTCTCAATACATGTAGTCTGAAGTATTTCGCTAATTCTCAACATTATTTTCCATCTGAAGGTTTCAGAAAGAGCCCAATTTGGTAAGTAATATTTTCTTCATATTTAAGTGGATTTATTTGAACTTGTACTAAGAAATAAGGAATTCTGAAGGAAGTTTGGATAACATGTAAAATGAGTTTAAAGAGCAATTTATTTCTTCACTGACTGCATATGTATGTACATGTACATGTACTCTCACAATTCTTTGTGGTATTCTTGTGTTTTTCAGATTGCTATCTCAATGATGCAATGGTATGAACTCATGCAGTGATCTGTAATAGTTTGAACGTCAACTACTGTACCAATGTCATTGTGAATGTATCAACAAGTTGGGATTGGAAATAAAGTTTTGTAAAATACGTTTTAAGAGTCCAGAGTCACCGAAACTCCTCCGGGCACGAGTGTGCCTTGAGGCAGCCACATTCAGTATTTAATTGCATTTCCAATTTTGGTGTGGAAGCATATCACCACCCCGCTAGCGCTCTGCGGTTATGTTGTTGACAGATCATTACGCGTTAACAAACTCTCAAATCTTCACTTTTTAAATTAATACTATCTTGAAAATGTCACGTTTGCTTGCCTTGGTTAGTGTTTTGGAAGGTATTTTATGTCATCAAGTTAGATCGAAATCCATTTTCCAGAAAAAAACCTAAAGACGCCCATTCAAAGGGTCTTGGTTGCAACACTAATGAAAGCAAAAGATCGGCACAAAATGATAGCCCTTACGTTCAGTCTCGCAGATGTAACCATATCTATTAGTGCACTCGTTGTCGTTCCAGAGATATTTGCTTTCTTTTCGGAGTCGAACGCAAGGTGATAGTTCGTTGAAGCTCCCGAACGCATCCCACGCCGTGAAGTTACCCAGCGGACTGCCGTCTAGCCAGTGTGCATGGTCCACGTCGGTAGTATAAGTCAGCCCAATCCAATACTCATTGTTCTTCTCGGCTCCCTTTGCAAGACCCTTCGAAGATAATCATTAAAGCAGACTTGAAAATCATGCACTATACCAATTAAATACGATTTGAGAAAAACGGTGTTGTGGTTGTTAATTGTATGGCATCTTCAGCAACTAAGGCCCTTTATGCCATCAACGACACAGCATTGGGTTTAAGTTTAACTTTAGATGGCGTAGAAAAAGGCTCAGTTTTAGAAGTGGGAGGAAAAACCCCAGGGAAATCTCCCGGTCATCAAGCAGGTACTGCAATCCCAATCCACATATTTACAGTTGTAGTCAGAAGTTTACAAACGACTGTGTTAAAACTCGTGTGATTAAACTTGCGTTGTAGGCCTACCCATTTTTTAACAGTCTTTACTAAAGTCGTGATTTTGTGGATTTCCTCACGTGCTTTCATTACTTATAAACATAGCTTGCACACCTTGCAATGGTTCGGGTAGTCCTGTTTATCATTTTGGGTGATGATGGTGTACATTGTATGTAAACTTCCGACTTCAACTGTATATCTTATGCGTATACACTGTCGAATGGATAAACAGTCAACGGCGGTCTTATATTTGGTACACTTTCCCTTCAGGGTTTATTTCAGATTTATGCACATGTTGGCGCATGCGCATGTCACAAAGCCGTTTATCGCCAAACAAATAAAACATTATTGAAACAAGATGTTAAAACCAGCATTTTGAGGGGGGGAAAATGTAGTATTTTTGGCGAAGAGATCTCTGTATGTATATGTCAATATAAACTAGGTATTTAAAAATGAAGAAATAACACACCTCAAGATAGGTCTGTTCTGATTGGCTCTGAATAAACACGAGGTGGCTGTTGCTAGCCAACGTCTGGCACGCAGTGCGTGCTTTCGTCCCGGTGATACGCGAGTCCGAAACCAGACGGTAGCACGACGACTCAAACAGTTTAAATCCACTGGGACAAACTGTCAAATGAAACAAAAAGAAAACGAAAATTAAAGAAGCACAACAATCATTTGAGTTTTAGCTGTTTGCTTTTTTATGTTTAGGCGCGACTAATGTTGCGAGAGATCAAATATTCGAATGTCCGAATATCCGATCCTCCAATTTTGCAAATTATTCCGCGCGCGAGCGCATCAGATAAAATGTTTAAGTGCACCATCCGCTGCGCTGACGCACTAGAACACCAAACCCCCGGGCGAACTCGCCCCGGGGCCGCCCCAGGGTGACGCGCGATTTTTCACCCCGAGTTCAACCCCGCGTCTTTTCACACTGTCTTTGTCAAATCACAGATATTTCGCCCCGGGGCGTATTGAATTTTATACTGGTCATTGGAACTCCAAAGACATGAAATATTAGAATCGCACGTTTTGAAAACGCTATGCCAGCGTAATTTAGTATATGGATAATCATGTATGAATATTATGACCCAGGGATAATCATATTGAAACGATGCGCGGCATCCATGTTGCGCTTTTGTAATATGGTCATTCAAACTTAGCGCACTTTCAAGTGAAATTCGACATTGCTCGCCCGGGGCGAACTCACCCTCGCGCCGTTCCACACTACCGTTTTCGTCCCAGGGAATGTGTCTCGCCCGGGGGCCAAAATGTTCAACCCTGGTCCAGAGCAGGGATGAACTCGCCCCGGGGAAAGAGCAATCTCGGGAGTGGCTCGGGGGTGAGAATTTCAAATAGGAAACCAGGTTTATTTTCACCCCCGCGTCGCCCCGCGGGGCTACCCCCGAGATTTGGAAACTCGTGAACTCTATATACCCGCAAATTAACTTAACGAAGTGGGTCTATAATGTCGGTCGGGTATCAGGCAACTTAGGCAAGCACTAGACGTTTGGCACCTTTTGCTTAAAGTCCCAATACATCATTTGCACTGAATCCAAAATTGTATACTTCACGAGTTCACAAGAAAAACCTGACTAAAAGTGTTGATAGCAATGGTAAACAAAAAAACATGACTTTTCCCGTGTAAAATGGTAGGCCTATATACCTGTGGGAGAAATTGCCAACTGAAAGTGCTTTAAAAAAGTTGTCTGCAGACAACCTTTTTACCATTCATTCATGCATACAAAAAAACATGCATGGATTTTTCAGGATTTCTGAAGTATCACTGCACTGTAAACATTTGTTAGTCATTTTGACTAAAAAAAAAAATAGTCCGGAACATGTATGACACGACTTGCCAGGATTATGACTAGGAAAAATAGTCATATGACCAGGATGAAAAAAATGTATGACACGACTATAATGCCCTAGTCGAGCAACTAACCATTAGTGAGTTGAGTACTGACTAATTAAATTTGTCTGATGACAAAACAAATTTGTCTGATAACTAATAGCTATGACTAGGAAAAATAGTCATATGACCAGGATGAAAACATGTATGACACGACTAATGCCCCAGTCGAGCGACTAATTACACATTGGTCAGCTGCTTTGACTAAATAAATCTGTCATATCAGAGAGCTTACTCGCAATAATTAGTCACAGAGGTACATGGGCACCGCATTTAAAAACTGGGAGGGCCGAAGGGACGGGGCGGATGATGAGAGAGGGAAGCAGTAAAGGGGAAAAAAAAAATTCCTTTAATAACAACGGGTCAGATCCAAAACACGTCAACCCAAACTTGGAGTGTTGAAGTGTGCAAGACCGTAAGTTTTTTTTTGGCCGAGTTGCGTCTCGTTTCGTAGATATGCACTCTGAAAAACAAAATGGCTCTCTCTGAGCGCGACGGGACGAAATTTTAATGATTAATGTGATGATTAATGTGATTGAAAGACCAAATATTGATTTATTCGTGTACATGTACATACATGTACATCGACAAAATTCCGTCCCGTCGCGTTTCTGTCCTGTCGCGTGATTTTTTGTCAATTATGTATTTTGTAGGCCTATGTAATTAGAACAAAGATCAAATGGAAATATATTTATGTAGTAATTAAGTAGGCTAGGCATTTGCTTTAACATGTCTACATGTATTTCACTCTCAATAAATTTTACTCTATTTAAATTTCACTCTCAATAAATTTTAAAGAAATCAGGACTCAGTCTATTTAATAATTTAGCCCCGCCCCTCCACCATCTATACTCTCAGGAAAAGCATCAAATTTAAATTAAAATAGGAGACTAAACAAACCTTTTTTTTAAAGCAATATGTGACAAAAATCTGATATTCAGACAAGAAATTTGAAGATTAAAAGATAAAATTATGACTTATACATATATACATGGACAAATTTCCGTCCCGTCGCGTGACCTTGCTTATTCATTTAGGTATTTTATAATTAGAAGTTCCATTTCATTCCCAATAAGTTTTATAAAAATCAACATTATATCCAAAATGTGGAAGTTCCATCATTCCATCATTCCGTCCCGTCGCGTTTTTAATTGATGTTACTATGGCAACATCTTAATTACAATTGTAATTATTTTTGCTGCTAATTATTGAGTGGACCCCACATGTTGATAAAAACAAAGAATAATATTGATATGCATGCATATTTAAAGGTGAAATGGACAAAGGAATTCATGTTTGTGCAGTGCTGGTTAATTCAGCAGACAGTTCATTTCCTTGAAATGCTGCTCGTTATAATGCATAATTAGATGGGTATGGGCTAATGGATTTCTGAGCATTTTATATTCATCGCACTAATCATTTACAATTTCATGTACTTGCAAAATTTTAATTTTTGGAGATACAACGCAGTTATTTACGGGGGTGGGGGTGGGGGAGGGGGGTGGGTGGAGGGCGGCGGCAGTACTTTGTTGAAGTTTTATTTTAGGTGCATTTGTTGTAAAATGCCCTATAGGGTTTAGGCTTCATTGTGCAATCGATCATTTTCTGCATGACTGAATAATCATTCTCATTTCCACCCCACCCCATTCAAAATACTCACTCATACAGAAAAAGGTGGTATCAATATGAAGCTTGGGCCCAGTGCATTTGATGCTATGCCTAAAATATTGTAGTTTCGCACATAACATTTTTTCATCTGTGTTTAATGCATTTTTAAGATATGGGGCATTCTATAAACGAAGTATTTCAAGGAAATCTGAAACTATCGCGTCTGTATATTGCACATTTCAAAGACGAGTTAGGCCTTCATCATGTGCATGCAGTACAATTTCTTTGTGAAGAGAAATTCACTGTCTCATACTCATACAGTCAAAAATGACTGTACGAGTATGACTGGCCTATCCACACTATTATTAAGTCCAATGATTTTTCGTCGAAATGGGGTTTTCTTGAAATGCATGATTTAAATATATAATATACTATGTACGTTAGGCATATTACATCTGAAGCTCAGTCTTTTGACAAAATCCTCGTTAGTCAATGGGGTCTGCGTAGAAGCTGTGACATATACGGTGTGGCAATTAGGCCAGACATAGGGCTGCACTCTGGCAAAATGCACACAACGTACATTATAGTTAGTCTACACTGTACGATACTAATACAAATTAGTCACAACATGACAACTTGCTCTTAGTCTACACTGTACGAGACCAATATTAGTCACAGCTTCTACGCAGACCCCATTGACTAACGAGGATTTTGTCAAAAGACTGAGCTTCAGATGTAATACGCCTAACGTACATAGTCAAATAGACAACATTTGGCAACGCCGAATTAGTCATCCATTACTACAAATTAGTCATAACGCAAATACTAATCAAAATTAGTCGTTTTTAAGCAAGAACACAACGTGCATACCAGCCCTAAAGATTAAATGTGAACCTATTGAGAGGATCAATAAGTACAAGTATTTAAACAACCCTGAATGCCGCAATGGGGCGACATTTCGGGAAGACTCTCCCCGGGGACCACCGAAATTTCGGCAAGAATCACTCAAAATGACACCTTATTTTTTTACCCAAAGCTTCCAGAGATGGTCACAGACCTAAGAGACACAGTTCTAGACCCAATAAAAATGGTTCTCGATTTTAAAAAAATGGTTTTTGACCTAAAAAAATGATTTTTAAACTCAAAAATATTAGGGCGACACCAAAATGTCGCCCTATTGAGCACGTCGCCCTAATATACCTTTTTTACACACGATTTGTCGCCCTATCCTACAATTCATAGTTTTTTAGGAATTGAGATTGACAACCAGTTGCTATTTGAAAAATGTTGTAAATCAAAGTGCAATAAGTTGCAGCAGCGACTCTTCCTTTTGAGGAAACTGAACTCATTTCATGTTGATAAAACTATTCTACAATTGTTTTATAAGTCGGCATTGCAAAGTATTATTACCTATTGTATTAATTATCTTGTGTTTTTGGAAGCACACGAGGCTTAGATCGGTCAAAACTGAATAGGATTGTTAAACAGGCAAATAAAATAATTGGTGTAGACCAGTCACCTGTTGAGGACCTTTATATAGGTCACTTGTGCTTCATAAAACTAAAGTAATTTTATCGGATGATACCCACCCACTGTATGCAAATTTCACTGTCAGTTCACGAAGTAATCGTATTCTGCAGATGAAAATTAGGACCATGAGGTATGCAAATGCATTTGTTCCCACAGCTATCCGCATTTTTAACGAACAACTGCATGAGGAGATGAGGTTTACTACGGAATTTCTGGATACTCTTGCAATTTAATTGTATCGTTTTTAGTGTACGTGTATTTGTAAGTGTAATGTATCTGTGTTTTTATATTTAATGTAATATGTATGTGTAAAAGGCCAAACGGAATTTCCCCGTTGAGGGATAATAAAGTAATTGAATTGAATTATTTTTACGGTGTGCGTCTATAGGCCTAGGCCTATGTGGCTGAAATTTCTACAATACAATGTTATCAACATAATACGCTTTTAGTCACGGAATTAATTCACCCTTATGGCGGCCCCTGGGTCATATTCCCTAAGAAAATCTCCTATTCATACCTTTATATTTTGTCAGATAATACCGTATAGCTGCGGTTATATAAGCAGCGTCGATATACTCTACTTTAGTATATTGCCTTCATAGCTTTCCACACCTTTTCAATCAATTTCATTTCAAGTTCAAAATGAAGAATCAATTTTACCCCATTGGTTTTTTATATTTCCTTGCAATTGTAAAATCGGATAGTAAAATCTAAACCAAAAGATCGAACATTTTGTTTTAAGTCCCAACACATCTTTTGATAACAGTTTTTATGAGCTTTTGTCTTGACCTGCATGGACAAGATGTTTTTTTACATGTATTGTCCGAAGAAAAATATATAAAGAAATAAAATAAAATAATAATACCTTCTGTTGTCGTAGTAGCCTCATCATCAACCGACACCATGCCTCTTACTTCTTCAGCCCAGTACACACAGGTGATACCTATGAAAAGGCAGCACATCGGCAGCTGTATGAAAGAAAGGTGAGAACTATTAGTATAATGTAATTCATATGTCAAATCAAGGCAAAATGTTGACTCGTTCAGGCGAAATAGGAGGGTCGGGTGTCGCGCAGTGTCTGGGCCGAGTTTTCGCGACAAAATACGAAAAGACAATGGAAATTCCGGGAGGTGTCCGAAAATTACAGGAGGTGCCTGTATACTGCCCAGAATGTCCATTCATTGTTTTGCAATTTAATGGGCCTGGATCCTCCGCCGATTTTGGATTATGGTCGCGAAAGCTTGGCTCACTGTGCGGCATCCGATTCATTTCGCCAGAACGCGTCATAAATGAATTTTGCAATATAGTTTTTGGTTTTTGATATTTGCAAGTTCGGTGTACGGACTACGTTTTGATCTTGGCTTAATAAATAAATAGACAAGAACTTACCCCCACTGTGGTTGAAGTCATTCTGAAAGCATCTGAAGTCTTTCACAGTGCAATTAGGTAATATATTGTATTATAGAATTTAACAGTCTCGACGATCGTGTCCATTCCAATTTAACAGCGGCGTCGCTAGACCATTTTGAATAGGGGTGTGTGACTAAAATTCGCGGAGTCGCTCAGCCGTAATAGCATTGCCGATATAGCCGTAGCGTTTTGATTAGCTGTGCTCTATCACTTGAATTATTCAATTTCTTATTTGTTTTGCCGACAGCACCATGAATTTGCCGACAGGGCACATGCACATTACGCAGCTTTTTCTTGCGCCTGCATTCATACTTATATCGCAAAGTCATAAGCTCATTTCTTTTAAGTTCAATATTGCTTGTTATTGGATCTGGTATAAGACACAGTCAAGCGTAAATAAGCATACAGCGACATTAATTTGTTTTGTGATACGATAGGGGAAATTTGTATTATGTTGCATAAATTATTTCCAGGGAGACTTAGATTGATTACTTTCTTTTATGAGATGTTGGTCTATACGAACATATGGCTTTTGTCAAGTCTTGTGAAGTGTGATCTTTTTGTTTTTCTCGCCCGGCGTAACGATTTGGCGCGCCGCCTTTGGTTGCGTGAGAGGCACAATGTAATTGCCAATCTTGTGTTGCTTTTCAGGCTCGGTCGGTTTATCAAATCGGCAACAGACACCATGGCAGCAGCACGCCAAAAACACGGCGTGCCTCAAAAACGTGCTTTCCCGGTAAATTGGATGAAAGACCCAGTGTGTCATTTGCAGATTAAACTTTGTATAAACTTTTGGAACACCATTATTAATTTCCTGCAGAAAGGTGGTACATACATTGTATACCATTTTGGACTGGAAAAAAAATCATTTGGTGTATAAGCCTATCAACAATGAGTGAAGTCTTCTTGTCAACTCATGAAGTAAAATTTTGGGTCGTTGCAAATGTTAAAATGCCTTTAACCACACAAGAAGTGAGTTCAATCCTGGAGAAGGGAAAATTCCTTCCTCCCTGGTTCAATTAAAAATAAATCTACAGGCATTAGTTTTTTATCACTAAAGGGGAGTTCACACTATCGCGGAAAAATCACACTGTGCTATTGGTTTGTACACAAACTGGTTTGCCGCTTATGCTCGGCCTATCGCGACGCGCAAAACGTTTTGAGCTGGGTCAAAGTTCAAATTTGTTGAGCTTTGACCGCGGTGCGCTGACCTTTTCAACGCGCAGCCTATGAGGTATCAGAGAAGCCCCAAGTTACCGAAGTTGAATTTTCTATTTTGGAGAGATCGACGCTTGGGACCTCGTGCAGCGCGGCAGTGTGATTTTTCCGCGATAGTCTGAACAGTCTGACTGGTTCAGCTTTCCGAATTTTCGCTCATCACGCTATCGACAATTTTTACGTTGCATTGCTATGCCCGCTGGCAGACCTTGCACCACAAGCAGAGTCTGTGGTGGCTAACCCGAGTGAGCCACGCGAATAACATCATGCCTGATCGAACGACATGGAACCAACTAGGGCAACCAGGGGAAGCTAAGCGAACCCAACCACTGACTTAATCGCGTTCGCGTTCAGTACGTGCTATTCTCGCAACGCAACGTTCGCGTCTTTTGGTGCAGGACGCAGCGTTTTTGTTCTTCGCGCAATCAAAATAATAGACGCGTTCCATGGTTACGAGCTCAAATTTCAACTCTGATAGGCCTAACCTATGATGATGTTTAATTTTTGATATAGACTAGACTGTGTGCATCGCATATCATCGACACAGAACGCCCACAAATGCAGTCGGGATTTATGCAGCTATAGTGGTAAGTCATTAATTCAATTTTCCGATTAGTCTGTCAGTGTATTGATCGCAGTGGTGGAATGAGTCGCCCTCTGATCGAGTCTCAGTCGAGTCTATAGTCGAGCCAAACTGCCTAGATTCCAGTCCCAAGTCAAGTTGACATTTTTAGGCACAGGCTACTTGGGAATGCAGAAGCTGACAGAACGGGTAACAAACATTGTTTATTGTATTTGCTCTTTTTGCCGGTTTTTCCGAACGATGCGTTCCAGACCCCCCCTCCCCCCCCCCCCCCCCCCCAAAAAAAAAAACAAACAGACTTCCAACTTGGCCGAAAATGCACTTTCTGCATTCCATTGTCTGATTGTATTATGGCTATAATATTAATAAAGATGCGAAAAGACCAAAGCAGATGCTGTCAAAATGGCGTCAGAACGGGAGCTGTGAGAGTTGTTTTCTCCAACTGTTTACATTCACACCGTCTCAAGCAGTGATCGTAAGTACCAGAAGGAGGAAGTACCAGAAGAGTAGAATGCAGAAAGTGCATTTTCGGCCAGGTTGGAAGTCTGTTTGGTTGTCTTTTGGAGCAGTTTCTGGAACGCAACGTTCGGAAAAAAGCGGCAAAAAGAGCGGGAAATTTAAAGTTCTGCATACGCGTATATGTATTGCCTGAGTCGTTAGGTCCACACACAAAAAACCCAAAATCGTCAAAAACGGGGCCAACGACTCAGTTACTGGGTCTAGGCATTAGGCCTAGTTAATAGGCCACAGGTTGGACTCCGTACCGCATACTACATGGGGATACGGAGTCCAGGAAATGAAGTTCCAAAAACAGGGTGAAAATTTTTGTAAAGAAAAAATCAATATTTCTACCTTGTGCTGGAAGCAGGTAATGTGCTAACAAAGTTCCATGTGTCCTAATCTTTGGGATTGCCGGGTTTAGAAATCCACTACACATCACCGAACTGCATATTCCGGAGGAAAACGGCAAAAAGTCACGCTAATTTGCTATATATTTGTGCACAAATAATCCACTACTATACTACAGCCAGCCAAGTTACGTTCAGCTTATTTTGTTCTAGGCCCATTCTCCGCTAAAGTGTTCAAGTTGGAAGTGACAATTGGCGAAATGTTGACAACAGTGAAAAAACCAAATATGGTCAAAATCGTAAAGTGTAATAGCTCCAGAATATCAAACAAGGCATTGGTGATCTTTGACTCATCTACCTTTCTAGAAATACGAACACAAAGTCAGACCTTGTAAAACGTGTTTTAACAACATAACAGATACGTTACCACAATTCTACTTGTAGAAAATGCATGTCTGTGAATTGAGTATGATAAGGTTTAAACTGTGTGAATGGTGGTGTTAGGCCTCATATCCGATTGAAAACACGTCGGTTTAATTGATATTTTTTACTGGTAAAAAATCTAAAACACGTTTTTGCCCGTGTGTTGTTGAAACAAATCAGGGTAAAGTCTGTTTGAAATGGATGTCGACATAATTGTTCTCGCTTTATTAATTGCTCCCCGTCTCGCAGTTTTTGATTAACCGCCGTAAACTAATAAACTGGTCACGACAAATTCAACGAACATGAAATAACACAGATTTTTCTTCCCCAACTCAGACAACGCAATAAATAATATACGGATGTGTCTGGTAACGTATCTGGCAAATCAAATTTGAAACAGCCAAAAAGGGTTACATATCGTAGTTAACAGCAGTTATACACAAACACATGTCTTTTGCGATATTTGCATTAAGAAAAAGGTAGAAAACTCAAAAATTTAAATTATTTTTGGTAACGTATCTGGTTTCGGTAACGTATCTGGCGTAACGTATCTGTCCGCGGCCATATGTTTTGACGCTACTTTTCAAACGTCATACTGCAATTATGCGTTCACCCTCTTTTACAAGTTTTAAACCTTTTAATCATGAACATTGTGTAAAAACATGTCTTTTGCGGTATTTGCATTAAGAAAAGGGTTTAAAAAAATCAAAAATTCAAATTCTTTTTGGTAACGTATCTCGTTTCGGTAACGTATCTCGCGTAACGTATCTGTCCGGCCATTAATGAAACATGCCGTCATTTCCAAACTGCGCTACCGTACACTACATCTATCGCTCCTCGATTGGTCATGGCCCAGCCCACTATTGACTGGTGTGGTGCAAGAGGGCTGATACCGCTGGGTTTCTCCATAGGATAGGGGAATGTAGGTAACGTATCTGTCGCAACTCGTGCGTAACACGGTGGGTTTTTTTCCAAGGACGGGTCTATATTTTTTAAAGTGAAAACAGTTATACTTATGGCCTATGTACAATATAATTACTGGTTTGGCTTGTTGCCTGGGCTAGCTCTATGTGTATATTCCTCGAATGTAACATGTTGAGATAGTTCAGAAAAAAACGGTAACGTATCTGGTTGTGAAATTGGCGACACGTATTTTCGCGTGGCTTATGCAAAATTTATGAGTTCAACTTTTTAAATTTGTCATTGTGCAATGAGTACATACTATAAGCTTATGATGTAAAATGATAAACATTCGGTATGTCACCCCAGGAACGAACTGGAGCGTTTGTGTAAAATACACTTTGACCGGCGACATTAGGAAATCGCAACATATTTGACCTTACTGTCACCATTTCTCAAATATTTGGTGGGTAACCATAATTTTACCCCATCAATTTCTTAAACAAATCTGAATCACAAATAAATTCGCCATACATTATTCTTTCAAATGATTTCATCAGTCCGAAATGTGCAATCGAATCATCAATGGCAATTCTAAGCACTTTAGCGGAGAATTAGCCTCTGTCACACACTCAAGCGTGACCGACTAAAGCGGACAATTGTCAACATGGCGGCCGAACACAAACGCTAAACCCTTTGAACCATTCGCCATATTGACATTTGTCCGCTCTCGGTCCTCAATGCGCAAGCGCACTGGTCACGCTTGAGTGATATGACATAGGCTAATGGGCCTCTAACCGCGCGCGTAGTCTAGGCCGGCCGGCCGTGCGCGCGTCGCAACTGAACTAGGCCATGGCCTCGGCGCATTGCGTGCGAAATCGTGGCGCCGCACGCGCAAGCCTATCCAAACTTCACGAAGCGTGACGCGACGGCAGCTGTTATTTATTTCTCTGAACTTTAACGTTAGGTTGTGCCTTAGATTTCACTATTTTGTTCATCAAATTTGGTATATGACATTTAAACCTCCCGTTCCTGTAAATGAAGATGTCAAGCATATATGGACATAAATTCGACGTCCATTAAAAGGTAATATATAGCTTAACAATTATGTGGAACTTTCAGTCCCCCTGTTTAGAGACATCGTAACCTGGACGTCACTCGTAATGCAATAAGCCTTTTTGAAGTATGGCTGCCTTATAGAGGGCGCCCTTTGATTTGGGTAAAATAAACCAAAATGGCCGACGCTTGTACGTACGTTTGTGCGGGTGGGTATACGTTTACATTTTTACTGACGGCTAAAGCCGCCTTTTTTAAATGACATTTTAGTGCTTAAATACGGTAATGGACGGGTTAAAGATACTCATTTATCTACGGCACATGATATGTGTTAATCTGGCTGATTTAACCCAGCATTAAGGCATAGGATGCGCCTAGCCCGTGGCGTACCCAACGCGCGCACGGTCATATATCAAAATGATGGACACATGCAAAGGAAACCGAGCAAAGTTGGGCTAGGCCTAGTGAAACTTAATAATTTCTGCAAGCCTTGGTCTACTCTATAACGTGCTATGTTTTTGCCTAAAGCCTTAGCTTAGTAGGGCCTATTTTAACTAGCTAAGTTACGCTATGACTGTTTCCCAAAAGACCAATCAGTGTGTTATGTTTTAATTTGTGTCTTTTGGCTCTTTTAATTATAGTCCAGATAAATAATACAAATGACAGTTTGAGTTTACAAGCAGTAGATCCTGCATGACTGCATGACTGGCTGAAAACCAACAATGTGCCTTATCATCATTCCTGGAAGAAATTGCAGCTTTTTCCAAATTAACTTGTTATAATAGTTAAATCTTGTAATACCAATCTTGAAAAAGAAGAAGAAAGAGTTGGGACCCAAATTTGTCCTTGTTATAAGCATTACTTTGAATTAACAGTGCTCTTATAATCAGTGTTAGACTATTTGTATGTAGTTTTCTCGACACAGGCTCTCAATTAATCACCGTTTTTAAGAATTTACCAATCGATAGTACCATTAACTATGCATGTATAGGTGCTCTAAAAATCACTCCATCTTAAGCTTCCATGTTATGGTACAGTCAAAACTCTGATAAGAGAACTGGTCATTGAACATTCTGCTCATAATGAAGAAAATTTCCTATTCCCCATCGTGTTCATTCCTAATTATTCATAAAGCTTGACTATGCGAGTTGTGAAACACTAAAAAATACAGCTAGTACATGAAATTTTGTTTTGGCCATTGACAAATGAGTGTAAATAAAAAGGCCAAGTGAAACAAGATAACTAGAAGCCGCGCGACACTGAGTTTATTCATTGGCAAATCTGAAAATACAGATGTCAAAACTGTCAAAGAACTTTACATGTGAACTTCCAGAAACCACGGGAAAGAATTGATAACTTGACCATATTGTTTTAGACCTTGGAAAGAATTCCATACTTTTTCTAATTCCATACATTTTCTAAAGTGCAAATGAAAAGAACAAATTTTGGAGGGGGAAAAAGTGAAGATTTTACGAGGAAAAACTAAGAAATCTTCCGAGATGTCTTATACGTTTAGTGCAGGAGGGTTTATGTGACGTCCGACTCGTAAATTCTTTCCAAAATATTAATGGTTAAATTATCAATTCTTACCCTATCGGACTTTAGAAACGTGCGTGAACGAATCAGCAATTTTGAAGTATACGACGTTTTTCACGTATGCTAGGCAAAACAATAACGAAAACGATCAAAATCTGCCACAAACAGACTAAAAGTTGTTCTTATACAATAGACAATTATCCTATTTCCAAAACCACGTACAATATTGGTCGTCAAGTTATCTCTAAACAATCAAACAGATGAAGTTTTGATAAGCATTTTAATACAACAACGTACACGCTACGGTAACCGTCTGCCATTTTTAGATGCGTTTACCCAAATGACAGGGCGCCCTCTAGCGACAGGTATAGTATCCGCCATACCTCAAAAAGGCTTATGAAGACGACGTCCAACCTGGGCTAATGTATTGCCTGATTCGTTAGGTCCACACACAAAAACCCAAAATCGTCAAAAACGGGGCCAACGACTCAGTTACTGGGTCTAGGCATTAGGCCTAGTTAATACCTACTAGGCCACCCTATTTTGTAGTAAATTTTACAGTTGTAAAACTCATTCCTTCTTCATTCCTGTAATCTATAGTTTTGCAACTTTTGGACGATAATACTTTTTTTTAAATACAATTTTTGTTAGGCCTATAGGCCTACCTGTTTTGTCAGCTTCAGCATTGGATTGGCCTGCTGCTGTTTCATGTTGAAAAGAAACCCCACTCATTGGCCAATCAGAGACCGGGTATTAAACTGAAACCTTTCTCAGCCAATAAAAAACGGCCTTTCATGCCATACTAAGCATAAAACGCCATCCGAAATTGTTACACTTTTGGCCAGTTATTCCTGTTTTTATCCCACAGTTTTCCTCAAATCAAAACCCTGCCCTCTTTTCACAAAAAATACTATTGTCATTCTGAAGAAAAAGGTCAAGAGTAAAACCCCTATAGGTAAGTGGTTTGATAAAAATGCTAGGCATTTGCGTGCACCACGTAGCAACAACAGCGTAGTATGTGACTTTTAAAACTGCACCTGCATTTGAATGTGAAGATTTTGGAGCGCCAGCCACAGTGCAGAAAGGTTACACGCAAAAGGTTAATTGTCATTGTATGGGTCTTATTTATCATCCTATACTTTGCATCAGATTCGCTCGCAGGCGCTTTCATCGCCCCACATCGCACAGCACAATTTTGGGCAGACTGTACTGTTAACGCTCACAGTGTTTGACTTTAAAGGGCCCATGATATGCTATTTTTATCAATGGAATCTATGCTATGGAACTACTCTACTCAGTTTTAGTCATACAAATCATATTTGGGAATTGTATATTGAGGCTAAAATAAAGGTTTTTGGTTTTTATGTTAATATTATATGCATATTCATAAGCAAAGTTGTGACGTCACAAAAGGGCAAACACGGGCTAATCACATTCAATTGTGTACAACAAAATCCACTGTTTTCTCCAACTTGCTGAAAATTGTGTAATCCATGGCTGTTTGGGTTTGTTTTACATGTTATACAAATAATGAATGTTTATGAGTGCGATGGAAGGAATACATGTATTTCCATTCGGTGGAAGATGGAATATGTTCCATTCAAATCGGATTCGCCTCATTGAATGGAACATTCCATCTTTCAGTTTCACTTTCACCTCATAAAAATTATCCCCCCATTGCACGAATTAAAACATTCATCAGGGAGGTTTAGATGCACGTCAAACGTGAACGTGAACGCGAAATGCTTTAAACACATTGGTCATTATTCTGAGGAGATCTTAGAACAGATAAAAACAAAAACCTACATCCTTGACTTTCGTGGCGAGATAAAACTTTTGATGTGGCCAATATTCGAGCCCGAGTTCTAAGACCTCCTCATGCATCTAAACCTCCCTACTATTTGTTTTATATAACGCCCAAGTAGATCCTTGTCATCCTACATTTTTTTTACAAATTTATCAGGCTTACCCTTCGAGTAATATTTTGATGTTGGCGGCATCAGAATGCATAGTTCCGACCTGTCAATCAACCGAACCCGCCAACTAATCACAACAGAGCTAGCAGACAGCGCCCACATAGGTCAAAGTGCATTGCCTCACAAACCAACATCACGCGATATTCTGCCCATACGTTGTACGCGGTGTTCCGGGTGAATTTTTCAAGGCCGAATGTTTCAAGGCCGGGCAATTCGCTGTTCAAAGGTAAGAAAGCGAATATATGACATCTCTGTATTACTGGCCTTTTACTCAGTGTGTGCTACAGTAACTGTCGACCCTGAAACATGAATACCTTTGAGTTTCTCCAATGAATCTGTACTTTCCGTTGAAAGTCCTATTGGTTTGTGCAGTGTGTGTGGACATTTTGATGATAGCGTGTGAGGCATAGCAACAATAGGGACCATTAGAAATTATACGCGTACGGGAAACATATGCGGCTCGGAAAAATCGGGTGGTTGTATCACGATTTTGCGTGGATATTAATCTGAAACAACATAAGTAATGAGAATTTCACATCAATATGCTCATGTACACATGCGCTCATTTCTTGAATAAACACGCAAAATTGTGATACAACCACCCGATTTTCCCGAGCCGCATACGTTTCCCGTACGCGTATAATTTCTAATGGTCCCTAATATCCAAGGGGGCGGGGTTAATTGGGCAATCTCGGAACTATACATTGTCCAAAAGCTCAGCTATTTCATCGTCCGTCATAAGTACAAAACCCGCCATGTTGCTTGTGAGTTGTAAACCGTTTTTGTACAGGAGCGAATCGCGGACGTTCGCTTGCCAATCGCGGACGATATTGTTCTCTTTGTCAAGCGGGCCTCCCACTGTGCGATTTTAGCCACGAATTTCCTACGAATTGGTACGATTACCAGAGACTGTCCATAGACTCTACACACAATCGTACCGAATCGTAGCTAATCGTACCTAATTCGTAGCCAAAATCGCACAGTGGGAGGCCCGCTTTAGACCTCTCTAAAACGTCCACGATTGTTTGGGAGAACCAACGCAGTGGGCGCATCGTGCAATGGAAAAAAACGTATGGAACAAAATTGCACGACAAATGGAACAAAATTGCACGACAAATGGAATAAAATTGCACCGCAAATGGAACAAAACTGCACGGGAAATGGAACAAAACTGCACGATTAAAGGCACAAGCTCGTCAGCAATGCGCGCGCCAAATTCGTGCCACGAAATACGCAGCTCCGTGTAGCAAAGGCATGGAGCTGCGTATTTCGAGGCACGAATTTGGCGCGCGTGCATTTAATGACGTAGCATTAAATGGATTAAACATTGAACGAGCCATGAAAAAATGGGGTGGGAAACTGCAGCAGTTTGTCACAATTCCAGTTTGAAGTATTTTGTCTTTTCTATACTTTCTTCTTGTGTCTTCCCAAACAGCGCCCTGTTTCTGTGATTTTCTGCAATGAAGTTTTCAAAGTTGAAAAATGCTACCTTTTATTAATTTTACATCAAAATGAACAGTCCTGCTAAAAAATGATCCCTCGTGTACAGCAAAGATTAGGCATAAAGCTATTTAGCATGTCATGGCCCTTTAAGACCTACTTCCACGTGCCCCAAGGGTCGCGAAAGTCTGTGACGTTCTTTTGTGGCAACCATGACAACGTAACATAGCGGGAATGAGCCGCCATTCGCCGTGCACGCACGTGAACTTCGCAGTATAGTATTTCGTCGAAAATAAATCGATTTTGTATGAAATCTCTCCTGAAAGAAATAAGTAAATTGCTGCTAGGCATTTGCCTCGGTGTCTTTTCGAGAGCTTTTCACACGGCGGATCCACTATATAGATACTAATATAGGCATATACTCGTGTAATATCGAGAGGAAAACTGTAAATCTTTCTTTTCAGGAAGCAGTTTTGCCTGGAACTCGTTCGTGTTGATGACTGAGGGTGCATAACCTGTACGAGATGGGTTTGGCAAGCTGCTTTCGAGTTCTGCTCTTCGTGGAAAACTTCATATTTTGGGTAAGTTAAAGGCACAGGCTCGTGACCAATGCGCGCGCGCTAAATTCGTGCCACGAACTACTTTGCTATGGAGCTGCGTATTTCGTGGCACGAATTTGGCGCGCGCGCATTGCTTGACACCTTAATAGCTAAAATACTGGTTTTTAGAAACCGGTGCGTCATGGAGGACTCCCTTTTAAATGACAACCGTAAGTTCATGGACCGTGTTTCTTTGAATTAATTTACTCACACAGCTGCTGTTATACAGGGTTGATAAAAAAAAACGAAACCTAGGTAGGCATATTATTGCTAATTGTAACTAAAGTAGGGCACATATGAATCAAAGGGAGACATCTTCTGTTAGGGCTGAATCTCCTCTTTAAAATGACACCCTAATCATGTCATTATGTTTTCGGTTGACCGAGCAGTGACCAATTGTTGTGCAAGGGTCTAGTTTGGGATTTGCGCCACTTTCGTCAATGGCGTCCAGTGGCCTAAACCATGGCATAGCCTGTTTGAACGGTCAAGTTATCCATTGGCAACGAAAGCCAAGGGGGCCTCAAAAATTTACATGTTGATAAAATGTTGACGGGGGAAAACCCTAAACAGAACACATCCAGGCCTACATCATGAGAATGTTTTGTTGAGTCGAAGGACCGGGCGAAGGGGAACTGGTAGATGCAATTCAGCAGGCCCTGTTGCGGCACATTAGCCTTAGATGAAATGGTTTAAGACTGGCCCCAACCACGTTCAACAAAATTGTCCTGTGGTACCCTTACAGAATTATATGAGACGACATCAAATTTCTTGCGATCTTCAGAGGCGTATTGGGTTAATTAAGTTGCCAATGGATACTTGATCGTCCAAACAGGCTATGCCATGGTTTAGGCCACTGGAAGACAGTGACGAAAGTGGCGCAAATCCCAAACTAGACCCTTGCATAACATTGTTTGCTCAGTCAACTGAAAACATAATGAAATGATCAGGGTATCATTATAAAGTGGAGATTCAACCCTAACAGAAGATATCCTTTCATTCATGTGTGCTCTACTTTAGTTACAGTTAGCAATAATATCTCGGGTTCGTGTTTGTTTTTTTATCCACCTTGTATGGTGCAAAAACTGCTTGCTTTCATCATGGAGGTCTTCCTCCACAGCTTTCATCATTCCGATGTTATTTGTGGTAGGAGTGCAGGGGCGGACCCAGGAATTTTTCCAGGAGGGGGTTTTGCCACCAGGGAGGGGTTTTGCCCGTCAGATTTCCTATGTCAGCTCGTTTCGGACAGTCGGACAGGCGGACACACACAAAATGCATTACATTATTTTTTTTTTGTGTCGGAGCAGGGAGGGGTTTTGACCCCCAAACCTCCCCTCCCCCTCTGGATCCGCGCCTGGAGTGCATACCATATAGGCCTAAACCCTTCATGTCTTACATGTAAAATTATGTGAGAAACTAATCTTTGATAATTGTATCCCAAATGCCACTTGCGATGGTGGGTTAATATACACATGTTCTGGATATTTGTTTTAAAAATTAATTTAAAAATGAATTATCTGTTGCCCGAACCCTCGAGACGATTTTAGTCGATTTTAGGGACATGTGCAATTTCCTGATGTTTATTTACATTTATATCCTCAACTATGCTTCATTGTTCAGTATATTAGGTACAGCCTTACTATGCTTTTAAGCTTGAGACTGCAATTTTGTTGTCGTGAAAAGGAAAATTCGCAATTGTTCACATAAACGGATCATTTATTATCCGTACGTTTATCCCGGTCGGGTTTAATTTCCGTTGCCTATCAATTTAATTCACAGCGCTACATTAAGCAAAAGCAGCCTTGATTACTTTTCAAAGAAGGAGCCAGTCGACTTGCATTAGGTCCATTATAATGTGCAAATATTGACAGGTTGTGGATTTATTACTACACCGCAATATACTGGTGAAACATTAACCCTTTGTGTGTTGCCAAGGTTACTGCACACTAAGAAATTAGGGTGCAATTGGGGTGCTTATATCTTGATACAATAGCAGCACCCCTATAGGAGGATATGTGCAAACCTATGGGAGCAAATTTGCACCATTTGAACATATGTGCACCCCTAAAGTGCAGACTCGCTCCTTTCAAGGTGCAAATCATGTTCACATGGTGCACATTTGCTCCTATTGAGCTCGTGCCAATGACGTCATTTTGGGAGAAAAACAATGCCGCGTCGTTGTGGAAGCAATGTGCGTGCGCGTTGTGTGTGTCCATAGCGCGCGTAACGCGCTATGTTGAGGCTCCCATTGGTGAACTAAACCGCGTTGCGCCCACCAGAGACACACACAACGCGCACGCACATCGCTTCCACAATGACTCAGCATTATTTGACTCCCAAAATGGCGCATTTGCACGTGTTCGAAAGGGGTCAATTGATTGCTTTCCGGTGACGTCACCCCTTCCATCCACCATTTTGGTGGGCATTTTTCATGACCCACGTGGCTCGAGTAATAACCGGCAAACAGAGCAAGAAAAGCGCACTGGTTGCACTTACTTTTGTTGCTTAACCTTGCTTTATGTTGTTGCGCCATGGCTGTTGTATCGATAAAGATAAAAACGTATTTCTTCAGGCTAAAAATCGCGATCAAGTAGCTCACGTTCGTGTTTACAAGCTGACTGCATGCTCAATATTTTGAACGTATATCGCAACGCGCGTGTGTGGCATCTTCGAATGAAAATACGCTGGTGAGTATTTTTTACGCGTGTTCATGTGCGTCTATTGGCACGCGCGTGTACGCGCGTGACTGTTGCCCACCACACATTCCCGGATGTTCTACGTCATCGAAAGCAATCAATAGGGGTGCTGCTATTGTATCAAAGATAAGCACCCGTGAGGGTGCAGATTTGAACCATTATTTCTGAGAGTGTGGATCTACACTAAAATGTTCTGTTGGGAACAATAAAGTTCTCTACGGCCCTGACGATTTTTCTCTCATCCCAAGTTACGTTGGTCAAAGGGTGTCCATTTATTGGGCACTTATTATACCGTGTGCTGAAAGTATTAAAACGCTGAGCAAATTATACACTCATGACATTATCTCCAGTTATTGGGGAATTTACACAAAGCAGGGCGCATTCTATCAACCGCAAACCTGCACTGTAAAATAATAATGGGTACATTTTGCCCAACTTTTACCCAACTTGGTTTAAAGGCCCAGTGGATCATTTGCAATGACCCCAAAAATTAATCGACGAGTTTACAGGGGAAAAGTTCTGAAAGTAAAGATTGAATTAATAGCAACTATCCAATGAAAGGTTTTCGCTCAAAATGATATAATTTTACCAGAAAATAATCCGTAAAGATGAAATTATTTAGATCGTTTGCAAACGATTTACTTATTTTTGGTTCGCATCTACGCGGTCCAAAATGCACGGGCGCTGTGTACTCCGTGTGCGTGTTCCAACGCGATGCATTTTTATGGATCGCGCGCACACGCAGTATGTGCGCCACAGAGTGCATGACGCAAGCCACATAGTACCCGATCAACTGAGAACGAATATATGAAACACCCCGCCAAGACCAGCAGCCGATTTCACGAAACTTTACGCAATTGCGCAAGTCCACTTACGCCATAAGTTATTGCGCAAGTAATGGCGTAAGTGGACTTGCGCAATTGCGTAAAGTTTCGTGAAATCGGCTGCAGGAAAATGCATATGGATTTTCATGTTTTTTCCAAACGTGGTACATTTGACAAAGCTGAAATTTCTTCAGATGAGTTTGTTGATGTCTTTCTTTTGATTTATAATGGTTTTATTCGCAGAATCGCTCAAAAACAGATCATCTACAGGGCCTTTAAATATCAACATGCCCATCTTTGGGGCGCAAAATACCCCTGGGTGCATGGTATTGTATGTACAATATTATCGTTGTTTAAATTCTATAAGCCAATGTTTTGGGTAGATATGTGCATATCTAATCGTTGGTTAAAAGTTAATTATCCAACGTTTGGGTAAATGTGCTTGGCCAATTGTTGGTTAAATTCAACATAAAGCAGAAATCTTTTCGTATATGCCCAACATGTTGGGTATCTCGGGCCAAATATGCTCGACTATTTGACTAGAAGGTTGTTGAAAAAAATGTTTAGGAGCGCATGTTTATGTACGTGTTCTTTCCACACTTCTCATGATGGAGTTGTTCCAGATGTATATTCTAAATTTTACTGGTGTTTAAAAGTAAGGCTAAGTGAGCATGCGCGAAAATCCAGCAACTTGATAGGCTACAGGCATTTCTTAACGTTTCTCAACGTTTCACACACAAACCGTAGTACTGCGTTGTATTTGTGACCAGACTATCTGTCCTGGTTGTTCTGTTGGAGCATACGTACGTACAAGCTCTTGCCTGTTTTCTCAAAACATGATGAGGAAAATGGCATTTGCCAAGTACGCTGCTATTCCACCACGAACAGATTATTGTGGACAAATATTGAATAGGCGTTACTACATATACAAAATATACAAAAGTGTCCTTTATTACAATGTGAAAACACCAATCATTGGTCAGCAGATGCCCAACGTTTAGCTTTTCCTAGTGCCAAATTATTGGGACAAGTTGGGGAGGTGGGAACACCAGTTGGTGAAAAAGTAACCAACAATTGGCTATGTAAGCTTACCCAAACCTTGGATGATTGAATTGAACCAACAATTTCATGTATTGGGCTAGCACATTTACCCAAACATTTGGTGATTGGATTTAACGAACAATTGGCCGTAAACATTCACCTGTACCTTGGATGAATTAATTTAACCAACAACTGGCTATGCAATCTTACCCAAACATTGGATGATTGAATTCAAGCAAATTATTGGCCATGCACATTTACCCAAACGTTGGATAAGTAACTTTTAACCAATAATTGGATATGCACATTCACCGAAAGATTAGTTGATTAAGTTTAACCAATAATTGTGCATACAGTATCACCCATGGCATGGGTAAGGCTGTTACCCAACACCAGTTGGGCATTATGCGCCCCAAAGATGGGTCATTCTAAATTTCTGTCCCTGTTACATCTGACATCTTGTAAAATGTTGTAGTTTGTAAATTCAGGACATATTCTTTAAATGCCTTCTATTTCAAAGAGTGATTACATAAAGTACAATTCATAAAAATATGTTTTGAAGGCATTTTTAATAATACTTGTATGGCAAATGGCAGTATGTCAGGTGTAACAGGGACAGGAAAATGTCACACGTTGGACCCCAAATTTATAGAATGACCCAGATGGGTATGTTAATATTTGAACCAACGTAGGGTAAAAAGTTGAGCATATTTTGCACAATTTGTTTTATTAGTGTAGAGCCCCTTCACTCCATATACCATCTCATTGGGACTATAGACCGTATCGAATAGCCGCCATTTCGTGGGGCAGTTTCATTGTTCCTTGAGGACATGCATGGTTGCACAAAGGTGCCCCACGAAATGGCGGCTATTCGATACGGTCTATACAGCCCCGGCTGCCTATCGGGCGCAAGCACATCAACATTCACTGCCATCTCGGGTAGGCCTACCCATTTACTCATGGGCAACGAGAAGCAATATGTGGCAAAGTGCCTTGCTTATGCATGGGCTCACGTACCATGGATATAGACTGGACCGGGATTCTTTAAATTCCGATCTTTAGTAAGTACTGTATACACTATTATTTTTTTATTTTTTCAGCGCATTTTTAAAAACTTGCGTTAGCTATACTTGTCATGTAAAGGTCCATTATGTCATTTGCAAAACAAATATAGTCGCTGCGACCTTGAGAAGCACCATAACGATCAGTAACATGGCATACTGCATGAGCGACCATTCCAGGAACAACGGCATTACGCGACTATAAAAAATATTGTTGATAAACTGCCTTGTAGAAATTACAGCCATAAATTTTGGTCAAAAAGCAAATGATGTAAGCTGTAATGGGCATATTGTGTTATGTTGATGGCGTGTCATAACGATTATGCCCATCAGTTCTCTTTTGTGACATGTTAAACAATTACCGCCGTGTCGATTATCCCCATAGCTGATCGGCGTGGCCTTGATCATAATCGGTGCCTACATCCTTCTAGCTCCTGACTTGCCAACCTTTCTTCAGATTCTTGAGGGCACACAGGTAAGGAAAGAAATCGCCAAAAATTCGTACATCAAAAAAATGCTAAATGTTAATATTTATTTATTATAAAAATTCCAATTAATATGCCTGTGTGTTTGTATTTTCTCTTCTTGCCCCAGGTCATCTGTTACGTAGCGATCGGAATCGGCGTAATTCTCTTCGTCATCGGTAAATCCACATCTTTCAAATTCTGGGACCTATGGCATATAGACCCAAATTATCCGATCAAAATATATTATACAAATATTGACTGCAATGAGGGGCATGGTTAAGATTATAGGCCCAAGGTGATCTCGAAGCCATGACTAGACTATGCCCCGAGGCGGAAGCCGAGGGGCATAGTCATGGCTTCGAGATCACCGAGGGCCTATAATATTAACCATGACCCGAATAAACAGCAGTCAATATTTGTTTTATATACCGAAAGTGTAGATTTTTGTCATATGGTTGGTTAAATGTAGCGATACATCATACATTCATGACAGTGGTCCTTCGAGTTTCGATTTCGGAAGCTGGTCTACCGTACGGCGGAAAAGTTGTATATTTACAGCAAACATTTGTAGCATAATCACCTGGCACTTTAGTAGCACATTTCACCTGACACAGTTTTCATTGCAATGTAGGCCACTTCTCTTACTTTCTTAAGGACTTCATCATCTACGACAGACGACAAAATGACTTCGTCGAGATTCCGCCATTACCGTCCTGATGAATGTTTACGTGAAGCGCCCAGCTGCATATTTGGTGCACAGCTATGCTAACACATGTAATGCGCGCGTCCGGAACCCGCTAAATGACTATGGCAAAGACTATTGCCCGGTGGGCATATATACGCGCCGGGTCTAGCTGATTCAATGCCCCCACTTTTAACCAATCAGATGACAGGAATCTACGCATGAGGCATATAAGATAATTTATACACCAAGTCATCTTCAATTCACTGTACGTCCGCCATAACTGGGGAGTCAGCCAATGCCATGAACTGTGCCTTTTGTGTTGATGATAAGCTGTCACTTTCGAAAAATTTTGCGAGTTTATTCTTGGGTTTCACTTGGCTTGACAACCGGTTGCTATCCGCCATTACTGTGTCCATACTATGGCACGCCAAAGCGAAAACAAATTCAACACTGATAATTTAATGTTGACGCATATTTTCGCAAATGTTGCGCCAAAAAAAAGAAGGTTGGCATGACTTTTAAATGTTGATAGACTGTTTGAAACTGGCATACCGTGCTTTTGTTGGCAAGTTTAAAAAATATGTTGAGACTTGTTTTTCAGGGTTGATGGCAAAATTATCAGGGTTGATGTCAACAACTATCATATTCGCCATTACTATGGCACGCCAAAGCAGAAATAATTCAACACTGATAATTTTGCCATCAACCCTGAAAAACAAGTCTCAACATTTATAAAAACTTGCCAACAAAAACACGGTATACCAGTTTCAAAGAGTCTATCAACACAGTAATGGCGGATAGCAATTGCTGTCAAGCCAAGTGAAACCCAAGAATTGTAAGTTTGCGAAACCTGTGTACGTGAAGGGGGCGCAATTCTTCCAACAAAATCTAGACATATTTGGTCTTTTTGTTTGACATATTGGTCCAGAAGTGGATTTCCTCAAACTCTTCGAAACCGTAATATTGCTTGCGATGGATCATAGCGCTACGACAAATCGTAGCTACAGAGAAAGTTGCCTGTGGGTTTTTGTTAAACTCGTCGTAACCGTGACGAGTTCGATTTTTGATTGACATGATTGAGGGAAATTTGCACGACGAGGATAAACATGTTTCCAAGGTTTTGTTTCGTTCGTCACTTAACGTAAGATGGCTCACACAATCTTGACTTTATGCACAGGCTAACTAATCCATTCCAATTATGAACCGAAGTAATATACGTCAATGGCTCTACACAAAAACCACTGAAGTATCCCATGCAGCCGATTCCACGAAATCTTACGCAAATTGGTCTTTCTATAAATTAGGGGTCCAATGTTGGTGTCCCCCGTTATATTTTACATCTTGTTTTTGTAAATTCAGGACACATTCTTTAAATACTTTCCATCTCAAAGAGTGAGTACATAAAGTACAATTCATACAAAATGGTTTAAAAGCCATTTTAATGATTTTTGTACGAAAAATAACACATATCAGGTGTAACGGGGGACACCAAATGTCACACTTTTGGACCCCTAATTTATAGAAAGACCCAAGTTCTGCGTTCGTGTAATTACTGTTGCTTGGCAGGCGCAACATTAATTACACGAACGTAACGCCATTTTCAAAAGTTGCGCAAGTTACTCACTTTTTGTGTGAAATCGTCTGCATTGCTTTTGCAATGGCGTTTATTAACTGGCTCAATGTTTAGATCCAATTACAATGGCAACTACGTCACACTTCGGCTCCCGAAGAACTCCGGGGTAACACCTCACATATTCTTTGTTTCATTGTTCCGTGAAGGATTCTTCGGATGCTGCGGCGCTTTCAAGAGGAACCCTTGCCTTCTGAAGACCGTGAGTGAACACACTGTAGAACTCGACCCCTCTAAAAGAAGTACTGGGTTCGAATACCGATGAAGATATGACCATGCGATATTTTTTCCCATACTAGTTTGGTAAATGTTTGTGGTGAGCAGGCAACGCTCGAAATATTGCGTTACTTTGTTCAGTTGCGCAATGCCATCCATGCAAATACCGTTTTATTCGATCTTTTAGGTAAAGGTTTACAGTCTGTGGCACTGTGTAATGCATTTCCCTTTTGAATAAGACAGTGTGGTTCTGAGAAAAATCGGAGAGCACCTGTCCGATGTAGAGCATCTGCCCGATGTATCAAAGGTGTCGGGTTCGAGTCCCGACGAGGACCCTCTTTCCTCTCCCCATATTTGGCTGTCTCGTCGTTAATTTGTAAAAAGGACGCAATGACGGACCAGCCAGCCTCATTAGAATGCAGGAATACAATGGAGTTTAGTGGGTCAGTCTCCTGCTCTTTCGGCTTCCTAGATCCGCCAATGGGGCGACTCCTTCCATGCGTCACGCACCCGAATGCGAAATGCATAAAAGAGAACAGAAAACGTACAATCTCCAATTTGGATGTGGAAGCAAAAAGGTTGATGTAATAACTGCACTGTTTTATGGAACGAATGAAGTAGTTTACAAACATGGGTGGTTTCTTGACGATATCCTTAAAAATATACTAATTGAGAGCGCGAAATTTCTGAATGGTAATGAGAAAAATGTGTGATCCGCTCTGGAAAAAGGTAGTTGGCCTACATGTATATAGTCGCGCAGGCTAGGTCGAGTTTTCGCGACCATAAGTAGAAATTTCTGGCGGATCCACGCTCATTAAAATATCACGGACATTCCAGGCGGTATCTGGGCACTGCCAGGAATTTCCATTGTGTTTTGGTATTTCTACGCGAAAACTCGACCTAGCCTGCGTGAATTGTATACTACCTTTTTGCACAGCGCGGGTCACATTATGGCAAATGATATGGTATCACTATCAAAATCTCAACACCCACACTGCAAAAACTGGTGTTAAATTAACACCAGTGGTGTTGTCTTATATAGATACGTTTTAACACCACAAGTATTAGTTTTAACACCTATGGTGTTAAAATAATGCATTTATTCCAATTAAGGAATAAAAACTAACACCCGTAGTGTTAAATTTTAACACCAGACTTGTACGTATCTATCTATATAAGACAACACCACTGGTGTTAATTTAACACCACAGTTTTTGCAGTGCATGGGAAAGATTGGGGCTCAAAAATGTGCTCTGAACAAGCACCACACCATAGTGTGTTCTTTAATCTGACAAGACATTTTGTTCTGGTTATTTTGGTTCTATGGTCGGTCTTTCAGTATGCCATCTTACTGATCGTTATGGTGCTTCTCGAGATCGCAGCGGCTATTCTGATCTGGCAGATGGAGAAAAAGGTTCGTACAAGCGTTTTTGGTCCTCATATAAACAGGTTAATCGTCTTGCCAATCAGAATATTTCGATTGCTACCCCATGAAGACTCGCAGGTATAGTCGAACCGTCGTACGTGGTCCCCATCGTTGGCAACGATAGGCCTATGAGAAAACAAATGATAGAATACCTGTGTATACAAGGATGTATACTATCCTGCATTTAGCACTGCGAGCCCAACCATTTTTTTAATACTAAAAATATCTTATTCACTTTCTGATTTGACTATAAAGGTTCTGATTATGTCACTCAGTATCCAAAACCGTTGGCGGCGAGTGTGACAAATCGCACGTACTATGTAGACTACCATAAAGTGTGAAATTAACATGACCAGGAAAACAGGACTTTATTTGAAATCATTGGCTATTTCGGAACAGACATTAAGACTTCTATTCCTTTCCAAAACGAGTTAACCCAGCCGTGTGAAAAACAGACCGCCCGAACTCAACCACGTTTTATACATTGTGTTATTTTGACCATTTGACATCCTTGTGTGTCTTGTTTATCGACAGGCGGTTTCATTTCTAGCACAGGGTTGGAATTCTATAGATGCAAACAGCAGAGATGTCGTACAGCAGCAGGTATGTGTTCACATGACATCACTGCCACTGCAGATGTCCGAGTTGAAACCATAGAGTTAGATATAGAAAACTAGAGTTTGCACTGGCTATTCAATTCACGTGTGTGAACTGTGCCGATGTGGGCGGCGCCATGTTTGCTTAACGATATGAGGGCAAAGTGGGCAAAACCCTTTTGCCCACCGAGCACCCCATAGCGTTAAGCCAAAATGGCGGCGTCCATATCGGCACATCGTGTATTGGGCGTGCGCACTCTAGTTTTATATATATTAAGGCGGATACACACTATCGCGGAAAAATCACACTTTCGCGCTGCGCTCACCGCATTGCATGAGCCCCCAATCGCCGATCTTTCCAAAATAGAAAATTCCAGTTCTGGTATGTTGGGGCTTCTCTGATACCTCATTGGCTGCGCGCTGGAAAGGTCAGCGCACCGCGGTCAAAGTTCAACAATTGTGAACTTTGACCCAGCTCAAAACTTTTGCGCGTCGCGATAGGCCGCCCACAAGCGGCAAACTAGTTTGTGTACAAACCAATGGAACAGTGTGATTTTTCCGCGATAGTGTGACCTCCCCTTCACTCTTTGTATCTAACTCTATGGTTTCAACTCGGACGTTTAACTCTTGACCTTTGCTTTCTATCTTCATGGTAGTCTCGTACCCAGACATGATGGGGATGCTCGTTTAGCATCCGATTTAGTGCTAACGGAGGCCCCGGCTATTTCATGGAGATAGCTTCAGAGGCAAAATTTGCTAAACACTACAGCGACGCACGCTTGCAAAGATGAATGCACGCGCATGCTTAAGCACGCCGCGGCCTGTTAGCACAACTTTTCTGCTACAGTAAGCACACTTTTTCAGTTAGCGCTTAAAGGTACATCGGCCTACTGTTTACGTAATTTAGTGATACAGCATCATTGACAATAATTTGTTGATGGTCCTTGTGAAAAAAGATCGTCAAAATGTCCCGTAATTAACCACAAAAGCTTACAATTAATAAAAACGGTCAATAGTCGAGTTATACGCTTTACCAGCCGTTCACTTTCGCGCGAGACTCACGACTTTGTCGGAAACAATTCGCTCTTCACTTGGCAGCTTTTTGCTTTGGATATCTCTCATTCTCTGCTGAAGATTTCACTGAGTTCCTCGGACTTTTGTGTCAAAAGTTTATGTTCCATTTTTCAGAGTTATGTTTAACTTTGTTTCATAACCTGAATAAATAGTCTCTTTTGTCAAATACTCATAAATATTTTAAAGAAAAAAATCTGAGCTGAATTTGATGCAGTACTGCAGTAATAAACTTCAGGAATGAACTGTATTACACGGCCATACGTTTGGAAAACTAACGCCAAGGACACGTGATTTATCGGAACCAGACTTCCGCAGGTCTGACTTCCCGTGTTTGGTCTGTGATGCGGTGCGTGCAGCCCGCCCTCTGGACTGGTGGCCTGTCAAATATCTTTTCGGCTGTCTCAGAAGACTTTTTATCTGAGACAGAAGAAACAGAAGAAAACAGATTAGACAGGCCACCGTTCCGGAGGGCGCACTGTGCGCTGCGCGTTGCAGACCGAGCACGGGAGGTCAGACTAAAGGCGGATACACACTATCGCGGAAAAATCACACTTTTGCGCTGCGCTCACCGCATTGCATGAGCTCCCAATCGCCGATTATTCCAAAATAGAAAATTCCACTCTGGTAACTTGGGGCTTCTCTGATACCTCATTGGCTGCGCGTTGGAAAGGTCAGCGCACCGCGGTCAAAGTTCAACAGATTTGAACTTTGACCCAGCTCAAAACGTTTTGCGCGTCGCGATAGGCCGCGCACAAGCGGCAAACCAGTTTGTGTACAAACCAATGGGATAGTGTGAACTCCCCCTTAGGCAAGTCTACGCCTTGAATTATTGGCGGATCGCCAATAATTCGAAATATTGACAGTAATTGTTTGAATGTTTTTGTGATAAATTGTTTGATATTTTTTTTTTTATGTCTCATTTGAAAGCGAATGACTTTTATGTTTCTAGAAAGTTACCAATTTTGTTTGTTTTCCGAGGTGCTACACCTAAAACGCACGGACTGTATATCTTTAAAGTGGCAATCATGTGGTAGGCCTATATACTACTCGGCTCCACAATAAACATTATTTTGTAGACGATGAAAGTACCGTCGTTTAACAATAGCATTGCGTTTGAATGATTTGCCAACAGTTTTCTTGCTGTGGCTTCAACAATCCCGGTTACCAGGGAACCACCATCAGCATGCCAACTTACCCGACGGCTGATTCATGTCCGGTTGGCAGTGTAAGGACCTACATGTTATAAATTTAGTTACGAAATAAGTGATCTTTCTGTCGCCCACAAACGGTGTAGAATGAATTCAGTGTCATTCAGTTATATGAATACGTATAAATTGGGCGTATAGAGCTTCTGCACCGGCGGCCATGACAGGAGGCAGGTTTTCTTATTTAAATGATGTAACAATAGAACCACAAAGCGCCTACTCATGCATGACACATGGTAACAATGTGACTGCCCCCTGTCATGGCCGCCGTGCAAAGGCTCTATACGCTTATCATTTTTAAGTTTTATTTGCACACTCTATTGAGGCCATCCTGAGATCTCAGGGAATTTCCACTCTGAATTTCCACTCCGAAGCGACGTTACAATACCCTGAGGAAATCCACGCAAATCTGCGAAGAAACACGGCTGTTGCGTCTAGCAAACACACGCCCGAGGCATTTTGATGTAATTTAATCAATTTAGTCATGTTATGCCTAAAACAAACCATTGCTATACTTTCCAGAAATTGTATTGGGTTCTGTTCCTTATGACTGTCCCATTCCTACCAAAATTCCCAGCGACGATCTTATTCACTCTGCAGCTTTTAAATTAATAAAAGCGATGCATGCTGACGAATTGAATAGAACGGATTCCCCAGTATGCTTTAAATAGCAGCCAATCGCGGACGCGGACGACGGCCAGCATTACCGAGTACTATACATGTAGCACACTGCATGCACGGTACTTACAATCTGCGCGCGTTACATTTGAATGCCTGCATGCAATGCACTGCCAAGTTTCCTGATTGGTCCAGAGGAGGCGACAAGATTTCTGTCGCTTGTTGCCCAGCGAAATGGGGCCGGTTTCAACAGGGCCTCGGTACGCACGATCGGGGAGTGCGTTAAAGGGGCACTGTTTTAAGAGGATGATTGAGGCTGGATCTGCCACTAACATTCTGCAGTTACAGGCCTTACATATTTATAAATAAATTCACGACTGTGACGAAAGGTGTTCAAGTTGAGTTGGAAATAATCTTCCCAGGACCGTTTCTAAAGGACTTAATAAATATTTCTTCAGTTTACGCTGGATTCACACTCAGCTTTTTCGCGCGTGTCACTTTAAGAAAAAGCGTTTTTTTGAATGAAACGACGCACTAAAAATCACAAAAACACTTGATTCTGTGGGGTTTTTTTGCATTTTTTTACGCGCGAAAAGCTCAATGCGTGAATCCACTCCTTGGATCGTCTGCATAATAGGGTGTACAAGGGGTATACGGTCACAGATATCTTTGCAGATGTCGCAAATATTCGCAAAGATGTCTGTGATATGCGATGTCTCTTGTACTCACCATATGTACACCAAAATGAATAGTTTAAATTATTGGTAAAACAACGCTCGAAACATTTATATTGATAATGTGTGACGGTGCATGCAGTGTGCATCGCACAGCTAGCTCCGCCCTCCTCCGCCATCCCGTTTTGCAGCAATCAACAATGTGAATAAAACATCAATTAAAACGTATCGAGAGAATTTCGGGTGGGATATATCATCTGCCGTGTTGGGAAACAGCGGTAAAATGGCATTGCAGGTACAAATTTATCTCTACAATTTAACCAGTTGACGCCGGGATTACGTTTGGCAAAAATACCATTTTGTTTAAAGGGCTGTGACATCCTAAATAACTTTGTGCCTAAGCTTTGCTTCATAATGATGGAATACTTGTTCAGCAAGACATACTATTGTTCGTTTGGATGTAAAATCAATAAAAGGTGGCCTTTTTCAACTTTGAAGATTTCACTGCAATAAATCACAGACAGAGGACGCTGTTTTGAGTGCATCACATAAGGAAGACAGAAGGGAAAAGTTAAGAAAAAACATAAGACTTCAAGTTGGACTTGTGGCAAATTGCTGCAGTTTCTACCCCCAGTTTTATCATGGCTTACAGCAGGCAACATGTAAATCAAACTCAAACAGCCATGGATTACAAAAGTTTCAGGAAAATTGAGAAAAAAGTGGAATCGTTTGTGCACAGTTGAATGTGATTTTCTTGTCTGTGCCTCTTGTGACATCGTGACCTTGGTCATGAATATGCATATTCGCATTAGCATAAAAACTAAAAACCTTCGTTTTAATCCCCAAAGCAAGCTCCAAATAGGATTTTTATGACTTTAACTGAGTAGAGTGGTTTTAAAGCATAGATTTCATTGATAAAAATCCTAAATAAGGGGCCCTTGCAAATGTGATTAGCCAAAGGTTAAGACCGGTCTTGAAGCACCACAAGTACTGACTCTTGAGTCATTTCTGCATTCATTGTATGAATCTTCTCACCAAAAGATCATACTTTGCAACACTCCGAGGCGGCCGCCACGGAGCAAGATTTGCTACACTGACAGGCCGTCAAGTTCAAGTTCAAAACACGGTGTGTAAATACAAATGAATGGACTTGTTTACACATCAACACGTGCATGGGCGACAGCAGCAAAGCTGACGTTTTAACTCGTCAACCGCCGCTGTGACTATACATTGCCAGAACGTGTTTAAAGTGGTAAATTGGTGTCCTTGATTTTGTCCAAGTGTACTCGTAATACGTTACTTTAACATAACAATAATCTTACTTGCTTGTCATACATTTTTAGGTGGGTTGTTACGATAAGCTGCGGCAAGCCATCAACGAAAACATCGTTATTGCAGCATCTGTGGCCGGCAGCGTTGCCTTTCTTCAGGTATGCTCTAGAATTATCCCCAATGGATAGAAGCGGGATTTAACAATATGTCCGCGCAGCAAGCAAGCATGAGGCGAGCAGGTAGATATTAAAACATGGCTAACGCAATAACCTGCTGATGCACGTAAATAGATGCACGTAAAACACGCAAACGTGAACGCGAAATTCTTTCAGCACCGGTCACCCCATGAGGAGGTCTTAGAACTCGGGCTCGAATCTTGGTCACATCAAGAGTTTTATCTCGCCACGAAAGTTAAAGATGTAGGTTTTTGTTTTCATCTGTTCTAAGATCTCCTCAGAATAATAATTATTATTGTTATTATTATTTCTTTCTGGTATTCATACCAATGATTCATCAATAGTGTCCATTGCACTGTCACTCGAGCGTGAGGAAACCCATGAAGAATTATAAATGGCCAGAGGCACCGGGGAATCCCCTTGCTCTTCACGAAAGAATGCTCTGGGATCTTTATAGTGCGTTACCATTACCTAACACACTGGACCAACGGCTTTACATCCCTTCCGAAGGATGGAGCAAGTGTGGTTGAGTGCCAAGGGCACAGGTACCGCAGCCGGATTCGAACCCGCAACCCCAAGTTTTTACCCATGATTGCGAGTCAATGACCCTAACCACTCGGCCACGTTCGCGTTTTACGTGCATCCTTACTTTAAAGTTGCACTGCCCGTGTTTTGGCTGATTTGGGCGTCAAATTTGTTTTTAAAGATAAATAGGTATTTTTCTAGAATAGAAAAAGTTATCAGCTTTCATTTGGTACAAAGAACGCAAAAATCCGTCAAGGATTAATGCCAGTCGATTAAAAACAAGAAATTATTAAATGGCTGGCAGGTCATTTAATCGAAAGGGTTATGACGTAATGTACATGTGCGCGTACATGTGTACATTGTACACATACTATGTACATATGAGCGTACGCGCACATGTACAACATGTGAAGCACGTTTCAAGAAAAAGGCTTGTATCTCCAATTCCCGACGTCGGAAATTTAAGTTTTTGATATTTTTCGTTACAGAGACACGTAAGCTTTCTAAATTCGTTCGCTTGTGTAAATTAATTTTTAAAATCCTTTCACCGAAACACGGGCAATGCAACTTTAAGTGTTTCTATGGAATTGTTATATATTTTTTTTTTAAATAATTCTCCAAAATTCACCCTTACATGTCAACAACGGTTGCATGCAACATGCACACTATGCCGTTGTTGTTGACTTAAAAGGGTGGATTTTCTGGACTGCAATGGACAAATTATGCCCAAATTCCATAGCGCAAGGTAAACTTCTCAACAACTGCTAGATGGAGTGTGGTGGAGATTGGGAAGTTTACTTTGAGGTCGTATAATTCACGCTTCTACAATTAATGTATCAATAATTGTAGGTTGGTTTTTACACATCTTCATTTTTTAAAACCACATGTGGAAATAACGCCGTTTGTAACAGTTTTTTAAATCTGTAATATTATCTTTAAATTTTACAGCTTGTTAGTATCATCGTGTCCTGTGTTCTGGGTCGAGAAGAGAAACATACACAAGTGTACCCCATAGCCTAGGTATGTAGGTTAGTTCCTTTATGTTAATTTTATGGCAACTTCGGCAATTAAAGGCACAGGCTCGTCAGCAATGCGCGCGTGCCAAATTCGTGCCACGAAATACGCAACTCCATGCCTTTTCTATAGAGCTTCGTAATTCGTGGCACGAATTTGGCGCGCGCGCATTGCTGACGAGTCTGTGCCTTTAAGACCCTTTTTATGCCATTATGGGTAAATACTATCATTTATTTGTCTTTTCCAAATGTAAAATTTTTGGATCCAAATTCATACTTTGTACAGTAAAAAAAAAACGACTGGGCTCGGCGCAGATTTCTGCAATCTTTATAGTGTAGTACATCCATCAGGCATCAGTGACTTGCCTAAGGAATTGACATCAGAAGTAATCGCCCTCTGTTGACAGAGGGCGCTATTAACCTTTGCCATTCTGTCTTTTCCCCCTTCCCACAGGAGCACTAGGCCTGGGGTGCGGGGGATTTGCCTAAGTTGGATATATCGCTGCAAGGATGAAGAACTAAGAAGAGGAACCAGACAACTTTGTCATCTCAGAAAGAATATATAGATTATCTTTTTTTTCGTCTTTAATAATCATCGGTATATACCACTAATAAAAATCTTTATCATAACTGCTTTTTCATGTGTGTGTGAAAGATAGATTGTAATAGGGCCTCTAGCGATATAATGACGAAACGGCATTTTACAGTTGTAAAACTGACTTTTCACTTTTGTGGAAACAACCAACTCTTATTCATTCCTGTAATCCATGGTTTTGCAACTTTTGGACATTCATTCTTTTTTTTTTTTAAATACAATTGTTGTTACCTGTTTTGTCAGCTTCAGCATCGCTACTCGCATGAATTTTGCCTGCTGCTTTTTCATGTTAAAAACAAAAACCACTCATTGGCCAACCAGAGACCAGGTATTAAACTGAAACCTTTCTCAGCCAATAAAAAACGGCCTTTCATGCCATACTGAGCATAAAACGCCATCTTGAATTTGTTAAACCTTTGGCTGCCCAGTTATTCCTGTTTTTACCCCACAATTTCCCTCAAAAATCAAAACCATGCCCTCTTTTCACAAAAATAATCGTCATTCTGAAGAAAAAGATCAAGACTAACACTATAGGTAAGTGGTTTGATAAAAATGACACTTTCAATCTCTTATATGGAACGGGGTATTAAAAGTTACGAATACCGACGAAACAATTATGACAACTATAGATAATTTTTTTTCCCCAGTTGTTTACAAACAACGATAAAAGGAACACTTAAGAAATACAACATTCAGCTTGTACATGTAGTCATCTCCCCTAAGGTGGCGCACTTCAATAAGTCACTAGAAATACATTCACACTGCAGCAAAATCCATGAGCATATCAGGTGCAGACTTTCACAGCTTCATATAATGCGTATGTCCTCCAGAAAAAAATATACATGGCCTAGGCCTAAGTATATTTGGCCAAGTACAAATGGCCAAATTAATGCAAAAACTCCGACCGTACCGAAGCAGCAATGCATAGTTCCGAGTTTGCCTAGTTAGCCCCGCCCCCTTGGATATTGTTGCTATGGCTCACACGCTATCGTCAAAATGTCGTCACACAACGCACAAAGCAATGGGACTTTCAACGGAAAGCACAGATTCATTGGAGAAAACTCAAAGGTATTCATGTTTCAGGGTCGACAGTTATCTTAGAACACACTGAGTAAAGGGCCAGTAATACAGGGATGTCATATCATGACATACGTGCTTTCGTACCTTTGAACAACAAAACGACCGGCCTTGAAACCAAATTTTCACATGTTCATCGCATACAACACTGTACAAATTGTATGGGGCCGGCAGAACATATCTCGTGATCATGTTGTTGTTGTGAGACAGTGCACTTTGACCTATGTGGGTGATGTCTGCTAGCTCTGTTGTGATTGGTCGGCGGGTTCGGTTGATTGACAGGTACAAAACTATGCATTAAAGTCTACTCACGGAAAGTCGCTGACTCTATCTTCCCAAACGTGGCGCGCTCGTCGCTGATTGGCTGAATGTTGAACATGCATGCTACGGTGGCTCCTGACAACCATTATATCACTCCAATAGAGAATGGAAATAAAAGTGCGTCACGTTAGGGGTCGCGTCACTTTATAGGAGATATAGGACCAGCAGCCGATTTCACGAAACTTTACGCAATTGCGTAAGTCCACTTATGCCATAAGTTATTGCGTAACTTGCGCAATAAGTTAATAAGCGTTTCACGAAAGATGCGCCACATCAGGATGTGGCGCAACTCGCCGACTTACGCCATAAAATGTGGCGTAACTTGCGCAATGGTTTTTGGTGGCGTAAGTTGGAAAAATGTGTCGTAGGACAGTGGAAAATGGCGATAATGCAGCTAGCTACACGTGCTTATTTACCGCATCGTCAACGAACTGAACCCCAGCCTTCCGTTTGTAGAAAACGGCCTTTATCGGTGAAATCTGCGACTCGACGCATTATGACTCGCGACGGCAGCCATGATGACCGTGCAAAATTTGTGAAAAACAACGACGTATGTTTTATGTACGACTATTTTATCAAGCGCAAGCATCAAATAGTCGTTGATAAACTAGAAATTAGCCTCGTCCTAGAAGTTACAAGTGCTAAAGTGAAAAAATAAACGTTGCGCAGCTAAGAAGAGTTTCGTGAAATCGATTTTAAGTAATTGCGCAGCTACGGCATAACTTTATGGCGTAAGTCTTGCGCCATAACCGTTTATGGCGCAAGTTACGCACTGTTTCGTGAAATCGGCTGCAGCACTTTGGTATTTAGTTTATAAAGATAATTCTGTAACCTTTCTTTTCAGAACGAAGCAAATTTATGTCCGATGTGCCTGTCCTGTTAAACGTGCCTTTCCTTGATTTCTTATTTCAATTACGATTCCTTGCAACAATTGGTGAAGATTAGGGTTCAATCAGTAAATTGGTAAACACAAACAATTACTGTCCATGTGTCGTTATTCTCTTGAGTTGATGTGGGTAACATAGGAGTGGAATTATCGACATCCACTGGTATGGATTGCCTGTTGGCGCTATTTTTCAGGAAGTTTGATGATATTCTCCACGTTACGCAACAGCGCGATTAAGTCTTCGTTAACAAATGTTTGCTGTTGACGGAAGAAGATCATTCAAAATGGTGTGGATAGATCATGAAGGAAGTTTCCTCCAGGGATAGATCGAATTTGGCGCTCCCAAACGCTACCTTACGAACGGGAGGCAGCAGGTAAGTTGAAGATCCACCTGGTCTCACGCTGGTGCAAGTATATATGTCTCTCAATCCGGTGTTGCAATGGTTCCATTCTTGGAGTTCATGTTCAGCTAGGTGAACTTGATACTGTTGATAATTCTCTGAACGGATCTCTTTGGGTTCCCCACGACGCGTCGTCGCAACGGCTGAAAAAGCGCCCATTGAAAAATGAATCGGTGTCCAGGCTGTGGTAAACGAATGTTGCTTAATTTGCACTGAAATTATCCCAACCCAACCCAGATCGCTATTCTCATGAATAACTCCTCACTATCCGTGAGAATAGACCAAGCCTCTTTTCACCTTTTTTCCCAGGAGTAACCGTAGGCCTATATAAAATCATTTTAAAGTGTTTTTAACAAACTCTAAAACCTGTGTTTTTTTAATTTATTTCCCACAAGTGTTTTTCTGATATCATTCGATGGACTCTTTTCTAATTTAACTTTTATTACCATTTTAGGTTACCATTGTTTTTTTAATTTAACTTAAACCCAAAATATAATTAGAACATTACTTAATTAAATTTCGAGTAATCCGCACTAGACGCACATCTCCATTGTCCGTTTGTCAATCTTGCGTCCCACTAAAATTACTACTTTCCCCTCGTGCCGGGACTGGCAATAGCTGGATCTTTAGCCGGTCGTCAGCACCCACCGAACGGTTTAAATCCTTCATCTACCACGGGGATCATCCGATCGTCTCACGTATCGTGAGGTACGTATAAGGATCTTTATGGACTTTAGGTTCATATACTATTTTCAAAGAGGCCAATAGACCCCTTGCACGGCGGCCATGACAGAGGGCAGGTTTTCATATTTAAATGATGTCAATAGATCCACAAAGTGCCTACTCGTGCATGATGCACTGTGACAATGTGACTGCCCTCTGTCATGGCCGCCGTGCAATTGGTCTATGCATATGCTGAAGAGTGCTTTTTGCTGTGTAACTCGATCACGAGGAAAATCAGCCATCGTGCGTGGGACTCTAGTTTTTCCACAGCACCCGATCGAAGTACCTGTTCGGATGGTAGATGTTCTTTGTATATGTCGAAGTTTGCAACTGACTTTGCACACTGTTCCACATTCATCTGGAACAGACTATGCGAGACTTGCGCGGGAGTTACTCAGCCACTTTGTTTAATGTCATGGCAGAATAAAACAAAACCCATTGGTTTTTAGAGGACAATAATTCTATGTGTGTTGAATTTTTTGCAATACAAAAGAAGTGTGTAATATCATATTACTGTTTACACTCATCACACAGACCAGGTTTTTACATACACCATAGTCTAAGTCTATGGAGAATACCTTCAATTTTTGAATTTCGTTATAGGAAATAGGACGTCGTTATACATGTATGAAATAGCGGAGTGCGACTTTACGCTCATTTCGTCGTGACAGGTCACATAATTATACGTTTGTCGAGATCGCAAAAGCCAATGGGATACTTTTGGGACGCTTGGTGGCAGCATGCTGAAGTGCGCATGCTCAATATGACGTAACAATGGAAAGGACCGGGGCCCAATTTCGTGGAACCCGTTAGCACAAAAATTTGTTTAGCACAACATTTCTTTACTTTATTTTACAAAACTGGGTTGCCAGCCAAAATCGTAAGTGACGTGTATTTACTGATATTTTTCTCCTGTTCTTAAAAATACAATTTGACAGACAATTTTGGCTTGGTAACCCATTTTACAGAGCAAACAAATTCTGTGCTAAACAAATTTTTGTGCTAACGGGTTTCATGAAATTGGGCCCGGTTTGTTTGCTGCCACCAAGCGTCCCTAAAGTCTCCCATCATTATAGACTGGTTCCCGCTCCACATATTCCACATACAACGACCGAATGTGAGGACCGGCTGCTGTGGTGTTTAAAATAGCACTTTAAGCATTACGTCATGCATTTATTTTTAGAAGCACATAACCGTTAATTTTTAAAGCGCGCTGCGCGCTATATGGCATTAGTGTACAACAATTTGAAAGGGGTTATTCTATATTTGACCAATACAAATTTAATATATTAACCTTAAAATATTAAATATGCCCATTTTAATTATACATGTAGGCTAGCATTAAAAAGAAAATTCAAACCTTGTCTGCATCATATCACCCAGTGAGCTCCATATTGTACATGTAGTTTTAATCTGCTGTTGCAATCCCGTAACTATAGCCATTCATACGGTTACCGTAACTATAGCCACTGATAGCCACTGCGTAGTTTTAAATCCGTGGCATCACCATAAATACACACGCACGCGAGCAGGGACGGATTTGGCTATTGGTTAACACACCCTGCTGTAACAGGGGGTCCAGAAAATGTTGAAATTTAGGTACTTTCTCCTGCAATCTAAGGCACTTTAGGGGCATTTGGGTTATGATCGGCACTCCACAGGCACACTATATTTTCTACCTTTTATCACAACATTAGTTTACTGAAGGGGAGGTCGTGGTCATCTGCTTTGTACGTGTACAATGTGCTATACGTGTAAAAAATAAAACCTGTCCTACTTTTAATATTGAATAACCTTGTCATTTTCCAACGGATTTAAACAAAAATCTTACAAAATGTAAACAAGACCTGATATATTTAACTGAGTGAGTTTCATCAGTTTTGTCCAAGAGGGTGATATTTATTGGCCCTACGAAAACAAAACACCTAAATTTAAGAATTTGCTACTTTCGACTTGGCATCCGCTATTTTCAAGTAATCTGTCTGTGTCCATGGGTCCCTTTGCACCTCCTGATAAAATGCTCGAAGCGATCGAGATGGTTTGCAATATGATTTGGAGTGATCCTGCCTTTCTTCATAAGCTTTCGGCTGCAGCACACATCCCACCACCGTCTCCAGCGATGTACTGACATTGAAGGAGGCGAAGTCGAAAGTGGCGAATTCTGAAATTGACTTTGTTTTTGTATGGCAATTAAATCTCACCATCTTGGACAAAACTGATGAAACTCACTCAGTTAAATTTGTCAGGCCTTGTTTACATGATGTTAAATTTTGGTTTAAATCCATTGGAAAATGACAAGGTAGTTCAAGATTAAATGTAGGCAGGCGCGGATCCAAAGGGGATTTTTGGGGGTCAAAACCCCTCCCTGCTCCGACACACAAAAATATAATGTAATGCATTTTGTGTGTGTCCGCCTGTCCGAAACAAGCTGACAAAACAATCTGAAGGGCAAAACCCCTCCCTGGTGGCAAAACCCCCTCCTGGAAAAATTCCTGGATCCGCCCCTGGTAGGACAGGTTTTGTTTTTACACGTAGTAAAAACTCAGTGGTGATCGGTTTAGGAGGAAGTGATGACACCCTCTTGCGGCGGCCTGGTTTCGCGAATCCAACAAGCGTCTTGGACCAAGACTAGGGCTGTGTTTGAATTATGGCTACGTCTTGACATTACACATAAGTCAATGGTAGGTGCTAGATAGACGGCTTGATCGTTTTCCCAACTAGACTCGTTGGTAGGGGTCTGGGACAAGACTACGAAAAAGTGTGCGAAAAGGGGCGTAACGCGAACTATACGTTACGAACAACAGTCACGCATTTCCATCACGTGTAGTACAGTACCATCTCGATCTGTCATCATGATCTGACTCGGTCTGCATATAGCGCATTGCGCTGCATGCATGATGCATGTGCAGAGTGCAATAATATGTACACACTGAAAGATGGCGACTGCGGGTTCATGTCGTGGGGCTGGAATGACCACTACTGTATCCAAGTTTGATTCCAAAAATCTTGAGATAAAGACAAAATCTATCGAACAGACGCTGGTGCCTCTTGTGACACAGGTAAGGTTGGATCGAAAGACAAAAATTACTAATTGAATTAAACATTATGCATGACCAGATGTAGCGACTTGGAAAACACATTTCAAAATTTCTATAGCCTAAACCATTTTCACACAACAGACAAGTTGCAACAGATATCAAAAATACTTTTGTTGCAAAAATATATCAAGCGTTTGCTGTTTTATACTTGTGTCAAATTTACATGGGGAATCGTCAATAAAAATGAATATACGGCAACTTCAAAAATTGTGATGTGATGTGCATGTGATGCAAAGCGCCCTAGTCCTAGACCTTGGCACAAATTTAAAGCACATTATTTTGTCTTGGTTTAAGCGTTATATATTTATAACTGTAAACAGGGCACCATCAACTGTACTTTTAGAAGGCTAAAAGTGTTTTTTTAACGTTTATATTGGGACGTTATCATTTTCTATATTTATAACACTTTTAGCCCCATACCAATTTAACCCCATTCGCTATCTTACATTTTGCTGCACGCGGCAAGATGGCCGCCGTATCCTAAACTATAGTTAACCAATACAGTCAAAATTAAACATCGAAAAACTTATCATGGAATTACCTGGAATCTTCAGAATGTTGTACCGTGGTCTGTTTTACCCGATTATTCTTCTAAACAGAAAAAAACTAGTCCAACGTGATTTTTCTTGACATTTTCGAGCACTCTCGGGACAACAGCCGTGTTACAGACGAAAAAAAGATCATTGTACTGCTGGTGACGCCATACAATGAGATGACCACAAGAGGGCGGGATATCTGGGCCCTGACTGATCATCTCTACACACATGGTAAATGTGGCTCTTCTCCCGAGAGTGCTCGAAAAGTCAAGAAAAATCACGTTGGACTAGTTTTTTCCTTCTAAGTGGGAAGTATACACATGTATCTTAGAATGCATAGTTCCGAGATTGCCCAGTTAACCTTGCCCCTTAGATACTGTTGCTATCAGGGCTTGAAATGAATGGAGGCCACGGAGGCCATTGCCTCTGTTGCCCCTGCTCCTGGCCTTGGTGCCCTTTTGCAATCCTCCCATAGACTTTTCATTTTCCAATGGAAGTGCCCTTTTTAAACTCCAAAAGACGACTCCAAAAACAGAAATGGCAGTGCCCTTTCAGTGACGAATTTCAAGCCCTGTGCTATGTGCTCACAAGCCATTGCAAAAAAAATGGTGACACAACATACAAAGCAACAGGACTCGGCATGGAAAGCACAGATTCATTGGAGAAAACTCAAAGGTATTTATGTTTTAGGGTCGACAGGTACCGTAGCACACACTGAGCAAAGGGCTACCGGTAGTAAATGCAGGGATGCCATACCGGTACATGTTTTTATATTCATAAAAATGCGCTTCCCTACATGTACCTTTGAACAGCGAATTGCCCGACATTGAAACAAAAATTCTCCCGGATCACTGCATACATATACGTACAAACTGTACAATGTATATGGGCCGAAAATCGCGTTTGTTTGTGATGCAATGCACTTTGACTCTTATGGGCACTGTCTGCTAGCTCTGTTGTGATTGGTTGGCGGCTTCGGCTTGATTGACAGGTCGCATTGGATGATCTGTTGATTCCAGGAGGTAATTTTCTTAATCTTTGTTCAATGTATACGGACAAATATCGTAATTGTCATCACGATAGGCATATGTGATTCAGTTAATCAACAATGTTTATCAGTAATCCAATACCGGTCCTCATGTTTGTGTGCGTAATGTGGAATATGTGGTCCGGGAACCAGTCTAGCACCGACGCTCACATAAAAGGGGGAATGGCAGGGAAGATAAAGATATTGTGATAGAATTCCTCTCGCTCGCAAACCACTCTAAACCGCGACCTTACGAACCGAACAAATGTCTTGTGTATCTTAGTACCGTGGAGAGGAAAAGTTTCACAAACTTTCAAACAACAAGTGACGAAAGCCGTGACGCTCGCCTTCTACACCGTTCAGCCGTGTGTAATATTCACTGTACACAAGTTACTTTCGGCAGTCCGTAAAGACGTACTACCTACCACACAACTTATCTATGTTATTTATTAGTTTCGATGCCAATGTGAAGCTCGGTACGTACATGTAGGGCGTACGTCTCAAAGACTGGCGGATCGCATTAAACAGCATGTTCCATCCTCCATCCGCAGCAACTTGCCTGCTTCCCGTAAACAGCTGTCGCGTGTCTGCAAGAACGCTCACAAAGCTGCCACACAGCCCAAATGCACATATGGGTCTTTCTATAAATCAGGGGTCCAATGTTGGTGTCCCCCGTTACATTTTACATCTTGTTTTTGTAAATTCGGGACACATTCTTTAAATACTTTCCATCTCAAAGAGTGAGTACATAAAGTACAATTCATACAAAATAGTTTAAAGGCCATTTTAATGATTTGTGTACGAAAAATAACACATATCAGGTGTAACGGGGGACACTAAATGTCACACTTTTGGACCCCTAATTTATAGAAAGACCCATCTGCTTGATCACCCCGAGCATGCCGAGTGCTTGAACAATACAGCGAACAGCAGCTCACTGTACTGGCCAGAGCGCGCAGTATCATGCATCTGTTATCTGTACATGCTCGAAGCTACATTTACCGGTACATTCACTTCGCAAAACCTGTGTTATATTGTCAGAAAGAATTTGTACACACGCTACATGTAGTATAACTGCGCATGCGCAGTAGCGTGCTTCCTGCTGTTGTCAGCTGACCAATTAGCGCGCAGCATTCTGAACACCTCATTCCTGCCTTTAGCCTATAGCGTCACCCACGCCATTCTTGCGTTTTGTTCTGATGAGTGCAGGTCGAAAAGCTTTAGCATGTCTTTGCCGTTACTTAATTCTACTTTGAGAATTACATTTGTCATGTCGGCGTATTTTTTTCTTCTTTGACTTAATTATATAACATTACAATGGAATTGTAAAAGAAAAATGTAATTGAAATTTTGATGTACTGTAAAAGCCAATATTTCCGCGTACAGATATTTTTGCGCATTTCAACATCACTGACATTTTCGCGAGTTGTTATTTTCGCTGATGGAAATTATGTTTTGTTTCAGGGATCGCCACAATTGTTGCAAACAATATTTTCGCCGGTTGTTGTTTTCGCGGGCTCTGTCTGGTGCGTAAAAAGCGCGAAAATAAAACCACCGCGAATATTTCAGCTTTTACAGTACATGTACATGTATGACAACAGTGATGAATGTTGTTAATCATTATCGCTTGTCTCTTTATGTGACATTTAAATACAGTACATGGGCCATTTACACTGTAAATCGATAATTACCGGAAGATGATTGTTGCATCCATTTACCTTGAAATGGTACTTATATTGTCATGCTTCATTTGTGCGGAGTCAATGGCCCATGACTGGTGGAGTGAATTCATTGCATGTTTAATCACCTTTCAAGGGCCATCTACATGTACTGGTATTTTTTTATTACTCTCTGCTGTTCAGTCATTTCTCACCATAAAAATAAGCAAAGACTACAATATACCGGTATACTGTTTATGCAAGTTTTATACTTACCGGTAGGTGTGTCAGATGGTAGTAGCTACGGTACATGTACATCACACCTAGACATTTTTGAATGCCTATTTCTTCTTACAGTGTGCTACGTCGTCCTGCTGGATCCTTAGTCGTCTGTCGTGTCGCCAGTAGGCTTGGGCGACTCCAGCATTTTCGGAGTTGACTCCGATTCCAAACAAAAAATCGCGATTCCATTTTTCATGGGAAACGGTACATTTAGCGTGTTTAAAACCTAGTTTCCATATATAATCGTAACACACACACGCAAAGTTAAAGTTGATTCGACTGTTTGCGTTGCAGTTTACGTTTAGTTTGTGGTACCGGGTACTGCCTGCGTTTGTTGTGATGATATAAAAACCATGCTTACGTTGACGATACTGCATATTGTGCAGATGATGACCTATTTTTTGGCACTGAGCGGCACTTAAACGTCTATGAAATGATGTCGGCCTGTGCCACACACACGTTCCTATATGGAAATTATTGAATGTTGCTAAAAGGGAATCGGTTCCTACTGGGAATCGATTCCTCAGAAATCTGGAACCGCGATTCCTAAGGTGGAATCGATTCTACTCGATTCCCGAGTGGAATTGCCCAAGCCTAATCTCCAGTAGTCAATCATGAAAAAGGAACCGCGTGCAGATAATTTTGTGGCGCAAAAATTGCTCTAAATCCGACCTTGCTGGGATGGATACTCTTCCGCGATGCGAAGGTAGAAAAAGCTACAGTGGTTCCCGTACCCCATATGGGTGCAGGTCAACTCAACTTGACCAACTCGACCGTTGTACCAACTCGACCATTTTACCAACTCGGCCATTGTGCATTGTTTACACACAGCGGTGTTGGTTAATGGTCGAGTTGACTCCACTTGAAAGTCGAGTTGGTCACGATGAACGAATAGACAGAATCTTTTATTTAGGTCTGGCAACCAGACAAGAGTCATGGGCACACTAAACCCTTCGCGGACGTTAGAGGCCGCAGTAGGCCATACATGACTCTTGTCTGGTTGCCAGACCTAAAGATACTGTCGAGTTGGTACAACAGTCGAGTTGGTCAAGTCGAGTTGACCTGCACCCATATGGGGTGCGGGAACCAGTCTAGCTTTTTCTACCTTGTCGAATTTAGAGCAATTTTTGCGCCACAAAATTATCTGCACGTGGTTCCTTTTTCATGATTGACTATTGGAGATATGACAGACGACTAAGGAATCCAGCAGGACGATAAAATAGAGTGAGTAGCATGCATTTTAAGAAGAATTAGGCATTCAAAAATTTCTAGGTGTGATACCGTACAAATGTACTTAGCTAGTCAGATGGCTGAACACCAGTAACCACCCCAAATGTGCTCATGAATGCAATGTATACACCAATCCGGTAACTAAGGTCCCCTTCCCTGACACCGCCATACATGTAGCTGGGGGGCTTCCACTGAATGAATTGTATGTTCCTGAAGCTATCATTTGTTTACTTCGAACAAGTTGCGCGTCTTTGTAGGTTGTGTACGCGAAGGGGGCGCGTCGTGTGCACGCGAAGGTGGCGTGTTGCGTGCACGCGGAGGGGTCACGTTCGTGCATGTAATGGATGAGCGCTTTTCGTTCTAACAGCAACAAAAAACGCACAGCCCATGCACTGGACGCCCCCCAGCTATGGCGGATATACAGGGAAGGAGACCTTAGTTACCGGATTGGTATATAACAAAAGAAACACATTTTTAGTTTTATCAAAATCTGAAAATTTCATTTGTAAATTTTAAGTTGACAAAATATTCACATATATATAACAGCTTCATTATAAGCATGATAACTTCTGTGTTCTGAAAATTCCCACTGCTTTTTTCAATCAAAAAGTTGGGAAATGTTCGCGTTTCTTTTGTTGCTCGGCATATGATTTAATTTGTCGTATTCCTTGGTGAAAAATTTCAAAATTACATTTATCGTGTAAATTTAGCAACAGAGCTGGACAGATATAACATAAAGTGCTCTCACTCTGAACGATTACACCAGCATGACCAGTGAAAATCTTCTCCAGTTTCATTAGTCTCAGTACCGGTATATGCTGTCTCTTTCTGCGTTAGACCGTTTAAAATGCTCGGATCCTAATGCACCAACTACACTGGCTACCCATCAGGCATCGCATCCTCTTCAAACCGTTTAAAATGCTCGGATCCTAATGCACCAACTACACTGGCTACCCATCAGGCATCGCATCCTCTTCAAACTTCTAGTACTTGTCTTCAAGTCTTTACATACATGTAGTGCAGCACCTCCCTATCTGTCCGACCTGTTGTCTTCCTATAGACAGGCTAGGGAGGGACTCAGGTCCTCCTCTGACACAACCCGTTTGCATGTACCTTACTGCTCCAAAACAATTGGTGAAAAGTCCTTCTCGTTTGCTGGCCCTAAGGAGTGGAATATGATTCCACAGAGCCTACGAGATTCTTCCACTGAAATTGCTTTCAGGAAATCACTTAAATCTCATTTGTTTAATCTTTAATTGTTTTGTTTTCCCATGTTCAGCGCTTTGATCTTTTAGCTAAAAGCGCTATATAAATGCCTTTTATAAAAAATAAAAAAAGCAGTGTGCCCTCATCTGGCAAGCCTAAAGCGGCATTGACATTATCGCGCAAAAACACCCTGTGCTCACTTTTACGCATTTTGCATTCAGGAGCTTTGAGTTACTGGTCTTTCCAAAATGGGAAATTCCACTTCAGTAACTTGGAGCTTCTCTGATACCTCATTAGCCACGCATTGAAAGTGTCAGGCGCAACGTGGTTAGCATTTTAAAAAATTTGAACTTTCAGGACATTACACTGTGTTGCACGTAGGAAAAGCCGCACAGAAGTGGAAAATTAGCTTGTGTAGAAATTAATGGTACTGACGTGCAAAACCATTTATTTACGATAATGTGAATGCCGCTTTATTATCAGCACATTACACCCGGTACATTATTTTAACAAGAAAACATCCATTCAGAAACATAGACTACACGTTACCCCTTTACCATGGATAAACCCAATTTGTTTTCTTCAGATACCGGTACATGTATTACAATTTAGGCCAAACAAAATTAATGGTGCGTTTACGGTAACGACCTAAAAAAAATCCAGGTAGGTAGGTAGGAAAATAATTTTATTTTGTCTTTTTTTTTTACACTTCAGTTCATGCATTTGCGTGTTGTTTTGCAATCTTTGAAACTCACAATTAACAATATTAAACATGTTCATGTACAAGTGTAGAAAATTTTATGTTCGTCGGAAATTATTGCAAATAGTCACCTGATAGTGCTCATTTAAAATTATCAACTTGAAAATTGGCAATAAAAAGTTTGAGGTCGGCAATTTGGCCTTAAAAATTCCAGGTAGGTCAGGTTACCGTAAACACACCATTTATTTTGTTTGGCCTTACAAATTATGTAGCCCTGTACATACTGTACAAAAGAAAAATGTACTTTCGGAATTTCTGCGGAATAAATTTGTACCGTAGGTTGCATTCCTCCATGGTTGCATCTATCTAACGTGTGGCCTTCAGGTTCACTGCCCTATAATTTGATGTATGCATCACAGGTGATTTAATTATACACGCCATGCACTTCCATATCTAGCCAGGGCAGGGAATACCGTAATACTCCCTTTACTATTGGTAATGAAAGACATCGGTATACTGTATATGTACACTACTCACAATAATAAGTTATGGATATTGGTATGTTGTCAATTTTGGAATTTATATTCAAATGACTGTTTTTTTACCTATTCCTGTGACAGGGTGTGTCTGTCGTGCAGGTACAATTGTCGAATCGTATACAAAATCATTCAAGCAGAATGCATACCCTCAATAAAAATTAAAATATCTGCGTACACCCACAATATTCCAAACGTATTGTGAGTAGTGTATTTTGTCAAGGAATGGTGTTTGTGAGGTGAGGTCCTATACATGGATTGTCTCTGTATGAAGAATACATTATAAAACATTAGGCCTTTTCCCACTAGTCCAAATCTCGGGGGTGGCCCCGGGGTGACGCGGGGGTGAAAATAAGCCTCGTTTCCCACTCGAAATTCTAACCCCCGAGCCACCCCCGAGATTGCTCTTTACCCGGGGCGAGTTCAACCCTGCTCGACCAGGGTTGAAAATTTTGGCCCCGTGCGACACACATTCCCTGGGTCAAAAACAGTAGTGGGAAATGGCGCAGGGGTGAGTTTGCCCCGTGGCAAGCAATGGCGAAGGTCACTTGAAATCGCGCTAAGTTCGATGTGCGTAAAGACCAGAACAAAAGCACAACATGAACACACATCTTTTTAATTACATGTACTGTACATGTATACTGTATAACATGCTACAGTACCGGTATACATGTACCGGTAGTACATACGATGGCTTAACGTTTTCAACACGTGCGATTCTGATTTTTCGTGTCTTTGGAGTTCCATTGCCCAGAATAAATCACTTTTATCAGCTTATACATCAGCTAAAAAGAAGTCGGCTTAAATGCAAATCTGGGGATGAGGAAATTCAGAAAATAATTGCCATTTGGGAGGACGACGAAATACAAAAGCAACTAAAACTGGACAGAATGACAATGACGAGAAATTCTACTTGATATGCGCTCGCCCCGGGACAGACTTGCTCAAGTTGGAAACGAGGGAGCCGATCCCCGGGGCGAGCTCGCCCCGGGGTGAAATACAGGGTACATGTATAAGAAAGACAAGTGTAAAAAGACGCGGCTATTCGATACGGTCTATTGACTACCGGTACATTGTGCTGTCATTAGCTACATTGTAACATACCGGTACTGGCATGCACTGAATACATGTACAGTACATGTACCGGTATGTCCCCAGCCAAATTAAGTTTGATAATGTGTGTCACAAATTGTGAAATTAATAAAATAATACCTTAATAAAAGATTACCTTATTATAACAGGAACTTTGTATAATCTGGGCCCAATTTCACAGAGCTGTTTAACAGCCCATTTTCCGTTAAACGATCGTCAGGCTATTTCATAGACATCGTTAACGGTAAGCAACTGAAAACCTGCCTTAACCGCAGAGCCACATTTTGCTTAAGATAGTGACGCAACAATGGCGGTTTCCAAGCGCGCGCATGCTTAAGCACGCCGCGGCCGTGAAATAGACTTAAAGGGCCCCTTATTTGGGATTTTTATCAATAACATCTATGCTATAAAACCAATATACTCAGTTACAATCATAAAAATCCTATTTGGAGCTTGTTTTGGGGGTTAAAACTAAGGTTTTTAGTTTTTATGCTAATGAAAATATGCATATTCATGACCAAGGTCATGATGTCACAAGAGGCAAACACAGGAAAATCACATTCAACTGTGCACAAAAGATTCCACCTTTTTCTCAAACGTCCTGGAACTTTTGTAATCCATGGCTGTTTGATTTTATTCTACATGTTTCCTGTTGTAAGCCATGATAAAACTGGGGGAGAAAACCACAGCAATTTGCCACAAGTCGAACTTGAAGTCTTACCCGGTATGTTTTTTCTTAACTTTTCCCTTCTGTCTTCCGGCCTTGCGTGATGCACTCCAAACAGCGCCCTCTGTCTGTGGTGTATTGCAATGAAATCTTCAAAGTTGAAAAAGGCTACCTTTTATTGATTTTACATCTAAACGAACAATAGCACGTCTTGTTGAACAAGTAATCTATCATATAAAGCAAAGATTAGGCAAAAAGTTCTTTAGCATGTCAGAGGCCCTTTAATGTTAGCACACTTTTCTGCTACAGTAAGCACACGTTTTCAGCTAGTGCTTCTAAGCAGCTCTATGAAATTGGGCCCAGGAATAAAACAATTAGCCTTTTTTGAAGTACATGTTTGGTGGACACAATAGGGGGTGCTTTTTGATTTGGGTAAACTCAAATTAAAGGCAAAAAAATTTTCACTTTGCACTTATTTATAAATTTTCTTTAAAATTTTGGCTCAGTATTACCGGGATAAGTATAGTGTGTACAACATGTAGGCCCTAAAAAATGTTAAAAAATGTTTAAAAAAAGAAATACAATTGTTAAAAAAATTAATGTACCCAAATAAAATTGCGCCCTCTCCTTTTGATCTGCCATACTTCTAAAAGGCTAATGAAGAACAAGGAACTGTGATTTATTTTTTTAATTATTTTTTTAAATTTAGACTCACATGACTCATAACTTTGACCAGTGTAGTACACATGGCAATAGCATACACGATTTGGTTTCAGTATCATTACATGTATAGGCCTGTAACATTCTGTATTTTGGACACAATGCACAAGTTTCCTTGTTCAGATGTTGCCCAAAAGAAAAAGGGTCACATTGGATTTTTAAAATATTTTTTATTAAAAAAAATAATGTTTACGTGTACATGTACTTCGTATTTAGTGAGGAGAGGAGAGGAGGGGAGAGGAGTTGGGGAAGGGGATCTAATCCCTAAACAGCTCCATGAAATACTCGCAAGCGTGAGGAAACCCGTGAAGAATTATAATTTGTTTGAAATGGTCAGAGACACCGGGGAATCCCCTTGCTTTTTACGAAAGAATGCTCTGGGATCTTTAGAGTGCGTTACCATTACCTAACACACTGGACCAACGGCTTTACATCCCTTCCGAAGGATGGAGCAAGTGTGGTTGAGTGCCTTGCCCAAGAGTACAGGTACCGCAGCCAGATTCGAACCCGCAACCCCAGGTTTTCACCCATGATTGCGAGTCAATGACCCAAACCACTCGCCCATGGTACCCCACGTAATGCGCGCGATTGAACAAAAACAACTCGATGCACAGCTACATGTAGCAGTTCATACAAAGGTGTAGGAAAGTGAATGCAAAACATGGCATTTAACCCTTACATGTACATGTATGTGAAAGAAACTACAGTTGGGGAAAGTGGGGTTAGTTGGAACAATGTGTACATGTATGTTGAAACATTGATATATTCTTCCACTGCTGTAGTTATTTTTTATGAAATCCTGCCGCTCATATGTTGCTATTAGCAACAGCTATCCACCATATTGTCCACAGCACATGTGCTACAACCCTATTCAAATGAGAAAGGAATGTTTGTTTTTTGACCTTCCGAGTATGTTTTTCACCATTCAGAAATGTTGCATTATGTTAATGATGTTCATAGATTCACTCGACTATTTTTTTAGTATTTTAAGGTATAGTACAAAGCTACAAAATGAGGTTAACGAAATGCCAAATTGTAGTCCCTGTTTTTTTGTAGTAAGCTTGCAAATGTCAAACAGGCCAGCGGGTTTAGTTGGAACAAAATGAGGGGGTTAGTTGTAACATGTTTCAACTAACCCATAGGTGAAGGTAGTGCCTTTTGGATAGAAGTTTTAGTTATTTTCTCACATTTTGCTGTTCACTTGTTTATAATCTACCGTATGAACTTGTACAGCTCGGCCTATGCATTTTGTTTTGTTCCCCAAAAGGGGAAAATTTAAAGGCGAAAAATTGTAAGATATTTTACTTCTAATCCTAACCATATATCACACATTTATTTGGCTTATCTAGTTAAAATGTATATAGGCCATGCATATTTTGCATCTATTGTACAAGTGTATGGCTGAGGAATGGATGGTAAAGTTTATACTGTATACAAAATGTCTCTAATCTAAAGTTAGAAAGTTAAAAACAGTTGTAAAGTGAAACCTGTTATTAAGACCACCTTGATAAACAGGCCACCTGTTTATAGTGGCCACCTATCTTTGGTCCATAATGCTTTTAAGTAACCTCTATAAAGAGGCCACCTGTTATAGTGACAATTTTTGTTACGGTCCCGAGTGTGGCAACTACATGTATAATGTATAATACAAATTATACTCATGCATTATACCGGTAAATGAGCAAAAAGCGATCTCAACCGCTTGATGCATAAATTGTTTTGGTGCATGCTCTTGTTTTGTGCAGTTGTTAATGACTCCCCTGTACCACAAAGGGTTCATTAGCGCCCCAATTTACAGCTTAAGTGTTTGACTTGCTAATTAGGGTGATTACAGAAGTTATAGTACAGTTTTTAAATGACAACATACTGTGTTTCAACTTACCCCATACCATGTTTCAACTTACCCCATAGGTGGGGTAAGTCGGAAAAGCTGACATGGTCATGTTCAAGGTGGATTAGAAACCATCAACGAGTCCTAACATTTTATAGGCTTCATTTGTAGCCCAATTATGTATGCTTAAAGGCCTAGTGGATCATTTGCAATGACCCCAAAAAGTAATCGACGAGTTTACAGGGGAAAAGTTCTGAAAGTAAAGATTGAATTAATAGCAACTATCCATTGAAAGGTTTTCGCTCAAAATGATATAATTTTACCAGAAAATAATCCGCAAACGATTTACTTATTTTTGGTTCGCATCTACGCAGTCCAAAATGCATGGGCGCTGTGTACTCCGTGTGCGTGTTCCAACGCGATGCATTTTTATGAATCGCGCGCACACGCAGTATGTGCGCCACAGAGTGCATGACGCAAGCCACATAGTACCCGATCAACTGAGAACGAATATTTGAAACACCCCGCCAAGACCAGGAAAATGCATATGGATTTTCATGGTTCTTTAAAACGTGGTACATTTGACAAAGCTGAAATTTCTTCAGATGAGTTTGTTGATGTCTTTCTTTTGATTTATAATGGTTTTATTCGCAGAATCGCTCAAAAACAGATTATCTACAGGGCCTTTAAAGTGGTATACATGTAGTTGTTTTTTCTTTAATAAATTCCGTTAGTGTTTTATAGACGATTTTATGAAAAATGCTCCAACTAATCCCACTCTCTCATGTAGAGTGGCTTCTGACAGCTACATGTAGAGCACAGATACTGTTAACACTCATTAGAAAAACTGCTGTTGCACACATTGCCTGCTTGTGTGGCCAGTGTGCGTTGATTCATTGCCCCCTTTTTCATGACCCAATCACTGCTGAAGCAATGATGCATCGGTGCCAATCTCTCTCCTCTCCCTTGTGAATGCATCCTTCTCATCTGCAGTCCATTCCGGTCCATTCATCCCAGGAACTCAACCAATTAAGTTGAGTCATCTGTTGGCGCTTGTCTGCCGCCATCCAGCTAATTTGCTGAATTGAATTTATTCTTTTGTTTATGTTTATTCTCTAGGTTATGAATCAGATGATATATTTTGCACCCTTTATTACCTTTATTGTACATGTATAACCTGCACAAACGTTTTTGTTGTTGTTTTTTTGGAAAATATTTATTATATTTTGCACATACATGTAAACATGGACCTTCTGGTTTATAGAAATTCATAGAAATTATCTAGCCTCGTTAGTAAGAGATCACTGGGATTTTGTACATGTACATGTACATGTACATGTACATGTAGATTCCAGATTAGAGTTGGGACTTTAAACCATATTTGGTTTGGATTTTGCTATCCGGTTTCAGATTTGGAAACCAAAATGTCCAAACCCTAAAAGTAAACAATTGATACTTTATTTTGAACTACATGTACATGTACATACATGTACATGTAGGCTACAAATGTACATATATGAATGCAGTTTACAAAAGCAGATCCAAACGATTATTAAGGCCACCTTGAAAAAGAGGCCACCTGTTTATAGTGGCCACCAATCTTTGATCCCAAATGGCTAATGCAACCTTTATAAAGGGGCCACCTGTTTATGGTAGTGACAATTTTGTTACGGTCCTGAGGTTGGCCACCAGGGCTGTAGTCGAGTCCCCACTTTCCGAGTCCTTGAGTCCGAGTCCAGCAAACTCCGAGTCCTCAGCAGGCTGAGTCTGAGTCCGAGTCCTTATTTTAATTTCAAGTGCAAGTGTCAATGATCGTGCCTGTGATCTTTGGCAGCTCGTAAGTGTTTGCTTTAGGCCCAGAAAAATGTTTCTTTGGGAGGTGAGATACATTTCGAGTGCTCAAAATTAGTTTAAGCATTAGAAATGATTTATTTACATTCTCAGAATTTTATTTCACATACATGTTCGAAATACTTTCGGCCCCAAAATAAATTACAATAATTTTCGGCACATGTATAATGTACTTTTTGTAAAATATTGTATTTTTTTTTTTCACTGGACTCGGATGGACTCGGCCAAAATCTCCGAGTCCGAGTCCTGGCTGGCCGAGTCCGAGTCCGGACTCGAGTCCTACAGCACTACATGTACACGTACAAGTTTCACTTAGTACCGGTATGGGACATGTAGTTCATCCATGCTACCGGTACATGTACCTAACCACATCAGCTATTTTTGGTTTTCAAGAATCAAAATATTTGATTTTTTAGATCTTGAGTTTCTCACAACATTAAATTCCAAATCCTTCAATGTGTATGTAGTTCCCCCCCATACATGTAGGACCTTGTATTATCAGAGATGAAAACAAAATATCCTTGGTTTTGGGGTTACATTGTCAAATGGTAAAATGTGGGATAATTGGGCGTCGATACAAAGGCTGGGCGAATGTTACGCCTTCTGTCTTGCCATTTTTCGAACTACCTACAATGTACATGTACTGCTACCGGTACAATATTCATTACATGCAAGTACATGTACATGTACATGTACATGTAGTTAACCCCTATTCTACACATAAACATTTTGAAACCAGATCGAAAACAAACTCAACTAAGCCATGAGTGCTAGTACTAGGAACCTGTTTTGTGTGATATGCAGTCACGTACAGTTCACACAGGATAATCCGACCAATCACATCGCCTGCGGCATTGTGGAATCGTTCATTATCAATGTAGGTACGGCACTTACATACGTACATTTACTTGGAAATTACCCCATTGAGCTCCATGTACCAGTATTTAAATACAGTACGTTTAAAGGCAGTATACATCATTGGTAATCTCGAAAATCAGAAATGTTCACAGATTTACGCCTAACTTACACAATATAAACATGATGAACGTAGAAAACTACCCCTGAAATGGTTTTGTCTGAAGTGCTATAGTCTTTGAGAAATGAGTAAAACAATTAGTTTTCGTCTCATGAGACAAAAATTCAATTCACCCCAAAACCACTTCGCCCGAGTGCCATTTCGCCCAAACCACTTCGCCCGAGTGCCATTTCGCCCCAATTACTTCGTCCAAACACTACATCGCCCAAATGCCACTTCGCCCCAAAACCACTTTGTGCACAGGCCGTGGTTCAGAGCGAAATGGTTCAAGGCGAAGTGGTTTTGGGGTGAAATTACTGCAAACTCTTTCTTGACTGTTTTCTCAAAAGTTAGACGAAGTACGGAGCTGGTTTTTGCTCAGGTTGGTTTTAATCATGCATATCTTCAATCACACAGGGGTATAAAACTATTTGTATCAGTTTACCAATCATGTATACTACAGTATTTTTAAATTTGACACATTGTTTATTACATCAAAGTTTCATACGGATGACTATAATTTCCCATTTGATGGGATTTATTTACTGTTTAATTTACCCAGTTAATTCAACAGCGTACCACCCTTGTTTGTACGGGTAGTACATGTACATGTAGATGAGCTGATGACGAATTTGCATAAGGTGACCTGCATGACATCATGGAATTGTACAGATTGTGACTGGCTGCTTTCTGCTACCAAAAACAGTAGCATATTATAAAGAAAAGCATAAGAATTCCTCGCAGTTCGAAAAAGGCCGAGTGAATGAGCCACTTGGCGTGTGTAGACTCTAATACTCAACTCAAGTAACCAAATCGCCCAATTCAAGAGGCCTTGTCAAAAGGCTATACATGTGTAGGCCTACATGTACCGGTACGGTACATGTATGCTGTATTAGTGCATCTTCCTTTCGCAAGGGTCTTTCCTGCACACGTACATGTACCTACATGTAGTTTGCCAAGACCTTGCTGAAACGAGTTCAGCTAGGCTGTATTGAAGAATATATATGAATATTGATTAGCCAGTGACAGTGATCGCAACTGACCAATCACGCGCCGCACATGTTTCTCGGTCATCGCATGCAGTGCCGATATACTAAAGCGCGCGTGCACGTACATGTAGCACGTAGCACGACATTCAAAATGCATCATAGCTACGAGCGCTGTTGCCAACAGCAAGAGCCAATCACGCGCCTTGCTCCGTTTAGTGGTAGCGTCCACTTTTACTAGGGGGTTGGGTCTAATGTTTAAATGAACAGTCACTGTAAGGGCGTTTTTTAATAGGCCTGTCTTTATTCAGATCAGGTTTAGCTTTTAGTGAAATATATAGTACACATGTACATGTACATTGTAAGTCTTCCTTCAGTTATGAACATTTATACTGCGTGCAAGATAAAATGATATTCATGTACATAAAAAGATCTCCCCCACACAAATTGTGGTAATTGCGGCTACGATGTAAACAACACGTGAGAGATTGTTCGAAACGGTTCATTAAAAGGTCAAACGTTCCAGGTCAAACATTTTCCTTGTCTCTCATTGGTCGAACAGCCCGAGGCCTGAAATACAGTTTAGCTGAACTCGTTTCAGCAAGGATCTTGGCAAACTAGGTACAGTGTACGTGTGCAGGAAAGACCCTTGCGAAAGGAAGATGTATTAGTGCAGTGAATGATTTCTCCAATATTGCATCGCAAAATGCGACGCCCTTTGGACATTGAGGTGATTAGCAGAAACATTATTTTAGCAAAAATTGGCATGCACAAACAATATATGAAAGACATTGGATTAGCTGGTGACACTGTTTTGCTTACATGTACAATTTGTTTGTGCTTAGCACAGAATGTATTTGCTTTATATTGGAAAAATTAATTTTGCCAGCCAAAATCATATGTGTACATACTAATATTTTGCTACTGTTTCTAAAAACATAATTTAAAGGGCCCCGAAATGCTAGATAACTTTATGCACAGTTTTTGCTGCGTATAAAGGATTACTTGTTTAGGAAGACAGTACTACTGTTCATTTTGATGCCCCATGAATAAAAGGTTGCGTTTTTCAACTTGGGAAATCTCTTTACAGAAACTCACAGAAAAAAAGGCGCTGTTTGGGGCATGTCACTTTAGGAACACACAGCAGAAAAGCAAAGAAATAACATAAGACTTCAAACTGGAATTGTGGAAAATTGCTGTAGTTTCCAGCCTTCATTTTTTTCATGGCTTACAACGGGCATCATGTAAAACAAACCCCAAAACAATGGGTTACAAAAGTTTCAGCAAGTTGGAGAAGATACTAAAAAGTTGAATGAGATTTTCCTGTGTTTGGCTAATGTGACATTACAACTTTGCTCATGAATATGTAAATGTGTATTAGCATAAAAATCAAAAACCTTGATTTTAACCCCTAAAACAACTTGATACATGTAGTATGGTTTTTAACTACATGTACATGTATTTATGACCGTAAGGCCTGCGTCAAATGTCGTGCTTCTGCCGTGTCGAACTCAATAACTTAGAAAATTTCCAATTAAATGCGACAAGAGCGCGGCAGTATCACGACGTTTGACGTAAATGTTTTTATTAAGTTCGACTCCCGTGCTACACGACAGCCTCTGCCGTACTACACAGCAGTTGCATGATGTTGCGTCAAACGTCGTGCTATCGTCACGTCAAATTAAAATATATTCGTACTTCGGCTTGACGTATTTGGAATGCGCATGTGCAAGCACATACTCGAACCAAAGATTCCTCAATAGTGCTCATGGCACTGTCACTCGTAAGCGTGAAGAATTAGAATTAGAAATGGCCAGAGACACCGGGTTCCCTTGCTCTTCACGAAAGAATGCTCTGGGATCTTTAGAGTGCGTTACCATTACCTAACACACTGGACCAATGTCTTTACATCCCTTCCGAAGGATGGAGCAAGTGCGGTTAAGTGCCTAACCACTCGGCCACGGTACCCCATGTCCACAACTCCAAAGTAGTGACGGCGCGGCGCATTTTATTCAAGCAGCACCAGCAGGGTGCCACAGTGTACAGACTACCGGTGCAGTCGAAAGCGTTTTGTCGGCTAAAAAATGTATCCGTTGAGAAATTTCGTTTAATTTTTCATGCCCGATGGGGAGGGGATTTTGAGACAGAAATTTTAGTACAATGCAGCCGAATGCGCATCATTTTTGCACTCATCTGCTCATGGGTGGAAATTTTGTTGTACCCCGGTACTTGAAAAGGTTAATTTTCATTAACAGGTTTTGAAATTCACCTTTTTTAGGCATTCAAGTCAATCTAGACTATACTGAATTCCTATACATTCCCCCCCCCCCCCACCCCTCCCATTTTTTATGATTAATTAATTTCAACATTTGAGCCCGTAAATATATTATAAAAATTTGGCCTATTTGATTAATTTGCATAATTTTCTTTGATTGTAACAAAATTGTTCTATGACTTATTGTGTTTGTCAATAGACCAGGCCTACTAAGTGTAACGAGATCTAAACATTCGCTGGTATAATCTAAATAATACTGGTATAATACTTTAACAATTAAATACGAATAGTAATTTGGCAATTAAATTCGACATTTGACGCAAGTGCAAAAACCGTCGTGCTTTTGCCGCATTCGAAACTGCAGAAGTATGACATTTGACGCAGGCCTAATTGAATGGAGTAGTTGCATCTATATTTCATTGATAAAAATACCATTTCAGGGGCCCTTTAACAGGCAGTTTTAGCTGGTAACCCATTTTATTAAAAGGAAATGAATTCTGGGCTGAGCAAATTTGTGCTAAAGAACGCCATGAAATTGGCCCCTAACGATGCACGAGTGGATAAGTCTGCTTTTGGATGTAGGCCTCTGCATATACCGGGTACTTGTTTAAATAGCTTGGGTGTTCAGACAAGTCCCATCCTCTGTCCCCCTTCCACTCCTCCTTTACATTTGCCCTCCAGAGTAAAGCTGTGTTTTGCATAAAAACATGTGCTGATAAGCTGTAAATACAGATTATATTTGTGCACAAAAGTGAACAATGTAGACTTGAGAATCTGTTCAAACTGACTTTTGTCCCAAAGGATACTTGTTATTTACTTCTTGCTGAATGAAGATTTTGGCAGAAAGCAGTGGGTGAAAGAGCGTTATTCCCCCTGGAACATCTTGTGACAAATGCTACTTTATGGGACTTCCATTAATCATAAAAGAAGTATAAATGTCATTTATTTCCCAATGGTAGCTCAGTTCTGTTATTTGCATTCACTGCGTTGCAGCAATTAACCTACAGTAAACCTGTACTGAGGGGAATCGCTGCCCAGAGTAATGATGCTATCAAACTGAACAGTCTACAGAGATTGTAGTGCTACTCCATATAATTTCCCAGCGGATTTCAACATCTGGGTCACAATTTTATTTTTTCTTCCCCTACCCACAAGTGGTCTCATTTTAAGTTTTCGTAACTGGGTCTTTCCACAGTAAAGGGGGCATTTTGGCAACACAGACCATATTTTCGAGGAAATACCTTTGTCTGGTCTCAAAATAAAAGAAATAAGTTTCAGTTGTTCAGAAGAGATAACTTAGGCCCAAAAAGGGTTACAAATAGTGTGACAACATGCCTTTCTAAAAACCCTGTGTACAAATTTCCAATATACGCTTGTAAACGGGACGGACATTTGTGTTACATTTTGGGCCGTCCCGGTTACTAGCGTATATTGGAAATTTGTACACAGGGTTTTAAAAAAGGCCTGTTGTCACACTATTTGTAACCCTTTTTGGGCCTAAGTTATCTCTTCAGAACAACTGAAACTTATTTCTTTTATTTTGAGACCAGACAAAGGTATTTTTTGTAAAATATGGTCGGTGTTGCCAAAATGCCCCCTTTACTGTGGAAAGACTCGACTGCAATGTTGTTTATCACTCTGCATAAATTTGCCCTTTTGCTAGCAGTTTTCTTGGCAATAAATACTAGCCTGTGGGAAAGATAGAGTGATCAATATATTGACCTCGCCGTCGGCTCTTTCAATATTTTCGTGACTTGTGTGCATATTCTCATGTGTATCACCCGCAAACCTGTTCAAAGTTAGCTGGTGTCCTTTGTTTCATACACATTCTTCATACCAATTCTAAAACACAGAGAAAAATTGTCTGTAGGGAAAACCCGAGGGAGTACCCAATGCATAGTTCCGACCTGTCAATCAAGCCGAACCCGCGACCAATCACAACAGAGCTAGCAGACGGCGCCCACATAGGTCAAAGTGATGCAATCATCACACAATGATCACACGATGTTCTGCCCATACAGTTTGTATGTTGTATGCGCCAGTGACCGGCAGTGACCGGGTGAATTTTGGTTTCAATGTCGGGCGATTCGGTGTTCAAAGGTAGGAAAGCGCATTTTTATGAACTATATGTCATCCCTGCATTACTAGCCCTTCGCTCAGTGTGTGCTACGGTAACTGTCGACCCCAAAACATAAATACCTTTGAGTTTTCTCCAATGAACCTGTGCTTTCCATGCCGAGTCCCGTTGCTTTGTACGTAGTCTCGCCATTTTTTTGCGATGGCTTGTGAGCACATAGCAACAATATCTAAGGGGCGGGGTTAACTGGGCATTCTCGGAACTATGCATTGTACCTCTGTCTTAACTCAAATTGTAAAGCATCTGCCCTGAGAGTCGGATGTCTCGGGTTCAAATCTCGATGAGGCTTTTTTTTTTTGTTCAATCCCCTCAACCACTTTTGTGGTCCCAGGTTTGATTCCCGCCCGGATTGAATTTTCATTCTCAGCTTGATCCTGTGTAGAGTGTAGGGGTTTTCCCTCCATCTGTACAAACAAATCACAAGTTTCCTCAGGTTTACCGTACAAGGTCAAGAAAAAAATACGTGTGTTTCCTATTACACACTTAATTTAGGGTGGGAAATATCTTTTTATTTTGTTCTAAATTGTTTTCAGCCGAAAATATTAGGGTGGGATGACACTTGCATTACAACATTGCACATACACATGAGTGAGCCACTTTTTCTGAGGGGGTACCGGTAACAAAATAAAGGCGATGTACATGTGTTGGTGAACGGTAAACAGATGAGCGCCCTCACGGGACAACTACCGGGGTAGTGCCGACATAATATAGATATTACCAGAGCCGTAATAGCATTGCCGATATATACCGGTACATGTAGCCGTGCCTTTATGATTCTATATATTTGTTTTCTTTTTCTCGACAGCACCATGGATTTGCTGACTGTATCATGCATTTGCCGAATAAAATAAACATTGGGGGCGTGGGGGTGGGGTGTCACACCCCCACCCACACCCCCCCAACTCGATACGCCGCTGCATGTAATTACAAAAATATTCCTGTGTGATTCTGGCCTAAGACTTTAATCATTGCAGTAATCTACAAAATAAAACCCCATCACATGCATGCTTACCACTCCATAATATGAAACGTTTGTATGTGAAAACGGCAAAACTAAAATTCGAATGGAAAGTGCTCCTGTATCTACATGTACACACAACCAGTGTACTGTACTTAAATCTGATTTGTATTATACAGTGTGGCAATGATCAGCAGATAGCTAGCCAGTGCCAACTGATATGCATCAATTGCTTGCAGTTATCTTGTGATGGATATCGGCATGATATTGGTTTTGCACGCTAATAACGGCGACTTCGCATCTACCGTACGCTTGTTATGAACAGTGAGCAATCAGATCTGACAGTCGTTATCACACCACAACAAGCAAAATGCTGTTGAGTTCTACTGTTGGGGGTCAGATCCTGCATTGCTTGCTCTTTTCAATCAAAGGCTTGGTTAGAATGATTTAAATCTTATTTGGCCTTCTGTATTCTGCGTAAATGTGGGTAGAATGTTATTAAATGACTGTGAGAGCAGTGGTAGACTTGAAATCAAGTCGGTAATTGCCCCAGTTTGTTCATCAACTGCAACAGACACTATGTCGTAACAGGATTGCAGAGCGTACTGGTAAGTGGACTGGGAACAAGTCTAGCATCGCATCCAGTGTTCTCCACTGCTAAACATTTTGTCCGGGCGCGCTGAGCAACGCCCTCATGCGGCGAATCAGTGTTCGCCGCGTGAGGGTGCTGTTCAAAATGAATGCAACATGCAACTGCCATAGTACATGCAGTTATCGACCACAGATTGGTTCGCCGATGCGATCGATATACGTGGGTAAGTGAACGATAATGACACCACTCGAATCATGTTTGGTAACTTTACACCTAATTTTTGAATGACTTGGCTGTATTTTCGAAGCGTTTTAGAGGGAAAAATGAATAATTTTTGTCCGGGCGGCCGAGTTTTTTGTTCAGGTGGCAATTTTTTGTCCGGGCGCAAACGGTACCTCTGATGGTAGTAGAAACAGGACTCCTGTTTCTGAAAGTTTTCGGAGCTCTATTAGCTCCAAATGTTATCGTTGATCGTTGGGTGTGATTCGTGAGTGTTTCAAGAATTTGAATGGCATGGACGTCGCCAAATGTTTATTTATGATGATGCAGACAAGGTTTGAATTTGATTTTTTTTTTTTCCCTATATGGGCATGTGGAAATTTTTAAGACAAGTTCTAAGAAGTCTTGATATTGTTTTCCCTCCTGATACCGGTATTATTTTTATCATCAAATCTTTACACGGTACAAATGTACGTGAAAGGTTAGATTAATCTTTTATTGGCCACATACGTGTATGGAATACAACCCCTTTGAAATTACACTACATGTATACTGGCTGGGCATTTTCACGAAAAGAATGACACAGATGCCAAAATTTGAAATTGCCATTTTGGTCAAATCCACCCCTCAATAATATTTGATCCTCCAATAAAATGTGGTCCCTTTCCACCAAAACCCCTGCCCTCTTTTCCAATGCCTCGCCCCCCTCCCCCTCCCCCAATGTCTCCTCCCCCTCTCCCAATGTCTCCTCCCATCGTCCTCCTCGTCCCCCTCCCCCGGTCCCTCCATCCCCTCCATCCCCTCCATCCCCTCCATCCCCTCCATCCCCTCCATCCCCTCCACCCCCTCCATCCCCTCCCCCCTGCCCCTCTCTTCCATCTGTCCTCCTTTTCTCGTCATGTTATATTATTTGTACACTGTACGAAACATGCAGTACATGCATACATACATGTGTATGTAGGGCCTACACGTGTGTAGTATTGTACAGGTACATTTTCATTCTACATGTATGTACATGTCATACGTACATGTACATACATGTACATGTATGTACACCACATGTACCGGTACCTGTGCTTAGCAATTCTAGGCACGCACAGATGCGAGAGAAAATGACATGCATCCATGAATAGCCCGTCTCAAGCCTCGATCCCCAAGACAGAAATCTATGTGGGTCAGATACCATACGAAGAAAACCTGAGAAGCAGCTCGATTGTGCTGCTTGCTGGCCCAGGCAGCATTGATAGATGAAACCTGAGAATCCATTGAAACTACTGAATGAAAAGGCAAGGGACTAGCAGTGAGAAGAGGAGTGAATACTCTCCGAGGGCCGTTGTTGTTGAATTGTCTTCCCTTGGATGATTTCCAATAATAAATCAGGTGCACCTGTCTAAGATGAATATTTCTGCTCGCTTCCTAGTGCAGTATTAATAGTGTCAGCTTGCACACTCTGCCCCTTAAAATTTAGGCCGTGTCCCAATTATATATACCTGTTGAAATTACACATGTACATGTACATGTATGTAGACGTCTTGTTAATTTTGCATCTACATGTACATGTACAGTGTGGGAATTTCACTGAGGCCCTGGAGGCAATATCCGTAGCCCCTGGTCTTGCCTTGGTGCCCTTTTGCAATAGAATATGTAAGTTGACCTCGCGAACGTACGAGACCGCGCAAGACCACTGTTATTTCCGGGCACAAGACCCTATCTCTTCAACGCACGTCGCGAGCGAAATTATTGGATTATTTTGTTTACGCAGGTTTTTGTAAACTCAGACGGCCCAAAACGCGTATCTCTAAATAAAATCTTGCATTCCAATTGATGAAGTGGGGTATATAATCAAAAATAAGCAATTGAAAGGTAAAAATTCACGATCTTTTCTGAGCTGACAAGTCAATCTTTGAAGATCGTGAACTACATGCAGCAAAAGATATGCAACACGCACAGCAGTCGACGTACATACATGTAGGCCTACAGTGTACATACAGACCTCGCTAGCGATAGGCGAAACGCCATCTACCAAAAGTAGAGCTTGCAGACTTTTTTAGAGTGCCCAAGTTCGAAGCATTCATTTTCACATGAATCCGCACTTGTGTCATCCATTCCAAATTGGATGAAGAATATGCTAGCAGAGAAATTTATTAAGGTCACAAAATTTTACTAAATTTTAACGTTTTTAGAGATAATTATGCATGTACATTGTAAAAAAACATTTTAGTTACCGGTACCCGAATCACTTTCGGGTCGGTTGTATACTTAAGATTGGACAGAAACATTTATATACAAAAAACAAAATCTCGCCCGTGTTATAGGAATAGGCGTTTTAGTCGTGTTGTGCCCGGAAGCTCAGATTTGACCTTTGCCGCGAGACTTACATAGTCTATTGGTAGAGAACACATCACGTGGGTGGTCTCATAGACTTTTTGATTTTCCAATGGAAGTGCCTTTTCTAAACACAAAAATGGCAGTGCCCGGCCCTTCGGTAACGAAATTCCTACCTTGTATGGACTTGTGTGGAATTATAAAACCCATCATTTGCAGTGACCCAAAATGTTACTTCATGAGTTGACAAGAAAACCCGACTACATGTACGTGTTTGATAGCAATTGACCACTCTCACAGACGCCATCTTCATTGAAAAAATGCTGTACTGTTCCAAACGCGCGTGCGTGTTGCTCGAAATTTGTTCGAAATACGGCACAGCCAATGCGCGACATAACAATTTGTATGAAGTGACGTCATTTGAGAGTGATCAATGTTTTAAACAAACGCCACATGATTTTTTTTTCCTGTGTAAAATAGTATCTTTGTAGGTGGAATTACCAACTGAAGGTTTTTTTTTTTCTTTCAATCCTTTGCAAAAACTTTGTTTCCATTCATACAACACAAAAACCATGCATAGATTGTTAAAGGTTTTTGAAGTATTGCTGTTTTATGAGATGGAAATTTATACGGTACAAGGCAGTTTATCAACATCATTCTTTAGTTACATGTATGTCTTGACGTTTTTCCTGGAATTCGTAAACAAGTTTCATGTAATGGACCTTTAAGCCTAGCTACATGTATATACTGTAGTTTGAACGTGGGCTTACCGGTATGCAACTGGCCCAATTTCATGAAGCTGTTTAATAAAAAATTAAAAAAAACATTTATTGTAAAATGTGTGTGCTTTGCAAAAATTGGCAGCTAGGACCAATCAAAAGTGAGATAAAGATTTTAGGTGGTAAGCTGTTCTTAAACATGTTAAAGCAATTTTTCCTGTGCCAAGCAGTGTTTTCTGCTAAGTACATGTACCATAAAATTGGGCCTTGGAGTTGGTCCATTTAAAGTTTCTAACCACGCTGATAAAACATTTTCAAATAACATATGTAGGACTGTTGATGGCAGAATCTGTAAATATATGCATCTATTTTAGTATTGAAATTTTTGTAACATCAATACATTGTTGCTTTGTTCAGTTGCGCACCCATGCATGGCGGAAAGTTGCATGCATGCATGTACATGTACATGTAGGTTCATATGGAAAACCTGAGGGAATATACCACTCTGCCTCATACGTACATACATGTAGTCATACCTGATCAGCTGGTTAGAGCTGGACAGATGTCCAGAGAATAGAGGTCTCGGGTTCGAATCTGGATAAAGACCATATAATGTACATGTACATGTACGTGTGTCAGGGTGTACCCCTGGTACCGGTACATCAGTGTTGTAGTCGAGTCACCAATATTGAATCCGAGTCTGAGTCTCGAGTCTTTTGCCTCGAGTCTTTTGCCTCCGAGTCACGTACGAGTCACTTGTTCGCCAATACATGTATGAAACTGAATCTGCTATAGTAGTTTCGTGCTCAATATATGTGAAATGATGACGTGTTCGTGCGCCCATTGCTGGCCTGGTGGGGCAGTGTACATGTCATACTGTTTTTTTCCCCAAGAATCCTGTATTATAGCACGCGAATATATACATGTACATGTACATGTATCTGTTGTCTTTTTTGGAAGTGTGACTCGTGAGTCACAAGTCACCATGTTCGAGTCCGAGTCATCATGGTCGAGTCTGTGTCCGAGTCATCATGGTCGAGTCTGTGTCCGAGTCCGAGTCATTTTCCAATGTGACTCGAGTCGAGTCCGAGTCACGAAAATTGTGATGAGTACATGTAGGACTTGAGTCGGAGTCCTGGACTCGAGTACTACAACACTGGTTTACATAGTACCAACATTGTACGTGTACTAGTCCCTGTGGATTTGCCCTTAGAAATGGAAATCACGCTTGGTCTAGAATGATTGTGAACCTGCATACCGGTATGTACACGTACCGGTACGGTACATGTATGTGTTAGCATGTCAGCTCCCCAGCTTAGCTTCCATCGAAAATTTTCTACAACACACTAACATTTGCCCTCTGAGAGGCAAAGTTCTCTGAGAAGCATCCAAAAACACTTGGAGTGCTAGCGGTCCTTTCTCATGTTTGCACTGCTCGTTCTTGTACAAACACTATTACAGGTTTCTGGCCAGAGCTTAGCTGCAGGCATGCATGAAATTGAAAACACTGATATGGATATGATATCAAGATTGTACAGCGACTGTTTGCTTGGAGCATGTTCTGTTGTTGGCTCTCTCTACAGTCGGAAATTAGTGAGGCAGTGGTCGACACTGACACCGTGGTCTAGGGCAGGGTTGAGCGCCATTTTGTGTGGCATTTGATGATCTTGACCAGTAAAATGAGTGAGAAAAGCATATTGGTTGCACTTACATGTGGGTCTCTCCACGAAGTTGGGGCAAAAAATGTGACATAGGTGTCAAAATTTCAAAAGCAGTATTTTTCTTTTTCTTTTCCAATTTTAGTTAGCCTATATGTTGGTGGTTAAGAAACAAAGAGAGGCAATTCCTATACATCAGCACCAGAAATACCATACCAGTTCAAAATCTGTACGTCACTTCCCAAAATACCGATGCTACATGGACGCCAAATCACATTTCCTCACTCTTTCCTTTCATTACAGTTTAGAATTTAATCAATGTTTTTATTGATTAATTTCCCACCTGATGCATTGAAAACATAAACAGCATAAAGTTTTTCATGTGTTGAACATAAATTCCAATTACAAGGTGTTGATTATTGGTAAATACATGTCCTGGCTCATCAAAAAGCGCTAATGTCCTATCACGTTTGTTTTAAAACACTTAGAGAAGCAGGCACCGACTTCAATCAGTTACATATTGTGGAAGGAGCCCCACGCATCATAATTTCACTGTTGAATGTGTATATGATACAAGTTTATTCCCATGGTGCCTGTTCACATGTACCGATGCTACATGGACACCATGTCCCGTAGCGTTGGGACTATTAGTGTATACTGAACCCCATGAGAGAAAGAATCGTTTTGAGTTTCAATATTCTTGAATAATTCAAGATTACAATTAATTGCAATATGTTTACAAGCTTTACCATTTATTTAGTCCATTTATTTCATGCCAATTTCATACCGATGCTACATGGACACCATGTCCCGTAGCGTTGGGAAGACCAGTGATGCACTGAGCCTCTTTAAAATGTCATTATGAGTAGGACATTTTTTGAATTGTAAATATTCTTGAATATATCAAGATTAAAATTAATTACATTATGTTTACAAGAATTGCTATTTATTCAGGACATTTATATTATGCCAATTTCGTACTGATGCTACATGGATACCGTGTCCCGTAGCATCAGTAATAGCTATTACACTGAATTACATCGAGAAGAAGAAATGTTTTGAGTGACCAATATTCTTGAATGAAGTGAATGATAAGTGCAAGTCTTTTACTGGTGTACAATTATATTATTTTATTGATTGGACATCTGCCACACTCCAATAATGTTATTATTCTTACCGATGTCACACATGGACGCCATTTTTTCCACGTTAAATTCTGATCACACACACAGTACACAGAACTGAAAGCCCACACCAATAGATTTCCAACTGATTTCCCTCAAACTACAGCATGTTCTATTTGTATTTAGTTGTAGTTGTTTCCTGACACTCACAATAATCTATTCTGATGCTACATTTTTACTATTGGACGCCACAAGATATGGGTTTCATACATCAGTCAATGGCACAAAATTCTGAAAGGGAAATTTATTGTAGCTTTTATGTAAGTTTTAGGACAGAAACTTAGAGGACTTTTGAATATAATTTGCAATTGTACACCTTACAGTATTCCATGGATTTGATTCACCTCCCAATGCTACAAACTGGTATTTCATGGACGCCACGTGTAGCATCGGTAGGTGTATTTTCGTAGTGCTATCTGGACAACAAAAGTTATCGTGACAATTTTGGTTAAGGTACCCCAGATAACTTTGTGTCATACAGTTTTAAGTTAAAGTATATTCTGATTTCTGCCTTTTTCCTATCAACAAAATATTTACTTCTGAAAATAAGGTCAATGCATGTCACAAAAATCAATTAAAAAAGACTATGCACACCACTGATTATCTTTTGTTATTTTCCGTCTAGAAAATATTTGGACGTTTTTGGTTTAATGGCTGTGCAGAACTTCAACTTGATGTTTACAAAAACCATAATTTTTTTATACCAGTTGGAGTTTAAACAAGAAAAACCTGTTGAGAAACCCACAGTGGGTGCTCTAGTGCATTTGCCCCAACTTCATGGAGTGACCCATGTACATGTACCTTGTACCTTTGTTATTTGAAAGACCGATTACATAATTGGAAAGATTATAAAAACAGAAACACCAGCATTATATACATCTATTACCAAGAGAGTGAAAAATGAGTCGCTCTTTCTAACTTGTACCGGCCGATGTTCAAACTCGTGGGAACTACGGCCCGCAGGGACCGTTCCCACTGCTGTATACACAGACCGCTGTGAATGCCGTTCGTTCCGTGACAAAACCACCCGTCGCAATGCACCAGTATTTACCTCAAAAGAGCTGCATTGTGAGCCACAATTTCACCGTTTTTTCACAAAACATGTACCGGTAATAGTAGATTATTGTCATATTACATGAACTAAGTGTTTTCACGTTTGTATTTTAAATTACAAGGACAAAACAGGAATGATGAACATTCCCTACGTGTATTTTCCATTCAATACTGCACAGGCCGTTTTGTGTTCTTCTCAGGATGACGTCAAAAGCCTGTTTATCAACAAACCAAGTGACCTCAAGCGTTTCAGAATTTCGGGTGAAGAGGGTCGGAACTGCTTTGTGTTTTAAGCAAAAGCCTGTCGATTTTTTGTGGAAAATAAGTTGTGATGGTGTTGTAGACACATACACCTCCATGATAAACAGGAAAACTTAAAAAATGTGGACGCTGGGGTGGGGGGGGAGGGGGGGGGGAGGGGGATACTACATGTAGCTGTTTAAATTTCTCAGCCTCCATGGCCTTTCCGTCCGGTATAATTTGCACTTATTTTTTGGATATGTATTTTCTTTTCATCATGAAAATGTCCTTAAGCAGCTACTTAAATCTTGTAAAGTGTCTGAGAATGTGTGACCTGGATATCTCTTCGGGAGAAGTGTGAGATGATTATCTGGAAGTAGGCACAAACACCCAAGTGTAATGCTCTTAAAACCATCTAGAAATCCTGTTTGTTCAGAGCATACCAAGTATTAGCTTAGAACTGTATGCATAATGAATCAGTTGTTTGCATGGCTGCTTTTATGGGGCAACCAAGAGCTGACTACTGGTACATGTACAGGATATTTTGCAAATGTAACATTTATATTGCAAAGTACTGGTATGGGACAGTATTTGGAAATGGGGTAAGGGAGGTTTGCCCTGTTTCCTTTGTTGATGGTGTCAACAACAATCAGAATATTCAGAATCATGGCCTTTTTCCAAATCTCGACTTGGGCTCAGGCTCAGGCTCTGGCTCCATGTAAACCACATGGAGACAGAGACGGAGACGAAGCCGAGATTTGGAAAAAGGCCCAGATGTATACGTAATAATAATAATGGTGGATTATTGTATAACGCAGGATACCCTGGCAATGTTGATTTGAACAACTAAATGTACATTGTACAGTACACTACTCACAATAAGTATGTAAGTTGCCGTAGGGATATTGTGGGGTGTACGCATATATTTTATTGAGGGTACATTGTATTTCATTCTGCTTGAATGATTTTGTATATTTATGATTAGACAATGATCTGCATGACAGCTGTACCTTGTCACAGGAATAGGTGAAAACAGTCATTTGAAGAAGAAAAAAAATCAAAAATTGACAACATACATGTACCAATATCCCAAACTTATTGTGGGTAGTGTACATGTACCGGTATGTAAGTGGCTTCCCTACATGGTACCATGTAACAGCGTAGTATGTGACTTTTTAAAACTGCCTCTTCTCCATTTGAAAGTGAAGAATTCACTACTTTAGATTGAAGGAATTCTGTCGATAATGCCCAAAAGAAAAAAAGGCAAACATTTTCTCCATGTTTTGATTTAAAAAGCAGTCAATCTGAGAGTGGGAATTTTCAGCAGACAGAAGCTTTATGCAGTCATGCATAATGAAGCTGTGAACATTTTGATGTCACAATAATTACAAAAGAAATTTTCAAATTTTGATTAAACTGAAAATTTGCGTTACATGTATCTCTGCAAACGGATCAAATTGTGCAACTTGGAACAGTGCTTTTTTCTAACCATGGCACTATTGTGTCAACTTTTCCTATCCAGATCACTACACTGGTCAATCATAGGGAGAAGGCGGGCAAGAAGTCCGAAAAGACCTGCAAGGCAATCGAGCGCGTCGGCCAGGCAGTCAACCTGGCCATTGAGAGGTTCGTGTCGGTCGGTGAAGCCATCGGTGACAACAATGCCGATATCAGGGAGGACATGTTTGATGCCTGCAGGGAAGCAAGGCTGGCAGGTACATGGAATGACATTGAAATGAAGAGCGTGAAATTAGACAAAAACGAGGTCAAGCATTGCAAATGGACTGGCACGATCAATCTTGTTCTGGCATTGTCCGATTTTTTGATCTAACATTTAAAGCTAGGTTGCCATCAGAGTGTTGGCTTGGGAGTGTTATCGAGTGCCAGCGAGCATATTCTGATTGGCAAGGAAAGGTTGGGTACATTTTGTACATTGCAAGTTTTTTATCTTGCACAATTTGAATAATCGTGACTAGTCCTGTGTGAAATAGGGTTTTTATTAAATATACAGGTGTAATAGTAGAGGGTGTGTTTTACACATTAAGGTCAATTTCAGAAAATTTGATTATACTGTTTTGGTGTAATAGCAAGTGTTCTATCTTTATGCTGATGAATTTCCATATTCATGAGCAAATCCGTGATGTCATCTCGGGACAAGAGAGGAAATCTCCATTGACTTGTGTTTGTGTTTGTTTAGTTTATGCAACAATCCCAACAAGTTTGTTTGGGTCAAAAATGGATCAGTGGGCTACTGCTACTGTTTGAAATTTAACGTTCTTTCTTTGTTTCTTAACTGTGGGTTCCCTCCATGACTAGCAATAAACAGCGCCCTCGTCTGTCAAGAAAATTTGGAAGTAGAGAAAAAGTCACTTTTTTGCTGAAATGAAAACAAATTTGAGTTTGCCCCTTTTTCTGCAACACTTTGATCTTTTGATTCGTGTATAAAAACAGCTGGTTGATAATTTTCACTCCACTAAACCTTTAAAGGCTTATCACATGTACATGTATATCATTAGCAGATAAAACTTTTTCCAAATTCTAGGCATAACAACATTACATAACTAAAGAACAATGCTAATGTCTTGTACATAAATGTACATACAGTAATACTTAAAGGAGCATGTTAAGATTTTTCCCGAAAATGGATTTTGTTCTAAACTACGGTAACAATCATATATGTAAAAATAATCCCCAAAATACTATCCATGGGAACAAAAAAGGAAATTTGTAACGATTGGTGTAATTACTGCATTGCTTTGTGGAACCAAATAAATTAGTTTACTAAACCTCGGTGTTTTTTTACGATATCCCCGGAAATGCGAAATGAGAATGCGAAATTTCAGAATGGTAATCGGACAAATATGACACACATGGTATTAAAATTTCAACACCCATGGGGAAAATGGGAGGTTCAAAAATGTGATCTGGTGACGCTCCTTTAAGATTAATGGTTACAACAAATACTTTTTTGGAGGGTAATTACCAAACATGTCGACTACCTTTAAAATTAAGCCATATCATATCATATCATAATCAATTCTTATAGAGCGCCCTCCATAAAAATTATCTCAGGGCGCTTTACAATACAGTAAAAACACATTAAAATACAGCACATTAAAAAGTACAAAATAATTTGACAATTTTATATCTTCCTAAAAAAATGTTTTACGAGATCCTTTAAAAATTTCATAAAATGTCATGTTAAAGCCATCTCTTTTTGACTAAATAATGCTCTGTTGGGGTTGAACCCGACCACATTGGTGCAATGTCTGAAGACGCCCATAGCACATGCATGTTCAAGATTATTGATCAAGAGACAGTTTCAACACATACAGCAAATTAGTATAGGTATAATGGACTGTGTAAGTTGATTAACAGAGCCACGTATTGACATCTTGGTCTAGTTTGTGTTGACACTGAGCACAGCTGCATACAGTATTCTCTCTGGATTTGGTAAAACGCTGAATAATATGGCTAATTCTACAAATGGCCATCTTATCTTGGTAAAACTTTAAAAATTCTGCTCTTATTCAATTGGAAATTTATTGTTCTGACATTGAAGTAATTTACATGTACACATGGAAAAACGAAATGCAGTATTTAAGTGTCTTTAAGTGTGTGCAACCTTTTTTACCTGGAAAACCTCACCTAGAAATGTTTGCACTGATTTAGAAATGTGACCTGATCGATGCACAATTAGTCGCAGTTCCAACCAAGTTTTTGCAACCAGTTCTAGAAATCAGTGGCTGATCTAGGCCTTTAAATCCATAGGCAAATGACAACGTAAGTTTTGACACATTTTTAATCAAATTCAAATCACAATGAAGACAATGTGCAGTTTTTCTGAATTTAATTTTTTTTTAAATTTTCTTGTACGTGTCAGTAACTTAACATTTCTGCAATACAAGCACAACTTTCCTCCCTGATTCAGGACATAATTTATCTGGTACATGTATACATTGTAGCACAGCAGTTTGCTTTGTAGTAATGCACTCTTTGTTAGACATTTCCTCGATACATACAATGTACGTGGCACTAAATTCGCTGGCAGAGTGTGACGTCAATTTCCGCACGGACGAGTTCACTCCTTTGACAACGGTTCATGCTACACAATGTACTTGCATGGCAACGCATTTCTCCATTCGTTTTGCACAGGAGACAAATTTTCTGTGTTCAGTGTTTCTGTTACAAACATCACAAAAAAAGGCTGTATGGTAGCGTATCGCTATATATGAGAGTACCGGTAGGTATGAGCAAAAAATTGCAAGTCATTATGGTCCTTATTTGTTATTACATATATACCTTGTACATTGATTCTCGTTCACTGATTGGTTAAACGCAGATCACGCGACATGGATTAGTTCAACCCTTTCAGTGGGCAACTAAAAAGTTACTATTGTTTGACCTTTTGCGCCATAGGTCAAAGGATAGTACTTTCTAAAAGTACTATTTCACAGCGCGTACGGAATATCGGGCGAGCGTGTGCTAGCACTTGCGCCTGCGACAGCGAATACGCGCGGGAAACGCGTTTGCGTGCTATGGAAACAACCAGTGGTGTTCGCGTTCACGCGGACAATGTGCACTTTGGCATGTTTGGTTTAGCTCTCTGAAAACTCAATTTTGTCATGAAATACGGTATGAATAATTTGACACATTTTGACACAAAAATATTGACTGCTCTTTGTTCTGGTGATGGTGTAAACTACATGTACATGTACCACCCCTCGGTGATCACCTCGGGACGATAGTTTGCACCATCACCCTCATGAGCAGTCAATATTTGTATAATATTTTCTTCTAAAAGAATAATAGTAGAAACTAAGAATACACTGTACGCAAAAACAATAGATGTAAAACGTGAGCGTGAACCAGTAATCATGGTTATGGTCCAGCGCTCGCAATGTGCCAGCAAATTTTGTTGCAGTGATGTTTTGTTGCAGTGACCCAAAAATTTATTTCAAGGCTAGGAGCTTGTCTTAGCGATGGCCAAGCCGCTGAGAAAGGCCCAAGGGAAAACCCGGCCAAGCAGTGACCACGCGTGGCGAACACAGTGCCCAACAGTGCATAGACTATGGTTCCCGGAATCTCTTAGTCTGTGTCTGAAGCAAAGCCTGTTCCATCTGTATGCGACGCGGTTATGTGTTTCTTTATATTTGCGTCGGACTCCCAATGCAAATATAAAGAAACACATATAAAGAAACCATGCCGTGTGCATTTTGAACAAGGCTGTGCTTTAGACACAGACTAAAAGATTCCGGGAACCAGTCTCAGCACTGTTGGGCACTGTGTTCATCCACGCGCGGTCGCTGCTTTGCTGGGTTTTCCTTGGGCCTTTCTTCGCGGCTTGGCCATTGCCGGCATGGTATGACAAGCAGCTCACAGCCTTGGATAAGGCTATAGTTGACAAGAAAAACCCGACTAAAAGTGTTAAAAGCAATGGTAACAAACACCACATTTGTTATTTTTTGTGAAAAATGGTTCCTTTGTGGGAGAAATTGCCAGCTACTGTAAAAGCCAATATTTTCACGTACAGATATTTTCACGCATTTCAACATCACTGACATTTTCGCGAGTTGTTATTTTCGCGGATAGAAATTATGTTTTGTTTCAGGGATCGCCACAATTGTTGCAAACAATATTTTCGGGGGTTGTTATTTTCGCGGGTTGTTATTTTCGCGGGCTCTGTCTGGTGCGCAAAATGCGTGAAAATAAAACCACCGCGAATATTTCAGCTTTTACAGTAAATTGTTTGCAAAAATGTTTGTTTTACCATTCATTTAACACAAACTCCATGCATGGATTTTAAAAGTACATTACGGCATCTGTGTGGCTGAAATTTCAACAAGGCAGTTTATTTCTCAGTAATGCTATTGTTCCTGTTTTTAGAAGTTTTCCCGATCATGTAATCTGCCTTTAAAAACGTGCAGAGCAACTCTCTAAATTATGCCCTACAATTAATGACTAGATCGTTCTTGTCACCTTACGCTACATGTAGGTGAGAACATTGCCAAGTTGACCGACATGACGTACGATGAATCCGGTCAAGTGATGAGCCCAGCCGATAAGAGCGCCATGGTGCGTGCAGCTAGAGGCTTACTGTCAGCAGTCACACGGGTGCTTCTGCTTGCCGACAGGGTCGTCATCAAACAGATACAAGCGGCAAAACTAAAAGTACGTACATTTTATTTCTGAAAACGAGCAAAACATGTATGAATGTAGCTTGGGAAACCCCAGTGTTACAATATTTCCTGGGAACACATGCTTGGGTAAATTTACACTGTAAATTAGTGGCCTCGACTTCCGATCCTAGCAGGATCTTGTTCGAAGGCAAAATGGGGTAAATTGTCCACATACAGCGTGTTTTGACTGAGCACTCCGTATTACTCCATATTTCTTGACCGCTATTTTAACCAACCCGTAAACCGGTTCTCCGTTGTCCGCGTGTTTCGGGTGCTCAGCATTAAACTGCACATGCCGGAAGCACAGAAGGCTATTTGGGTCACACGCACTGCATTTTGCACTGCGCGTACTTCCGGTGCACCCGGCAAATGTTACACTGACGTGTTTCTACTGCAAAAGTATTACACCGCATGGTCCACCTCGAGAGGTTGTTAATGGTTCACAGTAGAATGCCCGGCATTACACGAAAAATGTGTCACTCTGTTCTATTTCTACTGGTCCAGTGAACCTAGAAGTAGGGGTGTTCATTTGTCAGCCTCGCGATTTTGACTCTGGCATTAGCCTACGGCATTTAAGCCAAATTTTTCACCACATTTTATGTCAAAAACAGACACTTGATAGCTGGCTTTTTGAGTTGCTTCTGTGTCGCGAGTGCAACTAAAGACTAGAAAATCAACCAGGTTTTTCATCTTGTAATGTCTCCTTTCCATTTTGTTATTTCCTAGAAGTAGAGGTGTTCATTTGTCAGGCTCGCGATTTTGACTACGGCATTTGAGCCAAATTTTTCACCACATTTCATGTCTCTGAAAGAACTTAACCAACTCAGTAATGATCTCAGAATACGAAGATATTTCAGAAAAAAACGATGTCTAAACATGAATTCTGATGCACTTTTCCCTTCACTTTATGTTTAAAACTTGATCCTTTTTGCCTGTCTGTCACAAATTAAATGGGCTAGCTGGTATTTGCACCACTAGATTACATTGAAAATTGCCCTGTTACCAGTAAAGCCAAATTCAGCTCACAATGTACATGTATTTGTGTGTGTGTACAATTTCATGCTGCATTACGGGCGAGTGTCCCTGTGAAAAATGGTACTGCCAAGGCTTGTGTGTGTACAGTACCATACATCGTTCAAAGCCGTGTCTGGAGTGGACTTTATTTTTCAGGAATTTTAGCAAAACAATTTTAAACATTGTGTGTAAACAGTCACCCTTTGTGTGTTGCCATTTTGATAGATTCAGTGTACATACATTGTACTATTTTTGGTGTTCCCCCTCCCCCCTTAAGTCTGAATGCTCTATTGTAATATTGACAAAAACTAGACTTTTTTTTAAATATTTGTGTCTCTAAAGATTGACAGGTTAATATTTTTAGGGATTATGACCCAGAAACTGCCGGGGTGAAGAGCGTGATCCCAAACTGGTAAACACTGGATGAAGATTTCAAAATTTCTTAAATTAATCAAAATAATACCTCGATCTGTAAAGAAATGTCCATATTTTACAATCATATTACAAAAATTAACAAAATAAATTTGACTGGGCACAGTGCCATCACATTTTCAAGAAATAGTTGAAAATGCATATATAGTACAAAAATTTCCTTTTTTGTCAATTTTATTGATTATCTGTCCCTCACGCATAAAAATAACCTCCGCATAAAACTGTAAAGTCAATTTCAACATACATGTATGATAAACTGGGTGTGCACTATTAACATCAGTAGAAGGTAAACAAACAGGTTCACTTTAGTTTTCATTTTTTGTTGACTAAGGAAAGGCATTTGTCTCTTGATTTCCGTCCCTCACGTGTGAGGGACGGAATTGGATCATGCTCTGAATTAATTTGATACAAATGTGGACAAATGTCCATGAGTTTGGGAAATCTGGATGCAGTGAAAAACAACTTGGCTCCACCGAGATTTGAATTGCGGACCTTCTGCTGAACTGAGTCAATTGTTGGACAATCAATACAGTCTGCTGTCTACGTTTAGACTGAATTTTAATGTAGTACCCCAAAAGCCAAAAAAGTACCTTGCCAAAATGCATCCCCTACATGTATGTCAAAGCTTGGATATTTTAGCTCATACTGCGCATGTGTTTGTAACTTGTACGCAAGCAATCAGCCAGGAAAATTGGCAACAGAAATTAGCAGAGAAGGAATGAAAATCCCTGGCATCATATTACACTCCCTTGGGGGTTTAGAGAATCTTCATTGGAAGGCGCTTCTGAACGATGTATACACAGACTGGAGAGATTTCTCCCTCAAGCCACGATTCCTCTCAAAAACATTAATAGCTTTTTACCAGAGCTAGGATATCAAATTCAGTAACAACACTTGAGAAGTTTGAAAGGGCTTTTTTGAAGAACGTAATTTTGATTTTTTTTTCTTAAAGCGCTCATGTTTCTTTCCCTGTAGGTCAGGGTCTCTGTAGCTTTTGTGACAAAAACAGACACTTGATACCGGTAGCTGGCTTTTTGAGTTGCTTCTGTGTCGAGAGTGCAACTAAAGACTGGAAAATCAACCAGGTTTTTCATCTTGTAATATGTGTCCTTTACATTTTGTTATTTCCTAGAAGTAGGGGTGTTCATTTGTCAGGCTCGCAATTTTGACTACGGCATTTGAGCCAAATTTTTCACCACATTTCATGTCTCTGAAAGAACTTAACCAACTCAGTAATGATTTTAGAATACGAAGATATTTCAGAAAAAACAATGTCTAAACATGAATTCTAATGCACTTTTCCCCCTCACTTTATGTTTAAAACTTGATCCGTTTTGCCTGTCTGTCACAAATTAAATGGGCTGGTTGGTATTTGCACCACTAGATTGCATTGAAAATTGCCCTGTTACCAGTGAAGCTGAATTCAGCTTATCTGTGTGTGTACAATTTCATGCTGCATTACCGGCGAGTGTCCCCATGAAAATTGGTACTGCCAAGGCTTGTGTGTGTACCATACATCGTTCAAAGCCGTGTTTGGAGTGGACTTTATTTTTCAGGAATTTTAGCAAAACAATTTTAAATGTTGTGTGTAACGTGTGTAAACAGTCACCCTTTGAAATGGTGTTTTTATCAATGAAATCTGTGCTATGAAACTACTGTAGTCCATTAATTTACAATCATAAAAACCCTACTTGGAAGTTATTCTCATCTGGAAAAGTTTGCCTCAAAATTCTCACAGTTGCAGAAGAGGTGCCAATTTCATGGTACGACAAAACAGAAACACTGATCTTGTTTTACACTGGTCCCGAGTTCGGGATCGAGATTGATCCCCTGCTAAGAATGTGTACCGCAATAATTTGGAATGTGCCGCGTTTACATTCTGTAGTTGATCTCGTGCGCGGCACCAGAAGTTGCAGTCAAAGGTCATGCTCAGGCATGTACAGAACATTATGTGCATGTGGGTGATTATTTTAATTTGGGTACCAGTGGGTAAAATGTACTTTCACGGTGAATTGTCAAGCTATTTTAGTCCACATGCTATTTTTTTGTGTTTTATTTTTGTCACCAGCATCAATTTGTACTAAATAAAACTTTCAAAATGGTAACATGAATATTCGTTGTCGAAATTTTGATCAAAAATATATACAAATTGTCACTTTTTATGCCAAAATTTGTTAAATTTAAACATAGCATTATAAAATTAAGATTTTTCTTCTTTTTGGGGGGTTAGCTTAATTCTTTGTAAACTGAAATGATTGAAACATTGCTTTTGATAATAAAACTCGCATTTCATGAACAATTTGATATCTTCTTAACATAAAAGGTTTGGCAAAAAAGTGTTTCACGTGTAACATTTGAATCTTGAACCCCTGAAAAGAACTTAAATACCATCCCTTTCAAGAAACTTATTAATGGAAATGGGTTTACAAAATAAAGAATGAATGGTGATGATTTATAGATTTGGGGCCTAAAATGTGCATGTCACACTTTGGTACCCGAATATAAATAATCACCCATTGTACAGTGTGTAAGGCCACTTGATTTTTTTAGGCTTTTCCCCTGCAATGGCTGTGGAGTGGATGCGGTAAAGATTAATTGCTTAATATCTAACCACAAACTGATCCCAATCTCGGGGTTCGACCCTCCGCCGATGCCAGACCAAAATCTCGGGGTCTGATCCGGGGCCAATTTAGTGTGCAAGGCCACTTGAATTTCGCGGGATTTTCCCCCGCAATGACTGGAGCGGATGCGGTAAAGATTAATTGCTTATCTAACTGCAAACTGATACCAAAACCAGTCTTTCAGAAAAAACCTTTTTGTGTAATTCAGTAAAACTCACCGAAATTCGCCAACAGTAAACATTTTGTATTTGACTACTTTCATACATGTACATGTACACACGCCATGTTCATTGCTGCACGTCGAGTTGTTTTTGTTCCATTCGACACACGTTACATGTTGCAGGCGTGTTGCACAGCCGGGTAAACTTTACATGTACTTACATGTAATTTATTTTTTTTGGTCACTGTGTCAAATTTGCTTTTGGGCATATGTGCATGTTCCATACGGACTGAAACTGACTATGGCACCGCGGGCCCGAATAGAATGTGTTTAAAACTGGGCCAGCCAGTCTTTATCATCTAATAGGAATGCGTAAACTGTCTAAAGTAGTTATGAATACTTCTTTATCCCATCTCTCTTAAAGATATACTGGTACAGTCCGTGGTTCTCAGCAAATTCAATTTCTTTTTTCTCTGAACGAATCTTTAAAGCATTTACTTTATTTTAACGAGAAAACATCAAACTTTGAACTTCAGAAATCGGCAACCCTTTAAAAAAATGCTGTTTTGTACGGCTGTTTTTGCGCCTTGTCTGTAGACTTGCCCAAGTCTCGATTGGTCTTTAGTCTGTGACTCGCGGCGTACTGCGAGCCCTCTGGAGTAGTAGTGGCCTGTCAAATTTCTTTTCGTCTGTCTCAGAAGACTGAGACAGTAGAAACAAGATTGGACAGGCCACCTGGTACGGAGGGCGTGCTGTGCACGGCCCACTGCAGACCAGACACAGGACAGACTTGGGCAAATCGAGGCCTTGAATTATTGGCGATTCGAAATATTTACAGTAATTGTTTAATATCTAAACGTTGGTTGATTTTTTTTCCGTTGATGTCTCATTTCAAAGCGAATAACTTTTATGTTTCTAGAAATATATCAATTCAAAACACTTTATTTTTCAAGGTGCCACACCCGAAACGCACGGACTGTATATCTTTAACACATCTTCCAGCCCTCTCAACCTACCCACTCCCCCTCCCTCCAAAATAACTCCCACTGCACCTCGAGTTGCTCTACACAGCTGTGAGGCCCCTGTATTTTTGCATGAATGACTTTTTAATTATCTTCACTTCACATGACGGATGGGGGGTCTGGCAGTGTGTGACAAGTATGCAGTCATTTTGCAGTCTTGCAAACAGTCACGACATACCAATTTTTCACAGGAAATTAGCTCTGCAAATGAGATTCACTCATTATTGATCGAGAAAGGCAATGTCAAACCTCAAAACATGGTTTCAAATTAGTTAAGGCCAAGCGGCAAGGGAAATTTTTTATTACTAGCCCTAACCTATAAAATCATGCAGAGCCTACATACATGTGTGTGTACTACATGTTTATGTACATGTGTGCATTATATTGTACATGTAACGGTACCTTGTTTTATTTTTTAAAAAATGATGAAAAATAAAAACTAAGTTTTGTGTATTTTTTGTCCTCCCTCAATGCTTGAAAAAAGAGCTCACTCTTGTCTACAGTCACCTGCTTTTGTAATAAATACAGACATTTTAAAGCCAAAATTTTACTTCACGAGTTGACAAGAATAACCCGACTTAAATAATTGTTGATACTTGATAGTAATGGTAACGAATGCCACATGATTTGTTTTTCTTTGTAAAATGGTACCTTTGTGGGAGAAATTGCCAACAGAATTTTGTTCAAGTTTCTACAAGGCAGTTTATCAACATTATTCTTATGTGATCTGTCTTTGAACACTTGCAGGAATTTCATGCTGTACGATGGTAAAATGGAAAATGGTTAAATTTGACCACTGTCCATATTTGGACTTTTTTGACATGGGGAAATTTTACCGAGACTATGGGAGAGGTAACCGAGCTGTCAATATAATGCTTTCTTTTGTCGTAAGACATGCATTGATGTCCAATATTTTGGAATATTGTGTTGGTCGCACCAATCAAACTTCCGACTGTATCAATAATAATATCTGCTATAAAATATGCCATTATTGATTACCAACATGAACAACGCCGCACTGGAAACTTGTCACATAATTATGCGCTGCACCGCGAAACATACATGTGTACAATGTACACGCCCGGATATAGCAGAGCGTGATCCAATTCCGTCCTTCACGTGAGGGACGGAAATCAGGAGACAAATGCCTTTCTTTAATCAATACAATGCATGAAAACTAAAGTGAACCTGCATGTTTATCTGCTACTGATGTTAATACATTTGTACACACAACCAGTTTATCACATGTTGAAATTGACTTTACAGTTTTATGCAGAGGTTGTTTTTATGCGTGAGGGACGGACAATCAATAAAATTGGCAAAAACTAAAAAATTTTACATGCATTTTCAACTATTTCTTGAAAATGTGATGGCACAGTGTGCCCAGCCAAATTTATTCTGTAAATTTTTGTAATATGATTGTAAAATGTGGACATTTCTTTACTGTTCGAGGTATTATTTTGATTAATTTAGGAAATTTTGGATCACGCTCAGTATGCAGTCCCGAGGCGTTTTTACCGACTCGCTGTGTCCGCACTGGACTTATCATCTCGGGAAAAGTTCCCTGGTCAATTTTCCTGGGCAGCAGTTGGCCTGGAAAAGTAACCGCTGGACTCAGGAAAAGTTACATGTACTGAGAGGAAAACGTCCTACATGTACATGTAGGCTGTCTTGGTTTTATTTTTCCCAAAAGAAGTCCAATGTGGACATGGCTTAAATTTGGAGCAAAAATAAAAAGATGTTTCCACCCACCCTAATTTTTCTTTTTTAGTAAGAACTACATGTACAGCTATTTTTTTCTTGGCCTGAATGTGATTTTGTGTGTGTGCATGCAAACAGAGTGCGAACATGCACAAGCTACATGACTGCACGTACATGTACATGTACTGTACCGTATCTCTCATTCATTTTTGATCAATTAGAAACAAAAATGGCAGCAATGCCATTAATCTTTACGGTGTTTGTAGTTTTAAGATGGACAAGCTTCAGAAATCATAATCAAATAATCCTTTAAAAAAAGCCTGCATTTGCCAGTAACATGCCATATTTAGGTTTGGCGCCCATGTGGCAGCAATGCCCAATGGGCAACATTAACGCGTGAGGGTGTTCGAACTACATGTAGGTGATTTGGGGGGAAAATGGCCATACATGTAGCTGACATGGGAAAATGGGGGAATTCTATACGTCCGTGCGCAGGGGAAAGTTGCATGTGCGGGCGCGGCCCGTGGCGCGGGCACAGATTTCTATAAAAAGTAAATGTTTGGAAGGTACCGAGTTTTGTGTTCGAAGGTGTGCAAGCTATGTTTTAAGTACTGCAAACACGTGAGGAATTCCACAAAATCACGACTTTAGTAAAGACTGTTTCAAAAATGGTGACAACTCAAGTTTAATCACACCAATAAAAAAAAAAAACCCGTGGAGAACACTGAGACATGTGATGGACTCGACTACAACCCTTATAGCATGGCAATGTATGAAAGGGGTACCGGTAAGTGCCAAAACGTCATGCTTCGCCCAGTTTTTGGACAAAATGACGCACCCATACTTCAAGGCATCTCTACTATTGCCATTCTTTGTGAAGTTTGTGTCAGCTTTTCTGTGGGTTATAGTTCTTATTAAGTAGCAGTGATTTTGCCCATTCACAACGCGGTTTGCATTATATAGTGCATTTCCCGAGGACACGCTAAAACTTGGTGTGCTCGGGCGGGACTCGAACCCATGACCTCCTGCATACTACGCAGACGTCTTAACCAGTTAACCATTTGACCACAGAGCATGCATATATGGCAAATATTTCTTCTTCTTTGTACATTAATGTACAAGTTCCAAAGTAAAGATTCTTTGTGGTCGTTCAAAATTTTTACTAGCTCCCTTTACTGGTTTTAAAAAAAAAAAAGTATTGATCAATCAGCACTGCTGCTTACCAACATCCAACATACATGTAAGCCGAATGAGAATCCAGAGTATTTACTGCATAATTGAAGTGCATTTTTCAGATACCCGTATAAAGGCTTTTAACAATTTTGCGGCAGCTACATGGATACAAGTGTAAGGCATACACTCAAAGTTGCATGTATTCACAAAATGTAAAAGACTGATGTTGACTGTTGTAGCCAGAAGTGACTTGATTAATGGTGCGTAGTAATGAACTGCATTAAAACCTCTCCAGCAGCGAAATGTACAGCATATCATTCCATTTCCTTTTGCATACATCACCGCGTTTACACTCGAACGGGCGAAGGTGGATACAGATTCGGCATTTTTATTGCAACCGCAGAGCAAACCGCAAACTCGGCAATTTGCCTTGTTTAGACAACAGCTCAACCCACCTTTTGTGCCGGAAATACCGATGAGTGTGACCCCGGGGTGTGAAAGGTCAAAATGAAAGGTCAAGAAAGCGCGCGCCCGATGTTGTTGTGTAATGATCGTGTGCATGCAAGCGCTGCATGCACGTCACACGTGGTGGGTGTCGTGAAAATCGATGCGGTATTACTGCGCTGCTGCATGCAAAACTGTTCCTGTTGACGAAAATTCTGGAGTGAATTTCAACAGTTCAATATCATGGAGAATTCCTTTGTTTTTGTAGCCATGATGTTGCCACTTTTGGCTATTCTACGGCGTAGATTTATGCAGAGAAGAAGTGCTTTGGTCGAATTTCGCAGGCGACGATCAGACGGCATTACGAACGTGTAAACAAAATAAAGCGCGCCAAACGATGGCCTCCCGGATGTCGCCAAAGGAAATTGCCGAATCTGTATTCAAGCGACCTTGACGATTGCGGGGTTGAACCCAAATTGCGGGGTTCAACCCTACCCCAAAGGTGACTTGAAAAAGGCGAATCAGACCCGGGTCTGATCCGCCTTTTTGAATTCGCCTTTTGCGTTTACACTTAATGCATACCCGGCTTCAACTCCCCTTTTTGAAAATTGCGGAGTTCGATTCGCCTTTGCCGAATCGAGTGTAAATGGGGTGCATGTAGTTTAACCTTTGTTTTTCAAATATGGTGTACAACAAATAATGAATGTTTATGAGTGCAATGGTACGAATATTTTCATGAGTTGAAAGACGGAATGTTCCATTCAACGAGGCGGAGCTGAGTTGAATGGAATAATTCCGTCTTTCAAATATTCGTTTCATTGAACGAATGAAAAACATTCATTATTTGTTTTATATAACTCCCAAAGAGATCATTGTCAATGACCGAATCTTACGCAAGCGCGTCTGCTTCAGCATCGTGCGATGTCACTTGATACACGAACACACGCTTGCAGTAAAAATGCATGCAGTGCGCGTGCCATGCATTGAAAACAGGCGCAATGCAATTGAAACAGGCGCGCCGTGCAATGGAAAAAAATATCCTATGGAACAAAAATGCACGGTTGGTGACGTAGCATTTAATGTCATGTGACCATGCTATCGTCCAGTCAAATGACAGGGATCTACTTGGGCGTTATATAATTGATGTTAGCCTTTTCCATTTTGTTTTGCTGTTAATAACAGAGCATTGACTGTCCCTTGAAAAGTGTAGGGAATTCTGGATGCCAAATGTGCTGCACGGCTTGTTATAACCATTTTTGTGAATTTACCACTTTTGTGAAGGTCACAAATTTTGTGAATTTGTGACGGGGTTAATACTACTGGGGTTAATAATTTCAACGAAAATAGATTCAAATGAATCAGTACACTGCGACATATCCTGACGCATTACATAATGAATATTTGTTGAAATATACAATGCTACCCCACCACCAACCCTGTTCTCTCTGCTGATGGTCTCAAGTTGAAAACCAGGAATTGAATATACATGGTAGATCAAACGGAGAGTCAGAACTCCTTAATCATGTTTCAGAGAGACCCACTACAGAGAAATCGGTGTGAAGGGAGTCTAAATAAGTTATCAATTGATCATAATGCTTGGGAAGGCTTCTGATATTTAAATGAACAAAAAAGAAGTTGAGAAGAATTGTTCAAATCAAAAAAGGAATTAACATTATCCCCTGAAAAATAATCACAAGAATTATGACTAGGATTCATATTATTTGGATCAAACACCGATTGAAGTGTTTGGTTACTAAAATTCATGAGTGGCAAAATTATAACCTTTTAAAGATGAACTTGCATGTATTTAACCAAAAACAAAAATCATTGGCTGCCTCGCTACATAAATACAAAAACAAGACAAAAACATTGAATATACATACAGACTTGACACTAATAATTACAAAATGTGAAATGCAATGAGAACCTTTGTAGGTCAACAACTCACACTAAAATCATAATGATGGACGTCCGATTCGGCATCCGAATAAAATAAACAATGTCATTCCCCGACAAGTTTATAAGGAAAAACACAAGAAGAAAAAAATGTTCTCAGTGCCCGCATCTCAACCCCGCGCACCAACCCCATTGGCCTATTCGTACGTTCATCCTAGGAAACCTGCCAGCATCCCCACGCCAAAACTAAGACTCTCATTGGGATTCCGCCCTCTAGCGGTTGGTAAGCCGCAACAGGAAAAACCCAGTGCAGGTACCAAAGACAAAGTTAATTTCATACAGAAAGGTTCCATTTTGGCAAACAAACAAAAAATCCATGCGGTGTTTGTTTCAATTGCTACTGTATACACTCTGAGTAAAGGGTTTTCTTGTCAACTCATTATAAAGTACACATTTTTATGGCAATTAATTGCAAATGATACAGTGGGCCTTTAATTGACACCGAGTGCAAACTAGATTTATTCTGTTCATTTGTTACCCTATTTCTCTCCGCTGTGTACATTGGTACATATACCATTCCGACTCCATACTGATGTATTTTTTTTTTAACAGCTTCTGACAGAAGCAATCACTTACAATGTATATCCAACTCCAATCCAAATGCTGTGTACATGTACATTGTATTTCGTTTTGTTTAATAAATCTCAGCCTCCGCGTATGAAGGTCCGTTTGGCAATGTTTTATGTATGATAAATGAGGGACACATCTGTACGAAGGCAGTAGTAATTAGTTAAAAAGAAAAATATACTTAATGTCAGTGTGCGCTGAAGCACTTAATTATCAAGAAACTTTAACCATTTGCCATTTACAATGTATGTGGCCACAGATGTTGAATGGAAGGAATTACTCAGTATTGATAGTAGTGTTTTTCTTTCTTCTTTTCTAATTGGTACCTTTCTGGAAATTAAAAACTAAAAGTTGTTTTTAAAAAATGAGCATGAACAGTACGGTCTTTTTTTTTTAGCGTTCAAACCAGCGTTGTAGTCGAGTATTTTTATCCGAGTACCAAGTATTGCCGAGTACTCAGACAGCCGAGTACCATTTCAGTCCGAGTATTTTGCCAACCAAGTACAGGAGTCTGAGTACTTCAACATCCGAGTACGAGTACCGAGTACTTACACCCCTACATGCCGCGCGCATGTCCACGTTGACTGTAGCCGACCGCGAGCTGCGCTGGCCCCATGACGGTCATGCGACACGTCCAGCTAAAATTCAATCGTCGCTCAAATGCGCCACCAGTCTGCGTTTCAAATTCAACATTCCAAGAGTATAATTTATAACCTAAAATTTCGACAAATTCCTCAGAAATATGGCACGAAACAGTAAACGAATGACACCGAAGTATATGAACAAACCCAAAAACGCATGCCAAGGATAACGTGCCTGAGCTAGCTGATGCGCACGCTACACAGATTTCGTGTTACCAGACAGTAGCTAGCTTCTATTCACCACGCGCGTGTATAGACACCACCCGATTAGAAATGCCTTTTAAATGTACTTTAAAGGCTAGTTCCGGCACCACGTATTCAACAAACATTAGATTCGTGTTCGTATGTGGAATATGAGGTCCGGGAAACCAGTCTAATGTATTGCGCCTGGGATGCATATGGGCATACGTACATGTAATTGGGCCGCGCGCAGCTAGCTCTGGGTCACCATTTCCTGCTCGACGCAGGTAGAGAATCGATTCTGTAATCGCTACTGCAGCAGGAATCGGGGGGCAGTTTGCATGCAGTCTACATTTTTTTTATCGAGTACTGCTATTCGAGTACGAGTACTTGGAGAGTCGAGTACAGTGCCGAGTCCGAGTACTTCGCTTGCCGAGTACGAGTACGGACTGTTTGAGTACAAATATTTTGACTTTCGAGTACGAGTACTACAACGCTGGTTCAAACACAAAAACATGGTGAGCGTGATCCAATTCCGTCCCTCGCGCGTAAGGGACGGAAATCAAGATACACAATGTACAAATGCCTTTCCTTAGTCAACAACAAATGAAAACTAAAGTGAACCTGTTTGTTTACCTTCTACTGATGTTACATAATATATACCGGTACACACCCATGCAGATTATCACATGTTGAAATTTACTTTACAGTTTTATGCAAAGTTGTTTTTATGCGTGAGGGACGGACAATCAATAAAAAAATGTTACATGCATTTTCAACTATTTCTTGGAAATGTGATGGCATGCCCAGCCAAATTTATTCTGTTAATTTTTGTAATATGATTGTAAAATATGGAGATTTCTTTACTGTTCGAGGTATTATTTTGATTAATGTAAGAAATTTTGAAATTTTCATCGAGTGTTTACCAGTTTTGGATCACGCTCCACAGCAAATTTGCACCATTTGCTCTTTGTGTCAAAACTTGTATGGAGACCAATTTTGTATGGTCTTGGAATTTTGGCCCGAGTCAGGGACCAATTTCATTTTTATTAGCTCTAGATCTTGCTAGATGCTTGATCAACCTATTTTTCTTAGCATTCACTGCCAACAATGCCTATCCCAATAATTTTACTTACTCCATTGTAAACGCAATTCTTGTTTGCTTGCCGTTTGACTAATCTCTCTTTTTAGAAATTGTCAATAGAATTCTTAATTTGTGACACATTTCTCTTGCCATACTTATTACTGGCTGTAATTTGATTCAAGTGGAATTTTAAGCCCATTTTTAATTTTTTTTTTAAAGGTACAGTGTATGAATATGGAAATTCAATTTAACATGTCGGCCTATTGCTTGTTCTTTGTGCTTCTTCTCGCAAGGAAAAAACTACACAGGTACATGTACATTTACATGTACCAGGTAGTGTGTACATTTGCCAATTGTAAACATCTATCACACTTAATTTCATAATAAAATTTTGACGTCTCCAAATTTCATTCTAGATTCTGGAATGGTTGTTTTAAGCTGCACCGCCCCCACCCCCCTCCAAAAAACTATGTTTAGCATAAGTTGAAGTCACCCAAATAATGCGGTGATGCGGCATTTTTTTCTTTTCTTTTCGGTACATGTAAGTGGGTTACAAGCAATAAAGTTAAGTTGATATGAAGCCATCAGTATTGACTGCCAAAAGTACCGGGAAAAGACGGCAACGTCGTAAAGTTCGAGCCCTGACTGCTGTCAACAGCAGCTTGACAAGACGGTGCGTGTCAAAGTGCATTGTGTATTTGAAGGGAAAAAAAGCAAAACAAAAAGCTTTGAAGCACAGGGCTGAAAGTGACGCACGCTATTGACATAGTTATTTTTTGTTTGCCTTAGAAGTAAGTACCGGTACATGTACATACCGTACATGTACATGTTTGATTGCTTTCCGGTGACGTCACCCCTTCCATCCACCATTTTGGTGGACATTTTTCATGACCCACGTGGCTCGAGTAATAACCGGCAAAAAGAGCAAGAAAAGCGCATTGGTTGCACTTACCTCTGTTGCTTGACCTTGCTTTATGTTGTTGCACCATGGCTGTTGTATCGAGAAAGATAAAAACGCATTTCTTCAGGCTAAAAATCGCGATCAACTAAAAGCACTTTCGTTTTTACAAGCGAGTGCATGCTCAATATTTTAAACGTATCACAACGCCCGCGTGCGGCATTTTCGAATGAAAATACGCTGGTGAGTATTTTTACGCGTGTTCATGCGCGTCCATGTATCCGCGCGTGTACGCGCGTGACTGTTGCTCACTACACATTCCCGGATGTTCTACGTCATCGAAAGCAATCAATAATGCTTTTTGTATCAACCAAAGAATGTCCGATGTGTAACACCAATTTTTAAAAATTAATTCAAGGTGCTCAAATTCCTTAGATGTCCGGACATAATGTACATGCTCCTTTAATTCAAAAGGGAAGGGTCAGATGAGGGATATTCTGATGGCTTCAAACTTAATTAACCGAAGCAGAATAATGACCATCTGCTTTAAATAATTAAACATACAAGGCCAGCAATATGGGCAACCCATACATCAGATTAATAGTGATCTGTGTGTGGGTCTTTTCATTAAAACTGGGAACCGTTTTATGCATTTGTAAAAGTTTATGCCTATGCCTTTTGTTTTGTTAGCAATTTTTTGAATAGATGTTTAAGTTTTAAATAGTGCAGAAAATATAAAATAATTTACAAAGAGTTAGACATGTATTGTATCAGTTTTTATAAATTCGCAAAAATTAGCAATAAGGGTGGGACACCAAGTCATTTTTCAACTATTACAATTATATATTTTAAGTCTTTTGACCGGTTCTTTTTTTAGAAAACGTTAACTGCTGGTTTTATTCACCCTATAGAACCTGTACTTTATCAATTCAAATTATACGAGCGAAATTATATATGGAGTAGTTTTTGTAATATCAACAGGCAAAGGTGTTGTTTACTGTACAAGGCCATATTGTTTACATGCTGAGGGTAATCGTTCTTTGAAGTGGCTGGTGAAGGATGAGCGCCCTCGCGCGACAACTATAGTTCGGACATCATATAGATATTACCAGCGCAGTAACAGCATTGCCGATATAGCCGTGCCTTCATGAGTTTATATTTTGTTTCTTTTTTTGCAGACAGCAACATGAATTTGCTGAACGTACCATGAATTTGCCAAATAAAATAATTATTGGGGGGAGGGTGTCACACCCTCCCACCCCCGCACCCCACTCGCTACGCCGCTGGTCACCTTACGCAAACGACATGTCTGCAGTCCGCATGCGCGAATGGTCATCAGTCAAGACGGTTGTCTCTTGCCATGACTGCATAAAAATACAGACGTACAGTCGTAAGAACTTTTGCGGGATCTTTGATGCCGTCTGGAACAAACTAAGCTACATGTAAGTGCGTTGTTGTTTCAGTTAGCGAGTTTACACGTTGAGAAAATTCACATAAATTCACCCATATTTCGCCATCTTCGTACAAATCAGTTGACACTCGTCAGGAGTAAGAGCACACTCCACATTTGTTGGGGAGTAGCGACAGCATACTTTCACTTACCCGAGTGTCGTTAATCTTGCCATTCGCGCTCGCAGCTGGAGCACTACTTGTGATAACACGAGTACACGCTCGAACGCAGCCATTTTTTTTGTGTCTAGTTTTCATGGTGACCCATATTTTATTTTACTTACACACATGTACAGAGTTGAAAGAGTAAATTTACATATATTGAAGCTAACTGCAGTTTGGTTATTTTAATACAAGGGAATTGTCTCATTAAGGACATCCATAATGAAATTGCACTTGTAGAAAAGTGCTTTGGGTGAGCTAGCTGGCTGAACTCTTGATGTTGAGCCGAAGGCAACTTGAGACCAACACCAGGATTTTACTGCCTTAAGTGTTACAAAGGAGCTTTGGCAATGCAGTGTTTGGATAGGATCGCCAACATCGGAAAGACCTTTCAAATGTCACGTTATACACCCGAATCAATAGCCAGCCCGAGCTACACTATCGCATGGCTAGCGTGGACGTGATGGCTTGGCTTACGTCGTTGCAGGATATTCGGTTAATTGAACATGCATATACCGGTAGTGTGTATGGAGTAGGACCGATTTGTTTTGTGCAGATGCAGATTTTATTGATGTTTGCTTTTTTGGCAGGTGTTTTTTCAAAAATGCATTTTCTTAGATAATTTTTTACCTGGCCTTCTGTGGCTTGAGGTGCTTGAACATGGGTTTAACGTGTGAACATTATTGATTTTTTCATTAGCTGTACCAGTACATTATATTTTAATGCAGATTTGATTTTCCATTTTTCAAGATATTAGATGGCATTTGATTTGGGCTTGATATTTAGGTACTACTTGTATCCTGTACGTGTACCATACATGTACCTGCCAACTACATTGTAGTCCGATTTTATCGTACTCTATTTGTTAAGATTTTTAAGTGTTAAAAGTGTTGAAAATCGGAACAATCGGAACGGTCGACTTGACCTGACTCCCCGCTTATGCGCCGCATGTGTCAGTTGTATGATGAAAACAGGTGCAGTACTAGGTCAACTTGACCGTTGTACCAACTTGACCGTTGTACCAACTCGACTGTTGTACCAACTCGACTGTTGTACCAACTCGACTGTTGTCATGGTTGTACCAACTCGACTGTTGTACCAACTCGACTGTTGTACCAACTCGACCGTTGTACCAACTCGACCGTTGTACCAACTCGACCGTTGTACCAACTCGACCGTTGCAAGTTTCATTACTCGGCAATGTTGGCAGGTATGGTGTACATGTTGGCCTCCATGCATGTAGGTTGATTTGCATATCCACACTAGAAAATGTACATGCTAAAACATTACGGCACGATGGTAAAAGTTCTTTGGACTTTGGATTCATTGGAGTGTAGGATATGTAATGGTACTTTTTTCACCTTCGGGTGTAAGACTGACAGTTCAAGCCCTCAACACATGACACCATGCCCTCTCAATAAATCTCTCCTATATAAATGTGTGTCACAAGCACGGATTTAAAACTACACTGGATTGGCTACTTCCTTATGTGTTTGTACAGCAGCGTGTCGGAATGTATGCAGTTGCGCGTGTAGGGTTTTGCACACCGCGTACATGCATGTGGTGACGCGCTTCAAAAGTTTTGAAAAATATAAGGTGGCTTACAAGAAACATCACAGAAACATGTCGCATATTTTTTTTCAGCAAATGTTTGCGAATATTTACAAACATTTTTGCAAAGAAATGTATGATTCGCAATACATAATTTGCGATATCCCTTGTAAGCCACCATAAAACCCTATGCAGCTGCAAGCACGTCACAAATCCTATGCGCGTGTCCATGCCGACACAAAAATGGCGGCGCAATGTCTTCTCCAGAAGAATAATATGGATCTACGACTGTTTCTTGTGTACACGAATAAGTGTTACTCGTGTAAGAACACATTGGATTTGTTGCGGTCATTATTACTATGTTATGCAAATCTTACACACTCGTTGGCTTACATGTACATGGGTCATTCTATAAATTTGGGGTCCAACGGGCGACATTTTCCTGTCCCTGTTACACCTGACATACTGCTATTTGCCATACAAGTATCATTACAATTCAAAACATATTTTTATGAATTGTACTTTATGTAATCACTCTTTGAGATAGAAGGCATTTAAAGAATATGTCCTGAATTTACAAAATACAACATTTTATAAGATGTCGGACGTAACGGGGGACAGAAAAATTGGACCCCAAATTTATAGAATGACCCACATGTAAGTTGACCTGCAAGATGGCAGCTATTCGATATGGTCTATTGGCAAAGTATGAGGCCGAGAATATTAAATTCTACAGTTAAAATTGTAGGGAAACGCACCTTTATAGCTACCGTTTCAAAAGGTCTATTACATTTTTTTCAATCTTGAAAAATCATAATGGAATTAATCTGTCCAAGTGGTACTTGTACATTATTCTTGAAATTTTGGCCCTTGGCTCATGGACTACTGCATGGGAGAAGCAGTGCTTAATTATAACCCGTGTTCAGATTGGAAATGTTTTTGAGGAAATTTTACTGAGATGATGGTGCAAAATACTGTACAGCCCACAGACATACAATGTACATGTACACCTATAGAACCCATAGACGAACAACAGGGGGCGCAAAACTGAAATCAGATTGGGGCATGACTTGGCATTTTTTTTAACGTTGCGGGCAGCTGACGCGTTGCGAACATGACGTGTTGCACACATTATTAAACACAACTTGCAGTTTTTGATCAGTTGTTAAGCAGCTTGTTTAGCTCTTTTTAACAAATTACCAGCCTTTTCATGCTTCAAAACTACTTCAACAAAAGTAGGTATACATAACCAAGTAAAATTATGGTGAAATTGCGCAAATGAATAAGTATGGATTTTGTTTGGTAAGAAAAACCGAACTTTTTCTCGGCGACCCGTTACGTTTGTGCACACCTTGCAAAAAATTGCCCCCAATCTGCTAAATAGTCGGGTGCCGTCCTAAATTACAGTCGCGGCAACGTTATTTGAATAGGGACTGGTGGTCTATAGGTTCTATGTGTCTGTGGTACAGCCACATCATGAACACTGCCCTCATGCACATCTGGGTTGAGGCTTTACAATCGGCTCTTTCTGCTGTGGACGGAATCCGATCCAAGGCTATTCACCTCATACATGTCATAACAACCTCAGTCTCAATTTTTACCGGTATTTCTTTGGCAGGTGTTTAGCTGAAATTTCTTCCATTGTATCCTCCCTGCAGATTTTCTTGCAGGTCACTCACCAGTTACGGTACAGGAAAATGCTCAACCTTATGTTGTCTCATATCTTATGTACCTTTTGAGACTCTCTCACCCCCACTTGTTTATTAAAGCCGGGCTGAAAGCTTGAAGCTACTTGGCGAGGAAGAAAGTTATTTTATAAAGCGGATGTTACTTGATAAAGTTGCATTTTTCTTATCTTTATTGCTGACTTTATATTAGAGAGAAAAATTAAAAACTAGACCGTGTTCGTCAACCGGCAACGGCCCAAAATGAATAAGGGGGTGATGACGTCATAATGATATGCATTGACCCCGCTACGTCATAGCGAGGAGACAGTCACTATTTTGCAAAGCAAGTTGCATGCTTTCCGCATGGCATAAACCACCAGTCATTATTTTTCTGTAAATGTTTTCAAAGTTTTCGGTGTATTTTCTTAGTGGTTGTTACGGTACACTGAATTCATTTTTGATATCAATAAAATGCCAGCTTCGTGCCTTGTTGGTGGTAACACTTGCAACTCTGTGGAAAATCCACGGTTCCGTGCGTGCATACAACGTGTCTGTGTTTGCTGCGAGGAGCTACGTGTAGGTACACGACCACAGTCAGTGAAGCAGCTCTGTGTGTCTCCTCACTATGCCGCCACACACATAGCTCGAGTTGATTGACGTGACCTTTCGTTTTCAGTTTCGCGTGAAAAGAGTCAAGAAAAATTTTCTGGCTTTTCCAGGATGAAATTCTGAATAAAATGTTCTTAGTACATAAAGGACTATATAAAAAAAAAGGAATACTGTTGAAAACCATGAAAGTGAAGGGAGATTTCCACCCAGCTTTAAGTTGCTCTCCAAAGTGTAAAATAAAGTGGCCGTTCAAAATTGTTAACATTTTCACAATAGACTGCTGAAGTGAATATGGCTCTCCACTAAAAATCACTGAACCGTGCTCCTGTGATTTTGCAATGGTACTTTTTCCCGACGGCCGTGATGTTTAGAACCAATTACCATGGCTGTCTATTGTATAGAGAGTAGTATTTTTCAAGACGCCCGCCCCCTCCCACCTCCAAAGTAGTTTTTCTCTCAGTACCATGAAATGTCAACATTTTACATTCCATGTAAAAGCTGTGTCCGCATTGGACAAATTTTTGTAAAAAGGTTTCTGTGAGTCACTGTTAACATTCTTCCGTGTGTCCGCACGTGGATTTATTTTTGGCACACAAAATGTCCTCCGCCACGTAAAACCTACTGTAGATGAACATGTCACCTCATCATTCAGGTCTACATAGAAGTTATATGACCACAACGTGTGTTCTATTGCTTTAACATACAATGCCCGTCCACACGGGACTTTCTAGCAGTGTAAAGCCTAGTGTACTTCGACATTGCAACTGGAAGCAACTAGTGGCAACTGGTGTTTTCGGCAACTGGAAGCAACTCGCAGGTCACAAACCATTTTCGTCTATGTCGCAAAACATTTTTTTCAGAGAATTAGGTTGAGAAAATGGGTGTCAATTCATGAGTTTCTTTCCGACAATTTTGTGGTTTTGGTGGTCTCTGTAAGCACTCTACCCAAAACGGTCGTCCTAATGCGGGGAAAAATAGTTATCAAACTACATATGTAAATGTGACAACTTAAATTTTTCCCTTTACCTAGAACTTTGACATTACATGTAGGTCCAGAAAATAGCCCTTTTCTAGGCATTAAAGTGTAAAAAGATTTAAATTTATAATTTTGTGCTAAAGTTCGACTGCTGTCTCCACAAATGTTAACTTGAGACTAAAGAAGAACACGGCCGACTGAGGGGAAAAAACGTGACATGCCCATACAGACAATGTAAAGTCGGCATTAAACTGTTTTGGTCAAAGTGACCTGGAGTAGATTTCATGTGCTACGATTCTTCATAACTCGATGCACGTTACTCGAGATGCACGTTGCGGTTTTCAATACCCATCGCAACTGGTGTTACGAAGGACCGTAGTACCTTGTGATATCAGCCCCAGGTCACTTTTACCAAAGGTACAATGTACACGGGTAATTCCCAAACTTAGGGGTCTAAAACGTTTGGTGTCCCAGTTATGTACGACACCCTGTGCATCAACAATAGCCACTCATGATCACAAATTCTCAGTAATAGACTGTGGCCTGTGATTACAGGGGACAGCACCAATTTCTTAAATATTTTGTTATGTGAATACCGACAAATATTTGAAACAAAAGACCATAAAGGCTCATAATTTGTTCCATTATATTAAATAGGAATTTGGTGTCCCGGGTTACCTACGCCAATGAAAATTATCCACACACAAACGTTAAATTTAAGTGGCATTTATGGAAATAAAAATAAATATTTTCTACTGGAAAACCACTTTCAATCACTAAACACACTTGAACATTTTTAAAAGCATGTCACACTTTTGGACCCCTAATTTTTGGAATTACCCACATGTAAAGGTTGGCCAGGAAAACTAACTACTCAACTCAAGAGAAATAACTGTAAATTTGTTGTCCCAGTGGATCATTTGCAATGACCCCAAAAAGTAATCGACGAGTTTACAGGGTAAACATTTTGAAAGTAAAAGATTGAATTAATAGCAACTTCCCAATGAAAGGTTTTCGCTCAAAATGATATAATTTTACCAGAAAATAATCCGTAAAGATGAAATTATTTAGATCGTTTGCAAACGATTTACTTATTTTTGGTTCGCATCTACGCGGTCCAAAATGCATAGGCGCTGTGTACTGTGTGCGTGTTCCAACGCGATGCATTTTTATGGATCGCGCGCACACAAGTATGTGCGCCACAGAGTGCATGACGCAAGCCACATATAGTACCCGATCAACTGAGAACGAATATTTGAAACGCCCCGCCAAGGCCAGGAAAATGCATATGGATTTTCATGTTTTTTTAAAATGTGGTACATTTGACAAAGCTGAAATTTCTTCGGATAAGTTTGTTGATGTCTTTCTTATGATTTATAATGGTTTTATTCGCAGAATCGCTCAAAAACAGATCATCTACAGGGCCTTTAACTGAAGCAGAGATGAGCATGAGGCATATTGGCCATTAGGCTCATGAAGCGACTTTACCCAAGTCACTGTACAAATATCTCCTGTCAACTACTTACAGTACAAGCAATCTCTTGTCTTTATTTCTGCCGCAGGTAATTGAAAGTCTCAACAAGATAGAGAGTACCAAGACCTTCACTGAGTTTGTTCAGTGCTTCAGTCATTTTGGCAAGGAGATGGTGGAACTCGCTCACTTGACTGGAGATCGGCAAAATGTAAGAATCTTCAGATAATCGGGGCGATTAACAGCACGGGCACCACCGAGTGTTTGATGCAAAAAGGGTACTTTAGCTGTGCATCAGGAGGGAAGAAGTTGGCATGAACAATTGCTAGATGTGTGATAAAGCAAATTATATACCTCATACATTGATTCTCATTCACTGATTGGTTAAACGCAGATCACGCGACATACACATGTAGATTAGTTCAACCATTTCAGTGGGCAACTGAAAAAAGTACTATTGTTTGACCTATTGCGCAATAGGTCAAAGGATAGTACTTTCTAAAAGTACTATTTCATAGCGCGTACGCAATCGCGCGAGCGTGTGCCAGCGCGCGGGAGACGCGTTCGCGTGAAGCAACTAGCAGTGGTGTTCGCGTTCACGCGAACAATGTGCACTTTGACTTGGCTCTCTGAAAATTTTGTCCTGAAAATACCAATCATTTGACACAAAAAATCAATGTACATGTATGAGGTATATAAAACAAATATTGACTGCTTTTATTCGGGTGATGATGCAAACTACCGCCCCTCGGTGATCTTGAAACGGCAGTCCTGCTATTTACACTCGGCCTGCGGCCTCGGGAAAATAGCAGGACTGCCGTTTCAAGATCACCTTGGGACGATAGTTTGTACCATCACCCTCATGAGCAGTCAATATTTGTATATTATGTTGTCTGTTCTTGAGAAGAAGAGGACATACATGTAGTTTGAATTTTCTTTGCATAAACACTGTTAACCGTGTTTAAATAATGTAGGCATCCTCCATAGACTTAAACCTCTAAATTAGTTCCATGTATATTAAAATATTAAATCAAATCTTATCTGAGTTTTATGTACAATTCATAAATAACAGTTTACACATTGGCTGAGTGCATGTCATGTGGCCAGTCTTAAATGGACGATAAGGGGCTGGCCAGTCTTAAAAACTTTTTAGCCTGGCCTGCGGCCATGCCGTAGTCAGTTTCAGCGCGTATGGAACATGCGCACGCACACAAAAACTGCACATGCCCGAAAGCAAAGTTGATGCAGTGTAACTTACCTGGCCATGTGCGTGCGCGTACAGCATGTGTGCAATGCACGCAATGCATGTGATCGAACAAAAGCAACTCAACGCACAGCACTTTGAACGACGCGCATGACGCATGTAGGATACTCTGCAAAATGGCCAAACTGCGATATTTATTGTCGAAAAAGTTTCGGAGTTTAACTGATTTGCACAAAAAGGTATTTATGAATAGGAGTAAAAGTGGGTTTTGCCAGTCTTAAGCTATAGTCCCACTTGAGCGATAACGGTTACGAACCATTGCGATCTTAGCGTCGCAATGATTCGCCTAACTTTAACAAATTTTTAACTTGACAGAGGCGAGAATTTGCGAAGGTTTTACGAATATTTGTGACTAGTTGCGAAGGATTTTTGAACACTTGCGAAGCATTTGCGTCATTTTGCGGTTCTTTATTTTTACTTTTAAGGCGATTGTTTGCGAAGTCTTTACGGGCATTTACCATGCACTTACAACTATTTGCGAAGCACTTGCCATAACTTGCGAATACTTGAGATGGTTGACGACGTGTTCACGAGTATTTGCGATGCTGTTGAGACACTGTTGCGAAAATTTTTCGTCACGACAACGTTGATTCGTAATCGTAGATTTTGCTCTTGCAGATTACTTGCGGTCATCTTACGAACATGACGACGGCATTACGATGCATTTACGAATAGTTACGACTTGTTTACGATTATTTACGATACAATTGCGAATCATTACGAAAAATTCCATATTCACCTCGGCTTGCGACATTTTTGAACATTTTGAAATTGGCGGGCGACTCAGAGCGATGCGACGATCGTTTCACGACTTCAAGCGATGGTTAACGAATAATTACGAATGTCTTTACGAACAGCTTGCGACTACCTGACGACTACCGGCGATCTCAAATCGTCACGAGTCGTAAAGACTTTCGCCTACCGTAAGTGGGACTGGGGCTTTAAACTGTATGTTTAAAACACACTTTAATTTTATTCCCTAATGAATGAATGCACAGTTGTTGACCGCACGGTTTTTATGGAAAGAAACATATGTGACCTGTCTCGATGAAATGAGCGTAAAGTCGTAATTTAAAAAAAAAATGGATATTGATATTTTTTAATTTAGCAGAAAAAGAGCTTTCCAATGGTATTTAACACATAAGGTAAAACTATTCCCTCAATGCAACACAGCTTAGAGAAGTGGTAGTGTTCAAACAAATCTTACAATCTATAAAACAAAATTTCTTACGAGTTACGAAGAAAGCTATCCTCAAAATTGACCTCAAAATGATGTATTTAATTGTTGGATAATGCCAAACATTAGGAATCAAACAGAATAAGAGTTACTCTTTCCATATACATGTAGTACAAAACCCTAAAATTGACCTCCCCTTAAATTTTTGACTTTGAACAGTCGTTATAGGAAATAGCGGAGTGCAACTTTACGCTCATTTCGTCGTGACAGGTCAGACGGTCACCAGCATGATTAGTTTTAGACTAATTTTCGAGACTACATACGTATAGTAGTCTTTCAAAGTTGGAATCTTTGAAATGGCTAGGCAGTGACTTTTGGCTAAAAATCATTGTGCGTTTGCAGTGGATGCTTTTTGCAACTGCTCAATGTTTTCTCACCTGTTTCGATTTGCTTTGCTATGTGTGTAGGATTTGAAAGACGGCAAGATGAAAGCCAAAATAGCAGCTGCTAGAGCTATTCTGGAGAGATCGACAATGATGCTACTCACATCATGCAAGGTAGGTTTGCTCAAATAAAATTACAGTAAAATCGAAAACAGATACCTTGAAACTCCGTTTACTTCAAAGTACATGTAATGGCACATTACCGATGTAAGAATAGGCTTTTGTGCACACGAATACATCCGTAACTCGAAATTGCTGTACGAGTGACTCCGTTTTTTGTTGGCTAATCTAAAAAGAAACCACAACTGAAATGATGACAAAGAAGCGTGAAAATCTGTTTATGAATCTTATGTGTCAATTTAAAAATCTTAACCCTGCCCCTCATTGCAGTCAATGTTTGTATACTATCACAATCTTACAAGTTACAAAAGACGATGAACATTGGCGAATTTTGTGGTACTGTGGTACTTCAGTGTGGTTTGTGGTAATTTGAAAGCGTATTTTATTTAATTAATTAATTAATTTATTTATTTATTTAATCACCACATCCAACAGCGGAAGGACCGCCAATTACAGGAATGGGATCAATTAACATAGATATTCGAATAACTATCAACTTCTAAGTTGAATTAGAAACAGCCAGAGACACCGGGAAATCCCTCCTCTTGCTCTTCACGAAAGAATGCTCTGGGATCTTTAAAGTGCGTTACCGAAACCTAACACACTGGACCAACGGCTTTACATTCCTTCCGAAGGACAGAACAAGTGTGATTAAGTGCCTTGCTCAAGAGCACAAGTGCCACAACCCGTCACATTCTGGTACTGGCACAGGAACTTGAGTTCGACGCACTAGACCGCTCGGCCATAACACCCCACATTGGATTCTGTTAGGGTTAAGAAGTATATGTACCTCAAAATTGACTTCTCAAATTTGTGTGTTTCTTTTTCTGTTTTTTTTCCCTTTTTTTTCGTAGACGTGCCTTAGACATCCAGACTGCTCCCCAGCCAAGGAGACAAGAAATGGCGTATTCGTCAACATGCGACGTGCTCTAGATCTCATTGATGAGGTTATTAACGACGGCTATTCGCAACCCGTACAAAATGGAGTCGCACCGTCCAGGAATACAAACAATGCTCTGCAAGAGTTGCTTGTGAGTTAATCATTTTTAAGGGAATAAATGTGTAGTTGGATCTGCCCCTGTGATGAGAATAATGGTCTGTGCTGAAAGTGATGGTCATCTCTTGAAGGCTACCCACATGACGTGTGTCCTTTTCAAAAAGATATTTTTAGTTTATTGGTACTACATAGACAGTACAGTATTACATTTGCCGATGTGGCTTTATTGGTCACCAGTAAATATAATAGTATCTCTTGGAACCATGGATATTTGCCCCTTTGCGAAAGTACTCTACTTTTCTGATGTGTTCTTGAATTCGCTGTTCATTTGTTTTCTCTCCTCGTGCGCGCTGTGGCTTTTTGATGACATTTATGGACCCGTACAAGTTATTACATTTACTGTTAGGTGTTTTGTTTACATTTACAGTTAATTTTTATTGCATTTGTTGTTAGTACATGTGTTAACTCTTTCACTAAGGAATTTGTTAAGGTCTGTGACTTAATTAATTGAAGGCCACTGTTTGTTAATGTGTAAAGGTGAGCCGCTGGCCGCTGGCCGCTGTGAGTGGCTCACCATAGTGAAAGAGTTAAATTACATTTATTGCTTGTACAAGGTCAAACCTAGTCTTGGCTCCAAGACCTTTGTCGTTTGTTTGTTCTCATAGCGCATGCCCTCTATTGTGCGGTTGACCAGACTTTGACAAAGGTCTTTGCTATTTGCTCTGTACCAGTAGCTGCTTAACTTTTTCTTTGTTTTAAGCCAATATTCCCCCGAAAAGTCGGGGACCCAATCAGCGATCAAGATCAGATCACTAATTGCGATTTGAAACCAACAGTGCGCACGTAAACAATGTACGTACAGCGAGCACGTGCTGCATTGTACAGCCGATAGGATAGACAGAATGCGTTACCGGTAGCAACAGTGCACCAAGGCCAATTTTGCATATATGACTGTCAGTCATCAATCATGTGAGTAGATCATTAGCACGTCTGGTTCCGCCCACAACTCGACAGAGTAGTACAGACTACAGAGTAGCACAGACTAGGTAAAACCCTGCAGAAGAACTCGGCCATTGTATTTCTCACGTTTGCAGGGTGGTTTTTTAGGTATTTAGTTGCAGTTCCACACCTCAAATCAGGTAGCTTTTTAAAAAACTATCTCCATAATATCTTCAGGATCTTGTGGAAACAGCCAAAGTGACTTTGGCGGACAAATCCAACCGAGACAAGATGCAGTATACTCTAGACGCAGTCATTGACACCACGCAAGACTTCACCGACTCGGCATACACATCACATGAGCATCGAGAACGGATACTCAACCTACGGGACCGATCCAGAACAGATCTACGCAGTCTCTCCAGTGTTGGTGTTGCACTGGTGAGTTGATTTAGTAGACATGGTCTCGCCAAACCGCTGAAGGGCAATTCCAAAAATTGAGATTTGTGTTCACATTTTGCTTAACGTAAGATCGAATGAAGAGCAGTACCATTCACAGGTGTGAGAGGCCACTATGCCAAGACGCACATGTGCCTCGCGCGTCAAGCGTCAAGCGTCAAGCTTCAAGTGTCTGACGTGCTGTGTGGTTTTTGAGTGGTGTGTCAAAAACAGCGCTTGCTAGGCACTTGACGCGCGACGCGCTTGTGCAACCAAGCCTGCCAAATCGCTTTGTCGATCGAAGGGAGCATTCACATTACAAATTTTCTTCATCGAATAAAGCGATCTCTTCTTTGAATGAAGCTATTTTGCTTCGTCGAACGAAGAGATTCTAATCTTCGTCGACTGAAGCGATTCCTCTAAAGAGAACGAGGTCATAGAGGGCTTGTAGTGCTTCACAAGCCCTCAACACTTTTCTCAACGCACGTTCTTCAAAGACTTGAAATGTTAAGAGTTAAAAATGCCTTGGTGTACTCCCTGTTACATTGATAAACAATTTAAACAACATAAAAACTTTGAAACCAAGACGTGACTGCTTGTATATTATTCAAAAATGTTGCATGCTATTTGGAAATTGCACAGGAATTTCTTTGAAAATTTTTTCAAACTTGGGAAAAGCCATTTTTGCAAATGCTTCAAAATGTCACACTTTGGCTGTTGTTTTTATGAAACGATCCATTTAAGTGCATCGTTTTTGCTCACTAACTTTTCAGCATTTATTGTTTGTGTAAAAACAGGAGAAGCGGCAAAGCAAACAGCTGGAGCAAGATTTAAAGCTCTGTATACAGCAGATATCCAAGACATTAACGGACCTTAAGAAGCAGCTGCAGAATACGGCGTTAGACCAGGCCTCGGAGATCTTCCGTTGTAATGACGATCAGGATCTACTGGCAAGTCTGAAGGACGTAGGCGCCGCCGCTAACTTGGACCGTGTTGAGGAACATTCTCTCAAGTTTAGTGAGCATTCGGAGCAGCTACAAGAGGTATCTGTACTCATAAAATTATATTGTTCGTGGTTCTCGGCAAATTTGATTTTTTGTTTTTGTTTGTTTTGATTTTTCTGAACGAATTTTTAAAGCGTTTACTTTATTTTAATGAAAAACATCATACTTTGTATTTTACACATATATTTACATATTTTACACAAAAAATGCAATTTTTATACGGCCATTTCTTAGCCTTGCCTAGACTTGCCCAAGTCTGACTATCCATGTTTGGTCTGTGGTGCACGCCCCATGCGGCACGCCCTATGCGGCACGCCCTATGCGGCACGCCCTGCGGCACGCCCTGCGGCACGCCCTCTGGGTTGGTGGCCTGTGAACGGAAAAGTTGCGTGCGCCCCATCCTGGCAAGTGAAGCAGAAAACACGCGAGTGCGTGGTGGAGAAAGTTCTGCATTGGCTTATGGAATGGATTGTAGTACAATTATAAGATTAAACATAAGAAGGGGAGGAGGAGTGGGGTCGAGGGCTGCGTAGAACTTTACATGCCTGTCAAATGTTGACATTTCACAGTAGTGACAACAAATGTTGATCAGTAGTATTTCGGGTGGAGGGAGGGTGGTCTTGAGAAATACTATGCTCTGTAGAACCGTAAAAATGTTGACAAATTTGGATGGCCCCTATGTTGAAATGGTTGTCAATAATGACTGATTGGCTTTGTATGTACATTGCTACAGGCCTGCAGGTTACTTGGCCACATCGCCGGCTCAGCACCATTGGCAATAACTGCTGATTATGCAGAGAATAACATCAAGTCTCTAGGTCCACAAGTAAGTATGAAGGTTTTATTTTGCATCATTAAACAAAAAACTTGAAAAGAAAAACTATTTTTAATTTGCATTTGTATATGCCTTATGCAAGTTGCCATGTTTTGCAGTTGAACAGGCGTGAGTCAGGCCACAACAAATGTTTGTATACTTCATGGCATGTTTGAGTCAGGAAACAAGGTTCAATCATGATGTCATCTATGAAACTGTTGCATGGTTGAAGACATCCTCCCATTCATAACATCCCAAATGGGAAATTATGGAATGAGCAGTTTAATTTCATAAGGCTGTTTAGCAGAAAAATTTGCTTAATCCAAAATTTGTTTGCTTTATAAAAATGGGTTAAAGGGCCTGTGACATGCTAAACAACTTTGTGCCTAAGCTTTGCTTCATAATGACGGATTACTTGTTCAGTAAGACATACTATTGTTAGTTTGGATGTAAAATCAATAAAAGTTGGCCTTTTTTTAACTTTGAAGATTTCACTGCAATAAATCACAGACAGAGGGCGCTGTTTTGAGTGCATCACATAAGGAAGACAGAAGGGAAAAGTTAAGAAAAAACATAAGACTTCAAGTTGGACTTGTGGCAAATTGCTGCAGTTTCTACCCCCAGTTTTGTCATGGCTTACAGCAGGCAACATGTAAAACAAACTCAAACAGCCATGGATTACAAAAGTTTCAGGAAAATTGAGAAAAAAGTGGAATCTTTTGTGCACAGTTGATTGTGATTTTCTTGTTTCCCTCTTGTGACATAGTGACCTGGTCATGAATATGCATATTTGCATTAGCATAAAAACTAAAAACCTTTGTTTTAACCCCCAAATCTTATGTGATGTGTATTAAAATTGATTTTTCTGCTATTCTTACTAAAAACACAAGTTGTCATACAATTTTTACTATTTACACATTTTTAAAAAGCAAACAAATTTTGGATTAAGCAAAATTTTCTGCTAAACAGCTTTATGAAATTGGCACCAGTAGAGTTGCTTCCAGCTACATGTACAAGGTCGATGTACCATACACTAGGCTTTAAAATGCACTGCAGTGGAAACATTCTGTTGCAAATTGTTTGTGTTGTTTTTAATGCATTTTTATGAAAACCCTTATATTTTGGCGGCCATCTTGAATATTTGGCTTGGGGCTAGTTTTTATTTTTGGGAACATACTGATTGTGTTGTGGGGTTGTCTAGGGAATCTAAAAAAGTTGGCTTACCGGTAGTTTAGTTTATTTATTTATTAACCACATCCAACAGCGGAAGAACCGCCAATTACAGGAATGGGATCAATTAACATAGATATTCGAATCTATATCAACTTCTAAGTTGAATTAGAAACTGCCAGAGACACCGGGGAATCCCTCCCCTTGCTCTTCACGAAATAATGCTCTGGGATCTTTAGAGTGCATTACCGAAACCTAATACACTGGACCAAAGGCTTTACATCCCTTCCGAAGGACGGAACAAGTGTGATTAAGTGCCTTGCTCAAGAGCACAAGTGCCACAACCCGTCACGGCCCGGAATTGAACCCACATTCTAGTACTGGCACGTACAGGAACTTGAATTCGACGCACTAGACCGCTCGGCCATAACACCCCACTTTTATTTTTAGTTCTGGGGGAGGGTGCAAATTAAAGGGGGTGGTCCTAGATCCTCCTGTACTAAGTATTTATTTAGTGCATATATACTATGTTGTATTGGCCAAACAAATCCCATTTAACCAAAAATATTATTTTTAGAAAGGTCTTGGCAGGGTCTCAGAAAGGTTTTGACTTTTTATATCACTCAATAATCTTGAATCATTCTGTGTTCCTCTATTTTTTAGATTGTTGCCTTAGCAACTACACTAGCAATCTATCCAACAAGTAAGATAGCCAAGGAGAGTCTAGAAGTCTTCTGTGACACGTGGGAAAGCCAGATCAACGACCTGTCACTACTAGTCAAGGAAATCAACGACTGCTGTCAGGGCAAAACAAGTAAGTGTCGAACACCAGTCTAATAAAGGGAGTGTTTGTTTCAGACGAATCCAGATCCAGTTTCTAAAAACACAATTTGACGTAAAATTGTTGCTGGTAACCAATTTTACAAAGCAAATACATTCTGCGCTGAGGAAATATGTGACCTCTGTCATGACAAAATGAGCGTAAAGTCTCACTCCGCTATTTCCTATAACAACGGTTCAAAGTCAAAAATTGAAGGAGGTCAATTTTAGGGTTTTGTAATATTTGGAAAGAGTAACTCTTATTCTATTTGATTCCAAATTGTTAGCGTCTTCCAACAATTTAAAAAAAAAAATTCAGACTAATTTTGATGATAGCTTTCTTCGTAACTTGTAAGAAATTTTGTTTTAAGATTTGTGAGATTTGCTTGAACACTACCACTTCTCCATGCCGTGTTGTGTTGGGGGAATAGTTTTACCTTATGTGTTATATACCATTGGAAAGCTCTTTTTCTGCTGCATTCACAAATACCAATACATGTATCTAATTTTTGAATATTTCAACTTAACGCTCATTTCGTCGTGACAGGTCACATCATTTGTGCTAACCAGCGTCATGAAATTGGCCCATTGTCAGCTCGTGAAGTAACATTTTTGGAGCGCTGTAAATAATACAATGACCTTTAAATGAGACTTTTATAGTAGTTTTGGCTTCTGTTAAAATATGAAATGTTGTCTCTTGCAGGTGAAAAGCAAGTTTATCTTTCATTACCAAGGCCAGGGGTGAGTCAAATTTTCAATCCATACATGTCATTTAAGATTTCAAACGCTTTTCTCGCAAAACCCACTTATTGTAGACCAGTTATTTAGTGTTGGTCAATGGTTCGTACTGGATTGTTGTCAAGTGATGTTTACTGTACATTATGTATGTTGCATTACAGAGCTATGGGTCTTTCCACAGTAATGGGGTACATTTCTGTAACATTCAAGATCTTAGGTCCCAGTTCACTTCAAACGTCTTAATTTTATCTTTAAACTATCAAGCTAAACTGAGGAAATAACTTTTTCACCAAGGAGTAAGAAAAATAGTCCTACAACATACATTTGTGAAAACCCCGTGCACAAATGTTCCTATTACGCATGTAACAAAGACGGAAACAAATTTCACAAAATGGTCTGTCCACGTTACATGTACATACGTAATAGGAAAATTTGTACACAAGCTTTTTTAAAATGTATGTTGTGGCAGCAATTTCTTACCTTTTTGGGCAAAAGTTATCTCCTGAGAACAAAACAAGGACATTTCTTTAATTCTGAGATAAACTAAAGACATCTGAAAGGAATTATTGACTTATTTTTCAAATGTACCCCATTACTGTGGACAGACCCATATGTACATAGTATGTACATGTGTATGTGCTTGTGCTGCTCGTCCTTTGTATCTTTGTATCATCGGCAGTGGAAATGTTTTGATGAATTCTTCAAACAGTGACATCATACAATGTACGTGTCCAAAGAGGAATGTTTGTCTGTGTGTACAGTATTTATTTGGTTTGTTTTACATGTATTGTGTGAGGCTCTCATTCCATGTTACGCTCATCAATGTGAATGTTTTAAAGAATGGTGCACTACAGAGACAGGTAACGACATATAAATTATGCTGGCGTTCATGCACACTCACTGCTAAACAAACGTTTTCAAATCCATTGCAACTGCACATGATGATATAGCGAGTTCTTGGGGTTTTTTTCCACAGTTTTTTTTTATTAACGTCGGGTAAAGCTGCCTGGCAAGTTAATGTTAGTCAAATGTTGATGCTGTTTTGGTTAAATGCTCGCATATCAGCATGCATAAAACCAGAATGAAAATTGAAGCTGATGTGCATAGTTCTGTTAAACCAGAAAGATTCAAACGTCTCTCTTTATTGGAAAATTATGAAAGCTGAAACTTTAATTTTTCTCCTTGTTTTCCAAACCTTACTTTGTCAATTTGACAAGACTTTAAAATTATCAACAGATGTGTGCAAATGTACATAATCATTGGGCCATGTTGGTTCTTTTCACAATAGAACTGTTCAACCCGTATGAAAATCCATGCCAAGTTCGATTCACGACTATAGTTAACTATACTTCAACTAGAGTCTCTTGAACGATGGGTAATTTCTGTTGTTCAAGGGACTTTACTTGAAGTATACATGTAGTTAACTACGTGTTTGTAAACCAATTCAACTTCGGAGAGTGCTCTACTCTACACAAGGAGCGGTACAAACTCAATCACAAACTAGGATAGGTTTTAGTTCACCATATTTTATTCCCACTTCTTTTCTCTCTAGTTTCTTTTCTCTCTAGTTTCTTTTCTCTCTAGTTTTCTTTTCTCTCTAGTTTTCTTTTCTCTCTAGTTTTCTTTTCTCTCTAGTTTTCTTTTCTCTCTAGTTTTCTTTTCTCTCTAGTTTTCTTTTCTCTCTAGTTTTCTTTTCTCTCTAGTTTTCTTTTCTCTCTAGTTTTCTTTTCTCTCTAGTTTTCTTTTCTCTCTAGTTTTCTTTTCTCTCTAGTTTTATTCCCACTTCTTTTCTCTCTAGTTTTAATGAGCAACTCTGAAACCTTTTTGAATATTCGAATACTAAAAGTTTTATTCAAATATTCCAAGAATTTGCACAGCCCTTCTGTGATGTAGTTAACTATATAGTCAAGAATCAAAGTTGGCCCTACTTGTTGAATTGAACATTTACATAAATAGAGTAAGCTTTGACCTTTTCGTTTAAACTGCTTATTATGGAAATTTGTTTAAACTCGATATAATTCCCTTCATTCTTGGACAAATTTTTTACAACTCTAGCACAAATCTTGATGTGGTGATTTGATGAGTACACTGGTGGTTTAGATCTAAAGACATGCTGTGCGCTCTTCTTTTCTCTCTAGTTTTAATGAGCAACTCAGCACTCTGAAACCTATTCGAATGCTAAATGTTTTATTTAAATATTCCAAGAATTTGCACAGCCCTACTGTGATGACTTGTAATGGCCTTGTGACAACTTGTGTTGGCTTGTGAAGACTTGTGATGGCCTTAATGCTACGTTTACACCATGTCCCCGGCAGTCCCGGCGCCCCGGTTTGGCCAAAACGTGGCGTGCCGTGGAACTTTTATTGTCTTTTTATTACTTTGGCTCGACTCGGCCCTAGTTGGGCCGGTGTGTTGCGTTCTACCACGGTGCGTTACGTCCCGGTACGGAAAGCGTGGCGCGCCCTTGCCGGTTCCGGGCTGCGAGGCAGACGGCGCGCCCCGGAACCGGGACGGCGCGCTACGTTTCAAGCGCCGTTCCACTACGGATGGGTCCACGTCCCAGGCCGGCCTGCTAAGTTCTGATGCGGTGCCTCACGTCCGTCCCATTCGTGTCACGTTTGTTGTCCCGGCCCAATACGTTCCCGACGGTGTGCAAGGGTCTGCTGCGGCGCCCTGCGACTGAACGTGGCAGCTGTTACGTTTTACGCCCCGGTGGTCTCCCGGTGAGCCCCGGTGGGTATAAATAGTGTGCTCCACACCTTCATTTTCACTTTGTCCTGGAGCGCTGCCGCAGCAACATCATCCTCATCGTCAACATCGTCATCATCGTTGTCATCTTCATATTCAGAGGTCCCCGGCACCCCACGGTGCCACACCCCGGTGAGTCAAGGCACACTGCGGTCCGTCACGCCCTGTGACGGAAGCCCCGTCCCACTGCGGCCCAGGACGGATCGCATTAGTGCCGGGACTGCCGGGCCAACATTTTAGACAGAGCTGCTCACTGGCCGGTCAACGGTCGGTGGCAAGGGTGAGCTACGGTCATTCACGTTTCGCCACCCCGGTCCCCTACGCTCCCCGACGTCCATCCCGGTGCCTCCACGGTGCTCCTCTACCGGGGCGCCGGGACTGCCGAGGACATGGTGTAAACGTAGCATAACTTGGCAAAACTTATGTAAATGAACTAAAAATACATGCTCTGCCTCATGATTGCAAGACAAATCACCTTATGATGATACAGTATGGCTAATGTTCATTAAAAAAAAAAAAAAAAAAAAAAAAGCAGAATTTATTTTAGCTTTTGATTTGCTGGATTCACCCTGGTTATTTTATTTTGTTTCCTTGGCAACCACTTGCACACTGCTCATATAGCTTATTCCAGTTATTGTGAGTATTTTGTAATGTAATTTATGTTTTTGGTTTTGGGTTTTTTGAATCATTTGGTTTCGGTTCTGCTGCATGTTGGTTTTTGTTGGCACCAATTAAATCCTTCAAGCATGGGTGCTATGTTCCCTTTAGATCGGTTGTACAATTTGTTACTCAACCATGTACATGTACTTCTCCCTGGCCGAACTTTGCATGACTTAAACTACCTTTTTTAACTGGTAAAAATTAGTCTCGTGCTGGAGATGCTTGTGCAACAAGTCTGGGCACATGCGATTGGAGCTCATCGCTGATTGGTTAAGGCCCGCACAGTGCCACAACGCACAACAAATGGTCTTTACGAGAAACATGACACATACCATCTTCGTCCCACATCACAATACAGGTTCATATTTAGTAACTGGCACATCTTTATGGCATCGTCCTTCGGCAAACACTAAGAATTCCCTCCCAATCTCGGCCAAATGCAATCACGACAGTTAAACATAGCGTTTGAAACACTGACGGAGTCTAGTAGCTGTACATGTACATAAAGCTGTGCCGCGTCATATCGCACGATCTTTTGGCACCGGCCCGACTTCTAGCAAGGGCGTGCTCTTTTGCTGTGGCAGCACGATGATTTGATCGCATGGCCAATAGCAGTGTACGTACTATCAAAGACTAGGTAAAAAAATCCTAGTTCTGTCACATTTTTATTGCCTATTTTGAAATACTGTAGGACTGCTGAGCGCTAATGGACAGCAAGGAGTACATGTACAGTGCATGTACAAGCTAGATTACATAAAGATGCATTTATTGAAGCAGTCTTTCTGACAACATACTGTACATGTAGTACAGGTTTTGTAAAGTTAATGTACATGTACATACCCTATAGAGCCGTAAGCAGATGCATAGTGCTCTTCCCTATTTATTAAAACAAGCATTTTTCAGTGTTGCCTTATATAGTGAATGAGCAATACGGATTGTGTGTGGTCACTTTGCATGCACCTCTTAAAGCATGCAACGGCTGTTTACGAGGCAGTTTACAGTTTTGGAAACACATGACCATAAATACAGATTACCTCTGTCCTGGCAGTACAGTTGTTGTTTCTCAGTCTCCCAAAGGCCAAAAGCAACACTTGTCAAATGCAGCATGGAGACTGACTGTTCTCACTGCTAATAAGTTATTGTACAAGTAATTTTTACATGGGTAGAGCCCTTCAACCATGGTCCCAAGCAGCCTGCTGGAAAAATTGTTTTTATGTCTGTTTACAAGAAAAATACGTGATCTCGTGGTCACGTGTCGTATAAAATGTTGGCCATTGAGGCCGCAAACAGATTAGCCCATCCCAGCGCCCCGCTGAGTACGAGCGAACCCTGGGCGAGTGATAATCGATTATGTACACATGTGATCGAAGGGGTTATCCATATTTTTGATAAAATGTGCTTTTCCACGGTTGCTCGTCACCGTTCATATTTGTGTTACGTTTTAATCGTATTCCTGAGTGACTTTGTTCATGTAGGTCAACTGCCATTACGAATGTACAATCTCCGCATGCCCATTAAAAACTCTGAACTTACAATGTACTTATTGATATGAAGACGGTGTGAGGCTTGTACATGTACAGGGAGTTAGAACTAATTTCCTAGGATCATGTGTTCAGTGCTGACTTATCTCCCTTCAAATTTGTTTTGTTACAGAATTGTGCAGACTAACAACTTTGCCCATCCGTGGTACATGGGGCATGTTTGTTTCATGACAGATCTGAATCCAGATCCCGAGTTGTTTTACCGCGCAAAAACAAATGAAACTGCTCTCAACTAGGATCTGAAGTCACGTGAATTGCAATTTATTTGAAAAATTTGTAAAATTTCTGTTCCAAATTGCCTCTGAACTGAAACAACACGGTTTTACTCGCACAAAAATCTTTGCGATGTTTACGTCGCCATTTTGGATCTAGCGCTGAACCATCTCTAGAGAAGGATTCACCTTGGATCTGCACTGATCTGAATCTGGATCCATCCGAAACAAACACGCCAATGGTGTACATGTTCTCTTACCTATACTAATTCATACGGTACATTATGTGTGTACTGTACATTTACAGTTTGAGACATCGTGATCTGTTTTCCTCATGTTAAAGCAAGCAACAAAAAGGGTAGATTTCCACTTTCTGTTTGCCTCTAAGGAATGGAAATTGCTCTTGACACGTTTACATGTACCTTGGATTTCGTTTTCATTTCTATGTTATGTGTGCATTTGGATTCTTCAGTATTTTTTAAATTCTCCATTTTGATTGGACCATTTCACAAGCATCTTTCATTTGAACAGCGATCCTACATGTACCAGTGTTGTAGTCGAGTGACTAGCCTCGAGTCCGAGAGTCTGAGTCACTAGCCTCGAGTCACTAGCTCCGAGTCCAAGACACTGACATGTACAAAGTGGTGGACAACACAATTCCTAAGCATCCTTGTGCCCAACTTGGGCAATTATTATTCATTCAAGGAAATAATTGTGTTCTGTTTTATTTTATCTGGTTCACAGGACCTTCTCATTGGTATCACAGGTCAAAAGTGTGGAAATACTCATCCTTAAATCCCATTTCTCCTCCATCAGTTTCACTCCTTTAAGTTATTTTTCCTCTTTTTCAATAGTTCAGAAATTTAAATTTACATTTCAGAGACTTTGAGGGCTTGTAATGCTTGATGAAAGTATGATTGGTGGAAACTTATTGTAATGCAATTCTCAATAAGTGTGGTACTTCAAAAAAAACAAACTTGGTTTTAATGAGTACCTTTGACACTAAGCTTTTTGAACTTGTCATGCTAACCGAGAAAGGCACTACAATAAGAAAAGGATTTATTGTAGCACTTACTAGGGCTTTCTTCTTTTTTTTGGTCATTAATTAATATACTTTTTATTCCTTGCAGAAACATGGGTCAACACCAAAAAGTATTAAACCAGCCAAGTTAGATGCAGAGGTATGTTGTAGGCCTCAACATTTTGAAAATTAGGGGCAGGTCACTTTGGCCTTGGTTTTGGGGCACTGAGGCCAACTGGAGGGACACCACAGCCAACTTTGTTTCCAATGTGTACTGGTTATTAGTGTATACAAGTCTCATGAAATTTAAAGACATATTACATGATTGGAAAACTTTTAAGACAGGAATAACAGTATTACAGAACTAATTACATAATGCAATATCTGGTATGGTGCCTAAAACGACCAAACTTGGGATGAGAGAAAAATCGTAAGGGTGTACCTTTATAGCTCAGCTAGTAGAGCGTCTGCCTGGTGAGTCAGAGGTCTCGGGTTTGAATCCCGATAGGGCCCTTACCATTTTTCTCTCATCCCAATTTTAGTCGTTTCATTTCAATGGTGATTAGGCACCATACCAGATGTTGCGTTCGTTACTTTACCAAGTTGCGCTACCATGCAACACCGAGATAAAAATTGGGTCCATATGGAAACCCTAAGGGAGTATACCAACTGTGCCTTTTAGCTCAGCTGATAGAGCATCTGCCCGGTGAGTCGGATTCGAATCTCGATATGGCCCTTACGATTTTTCTCTCATCCCAACAACTAAACAGTAATGTTGATAAACTGCCTTGTAGAAATGTCAGACACCTAGATGCAGAAAATAGATGCAGAAAAATCCATGCATGTTTTTTTACATTTAAAACAAGCACCTTTAGTTGGCAATTTCTCCCACAAAGGTATCATTTTACATGGGGAAAAAATCATGTGGTGCTTGTTATCATTGCTACTGACACTTTTATTCGGATTTTTCTTTTCAACTAGCGAAGTAAAATTTTGGGTAACTGCAAATGTTATATTGGGCTTTAAAGGAACTTGTAGTCCTACTTTTGTATGCGATGAATCATGGTCTAATTTTCCACTGTGTGTTCTTCCTCAAAGGAGCAAGCCAAGATTGCCAAACTGGGCCTGGAGATGAAACTCATGACATCGGAGCTAGACGCCGAAACAGACAAATGGGGCGACCAGGATAACGACATCTTCAAGCGAGCTAAGAACATGTCCAGCATGGCCTACTCCATGTACCTGTTCACCAGAGGGGAGGGTATGCTGAAGACGACGCAAGACCTCTTCAAGCAGGCGGAAGTATGTAGATTTGTGGATGTTTGCAAACATTGGCAACATGGGCCAACAATTTTTTTGGGTTGTTCACGATGTTCGCAAGTCATTTCAAAATGGCGCACGCCATTGTTTCCAGTTTTGAAAATAACAAATAAATCGCACCTTTCGTGGTTTTATTCCCTTATCGCTGGCGATACACAATCAATGGCAACGTGTCACATTTCCTCAAAAATTTGGTAAGCAGCGCCGAGCCACATTACAACGTCGCTACAACTGCTTGGAAGTGGACGCCGCCATCTTGACAATGTATTTTTGCAAACAATCCGTTCCACATTAGGCAAAACATTCGTGAAAGTGGAACGCAGCCCATGCCTTTTATAGACCTAAACAAAGCAGTGCCAACTAAAGTGTTTAGCTGGCCCCTTTACATTGTATTGTGTCATTAAAGGCCCTGTGATGATCTGTTTTTAAGCGATTCTGTGAATAAAACCATTATAAATCAAAAGAAAGACATCAACAAACTCATCCGAAGAAATTTCAGCTGTGTCAAATGTACCACGTTTAAAAAAACATGAAAATCCATATGCGTTTTCCTGGTCTTGGCGGGGTGTTTCAAATATTCGTTCTCAGTTGATCGGTTACTATGTGGCTTGCGTCATGCACTCTGTGGCGCACATCAAATGCATCGCGTTGGAACACGCACACGCAGTACACAGCGCCCATGCATTTTGGACCGCGTAGATGCGAACCAAAAATAAGTAAATCGTTTGGAAACGATCTAAATAATTTCATCTTTACGGATTATTTTCTGGTAAAATTATATCATTTTGAGCGGAAACCTTTCATTGGATAGTTGCTATTAATTAAATCTTTACTTTCAGAACTTTTCCCCTGTAAACTCGTCGTTTACTTTTTGGGGTCATTGCAAATGGGAGAGCAAATTGAGCAAGCAATGTGGCGAAACCACGATTTAAAAATTCATTTTTTTTTCCCCAGTACTTTGGTGAGGAAGGCAACAAGTTATTTCGATCGCTGAAGCAGTTTGCTGCCCAAGTGCCTGATTGTTCCTTGAGGGTTGAGCTATCGTCATTAGTGGATCAGATTCCATCGTACTGTCAGCAGCTTCTCTTCATTACCAAATCACCAACAATGGGCAAGGCAGCCACATTCAACAAGGTTTGTAATTACAGTCGCCTGTTGTAGGAAGTTGCGGGTTCGAGTCTAACCCGAGCACACAATGAGTTTTTAGTGTGTTCTCAGAATAAGCTCTTAGTATAGACCAATCCGGTAACTAAGGTCTCCTTCCCTGTATATCCGTCATAGCTGGGGGGCTTCCAGTGCATGGACTGCGCATTTTGTGTTGCTGTTAGAACGAAAAGCGCTCATCCATTACATGCACGAACGCGCCCCCTCCGCGTGCACGCGACGCGCCTCCTTCGCGTACATGCAATGCACCCACCTTGTTCGAAGTAAACAAATGCAGCTTTAGCAACAGCAAAAACATACAGTTCATTCAGTGGAAGCCCCCCAGCTATGGCGGATGTACAGGGAAGGAGACCTCAGTTATCGGATTGGTGTATAGACTAGGCTTGGGTGAGCCCAGCATTTTCGGAGTCCACTTCGATTCCAAAAAGAATTATGATTCCATTAGGAATGTATTACATTTATTTCATGGGAAAACGTTAAATATACTGAGTGTGTTTAAGTGCCTGTCCATTGACAAGACTACATTATGCAGATGATGACCCAATTATTGGCACCGAATGGCACTAAACATCCATGATGATGTCCAAATGATACTGTCCTGTGCCACACTCGCATTTCTAATAATGTGGAAATGATCATAGACTGATCGCTCCTGCAGAAATCCAGTGTTTTGGCTTCGGAATTGGCAAGCTATCACTAGGAATTGAATCTAGATGAAAGGGAATCGATTTCTACTGGGAATCAATTCCTCAAAAATCTGAAATCACGATTCTGATTTCTAAATTGGAATCGATTCTACTCGACTCCGGCGTAGAATCGCCCAAGCCCAGTTTGAATATATGCATTATTCCTGAGTATTTTGATGAACACTTGGGCTCTTTATTTCAGACAAGCAGAAAACAAATTTTGACAAATATTTTTAGGGAAGAACAATTTCTAAATGTCCATATATCTGAGTTTTGGTTATGGCCCTGCCCACTTAAGCCTAGTGTACATCGACCTTGCAACTGGAAGCAACTGGTGGCAACTGGTGTTTCCAGCAACTGGGAGCAACTGGGAGCAACTGATCAGTGGCTCAAAAAGGTCGATGTACGCGCACTTGCAACAACCGGCAACTGAAAAAATTCCAGTTGCTGCGAGTTGCTCATGTTCTACTTTCTGGCAACTAGTTGTACCCAGTTGCGTCGATGTACGCGTACTTGCAACTAGTTGCTGCCAGTTGCTCGTGTGCATCTGACCACAAGCGCGCACATCTACAGCAACTGCAAGCACAGTTGCAAGGGCAATGCACTCTGCGCTTTACCGAGTTGCTGTGTCGATGTGTGCGCTCTGGAAATGTAGACATAGCTGGATGCTCCCAGTTGCCGCTAGTTGCGCAACTAATCAGTTTCTGTCGATGTGCGCGCTACGCACACATCGACAGCAACTGAACAGTTGAGTTGCTTCCAGTTGCAATGTCGATGTACGCTAGGATTTAGGGGCCGTCCAAAGTTGTCAACATTTTCACGGTTTTACAAAGCGTAGGAAGGGGGAGGGAGGTCAAGGGCCGCGTACGACTTTACATGCACTGTAAAATGTTGACACTTCATGGTACTGACAGAAAAATGTTGATAAGCAGTATTTCGGGGAGGAGGTAGGGGGTCTTGAAAAATACTACTCTCCAGTGTTGTAACGAGTCTCGAGTCAAGTCAAGTCAAACTGCCTTTGAGTCCCAAGTCAAGTCAAGTCAAGTCAAACTGCCTTCGAGTCTCAAGTCAAGTCAAGTCAAACTGCCTTCGAGTCCCAAGTCAAGTCAAGTCAAACTGCCTTCGAGTCCCAAGTCAAGTCAAGTCAAACTGCCTTCGAGTCCCAAGTCAAGTCAAACTGCCTTCGAGTCCCAAGTCAAGTCAAATTAGGCATGTTGGTCAAGTCGATTCAAGTCAAATAGTCACAACAGTAAATTTGTTGAAACTTGCATTCGTGTAGGGTTTTTTTGTTTTGTTCTGGCCAAGAATGTTCCATGTTAAAAATCTTAGTGCTGAAATACAATTCAGTCCATAAAATGACAAAGTAATGCATAAAAGTTCTTTTTGTTTTTTGGCAGAGTAAAAAAATGTACAAGTCCGAGTCGAGTCAAGTCATTTGAGGTTCGAGTCTCAAGTCAAGTCAAGTCATTTGAGGTTCGAGTCTCAAGTCAAGTCAAGTCGGTGAAAATCGGGACTCGAGTCGACTCAAGTCCGAGTCTCGAGTCGGAGTCATTACAACCCTGCTACTCTCTGTAGAACTGTAAAACTGTTGAAAACTTGAGATGAAAGATACCCGTTTCCAAATTGTACAATATTTTTAAAAATATTTTCTATTCTTCCAACAGGTTGACAACACAATACAAGAGACGCAAAACCTGTTGTCAACAATAAGTAGAATAGTTCCGTTGTGTTACACACTTGCAGCTAAGGTAAGGGAACAGCAACTATGATTTTCTTTTCTTTTGTAAAACGTTATTACGATAGTAATGTACACAATTTTCCATGAGTTATTAGTTAGTTTTCCTTGTGTTATTTTGTGGCCCTTTTGGTTTGCTTGTCACAAAGGTGCTACATTAGTTCGGTTGTGTGTCTTAGGGCGTGTTTGTTTCGGACGAATCCGCCGACCCCGATCTGCGCAGATGGTTCAGCGCTATGCATAGTTGGATCTAGCTGAACCATCTGCGCAGATCTGGGGATCGGCGGATTCGTCCGAAACAAACACGCACTTTGATACAACTTTAATGTATAGAGAGCAACAAAAGAAATGCAAATTTTCAGTCTAATCAGAATTTGAAAATTTCTTTCGTAGTTAACGTGGAAATATTCACATAACAGTGTTATTAGGGAAGACACATTAATCTATTTAAACCGCCGGTTTACCCGGAGGTACCGCCTGCACTAAGTGAGCTGTTTTCGAGCGGTACCGCGGTACCGGCGGTTAGATTTGTGTGTCTTCTCTTATGTAGGACTGCATAAAGCTTCTGTGTGCTGAAAATTCTCACTCTCAGATTGACTGCTCATAAAGTGTTGAAAATGTTCGTATTCCTTTTGTTGCGCAGTATAAATATTTTACAAAGGCGGATCAGAACATCTTTTTTGGGGGGAGGGGGAGGCTGAACTCCCGTCCCAATGTTGAAAACATGATATTACCTAAACTACTACCATATACTATGGGAAGGGGAGTGCCTTTTTCCTTCTCTTTCTTCCTTCTCTCTCTTCTTCTTTCTCTGTTTTTGTTCCCTTTTTTTGTTTTCCCCAATTTTATGGGGGCGACTATAGCCCCCTCAGCTCAACCCCCCCCCCCCCCCCCCCCCCCCCCCCCCCCACCACCACCCCCTGGATCTGCCAATGTTGTATATATGGACAAACTTCAAACTTAGTCCAGCACAAATTTCCCATTTCCCAGCATCAACTACCAACCTTGCATGTTTTATGAATGTTCGTTTGCTGTTTCCTTTTTTCTTAAAGGGAGTTTTGTGGTCATGCCTGTTTCTTCTTGTTATTTTTCATATCTTACATAACAGACAAGCTTTTTTTGTTGTGATTTGTATTCAAGGAACATACCGGCTTCGTTGGGCTATTTTGGGCTCGAAATAGACCCATACATGAACTTGAAAGTCTTTCCGAAATAAACTAAATAGATCCTGAAAAGAACCCATCAAATTAGGCCGTTTTTGAGCATTTAAAAAAAATCAAAGTCACATGATTTATCTGAACCAGATTTCTGGTTGGAGTTAGTTTTATTTCCAGCCGTAGAAACCAGCGCGAAGTGCGAGTTGCTTTTGTCAATCGCGGTTGGTTTCACTTCTTGTTGGGAAATAATGTCCTATGAACACTATGTACCTTCTGTATTTTCCAATTTGTAGACAAACCTGCCAACAGGTTTAACCCTTTCAATACCAATGTCGAGTTTACTCGACAGCGCAACGCAGTGTGCTTCCGTACCAATGTCGAGTACACTCGACAACAGAAGGCCGCTGTATTCAAGAAGCTGCATTATTTGCGTTTGCTGCCCTCTGTTGGTGAATTTCATATGTTGTTCAATTTGGTATCATATAAAAGACTATTTCATTGCCTACAAATAATATACACAATGAATTTCTGTAAAACGAAGTCTTCAAATGGAAAATTGAGGTTTACAAATAGTAAACATTGCAAGTTGCATAAATCGGTGCGTTGTGAGAAAGAATGCGGTACAGGGCAGTGTGACCCCATAAAACAATGCGGTATTGAAAGGGTTAATAAGAAGGGTTTGAGTCGGGACATAACAGATTTTCACATACTTCATAACGTGTGGGAATCAGGAAACAAGGCATCAATCTTGATGTCATCCATGCAATCGTTGCATGGTTGACGTCATCATCCCTTTCAAATTTTCAAATATGGCGCAGCACATAGTTGCATTAGTTGCAGAGTTTGTCATCAAAATTAATTGGGTTGCGGACGTTGAAAACAAGATTCTCTGATTCTCATGAAGGTTTCTGCACCGGGCAATACATCAGTAATATTTTGATTAAATTTGTCAAACAAGTGTTGTCCCTTTCTTTTAAAGAAGTATACCAAGAAACGAGACATCGTACTGAATAAGTGTAATTCATATATTATTATGCAAAAAGAAAAAAATATGACCGACTGAAAAACATATACAAACTTCATAAAGAACGGCAATTGCAGCGATACCTTATACTATGGGTGCCGCCATGTTGTCCAAGAACTGGGCAAAGAATGACGTTTCTGCAGGCGTACAAGCCCTTTGTGCATTCCTATGGCAGAACATGAAAAAGTTGTATGCAAAAACGTCATTCCTTGCCCATTTTCCGGACATTATGGAAACGCCCATAAGCCATTCTTTTTGAAGTTCGTATCTGATTTTCAGTGGGTCAAATTCCTTGTTCTTTGTATAAAAATAGTGCAAGAGTCACACTTGTTCATCACAATGTCTTTTGTTTCTTTGGTACATGTATAATTCTCCTTTCAAACTGACCATGTGTTTTCCTTACCTGCATGAAATAAATGTTTTAAAGATGATCCAACATCTGTACTGCATGCACTGATGAGACTGCCTCGTTTCACACATCTTGCAGATGTCCAATTGTTTCTTCGTGATTGTAAAATTCCTGTTTCTTCCTTAGCAGCTGTTTTTGGTCTTTTTGTCCCTTGCAAGGTGCCAGAGTTACAGGTAGTTGTGCGAGGTGCTAATTTCTGCCGTATTAGGAAAATAACAAGGCAGAATACACGAACACACAGGCCTCTGCCATATTACTACACTGAGTGCTGTGCATGTACCAATAAGCTTTTTGCGTTTAACATTTCCATAATGTCTGATGCCCCAAAGTCTTCACTTTCAAATGGAGGTGCAGTTTGGAAAGTCACATACATGTACTATGCTGTTGTTGCTACGTGGTGCACGCCATTGCCTACCAACCAACAGTCTGGTTGCTTTGTACATTTTTTCCTACGGTGAACATGGTATTAATTCTGTACTTCAAACCCGCCGCATGCACCACATAGCAACACAAATTTAGTCTGGTTAAGTGGATACTTAGTGTGCATGTGAAAGAAAGTACATCAGTGCACCAGACACAAAGGCTAACTTATGGTAAAACATGTATGTTGTGTGTTCAGTCTCTCATTCAATACAGCACATAGGGACCCAATAGATCATGCCGCCTTTGGCATAACGTGTATAGACTTTTATCACGGTGCGTCCATCTTTGTCTTGTTCCCCATAGTACATGTCGGGCATGATCAGTGCGTGTGCGTGTCGTCTGCGCGATAGCGCGTGCAGTCTTCCGTTGTTGTTTTGAGAGAATCACTGTCCGCGCTGCGCGTTTTCTTGATCGCACCGCGCGCATGTCATTGTGATGCACACAATAAACATTTCCAACACGGGGCCAAACTATTTATTTCGGCAAGCCTCGCTTTGGTTACGTTCATTTTAATAGGGGAAAAGGGAAGATGGCCGCATCGTGATAAAGGTCTATTGGTTGTTGTCGGACAAAAGTTTCTAAATATCTGCTTTTTGGAAATTCACACCAACATTAATCATGTCATCATCTATTCATACTCCCCACATTCCCTTCTCTCCTCTCTTCTGTGTACTGTATCTTTTGCATGGGAAAGGGGGAACACTTCCTCTTTGTGACCAGTGGTGTAGCTACGGAAGGGGGAGGGTGCCGCCCCCCCACCCTCCGCCCCCCACCCTCTTCCCCACCCTCTTCCCCCACCCCCCCCCCCCCCCCTACTTTATTTCATTGTATAAAGTGCTGTTTCAGTGGTGTAAAGTACGATGGTATGATTGTAATATACACCAAATTGAAAAAGAAATGTGGGGAAGGGCGGGGGGGGGGGGGGGGGGGGGGGGGGGGGTAAAGAGGGCACTAGCTCCCCCCTCCCTAGCGACGCCTGCGCTCGCATGGACGGGCGAAATTTGTCGGTACTCCACTGCCGCTCTCCTACAGAAATGTCCAGCCCCCCATCGCTTCCCCTATGAAGAGAACCCTAGCTACGCTGCTGTTTGTGACAAGTTCAGCTTTTAATTACATAGTGCCACCAAGAGTTTGTCAGATAGGACATTGTGTCACTGTGGTTGACATCGATGCATTAGTTTATTGTACAAACAATTAAGATTTGATTTGAAAACAATATACCTACCGTAATTATGACTTTGAAGTCTATAGACTGTTTGACCTTTGTTTACATCTAAGCCAAATCTTGTATATGTGACGATCGCACATGTTATGTTCAAACACAAAACGTGCTACACGTGCATGCGTTCCAAACCGACCCAAACCGGTTTCTGTGTGATGTTTCATTCAATAACCGTCGTTTTTCTGTGCCGGCAATTCATTATCCAAATTTATGCACAGCAAGATGCGTGCGCACAGCGATAGCCACACCCCCAATGTTCTGATGCCTGCCGTGACGTCATAGATCACAGCATCTTTAGGACGCCCAGATTATTTTTAAAAAGTACAGTTAACAAGAATACACAACATATTTTGCTTTATCACACGTCTAGCAATGATCGTGTCAATTTTCCCCCATGATGTGCACCAAAAGTAGCCTTTCCACATCAAAGTCTTTGTGGCACCAGCAGCCGATTTCACGAAAAATTTCGTAGCTTGCGCAACTTTTGAAAATGGCATAAGCCCCATAGACCTGTGTGTAATTATCACCGGAATGTTGCGCAGCTTATGCAATAAAATGCGTAAGGATTCGTGAAATCGGCTGCTGTATTGCGAATCACCCAAATTAGTCCTGTTGAAAATATCATTTTTTCCTGCACGTACCCAACTCATTTTGTTTGATGTACTGATCTAATCTACTCTCAATCATCATGCTTTTCTCTGAATAACCCATCTTTTCACAATCCCGCTTCTTTCCCCAACATCCATCCCTCATTTTCTCTCCCAAGACCCCATCTCCTAACACCACCAACTCCATCGACCCCTGGCATTCCAAACCCCCGCACGGCCAGCCATCCAAATCTGCTTCCGCGCCGTCTTGTCGTCCGAGTGAGGAACGAGGCGACCCCAAAACAGACGCCTACAACGCCGCGTACAGTGTCAAGTGAGGTTGGTGTTCGTCAGCTAGCTTCTCCTTCCTCGCACACCAGTTACACACTTATAGCAGTAGAGGGCGCTCTTTTTGTTTTAGGGTTTCTTTTTTATCTTTTTCATGCTTCAGTTAAGTAGTTTCTTCCTTTGATGTGGTTGTGCATACATGTATCTCTGGTTTCCTTTAAATAGATGATACTTCAAAGATCCCAGAGCATTCTTTCGTGAAGAGTTAGGGGATTCCCCGAGTTTCTGGCCATCGGCTGCCAATGGCACCACCCACCTATGTACGGTATCTCGATGTTTAGGTAGAAGACACTTGTAAGCTTCATGCAATTCAGCCTACAGGCTGCAAATTGAAGTTCATAAAATGCATTAAACAAAATTGCAGTGATGTTTCCACAGTTTGCCTACATACTTTATTAAACACCTCAGCTCAATTGCTAATGGGGTCTCTCCACAGTAACGTGTTACATTTTACACTAAAGACCATATTTTCAAACAAATGGCTTCATATCGACGAATGGCGAACTCGACCCTGCTCGTTTCACACTACCGTTTTCAACCCGGGCGAGAGTTTCAACCCTGGTCCCAAGGCAGGGTTGAATTCAACCCGGGTTGAAATTTCTCAAGTGTGAAACGTTGTTTTTTTTAACCCCGCATCAACCCCGAGATTTTTCAAGTGTGAAAAGGCCTAAATTTGTTATCAGGTTAAAATATTCTCCCCAACATAGTTATTTCTTTTATTTTGGCACAAGATGATGAAGGTATTTGGATGAAAGTATAATCTTTACCGTGGAAAGACCTAGTAAAAGCATTAGTTGAAAAGGCATAGTTTATACGACATGTATGGCAGACGATGAGATGTGCATGGCTTAAGCACTATTTGTGACTGGACCGTGTGAGAGAGTCTGCTTTCATGCAGTCTGACTGAGTTTTTGCAGACAGTTCTAGAAAGCAGCAGCCGATGCAGGCCCGTTAAAATAAAAAAATAGAATGGACATTCCGAGCGGTGTCTGAATATTCCAGGAAGTACCCAGGTACTGCATGCCCTGGTTGTCCATAATACTTTCGCATTTTAATGGGCCTCTATCCACCACTGAGTTCTGGTTATGGGCATTAAACTCGGCCTAGACTGTGCGACATCGATTCACTTTGCCTGCATGCTTGGAGACGGCTATCGTTGCGTTAAAGCAAAATTTAGCTCGGTTAAGAAATATTCGCGAGTCACCTTCACTCTTTTCAGACACTCGTACATATATATCTTGCTATTTAGTTGGAGTATCATCTTTGAATAACCCTAATCCTCTGGATTCCATGTACATGTAAATTGTGCACAATTCTGATGGATTCAGGATGGTTAGGGTTAATGATCTTTACTTTAAGCACCATGCAGTAAGACGTACATGTGCAAGGTTTTAAAATCATGCATGTGTAGTTTTAAACCTTGGCTTGTCTGTTTAGGTCACATTGAAGTCACATTTATGTTTTAATACATTCATGTATATATTTTGTTTCATTGAAAGTTCTGTTGATTCTTTTTCTCAGGCGTGTTTCTACCGAGCACAATAACTGTGTCGGAAATGCTTCCGAACTGTTATCCTTCCAGTAAAAACGGCCTTTAACGGTTATTTGCTGGTGTGCGCAACGGTATTTGGCCAGTAGAAATGGCCGCATTGTTCTATCTACGTTGTCCCAGCTACCGCGTGCGCGGGCATGCCGTGCGCCAAATGCTGCTATAGATACCGTTTAGTGTTGGCGCTCACATGCTCAAATTTTTGTTTTAAGTTATTGTATCACATTCTGTACAATTTTTTTTCTTCTAACTAATTATATGTTTTGTTTCAATTTCCTTTTCATCAATATTAACTGCTAAACACATTTGTTTGCAGCATTTTTTATTTATTTATTCATTTATTGTTATTATTATTTTGTTTTTATTCCTTTTTTTTCCTATAGCACACAACTTGTTTAGAAAGTGAAATACATTCGCGACAAGTTGCATTAAAGTTGCACTGCCCGTGTTTTGGCCGATTTGGGCGTCAATTTAAAAAAAAAAGATAAATAGGTATTTTCTAGAATAGAAAAAGTTATCAGCTTTCATTTGGTACCAAGAACGCAAAAATCCGTCAAGGATTAATGCCAGTCGATTAAAAACAAGAAATTATTAAATGGCTGGCAGGTCAATTAATCGACAGGGTTATGACGTACATGTACATGTGCGCGTACATGTGTACATTGTACACATACTATGTACATATGAGCGTACGCGCACATGTACAACATGTGAAGCATGTTTCAAGAAAAAGGCTTGTATCTCCAATTCCCGACATCGGAAATTTAAGTTTTTGATATTTTTCGTAACAGAGACACGTAAGCTTTCTAAATTCGTTCGCTTATGTAAATTATTTTTTTTAATCCTTTCACCGAAACACGGGCAATGCAACTTTAATATCAAGACTTAGTCATATGCCAAAATGCAGATTTTTTTTTCTATTTTGTTCAAGCTGGTATAGACCTTTATCACGGTACGTCCATCTTTGTCTCGTTCCTCCTAGTATGTGTCGGGTACGATCAGTGCGTCTGCGTGATAGCGCGTGTAACATTCCAGTGAGAATCACTGTCCATGCTGTGCGCTCTTATGAATCGCGCAACGCCTGTGACTGTTGTGATGCACACAATGAACAATTTCAAAACGGAACCAAACAATTTTTTCTGCAAGCCTTGCTTTGGTTACGTTCATTTGAATATGGAAAAGGGAAGATGGCCGCACCGTGATAAAGGTCTATTGTAACAATTATTTTAGTGCTTCATATTTCCCATAATGCAACATTCCATTCTGAAGATGAGTCATTTCGAGTAACCACTCTTCAAAAATGTAAATTGGAGGAAATAGGCTTTATAATTAAAGCGTTTAATTCTCCAAGTTCATTTTATTGAAGGAAAAGACTCTTTTGCACAAGCGATAAATCTTGCATTTTTTTACAAACATTTTCATTTTTGCTTCAGCACCCACAATCCTTTGTGTACGTAAAGAAAGGTAAATTTCTCCAGTCTAGAGCAGAGCTTATTTCGATATTTGAGGTATTTTCCTACAAATGATTTCACCAAATACTCAAAATAGAAGAAATTATTTAAACCTTTAAGCCCCAAAAGAGTAACAAAAATAGTCTGACAACATGCCTTTCTAAAACCTTGTACAAATTTCCTCTTAAAGGTACATGTAGAACACATCATTTTGCAATTTTTTTGTCACGAGTTGACAAGAAAAACCTTACTAAAAGTGTTAATAACAATGTATCAAACACCACATGATTTTATTTCAGTCCAAAGTGGTATTTTGTGTGAGAAATTAAGGTGGTTTTCTAAGTCTTTTGCAAAATACTTTTTTACCATTCAACTCGACACAAAAACCATGCATGGATTTGTTCCCATTTTCAGGAGTATTGTGTGGCTGAAATTTCTACAGGGCAATTTTATCAACTTTGGCTTTTAGTCACGAGTGGAAATAATGCCCCTTTGAACAGTTTACCTTTAATTTACATGTACATGTAGGCATATAGGCATATAGGCATATTTATAAACAAGGGCATATGTAAAACACTTGTGGGACGTCTTTATCTGTCATGTTACATAAGTTACATGGGAAATTTGTTCTTTAGAAAGGTGTATTGTCAGACGATCTTGATTGGAAAAATAATCTCTAGACTGAAGAAAGACCCAAATAGGAAAGAGATTCGTGCAAATGGTCCATCAAACATTAGGCCAGGGGCCATCCTTAAAGTACGTAGGCACGGAGGGGGACGGGGGGCGGGGGTCAGAGCCAATGCGTATGCCAATGTTAAAGTTATTGGATGACGTCACAAATGTTGCCAAAAAATATGTACCAGGGGGAGGGGGTCTAAAAAGTCGGCATTCCGTGCGTACGTACTTTATGGACGGCTCCTTATGTTGACGTTCTTTACATGAGGGGATACATTTTTTGATTACACTAATGAATAAATCTTGATTAATTCAGTTTCAGATTATAAGCCCAGTGTCACCGATCCATCGATGGCGAGCACCGCCCCCTGCCACGGACTATCGTTATAATAGTTACGAGGACAGTGATTCCGTGGCTAGCTCTAGCAGCAGCCGGTCCGACCGTTCGCCGCTACGCGGAAGCGCCGAAAAGATTCTACATTGATAGACAACGTAAGGAGATACACCATGCGATTTTGTATCCAACGTTTAAAAGATGGAGGTATTATACATCTGGTAATATTGGACTATTTATTTGAAGGCCAAGCCTGTTCATTTTGTGTACATAATTTGCTCTCATGATGTGTTGAAATTGTCAAATTGTTTCGCAAGCAGAAAAGGCGTGCTTATTTATACCAAAACAAGTTTTGCCAGCTTTAAGGAGCGTGTCCAGATCACATTTTCCAGCCCCCTTTTTTCCCCCATGGGTGTCAAGATTTTGTATACCATATCATTTGTCATATTTTTCTCATTACCATTTTGAAATGTTGCACTCTCGATCCATATATACATGTATTCAAGGATATCAGGAAAAAACCACTGTTTTGTAAACTAATATCCTTTATTCCATAAAGCAGTGCAGTGATTATACCAACCTTTTTGCTTCCAAATCCAAATTGGAGATTAAAAATTTCCTGTTTTCTTCCCATGGCTAGTATTTTAGGGAAGTATTTTATATGATTTTTATGTTTGAACATAATCCACTTTCTATAAAAATCTGAACACGCTCCGTTAAGCACTATTTCCTGATTGAGATTACACTCCTTTCGCAGTGGTTTACGCGCCCGGTTTCGTCCGCTCCAACCACTGCTCAACTTCGCAATGTATCCTGTGAAGCGCATGTGTGATGTCACCCAGGGCCGAGGCTGGATAAAACTTTACATGATTGGCCAGATTCTGTCACCTGACGCAGTAAACATGTCACGTGACAGTCGGGTACCGTGGGGTACCGTGGCCGAGTGGTTTGGGTCATTGACTCCCAATCATAGGTGAAAACTTGGGGTTGCGGGTTCGAACCCCCCCAGCTGCGGTACCTGTGCCCTTGAGCAAGGCACTCAACTACACTTGCTCCATCCTTCGGAAGGGATGTAAAGCCATAAGTCCAGTGTGTTAGGTAACGGTAACACACTTTAAAGATCCCATAGTGTTCTTTCGTAAAGAGCAAGGGGATTCCCCGGTGTCTCTGGCCATTTCTAATTCTTCATGGGTTTCCTCATGCTTGCGAGTGACAGTGCAATAGGCACTTTTGAGGAATCCTTGGTATGAATACCAGAAAAAGAAAAAAAATAATAGCCTTCGCCTTGGGTGACGTCACGCATGCGCTTCGTAGGATACATGTACATTGCGAAGTTGAGCAGTGGTTGGAGCGGACGAAACCAGGCGTGCAAACCAATGCGAAAGAAGTGTATATTGAGATGTACTTAAGCATGTTTGTTGCGTTATTATCTTTAATTTTGCCTCTAAAAATAAAGCATGTTTTTAGGACAAGTTAGGCGATCTGTTCTTGCCGGGTTTGGACAGTGAGAACAATAGAGCACAAAGTGAAAACATCACCCTTTGTGTGTTGCCATGGTTACTGGGTCGGCAGAGAAATATTTTCCTGTTCTTTGGTAATGGATGTTTCAAATTACCAGCGAATGTTTAGACCCAATTACAATGGCAACTATCGTCACACTTTAGTAGTCTATTGCTCACAAATTTTGCACCAGTTAAAATTCGCCAATAGGCAACCAAAGATGCATTTATGTATTTCTTGAAAAAAGTCAACAGTACTAAAACCTCAAACTGACAAGCTACTTATCTAAATAAATAAATTTAAAAAAACATTAAATCTTAATTTCAGTTGCTTTCATGTAAACCCCGATGGACAGGTGGTTGCTTTCCTATTCTTTGTGTAGTGTTCGTGGGTCATGTTCCCATGAGAATAGTGCTTGAATGCAGCCACTGAATCCAAGCTGTTGTGTGGGAGATATTCAAAGGTTGTCAGTACTTCACTTCACGCCTCAATATAAACTTAATTGATACAGTACTTAAGGATTTTTTAATTTTTAATTTCGGTTTAAATTTATAATTTAAATTTAACTTCTTAGAATGTGTGACAAAAATTATATTGAAATTGGAAGATTCAGGAATAATAGGGAGTCATTGGGCAACACTTTGTCAGGAGTATGCAGCCCCAGCAGCCTGACAAGCTCTCGTGAGCTACAACCCTTGCAGGTACCCATTTACTCCTGGGTGGAGAGAGGAAGCTGTGCCTTGCCCAAGGGCACACACACTAAGGACATGGCTGGAATTTAAACCCAAAGCTGTTAGAATTAAATTAAATTAAAGGTCTTGAGTTCAGTGCACCAAACTCCTTGGCCATGGCACTCTGTTTGTAACCATCCGTGGTACTGCACTCTTGAACAAAGCACTTAAGCCCCTTTCACACATTCACGGATGAGATGCCGGATGATGCCAGACAAGAAATTTTGGTGATTCGGTGTGTCAAGACGCTGTGACGTCATCAAAGCCGTTCTGAGCACGGCAGGCAGACCGATAACTAGGGTCTCTTCCCAGCAGACCGCGGTAGCTAGCCAGTCCTTGATTTTGCCTGTATTTCTGTTGGCTGCTAAAAACATTGAGTATGTTGATTACATCATCGAGACAGCATACAGGCTGTGACAAATACTCTTCCCAAAAAAATGCATTTTTAAAAAAGTTTGTTGAATACAGTGAACTTGTGGAATCAGGAATCAGGTTGGATCAGATTTGGAATCAGGAATCAAATTTGGGGAATCAGGTTGGCGTAGCGGTTCTTTCCTCGCCTTCCACCAGTGTGGCCCTGGTTCGAATCCCGTCCGGGTCAGTATGTGGATTGGGTTCTCAGTCCCTGCCTGATTCCGTGGGTTTTCCCCGTACACGTTGGTGTGTGGGGCTTTCCTCGTACACGTTGGTGTGTGGGGCTTTCCTCCCACCTCTAAAACTGAGAATTTCTTCCTGTTCTCTTGCACTTCGTGGCCAAGCTGAAGAACCTCCTAGGTGGCTACAGGGCAACGACTTAAGTCGGCTAATCTCAGCAACCAGATCCCTTTTACGAAAGAAGAAGAACTTGTGGATAACAAGGCACTGATCAACCAATCACTTTGGAATTACTTTCAAGACTGTTCTTCCAGGACCTGTGGAACAAGGTGATTTTCACTTATTAAAAGGCACAGCTCCATGCCTTTGCTATGGAGCTGCGTATTTCGTGGCACGAATTTGGCACGCGCGCATTCCTGACGAGCCTGTGCCTTTAATGAAATGTGACATTTTCGGTTTCTGGAAGAATCCTGAAGTGAAGGGGTCTCGAAAAACTGATTCTGTTCAGTTTCAACCTGAACTGACCCCTGGAGCCGCGCATCTCAAAAACAGCCCTAGAAGTGCAGGTTCTAGGGGAGCACTTCAGGCAGAGTGGCGCAACCAGCGACTTGCATAGGCCGGTGCAGTCAGCCTTGCCACAAGAGGTGGTCACACATGTTTAACACTGACAGGGTTGTAACGAGTCTCCCTCTGCTCGAGTCTCAAGTCAAGTCAGACTGCCTTCGATTCCCAAGTCAAGTCAAAGACAAGTCAAGTCAGGCAAGTGGTCAAATTGGTTCAAGTCAAGTAGTCACGACGGTTAATTTGTTCAAGCTAATTTCAAAATGAGTCTAAACGCTGAAACTTGTATTCATGTACGTTTTTTTTTTTTTGTGCTCTGGCCAAGAATGCTCCATGTTAAAATGAAGCTTTTGGTCCTCAAAATGACAACAAAAATGCATAAAGTCGACTCGAGTCCCAAGTCTCGAGTAATGTGAAGGTTATGTTTAATAAGCCATCCAGAAAAAGTAGAACATGCATTCTTGAAACAATCACTGCATGCTTGTAATACAGATTTTCTGTAAAAAAAAATTTGGATTGTACATAATTTTGTAAAAGACAAAAGCTACAGTACACTGAATGAAAGTGTAATTAAATATTTTTCAGGTAGAGTACACATTGCACAATCATAACAGCACACCTTGTCTGTATATCAGTTTTAGTGATTCAAATTGATCGGTTTAATTTATTTTTTAGAAGATAAGTGCATGTAGATTGTGTGCTGCTCTGTGTCATCCAGTTGATTGGAAACAATGTTGTTAAATGACAATGGTGCTAATTTATTGTTCAAATTTTGTGGAATCTTTAACAAAGCATTTGTATTGTACAAGTTTGGACGTGTAAATTTATTTTTGTGCATGTACATGTGGTTCTCTTAATCTTATTTGAGTTTAGTTTAAACCATAGAGCTAAATAAATACCAAACTAGAGTGGGCACTCGTTTTTCCAGTTACGTACTGTGCTAATATGGGCGCTGCCATTTTTGGCTTAATGCTATGAGGCAACTGGTATCCCCCCATCCACATGTTTTCATTTTTCCTGTTTATCATGGAGATGTATGTTTCTACAACACCATCACAACTTGTTTTCCACCAAAAAGTGGCAGTATTTTGTTTAAAACGCAATTCAGTTCCGACCCGCTTCACGCGAAATTCTGAAACGCTCGAGGTCGCTTGGTTTGTTTACAAACAGGGTTGTGACGTCATCCTGAGAAGAACACAAAACGGCCTGTGCAGTATTGAATGGAAAATGTACAGAGGGGGATTGTAGCTGTTTAAACAAAAATAGCAGCACCCATGTTTAAAATTTGCACTCTAGTTTTCTATATCTGTGGTTCCATACTGGTAATTTTGTTTTTGATGCTCAAGCATTGACAATTATGGACATTATTTTAATCTTAGAAACTTAATGAATTTGATGAATTTTTAATTTATTTTAATTGAAGAAACAAAACTAAGAAAGCCCTAAGTAAAAATAGTTTGACATAAGGTGTGATAAATACATGTATATCCCGCATTAGCACCATGTAAATATCTTATGTTTATTATGGGAATGTATGATGCTAAACAGGACCCACAGCTACTTTGCCTCACTTCAATTTGAACAGGTCTAACATGTTGGGTTTACTGTCGTTTTCACGCTGGCCAAAACTTAACAGTTGTTGAAAATGAACACTTGTCTCGACATCTGTTAGACTTAGAGTGAATGTGGAGTGTTAATTTATACATGTAGATGCTGATAGGCAGCCAATGTGAAAACACTGTGTGGTGTCCAGGGCCCAATTTCATAGAGCTATTAAAGCGCTAGCTGAAAACGTGTGCTTACTGTAGCAGAAAAGTTGTGCTAACGTTAAGGCTATTTCACGGCCGCGGCGTGCTTAAGCATGCGCGCGTTTGGAAACCGCCATTGTTGCGTTGACTCTGCGGTTAAGGCAGGTTTTCAGTTGCTTACCGTTAACGATGTCTATGAAATAGCCTTACGCTCGGTTAACGGGAAATGAAATTGGGCCCTGCCCTATACTAATTTATTGTCGAATTGCTGTTGCAAAATTGCTTTCTATTTAAGGCCGGGGTCACATGGAAAATTCTCATAATTACTTGATTGTGATACAATTTTAATACCGTTGTAATATTTTCAACGATAATCGGGGTCACATATGACATACATATTGTAATCAGATTGTAATCGTATTGCAATGAAGTGGGGTCACACGCACAAACAAGTCGATTATGAGGTCGTAATCAACTTGAGTCCTGGATAAAAATGCCTGTCCAGCATTGCGCGTCGAGCATATACGATGCTTTGAGTGGCATGTCAAAAACGCTTGCCACACATTCCATTTCCAGGTGTTATCTTCAAGCAGGGGCTTATGGGATGGATCGTAAAAAGATCTGGGGTCACACACGCTTTTGCCAAATTATATTAATTACAATCGAAACGATGAGAATTCTCGTCGTTGACCGATTATGATGCAATTACAATAAATTGTGTAGCGCTATAGGGTTTAAAAACGCACAAAATCTCGTAATCGTACTATAGTAATACTACAATAAATTGGGATGTCGTAATTTGTGTGACCTCAGCCTAAATGAGACTCGCTTTTGTTAAATCATGCATTTACGTTGGTCACATTTGCAAGTATGGTGACATAGCTTACATCTTCCTCTGACCTGTTTGTATATAAATTGTACGCTTGGGTTTTTATGAGTGTGGGATAATTATGTCCTGAGACAATTCACACATTTCTATTGGAGGAGAGCATCATGTGGGTGGTCTTAAAGCCCGGCTGGTTTTAAATACATACACTGCGTTTACACTCGAACCGGAAAAGTTGGATACAACTCGGCATTTTTATTGCGACTGCCAATATGAAAATTTGCTGTGCTTACACTATTCATCTCGTTTCGGCTTCAACCCGCCCTTCAAACCACGAAGGTCACCACTAATTGTGACCACAGCGGATGCGTGGGCTGATATTGTTGCGTAACTGGCTCTGCATTCATCAGAATCCACACGCTGCACACTGCACAAGCTCTGCCCCAAGGATGCTCAAATTGCCCAAACTGCATTCGGGTAGCGTTTACACTACAATTGCGGGGTTCTTCCTCCATGGTTTAACCCTACCCAAAATGTGACCTGAAAAAGGCGAATCAGACCACCTTGATCCACCTTTTTTTGTTATTCGCCTTTGTGCCTACCTGGCTTCAACTCGCCTTTTTGGAATCAAGTGTAAACTGCATGGCCTTTCTGGTTCAGGTTTTGCAAAGACGCAGATGGAACAACACTAACGTGCCTCAATGCAACTTTAGCGCAGGGTGTGACATCTGCATTAATGCGCATTACGTGCACGGATGTGAAAAAAATATTTTAACAAGCCAAAGGACAAAGTTTAGTTGCAAAGGTATTTATGAATGAGAAATGTGTGGTCAGTTGGTTTGAACCAGTTAGGCCCCTATACATATCTAGAACCCTATCCAGTTTTTATTCATTTAAAACCAGTCAAGCATTTAAGTAACTTACTATTAAAAAGTACTAGTTATAGTTATTTTATGGAAGTAAAGATTAAAGATGGTATTTATATACATACAGTAAGATTATATCGACATTTGCGCCATAAAAAGAACTTTATTGGACATTTTAAAAAACATGTTGACTTCTTATGAAGCCTCCTGTTCATGTCATAGTACTCCTAAAAAAAGAAAGGTACAGACAAAACTTTTATATAGTACATGTATATTGCACAGACTACTTTTTGACCAAATGCAGTGCCCGCTTTAAAGATTATAAGATGTACAATTATATGGTATATAAAGCAATATGTAAATTATGGAAATGTCATTTGTTTCTATGAGAATCTGTCAAACCAAAAATATACATACTTTCATAGCATGTACATTTTTATTATTTCTTTCTGGTATTCATACTAGGGATTCCTCTAAAGTGCCCATTGCACTGTCACTCGCAAGTGTGAGGAAACCCATTAGAAATTAGAAATGGCCGGAGACACTGGCTCTTCACAAAAGAATGCTCTGGGGTCTTTAAAGTGCGTTTCCGTTACCTGACACACTGGACCAACAACTTTACATCCCTTCCGAAGGATGGAGCAAGTGTGGTTGAGTGCCTTGCTCAAGGGCACAGTTACCGCAGCCGGGGGGAGGTTCGAATGACCCAAACCACTCGGCCACGGTACCCGATGTTTAAGGTTTGCGCCATTTACATCTATACTACAAAGTGTTGTACAAACAACAATGGTAAAGTGTAACCAGTTTTCTACTCAATGTTTTTGAATTTTGGTCCTCACTAGGCTGTTAATTTGGCTTCATTTAGAATTGTCAAGATCTTGAATAAGTTCATTTCTTGCATGTAAAAACGACACCAAGCATTATTTCCAGTTAATTATTTTGTGTAATGCAGTTTGTGGTAGCACCCTTTGAAGCTACATGTATGGTAAGAACTGATACACATATTTATGTTGTATTTAATTCCTATGTACATGTATGTATCTGTGTCATGAAGAGAAAACAATGCTTTTATGCATGATAGTCAGTGTTTGATTTTAGTTTCCTTCAGAACTTTGACCACATCAGAAAATATCCCAACTTCAGATTCACGTTAGTCTTGGCCCAAGACTACTCTAGTCGATATTGGTTTGTGTACGCGTTGGCCATTCCCAGTAGTGCGCCCTCTTGCAGCACTAACAGACCAGCCCGTTGCGCGACTAAAAGGCTGGTCTGTTAGTGCTGCAAGAGGGCGCACTACTGGGAATGGCCAACGCGTACACAAACCAATATCGACTAGAGTAGTCTTGGGCCAAGACTAGATTCACGTTTGACACCAGCGGGGGTGGGAGAAGGAGTGGGACTAAAAAAGTGGGTAAAAAAAAAAAAATACTAGGGTAAAAAAAACCTGCTAGGGTTAAAGTACAAATGTACGTTCAAACTGGCGCCGTTTTTTTTAAAAAGCGCTACGGTAACCCTAGCGCTTTTTTAAAAAAACGGCGCCAGTGTTACCGTAGCGCTTATACAAACAGCGGTGAGAGTGTTATCGTAGCGCTTTTTTTAAAAAAGGGCTATAGGGTTACCGTAGCGCTTCTACAAAAAGTGCTAGGGTTACCGTAGCGCTTCTACAAAAAGCACTAGGGTTACCGTAGCGTTTCTACAAAAAGTGCTAGGGTTACCGTAGCGCTTCTACAAAAAGTGCTAGGGATACCGTAGCGCTTCTACAAAAAGTGCTAGGGATACAGTAGCGCTTCTACAAAAAGTGCTAGGGATACCGTAGCGCTTCTACAAAAAGCACTAGGGTTACCGTAGCATTTCTACAAAAAGTGCTAGGGTTACCGTAGCGCTTCTACAAAAAGGACTAGCGTTACCGTAGCGCTTCTACAAAAAGTGCTAGGGATACCGTAGCGCTTCTACAAAAAGTGCTAGGGATACCGTAGCGCTTCTACAAAAAGTGCTAGGGTTACTGTAGCGCTTCTACAAAAAGCGCTAGGGTTACCGTAGCGCTTCTACAAAAAGCGCTAGGGTTACCGTAGCGCTTCTACAAAAAGTGCTAGGGTTACAGTAGCGCTTCTACAAAAAGTGCTAGGGACACCGTAGCGCTTCTACAAAAAGTGCTAGGGTTACCGTAGCGCTTCTACAAAAAGCACTAGGGTTACCGTAGCGCTTCTACAAAAAGCGCTAGGGTTACCGTAGCGCTTCTACAAAAAGTGCTAGGGATGCCGTAGCTCTTCTACAAAAAGTGCTAGGGATACAGTAGCGCTTCTACAAAAAGCACTAGGGTTACTGTAGCGCTTCTACAAAAAGTGCTAGGGATACCGTAGCGCTTCTACAAAAAGCACTAGGGTTACCGTAGCGCTTCTACAAAAAGTACTAGGGATATCATAGCGCTTCTACAAAAAGGACTAGGGATACCTTAGCGCTTCTACAAAAAGCGCTAGGGTTACCGTAGCGCTTCTACAAAAAGTGCTAGGGTTACCGTAGCGCTTCTACAAAAAGTGCTAGGGACACCGTAGCGCTTCTACAAAAAGTGCTAGGGTTACTGTAGCGCTTCTACAAAAAGCACTAGGGTTACCGTAGCGCTTCTACAAAAAGCACTAGGGTTACCGTAGCGCTTCTACAAAAAGTGCTAGGGATGCCGTAGCTCTTCTACAAAAAGTGCTAGGGATACAGTAGCGCTTCTACAAAAAGCACTAGGGTTACTGTAGCGCTTCTACAAAAAGTGCTAGGGATATCATAGCGCTTCTACAAAAAGGACTAGGGATACCTTAGCGCTTCTACAAAAAGTGCTAGGGATACAGTAGCGCTTCTACAAAAAGTGCTAGGGATACCGTAGCACTTCTACAAAAAGCGCTAGGGTTACCGTAGCGCTTCTACAAAAAGTGCTAGGGTTACCGTAGCGCTTCTACAAAAAGCGCTAGGGTTACCGTAGCGCTTCTACAAAAAGCGCTAGGGTTACCGTAGCGCTTCTACAAAAAGTGCTAGGGATGCCGTAGCTCTTCTACAAAAAGTGCTAGGGATACAGTAGCGCTTCTACAAAAAGCACTAGGGTTACTGTAGCGCTTCTACAAAAAGTGCTAGGGATATCATAGCGCTTCTACAAAAAGGACTAGGGATACCTTAGCGCTTCTACAAAAAGTGCTAGTGATACAGTAGCGCTTCTACAAAAAGTGCTAGGGATACCGTAGCACTTCTACAAAAAGCGCTAGGGTTACCGTAGCGCTTCTACAAAAAGTGCTAGGGTTACCGTAGCGCTTCTACAAAAAGCGCTAGGGTTACCGTAGCGCTTCTACAAAAAGTGCTAGGGATACCGTAGCGCTTCTACAAAAAGCGCTAGGGTTACCGTAGCGCTTCTACAAAAAGCGCTAGGGATACCGTAGCGCTTCTACAAAAAGCGCTAGGGATACAGTAGCGCTTCTACAAAAAGTACTAGGGATACCGTAGCGCTTCTACAAAAAGCGCTAGGGATACAGTAGCGCTTCTACAAAAAGTGCTAGGGATACCGTAGCACTTCTACAAAAAGCGCTAGGGTTACCGTAGCGCTTCTACAAAAAGCGCTAGGGATACCGTAGCGCTTCTACAAAAAGCGCTAGGGTTACCGTAGCGCTTCTACAAAAAGTGCTAGGGATACCGTAGCGCTTCTACAAAAAGCGCTAGGGATACCTTAGCGCTTCTGCAAAAAGTGCTAGGGATACAGTAGCGCTTCTACAAAAAGTGCTAGGGATACCGTAGCGCTTCTACAAAAAGCGCTAGGGTTACCGTAGCGCTTCTACAAAAAGCGCTAGGGATACCGTAGCGCTTCTACAAAAAGCACTAGGGTTACCGTAGCGCTTCTACAAAAAGTGCTAGGGATACCGTAGCGCTTCTACAAAAAGTGCTAGGGATACCGTAGCGCTAGGGTTACCGTAGTGCTTCTACAAAAAGCGCTAGGGATACCGTAGCGCTTCTACAAAAAGCGCTAGAGTTACCGTAGCGCTTCTACAAAAAGTGCTAGGGATACCGTAGCGCTTCTACAAAAAGTGCTAGGGTTACCGTAGCGCTTCTACAAAAAGTGCTAGGGATACCGTAGCGCTAGGGTTACCGTAGTGCTTCTACAAAAAGCGCTAGGGATACCGTAGCGCTTCTACAAAAAGCGCTAGGGTTACCGTAGCGCTTCTACAAAAAGTGCTAGGGATACCGTAGCGCTTCTACAAAAAGTGCTAGGGTTACCGTAGCGCTTCTACAAAAAGTGCTAGGGATACCGTAGCGCTTCTACAAAAAGGACTAGGGTTACCGTAGCGCTTCTACAATAAGTGCTAGGGATACCGTAGCGCTTCTACAAAAAGTGCTAGGGATACCGTAGCGCTTCTACAATAAGCGGTAGGGATACCGTAGCGCTTCTACAAAAAGCGCTAGGGATAACGTAGCGCTTCTACAAAAAGTGCTAGGGATACAGTAGCGCTTCTACAAAAAGCGCTAGGGTTACCGTAGCGCTTCTACAAAAAGCGCTAGGGTTACCGTAGCGCTTCTACAAAAAGCGCTAGGGTTACCGTAGCGCTTCTACAAAAAGCGCTAGGGTTACCGTAGCGCTTCTACAAAAAGTGCTAGGGATACCGTAGCGCTTCTACAAAAAGCGCTAGGGTTACCGTAGCGCTTCTACAAAAAGTGCTAGGGTTACAGTAGCGCTTCTACAAAAAGCACTAGGGTTACCGTAGCGCTTCTACAAAAAGTGCTAGGGATACCGTAGCGCTTCTACAAAAAGCACTAGGGTTACCGTAGCGCTTCTACAAAAAGTGCTAGGGATACCGTAGCGCTTCTACAAAAAGGACTAGGGGTTACCGTAGCGCTTCTACAATAAGTGCTATGGATACCGTAGCGCTTCTACAAAAAGTGCTAGGGATACAGTAGCGCTTCTACAAAAAGTGCTAGGGATACCGTAGCGCTTCTACATTAAGTGCTATGGATACCGTAGCGCTTCTACAAAAAGTGCTAGGGATACAGTAGCGCTTCTACAAAAAGTGCTAGGGATACCGTAGCGCTTCTACAAAAAGCGCTAGGGTTACCGTAGCGCTTCTACAAAAAGTGCTAGGGATACCGTAGCGCTTCTACAAAAAGGACTAGGGTTACCGTAGCGCTTCTACAATAAGTGCTATGGATACCGTAGCGCTTCTACAAAAAGTGCTAGGGATACAGTAGCGCTTCTACAAAAAGTGCTAGGGATACCGTAGCGCTTCTACAAAAAGTGCTAGGGATACCGTAGCGCTTCTACAAAAAGCGCTAGGGATACCGTAGTGCTTCTACAAAAAGGACTAGGGTTACCGTAGCGCTTCTACAAAAAGTGCTAGGGATACAGAAGCGCTTCTACAAAAAGTGCTAGGGATACCGTAGCGCTTCTACAAAAAGCGCTAGGGATAACGTAGCGCTTCTACAAAAAGTGCTAGGGATACAGTAGCGCTTCTACAAAAAGCGCTAGGGTTACCGTAGCGCTTCTACAAAAAGCGCTAGGGTTACCGTAGCGCTTCTACAAAAAGCGCTAGGGTTACCGTAGCGCTTCTACAAAAAGTGCTAGGGATACCGTAGCGCTTCTACAAAAAGCGCTAGGGTTACCGTAGCGCTTCTACAAAAAGTGCTAGGGTTACAGTAGCGCTTCTACAAAAAGCACTAGGGTTACCGTAGCGCTTCTACAAAAAGTGCTAGGGATACCGTAGCGCTTCTACAAAAAGCACTAGGGTTACCGTAGCGCTTCTACAAAAAGTGCTAGGGATACCGTAGCGCTTCTACAAAAAGGACTAGGGGTTACCGTAGCGCTTCTACAATAAGTGCTATGGATACCGTAGCGCTTCTACAAAAAGTGCTAGGGATACAGTAGCGCTTCTACAAAAAGTGCTAGGGATACCGTAGCGCTTCTACATTAAGTGCTATGGATACCGTAGCGCTTCTACAAAAAGTGCTAGGGATACAGTAGCGCTTCTACAAAAAGTGCTAGGGATACCGTAGCGCTTCTACAAAAAGCGCTAGGGTTACCGTAGCGCTTCTACAAAAAGTGCTAGGGATACCGTAGCGCTTCTACAAAAAGGACTAGGGTTACCGTAGCGCTTCTACAATAAGTGCTATGGATACCGTAGCGCTTCTACAAAAAGTGCTAGGGATACAGTAGCGCTTCTACAAAAAGTGCTAGGGATACCGTAGCGCTTCTACAAAAAGTGCTAGGGATACCGTAGCGCTTCTACAAAAAGCGCTAGGGATACCGTAGTGCTTCTACAAAAAGGACTAGGGTTACCGTAGCGCTTCTACAAAAAGTGCTAGGGATACAGAAGCGCTTCTACAAAAAGTGCTAGGGATACCGTAGCGCTTCTACGAAAAGCGCTAGGGTTACCGTAGCACTTCTACAAAAAGTGCTAGGGATACAGTAGCGCTTCTACAAAAAGTGCTAGGGATACCGTAGCGCTTCTACAAAAAGCGCTAGGGATACCGTAGCGCTTCTACAATAAGTGCTAGGGATACCGTAGCGCTTCTACAAAAAGTGCTAGGGATACAGTAGCGCTTCTACAATAAGTGCTAGGGATACCGTAGCGCTTCTACAAAAAGGACTAGGGTTACCGTAGCGCTTCTACAATAAGTGCTATGGATACGGTAGCGCTTCTACAAAAAGTGCTAGGGATACCGTAGCGCTTCTACAAAAAGTGCTAGGGATACCGTAGCGCTTCTACAATAAGTGCTATGGATACCGTAGCGCTTCTACAAAAAGTGCTAGGGATACAGTAGCGCTTCTACAAAAAGTGCTAGGGATACCGTAGCGCTTCTACAAAAAGCGCTAGGGTTACCGTAGCGCTTCTACAAAAAGTGCTAGGGATACCGTAGCGCTTCTACAAAAAGGACTAGGGTTACCGTAGCGCTTCTACAATAAGTGCTATGGATACCGTAGCGCTTCTACAAAAAGTGCTAGGGATACAGTAGCGCTTCTACAAAAAGTGCTAGGGATACCGTAGCGCTTCTACAAAAAGTGCTAGGGATACCGTAGCGCTTCTACAAAAAGCGCTAGGGATACCGTAGTGCCTCTACAAAAAGGACTAGGTTTACCGTAGCGCTTCTACAAAAAGTGCTAGGGATACAGAAGCGCTTCTACAAAAAGTGCTAGGGATACCGTAGCGCTTCTACGAAAAGCGCTAGGGTTACCGTAGCACTTCTACAAAAAGTGCTAGGGATACAGTAGCGCTTCTACAAAAAGTGCTAGGGATACCGTAGCGCTTCTACAAAAAGTGCTAGGGATACAGTAGCGCTTCTACAATAAGTGCTATGGATACCGTAGCGCTTCTACAAAAAGTGCTATGGATACAGTAGCGCTTCTACAAAAAGTGCTAGGGATACCGTAGCGCTTCTACAAAAAGCGCTAGGGTTACCGTAGCGCTTCTACAAAAAGTGCTAGGGATACCGTAGCGCTTCTACAAAAAGGACTAGGGTTACCGTAGCGATTCTACAATAAGTGCTATGGATACCGTAGCGCTTCTACAAAAAGTGCTAGGGATACAGTAGCGCTTCTACAAAAAGTGCTAGGGATACCGTAGCGCTTCTACAATAAGTGCTAGGGATACCGTAGCGCTTCTACAAAAAGCGCTAGGGTTACCGTAGCGCTTCTACAATAAGTGCTAGGGATACCGTAGCGCTTCTACAAAAAGTGCTAGGGTTACCGTAGCGCTTCTACAAAAAGTGCTAGGGATACCGTAGCGCTTCTACAAAAAGTGCTATGGATACAGTAGCGCTTCTACAAAAAGCGCTAGGGATACCGTAGCCCTTCTACAAAAAGTGCTAGGGATACCGTAGCGCTTCTACAAAAAGTGCTAGGGATACCGTAGCGCTTCTACAAAAAGCACTGGGGTTACCGTAGCGCTTCTACAAAAAGTGCTAGGGTTACCGTAGCGCTTCTACAAAAAGTGCTAGGGATACCGTAGCGCTTCTACAAAAAGTGCTAGGGATACAGTAGCGCTTCTACAAAAAGTGCTAGGGTTACTGTAGCGCTTCTACAGAAAGTGCTAGGGATACCGTAGCGCTTCTACAAAAAGTGCTAGGGATACCATAGCGCTTCTACAAAAAGCACTGGGGTTACCGTAGCGCTTCTACAAAAAGCACTGGGGTTACCGTAGCGCTTCTACAAAAAGCACTGGGGTTATAGTAGCGCTTCTACAAAAAGTGCTAGGGATACCGTAGCACTTCTACAAAAAGCGCTAGGGTTACCGTAGCGCTTTCAAAAAAAGAAAGTGGTAACCCCATGCAGCGCTCTAATTTTTTTTTTATTAAAGCGCTGCGGTAACCCCAGCGCTCCTATTTGTTTTTTAAGCGCTGTGGTAACCCCAGCGCTCCTATTTTTTTTGAAGCGCTGCAGTAACCCCAGCGCTCCTATTTTTTTTGAAGCGCTGCAGTAGCCCCAGTGCTCCTATTTTTTTTGAAGCGCTGCAGTAACCCCAGCGCTCCTATTTGTTTTTTAGGCGCTGCGGTAACCCCAGCGCTCCTATTTTTTTTTAAAGCGCTGCAGTAACCCCAGCGCTCCTATTTTTTTTAAAGTGCTGCAGTAACCCCAGCGCTCCAATTTTTATTTTTTTGAAGCGCTCCTAATTGTTTAAGCGCTTTTTACAACAAGCTACCATAGTCCTAGCTCTTTTTTTAAAAAGCGCTACGTTTAGCGCTTTTATTTTTTAAATTTTTTTTTTTTTTAAATCGCACGGTAACGCCAGCGCTCTTTTATAAAAACGCTACGGTAGCCCTAGAACTTTTTTTTTAGCGCTACGGTAACTCTACCGATTTTTTGTTCAACGCTACAATGAAATTGGCCATAACAGACATTCACCGGTCTACTTACAACAAATCTTTACACACACAAAATATATACGATGAAATAGTAAGATTTTAATATAGATCTGCATTTAATGTACAAAAATTTATATTCTTAAAAATCAGAGTGCAAATATTTGACTATACAAGGTGTATTAGAAAAAGTATACTCAAAATTGTATTATATTTATAAAATTGGCTCACACACAGGCCTAACAGTAGACATATATTTATGTTTCATGTTTTCATTAACGTGGTCATCATATTGGGAATGTCACGCCTGACTGAACAGGGCTAGTTTTGTAAACAAAGCTAAAATTAACTTGCGCCTGAAATGGAAGATTTTGAAACTGGATGACCTGGAAAGACGAATAAGAACCAAAGTCGCCCTTCTCAGGCTGAACAGAGCAGTGATCAGGCGTGCATTTGGTGTTACGCTAAGCGTGCAAATCTGTGTGCAGAAAAAGACGGTCACGTGGAGGACGTACTGAGGGGCTAGGTAAACCTTCCGAAAATCTCATGCTCCTTGATCCTGTTTCGCATCTTCCATTTTTAGGCGCAAGTTAATTTTAGCTTTGTTTACAAAACTAACCCCTGTTCAGTCAGGTGTTTAATTCCCAACATGAAACCTATGTCTACCGATAATTGTGTGAGCCAATTTTTCTAAATATAATACAATTTCCATTTTATCTACAATTTTATGAGTATCCTTTTTCTGATACACCCCGTTTGTACTTTTTAAAATGGACTTTAAACCAAACCCTATTACATGTTTTACAAAATATTACACATACAAGTACAATGTTTGTTTCAAATTACATTACGCATAGAACAGTTTACTGCACTACATTTGGGAAGCAGAACTTTCTTTGGAGCAAGTCATGACGACATTTATAAGTGCCTGCAAAAATGGTTCCGTAAATACCTGTGTATAAGGCGCACTATTTTTACTGCGGCAAAAATATCAAAAACTGGGGTGCGCCTTATACAAGGGTTATACAATGTATAAGGCATAATTCCCCCACAGTCGGGGGTGCTCCTTATAATACAATGTATACACAGGATTTGATGGTACTGCCATTGGTTCACACCCATGGATGTTATGCATCTATTGTTTTTTCCCTTTCATTAAAGAGATGGATAATAGAAGGAAAAAATATACTGCATTATTACAAGGGTTTTCCTATTTTTAAGGCCAGGAACACACCACGATTTTCCCCGACAAGACAAGACCATGTCTGGGATAATTTGTACAGTGTGAACAGTCCCGCTGCTACAATTCAATCAATATAGTTGAACCAATAAAAAAGTGACACTTTTAGTTTGGAAAACACTATCGGAAAAGGGCCATATCCACCACATGTAAACAGACCAAGCAAGCAATGGAGAAACAACAATTTTCTCACAATCTTTCAAGACAGTCAAGTCATGGCGAGTCTTAAGTAGTCATGGTGGTGTGTCCCTAGTTTAACTATAGCTCAAAGGTAAATCATAGGGCCACAGCAAAACATGCCTTTTAAATTCTTGTTCCATGTTTATAAATAAAAATGTTGCTATAAACATGAACCACTGTCAAGGAAGAAGATAGCTTCAGACTGCGGCAGTATATCATGGAAGAACCTATTCATGCCTTAATGTGTACAAAAATACATTTCATTTGAGATATTAACAGATTTAAAAAGAAAGTAGGAGTGTAGGGAAGCTGTGTATGGAAATGGTTAACCCTCGGAGCTGCAAAGGAGAGCTTCCGGAAGGCACATTATATTTTAAAAACCTCACACTTCATGAAATCCTTAACTGATTACCCCTATGTAGTCACCTTTAATGTTGAGTTCACTAGAGGCCTTTTCCCACGGCACTTTAACCCCGAGATAACTCGGGTAACAGAAAAATTTAACCCCGAGATTACCCGGGTTAAGGGTTCGTTTCCCACGGCAAATCTCGGGGTTACAAATTACCCGGGTTATCTGGCCAAAAATGCCACTTAACCCGGGTAATTTATAGCCCTGCTCGGGAGGTGGGTTAACCCACCAATCTCGGGGTTAACGGCGACCTTGAGACGATTCTCCGGGTTAACGTTTAGCGAGTTAAATTCTTGTGATTGGGTCAAATGTTGCAAGTGCGCCCGCGCTTGAATGGCACTGTCAAACTGGTACTCTTCTCAAGGTAGAGTACAACAAAATACCCGTGAGGCCAGTGACAAAGCACACATATATAAATATTATTAAACATGCGAAATATTAACAGCAAAATTGCCAGTGATGTTTCTGTGTCGTCCGTTATGTTTGTGTGTGCGCGCGCAGCCTGATCGATCGATCGATCGATCGATTTTCCATACGCAATGGTTTCTGGGTATTTGTGCTGATTGGTGTACCCGGGTACGTGCGCATGCAGAAATGCCGTGGGAAAAGGGTCGCTGTTGTACCCGTGTAAATGCTTCTCCGGGTTAACGCTTGTCGTGTGAAAAGAAACTCCGGGTTAAATGTAACCCGGGTTATTTACCGCTACCCGGGTAGAAAAGTTACCCGGGTCAGAGGTGGGTAGTGGGAAAAGGCCTTTACTGGTCAGGTCCACCCTAGGGAAGCTTGGCCTAAAGCCTAGGAAGGCACATTGATTTGTGTACAAACATACATGTTCTCTGAGTGAGGCCCTTTTGCTGCCGTGTGTAAAAGCAGCAACCAATAATTATTGAGGGGACCTCCATTCATCTATTCAGGCCATTATAGAAAGGATTGTGTCTGCCAAACAGTGTTATTTACGCGTTATACAAAGAGCCTTCCGGAGTCTCCCCTTGGAGCCTCCCTGCAATTTTTGGGGCATTGCATCTCCGAGGGTTAAGTACATAGGTTACGGTCACTCTGTATAATCGTTATGTATGTCATTGGAGTTTTACACTATGTAAAAATTGTGACCCGCTTTGGCACAAAAAGTTGGATGTCACAGTTTTTTTGCGACCATACCAGAAAAAAGGGATGGATGTACATGTACATAACCTTACCTTTCACAGTTACCAGATATTAAATATGCAAAACCATTGAAAGCCAAAATATAGCCTGTTTACACTTGATCCCGGGCTCGGGGTCCAACACCGAGATCGGGATCAACTACAGAATGTAGACGTGGCACTCATTGCGGTTATCACAGATGCATTCTTATCAGGAGATCAATCTTGATCCCGAGCTCAGGACCAGTGTAAACACGGTAATATATTCTGCCTTTCCAAGATTTCTTTTCCATTAAATTAATAAAATAATTTACCTCAATTTGTCAAATATTGGTTTGCGCACCATTGTTGGTTCCCCCCCACCCCCCTCCCCCCCCCCACCCCCTCCCCCCCCCCTCCCCCCCCCCCTCCCGACTACCACAGTAATGTACGGTAAAGCACATGTTGCGAAAAGCTGGTCCTGCCAGAACGCTGTCTACATATACTCAAGTTATCAAACACATTAGCCAACATTACTCCTCTGTCCAATATTAATTAAAAATAAATTATAAAAATATAAATTGTCAAACATGTAAAAGCCATTCATTTCAAATTTATATCATACTTCATTTCTTTAGCTTATGGTGGTGGTTGTGGTGGTATCTAGCACAAAATTGTACATATATTTCATTTGCAGTGCTACATTTACAATCCTCAGGTAGGCCTAACTGTTGATTTGGAAATCAATGGCTATTTCATACATTACATTTCTCAAATATAGAAAAACATTTGCATAAAAATATACACTATATAAAAATGTTTTAGATTAGCAGCCATCAATTCACATCGCTACGCGGTGTGCCAAAGCATAAAGTCTTCATGCAGGCACATCGTACATGTAAAAAAAATCAGTAAAATCGTTGTAAATGAACCCCGAGAGAGAAGATTTCATCATTATTTTAAGTCTGTAGAAAAACAAAATCTAATGTTAAACATGTTAAAGGACTACTGTATAATTTGCAATGACCCAAAACTTGACTTCGTGGATTGACAAGAAAGGCTTTGCTCAAAGTGTTGATAGCAATGGTTAACAAACGCCACTTGATTTCTTTTCTGTCCAAAAGTACCTTTCTGCAGAAAGGTAGAAAGTGTCTGCCCGGTGTGTCAGAGGTCTCGGGTTCGAATCCCGATAAGGCCCTTACGATGTTTCATTTCAATGGTGATCAGGCACCATACCAGATGTTGCGTTTTTTAATTTGCCCAGTTGCGCTACCATGCAACGACGAGAGAAAAATTGGGTCCATAGGGAAACCCGAGGGAGTTTACCAACTGTGCCTTGTAGCTCTGCTGGTGGAGCGTCTGCCCGGTGAGCCAGAGGTCTCGGGTTCGAATCCCGATAAGGCCTTACGATTTTTCTCTCATCCCAAGTTTGATTGTTTCTGGAGAAAAATAACTGAAGGTGGTTTTTGAAAAAAGTGCGCGAGCACAAACTTGTTTAGCATTGAACTAACACAAAAAGCCATGCATGCATGAATTGTAAAGTAACAAAAAAAAACCTATACTGCAGTTACATGTATGAAGCTGAAATGTCTGCAGGGTAGTTTACACATTGGAGTGTGGGGGTTTTCTTCCAACGTCTAAAACCGAGCATTTCTTCCAGTTCTTTAACATTTCATGCTGAGGAACCTCCTAGGTGGCTACAGCTAGGCAACAACCTAAGTTAGCCACGGACCTCCATGAGTTAGCAATCCTGTTTCCTTCCCCCATGGTTGAACCAAATCGGTTTTACATGTACCCAAAACACTGAATACAGCCTATGGGCCATTTAGAAAAAAAACAAGTATAGGGATTCTAGTTGAACTATACCTTGATCACTGTGCAGCCATCTTCCCTTTTTCCTATTTAAATGAACGTGACCAAAGAGAGGTTTGCAAGACAAATATTTTGGTTCCGTGTTGAAATTGTTAATTGTGTGCATCACGTAAACGCGCAGCGCGAACAGTCAAAACAACAATGGAAGATTACACACACTATATGTGGTCGCGCAGATGCACTGATCCTGCCTGACATGTACTAGGGAGAACAAGACAAAGATGGACGCACCGTGATAAAGGTCAATAGTCACTGCTGCAGAAATGTGATAGTGAACATACCACTCACAGCCTTCAGCTGGCGGTATGAAATAGTATGTCACTGCTGCAGACAAAAAACATTGTCAAGTGTTTTCCTCCCGCCTATTGACAAATATCAAATTAACACTGACAGCCTCATCTTGGATGCTGAGTTATTGTATTACGTCACACATCTTTTCATTTGCAAATTTTATCACAAAAGAAAGCACCAAGACCTTCGGTTTCGATGAAAATTTTAAATTCCTCTATAAAACAGACCGCCCTTTGTCATTTCTCTATAAGCCTTTTCCCACAAGAACATCAAACCCTAAGGCAAACTTGCCCGAGCTTATCAAGTGCATGGTCCGAATTTCCTCATCCCCAAGATTCGTTTTTCAGCTAACTATTTTTTCCTGCGACATAGCTGACGTATGAAGCTGACAAAAGTGATAGTACTGGGCAATGGAACTCCAAAGACATGAAAGATCAGAATTCAATCGCACATGTTGAAAATTACGCCAGCGTATGTACTGTAGCATGGATATGTGAAAAGATGCGCGGCATTCATGTTGCTCTTTTATTATGGTCATTATGTAAATCGTCAAAACAGTTGCGCGCTTTCAAGTGAAGTGACCTTCGGCGTTGCTCGCCCCAGGGCAAATCCACCCCTGCGCCGTTTCACACTACCGTTCTCGCCCCGGGGAATGTGTCTCGCCTCGGGGCCAACATTTTCAACTTTAAACTCGACCCAGGGAAAGAGCTATCTCGGGGGTGGGAATGAGGCTTATTTTAACCACCGTGTCACTCCCGAGATTTGGTCTAGTGGAAAAGGGCCTTATAAATCAGACAAATTGCAACAAAGGCTTTTTTTCCCATTTCTGTAGGACTAGTAAAAGGTGAGAAGGACTAGTGAAATGTTGATGTGATGTGTCTAGTCCTGTACGACACCATAAAATTAAAGTTAATTTTTTACTCCTAATAACCCCATGCAGGTCCCCCCCATCCCCCTTTCCCCTATCCCCAGGGGAGCTGTTTTTGATGGAAGCTACCCTGTGCATCTAGCTTCAAACTACTTTCTCATGGGTGTTGATGGAAATAACATAAACTTAGAAAAAAGAAGAAAAAAAATTGCCAACTGAACGAGGCTGTGCAGACAACTTTTGTCCCACTCATTCACACACAAAAAACATTCATGGATTGTTCAAGTTTTCGTAACTATTACTGCATCTCTGTTGCTGAAATTTCCACAAGGCAGTTTTCCCGAAACAGGCTTTTAATTACCAGTAGAAATAACGCTGTTTTTAACAGTTTGCCAATCATGTACTCTATGTTTAAACATGTACTTCCAGTTGGATCATGGCTATCAAAGAACAAGTTAACATGAATTCACATGGAAATCTTCCGAGGCACTTTATGAACACCGGTTATACAGACATAACCTCACAGTTCAAGGCGAAACTCACTGACTGGTGGTAACACACTGTTAAGAGTTGACCCAACAAGTTTTCCTCGGGGCCAACAGACGTCTGCATCTTGACTACATCAGCAAGGTTGTTGGTAGGCGAAGACTTGGGCATTTTCCTTCATTCTCCATCTCGCTCTTGGAGCGAGCGCTGCTCTCTTAGTAAGGTTTTCAGCTGTTCTATCTCTTTGTCTTTGGCCTGCATATGAGAACAGGAAATAAGTGTTATTGGCAGCAGCAGAAATAATTCTTAAAGCCCCAGTACATCATTTACAGTGACCTAAAATTTTACTTAGCGAGTTAAAAAAAAAAAAACCCGACTAAAATTTGGACACCACATAATTTCTTTTTTGTTCACGAGTAAAATGGTACTTTGGTGGGAGAAATTGCCAACTGAAGGTGTTTTTATTTTTTTAAAATTCATTTGCAAATGATCCTTTTACCATTTATTCAACACAAAATGTGACTCAGGCCAAACAAAATAAATGGTGCGTTTACGGTAACAGCCTAAAAAAAATCCAGGTAGGAAAATAATTTTATTTTGTCATTTTTTTTACATTTCAGTTCATGCATTTGCGTGTTGTTTTGCAATGTTTGAAACTCACTATTAACACTATTAACCATGTTCATGTACAAGTGTAGAAAATGTTATGTTCGTTGTAAATTATTGCAAATAGTGCTCATTTAAAATTATCAATTTGAAAATTGGCAATAATAAGTTTAAGGTCGGCAATTTGGCCTCAACAATTCCAGGTAGGTCGGGTTACTGTAAACATACTGTACCATTTATTTTGTTTGGCCTCACTGAAAAGTGGATATGAAGTTTACACAAGTGATGTTCGAATAGCTTTCGGCACATGTTAAACTTTCCTGACATCGAACAAAAAGACCAAGCCTGGACTTTTTGAAATGACTTTCTGAAAATGATCAAGTTCATGTCAAAATCTTAATCATTTCTTATGGCTAACAAAAACGTATGCACATAATAGGAAATGGATGAAAAATGTTGAAAACAAGCATGTGTGTGACCCGCTCTGGAAAAGGGTCACATATGTTTCACAAAACAGCAAAAACTCCTTTAAATTTTAAGTTGTAGTGTGTTGCTTTTTAAGTGGCAAAGATTTTTCTTCAAAATAAAGTTTCTAGTAATAGAAAGCAAGATCTAAAAATGGTGATTTTTGTCAACATCCTAATAAGTGACTTTGGGAAATGTTTCGATGCCTTTACAAAACACCGTTCATGAGAAGCATTTGTTTAAAATCATGGACCATTATATGCTCAGACGTTAGTTTTCGCAGGATACATGTGGGTCTGTCCACAGTAATGGGGTACATTTGAAAAATAAGTCAATAATTCCTTTCAGATGTCTTTAGTTTATCTCAGAATTAAAGAAATGTCCTTGTTCTGTTCTCAGGAGATAACTTTTGCCCAAAGAGGTAAGAAATTGCTGCCACAACATACATTTTTGAAAAGCTTGTACACAAATTTTCCTATTACGCATGTAACGTGGACAGACCATTTTGTGACATTTGTTTCCATCTTTGTTACATGCGTAAGAGGAAAATTTGTGCACGGGGTTTTCACAAATGTATGTTGTGGGACTATTTTTCTTACTCCTTGGTAAAAAAGTTATTTCCTTAGTTTAGCTTGATAATTTAAAGATAAAATTAAGACATTTGAAGTGAACTGGGACCTAAGATCTTGAATGTTACAGAAATGTACCCCATTACTGTGAAAAGACCCATGTGTATTTGCCTTTTCCCAACATTAAAACACCCCCATAAAACTGAAAATTTGCAAAATGTTTACTGATTTTTTCATATATAATTTCATAAATTATATATCCCTTATGTAAGAAAAACAGAATAATTTCAAGTTTGAATCCCTGTGGAGCATTAAGTTGCTTTTCACTGCATCCAGATTTCCCAAACTCATGGACATTTGTGCACATTTGTATCGAATTTAATCACCCCGGCAGTCCCTGGGTTATAACCCCTAAAAAATTCACTCATTCATAATTTCAAGCATTCCGAAAAAAAAAAATTAAAATTAGTAGGTGATCAACAAGGCTGATGTAAAAACAAAGACTTGGCCACTATGTACGTGGGGCGTGACTGAAATAAGAAGGGAAAAAAATCCGACTTAAATTTAAAAAATAAATCATTTCGACTTCAGCACCTTGTTAACTGAGAACACAGCAAACTGTCAGACCCAAAAGCAATATCTAAACAATTTCCAGCAAACATACAGAGTAATGTCAATTTAGCCTATTGCAGCAATTCATCTATTATGACTCAATATTTCTCCTATTGAGCTCGTGCCAATGACGTCATTTTGGGAGTCAAATAATGCCGCGTCGTTGTGGAAGCAATGTGCGTGCGCGTTGTGTGTGTCCATAGCGTGCGTAACGTGCAATGCTAAGGCTCCCATTGGTGAATTAAACCGTGTTACGCCCACCAGAGGCGCACGCACATCGCTTGCACAATGACTCAGCAATATTTGACTCCCAAAATGGCGTATTTGCACGTGTTCGAAGGGGGTCAATAACCCCAACTCCTGAGGGTGTGTGATAAATCACATTGTAAGATTCATGGATAATGAATGTACATTTAATGTAAGGGTGGGTTCGCACTCAGCTTTTTCGCGCTTAAATGTGAAGCGCATAGCTTTACAAAAAAGCGGTGTGAAGGGAATTTCGAGTGAAATGTTGCACTGAAAATCACAGAATTACAAACAAAAAACTTTCCGCCCAAGTTTATTCCGTGGTTTTAGGAGCGAAGTTTCACACCAAATTCCCTCCACATCGCTTTTTTTTCAAAGTGATGCATGTCGTAATTATGCACGAAAAGGGGCGTTCGAGATGCTTACACAAACTTTAAATACACTGAAGCGTTCTTTTAGCCATCACGTGATACACGAGTCTGCCCCGGTGGCAGACTTCTACCCGAGCTCGCGGTAGGGTCTGTGGTGTAAGGCTCGAGATGACGTCACCTAGTAACCGCAAGTAAAAAACATGGCGGACAGTTTGGAATCGCGACTTGAGTATGAAGAAAAACACATATTTATGACACAAAATACGAGGGATTAATAGGGCTTAATCAGTAGATGTCTGTGGACATTGACAAAGTTTATTGCGGTACTTTTAGGGCAACTCATTTTGCATGGTGCCGGCTTAATTTTTTCATCGCGAGTCAAACAATAACAGCGTCTAGAAAGCCCCGCCTGGCAGCAACCTTTGACCTGTGTTCCCAGAATTCAAAGCGAAACCCCATGTCGTTCGTTTTGCATCCTCTGGGGGCTTCCCCCGGTGTAACCGCCCCGTTACACGGTGTAAGCATCTCGAACGCCCCTTAATTAGATATATGCTTTGCACAAATTTTCACACAGCATTTCAGAAAAGGAAAACTATGCATGCTATATTTGAGTTTGATGCAGGGAATAAGAAGTACATGTATGAGAAAATAAAACCGCATACATACAAATGATCGAGTAAGTAAATAAGCGGCAAAGCGAAATGAAAATGAGCAAGCTTTACTTCGCATTTTTAATGCTGAAATGAACGACAATTGAATGACAGCACATTTTACAGCAATACCCTTCACAGCACTACAATACACACACAAGTACAAGTGGAGGGATGTCTCAACTATTATAGCACACACAGCGGAATATGACCATGTTCATTCCGACGAGACAAAATTGAACTGTGATGATCCCACCTGAAGTTGTCTCTGGAATAGCTGAACATCGAGCTGCAGTTCTTGCCTGAGTTCAGTTATGATAGCTTGCCTCATCTAGTAGGGGTGGGGGAGGGGGAGTGTTGAGGGTAAGGAATTAAGGGGATATGGGCAAACAGGACGAAACAACGGGTGGGAATAGAAAAACACACGCTTGTCATGGCTACATGTACATGTATGTGCACTGTGTCATATGAACTGTATGGTTTCTCACACTGTCTACAATGTTCAGCAATAATCTACAGCAGATAGTACCTGGATCTAGTAAAGGGAGGAAATATTACCTTGGTTAGTGTTTTAAAAGATCCATCTACATATGTATAAAAATGATTAAATAAAATAAAATATACAACAGTATGGTCTTTCTTTTCGTACAAATGTGAATCGCTCTAGAAAAAGGTAGTATAAGTCGAATTTTCACCACCATAACTGTGGCAGATCCATGCTCATTAAAATACCAAAACACATCATTGCGGAGCACAGACATTCCAGGCAGTATCTACATGTAGGCACTGCCAGGAATTTCCATTGTGTTTTTGTATTTTAATGAGCGTGGATCTGCCAAAGATTTCTACTTATGGTCCAGTGTATAATCCTGTTTAGTTTTCAAATTGTTTGGTACACTGTGTCATTATTTAAATAAAAATAATCAATGAAATTTAAAAAAATTTAAAACTTTTAAGCCCACATTATTCAGTTTTTGACACCACAATTTGTGGATAAATTCGTCTTAGAAATAGAAACATTAAAATGGATCTTGCTGGCAGCTTAGCACGGCAGAAAATAGGTGCTCCAACAACATAAAAAAACAATTTTTTTTTAGAATGTTATGAAATTTGTTATGAAAATGTTATGTAAAATAATCTCAAATAATCAGGCAATTTCAATGAAAATATACAGAATGAATATTTTGCTGTTAGTACATGTACGTTAAACATTTTCAGCGGCAGAGTTTTTCTCCACACACAAATAATCTTCCCAACCCACGTGCTTGATACAACCTGCATGGCTTTTGTTCGCCGAGTTAAAATATGGGGCCCACAACCTACATATTACCTTATATAATCACCTCAATTAACAATTCATTTTATATATATATTTTTTTTTAAATGAACGCAGCTCATTCAGTCTGAAAGTGTTTTGTTCACTTCAGGCAATATCAAGGGGGTTTTCACATTGGCAAAATTTCACAGGAATTTTGTAGTGTCCGTTTCACAACTAAGGTTAGTTAAGACCCAAACAGGGCCAATGTGTACATTCGGGGACCTTTTTAGATTGGCAAAATTTTACAAGAAATATTTAGTGGCCATTTATAACCAAGGAAAGGTGATACACACCCTTACTACAGACCAGATAGCAGACGAACATGTGCACACATTCAAGGTTTTTTTGGGGGGACACAATTTCACTTTTCAATTTGTGTACGTCCTTTCCACCATGTCAACACCCAGGGGGTGAGGGTGGGGGTGAGGGTGGAGGGGGTGTTGTCACTCGTCTACTGGTAATTATGAACCCATGTGCCTTCCAAATTTTGTGGGTTAAGGGGTGTTATTTGGCCTTCAAGAGCTAGCAAATATGCCCCCTTCAGAATGCAAGCTCCTGCAATAGGCCCTCTCAAGTTTTCCTTTCTAAATAAGAGCATGATATACATGTATCCTGTAAATATTGCAGTAAATGAGACTCTGGGCACCACTTTGCTGTAATGATATTCCTTGATTAGTTACCCCGCACCATTTTTCCCAAGTGCGTTCACATTTTGCGGATTAGGGGGGTAGTAAGTTTTTTACTTATACGTCCACCCGCAATATGGGTTGGGGATATTTTAAGTCTGTCCGCAATAGGGGGCCTATTTCTTCGAGTCAGTCTGCACATGAGTTCATACTGGCATACAGAGTTACCCCCGGGGTCAAAACTTGAATGCATAGTTTTGACATGTCAATCAAGCTGAACCCGTGTGACCATTTATGACCAATCACAACAGAGCTACGCAGACAGTGCCACTATGTCATACTGAATTTGCTGACAAACAAAAACACGTGCTTGTCAGCAGTGCTTAGTCGCACTGCCGCACTGTTTGCATGTGGTGGCTCCAAGTGAATTTTAATTGGTTTCAACGTCGGCGTGATTCGCTGTTCAAAAGGTAAGAAAGCACATATTTTAAGAATATAAGACATCCATGCATTACTGGTCATTTACAATTGCGTTTTCTCCAATGAATCTGTGCTTTTCATCTGGACAAGCGCCAGTCCTCATTGCTTCATGCGTTGTGTGTCACCATTTTTGCGATGGCTTGTGAGGCATAGCAACAGTTTCTAAGTGGGCTGGGTTAATTGGGCTATCTCGGAACTATGCATTCACATTCTGAATTGCTTTTTTACCCAAAAGAAACTGCCCTGCTTAGGGCCAACATTACCCACGCTTACAGATTATCGCAAGAAATAAATGGAAAAGTATGTGTGAATTATATAGAGTAAGTTGCCCCAACACCACAATCCCTCAGGTTGTAAAACATTGATCACATATTCCTAATTTTCCTCATGATTTTTACTGTGAAACATTCAAATCAAATCAGAGGAGAGGAGAGGAAAAAGGAGTGATAGTGTTGTGATGAGTACACATCTGTATTTTGCACTTTTTGATGGAATTTTCAAAACCATAATTTTTTATCAAGATCATATAATTTGCAGTCCAAAAGTGTAACATGCTTTTAGAGACTGTCGAGTGTGTTTAGAGATTGAAAGTGGTTTTGCAGTAGAAAATGGTTATTTTTATTTACATAAATGCCACTTAAATTTAACGTCTGTGTGTGAATAAGGCACCAAGGTTAATGCAAACGCATTCTACAGCTAATTTTTATTGGCGTAGGTAACCCGGGACACCAAATTCCTATTCAATATAATGGAACAAATTATGAGCCTTTATGGTCTTTTGTTTCAAATATTTGTCAGTAATCACAGACCAAAATATTCAAGAAATGTGTGTTGTCCCCTGTAATCACAGGCCACAGTCTATTACTGAGAATCTGTGGTCATGAGTGGCGATTTTTGATGCACAGGGTGTCATACCTAACTGGGACACCAAACGTTTTGGACCCCTAATTTTGGGAATTACCCAGTTACCCAAAATTTTACTTCACGAGTTGACAAGAAAAATCAGACTATAAGTGTTGATAGCAATGGTAACAAACACCACATGATTTTTTTTCCCTGTGTAAATTTACAACTTTGAGGGAAAAATTGCCAACTGAAGGTGTATTTTTTTTTGTTACTATTCATTCAACACAAAGACCATGCATGGATTTTTCATATTTTCTGAAGAATTACTGCATCTATAAGGCTGAAATTGCTACAAGGCAGTTTATCAACATTATTCTTTAGTTATAAATGTAAAGTTATTAAAAAATATTATTTTTTTCACATACAAAACTATAAAGGAGCTGCGCTCAAATTATATGACTCTTAAAGGGCCCCTGAAATGGTACTTCTATCAATGAAATCTATGCTATGCAACTACCCCATTCATTCAGTGTCATAAAATCCCTACTTGGAAGCTGTTTTAGGGGTAAAAATCAAGGTTTTTGATTTTTATGCTAATGAAAATTTACATATTCATGAGCAAAGCTGTGACGTCACATTAGGCAAACACAAGAAAATCTCATTCAACTGTGAACAAAAGATATCAGTATTTTCTCCAACCCATGATTGTTTGTTTTACATGTTGCCTGTTGTCAGCCATGAAAGAAACTAAGGCTGGAAACTGCAGCAATTTTCCACAAATCCAGTTTGAAGTCTTAAGTTATTTCTTGATGCTGTGTGTTCCTAAATTGTCATGCCCCAAACAGCGCCCTCTTTCTGTAAGTTTCTGTGAAAAAAATTTCAAAGTTGAAAAAAATGGTACCTTTTATTCACGGGGCATCAAAAATAACAGTAGTGTCTTTCTACACAAGTAATCCTTCATATGCAGCAAAAACTGTGCATAAAGTTATTTAGTATTTCATGGCCCTTTAAAGATAGTATACATGATTGGTAAACTGTTACAAATAGTTTTATACCCTGTGTGATTGAAGATATGCATGATTAAAACCAACCTGAGCAAAAACCAGCTCTGTACTTCGTCTAACTTTTGAGAAAATGGTAAAAAAAGGGTTTGCAGTCATTTTGCCCCTGAACCATTTTGCCCTGAACCACGGTCTGTGCACGAAGTGGTTTTGGGGCGAAGTGGCATTTGGACGATGTAGTGTTTGGACGAAATGGCTCTTGGGCGAAATGGTTTTGGGGCGAATTGAATTTTCATCTCATGAGACGAAAACTAATTGTTTTACTCATTTCTCAAAGACTATAGCACTTCAGACAAAACCATTTCAGGGGAAGTTTTCTACGGTCATCATGTTTATATTGTGTAAGTTAGGCGTAAATCTGTGAACATTTCTGATTTTCGAGATTACCAATGACCATGCAGCCCTAGCTACCTGCAAGACACTCATGATGAGCTAATCATCCAAATTGATTCAACCCTTCATCAGTCCTTCATAATGTATCCTTTGCAATAATTGCTTCAGCTGTTGTGGGGCAACGAGGGAAATGCTGGGGAATTTTTCATAATCTTTCCAAGTGCCATGCATGCAGAACCTTAGCGGGTGAGGTCACGTTTTGATGTAGGTACAATGTACGCTACTGATCACTTGTGAATTGCCTGGAAACAACCGTGCATGTCAATTGCTGCCAACATCCACAACATAAACGTATTGATATGTATTGATTCCACTAGCTTTCGCTACAATTTTCATAAAAAATGGTGAAATTTCGCAAAGGGTTTAGCTCATGCTATACATTAGTTTTGACATTTGTGGAAGCTGGAAAAAGCAAGGCATAAAATATTCTTGTCTGGTTCCCTGACCCCTAGTCAAGATGACATTAGCAATTCACAGTCAGGAGACTGGCGAATCGGGAACAAAGATCAGCTGGCATATCATGAACCTATTTATGGATGTATGTGTTTATGTGATTTCACAGATGCACACAATTATTTGAGACTATTTTTACAATTCGATGTGGACAAATGTCCATGAGTTTGGGAAATCTGGATGTAGTGAAAAGCAACTTGCTCCACCGGGATTCGAACCGCGGACCTTCTGCTTAACGTGCAGACGCCCTACCGATTGAGCTATGAAGCCAACTGGTGGTCTCTATTCTTACAAGACAGTAATTATTACCCCTGGTTATCGAGCTCTTAATAAAATTCTTTGATTCATTGTTATTAGCTCCCTAGGGAGTGTACAGCCCAGGTTGCCTGTTAGGTGCTCATGAGGCAACCAAAAACAACACATTCACTACCCTCCCAGGTACAAATTTACTCCAGGGAAGAGAGACAATTTATGGCAAAGTACCAAAGAACACAAAAAAAGCCTCATTAAATCATTTGCAGTGACCCAAAATTTTACTTCATGAGTTGACAAGAAAAAAACGACTATTAAAGACGCATCAGGCTCGTCAATGTACAAAATTGTTGCCACGAAATTCACTGCGCTCCATGCTAGTTTGGCAGTCAGCTGTTACAATCCCGGACGGTGCAGGCTCATTGGTTTACACACGTACACGTACACGCGCGCGTGATTCGACTTAATACTGTTCGCTGTCGAGCGCACCTGCACCCTCCGGGATCGCAAGAGCTCGGGCAAAGTATGTAGCGTGGTGAAATTCGTGGCACGAATTAGCTCGTCGAGCCTCCGTCTTTGATAGCAATGGTAACAAACACCACATGATTTGTTGCCCCATATTAAGTAGTACCTTTGTGGGCGAAATTGCCAACGGAAGTATTTTCCCTCAAAAAACATTTTGCAAATGATTTTTTTTAAACCATTTAGTCAACACAAAAACCACGCTTGGATTTTTAAGGTTTTCTTCAGTATTTATTGCTTTCCGGTGACGTCACCCCTTCCATCCACCATTTTGGTGGGCATTTTTCATGACCCACGTGGCTCGAGTAATAACCGGCAAACAGAGCAAGAAAAGCGCATTGGTTGCACTTACCTTTGTTGCTTGAACTTGCTTTAGTGTTGCGCCATGGCTGTTGTATCGATAAAGATAAAAACGTATTTCTTCAGGCTAAAAATCGCGATCAAGTAAAAGCACTTTCGTGTTTACAAGCTGAGTGCATGCTCAATAATTTGAACGTATCGCAATGCGCGCGTGAGGCATCTTCGAATGAAAATACGCTGGTGAGTATTTTTTACGCGTGTTTATGTGTGTCTATTGGCGCGGACGTGTATGCGCAGGATCGTTGACCACCAAACATTTACGTCACCGAAAGCAATCAATTGTGGCTGTTTATCAACATTTTTCTCTAGTTATGTAATGCTGTTGTTCCTGGAAATCGTAAAAAAAAACAACAAAGTTTCATCTGCAAATGATATAATGACCTTTAATAACTCAACCGATAACTAAATTTCTAATTTGGGTATATTTCATTATTTGTCCCCTGCACGTCTTGTATGCATTCATGCATTTTTTTTGATAATGAATAAGGAAAATGCACTGAAACTGCAGGTATTTTACCCTAATTAATCAAAAGCATCTGTGAGTAGTCATGTACACAAGTTATTCAACACATCACGATCGGTCAGAGACACGAAGGATGTACAGTACGTGTACTTTACATGTATGTCCAGCTTTGTACTACAATTCATTGGGTGACCAGTTAAATGAGTATTTGGCTTTTGTTAGAATCTTACTCTTGCGCTCTATTGCCACAATGTATGTTCCACCTTTAATACTGATCATGAAGTAGTGTGCATACAGATTGTGTCTCCCCTCACCCCCCAAATAAACGCACTGGAAATTTTCTCAGCACATGCACAACCTGAGAAATGGAGGACAATTTTCTTTTCTTTTTTTTCTTTACTATTTTCAAATGTACATTGTAGCTTTCCACGAATATTCCAACAAGACAAGGTTGAGTTGAAAAGATTAGTTTATGGAGTTGTTCAAGTTTTAATTGTGAAATTTCTAATTTATGTAAATTAAATTAAATAAATTGATTTGTCATGCTTAGAGAATGCCTGAGGGAAACTAATTTTCTACCGTTTATGTAGGCTTATTACCCACTAGGGAAATAATTTGGTTACAAAAACAATGTATTTATAGGTTGACAAAATTTTGTCAAAATTACCCAAAATTATTAGCCAATATATGCATGGAAATTATTTTAAAACAATTTCAAAATGTGCAGGCTTGATGGAATATACTGAAAAAAAAAGTGTATTATCTGTTTAGATACTTTTTGTATATATGGCTATGCCAATTTGAATAACTTACTATTTGGATATTTCACATGGACTGAGTAATGAATATTCAGTTAAATACTTAATGAATAAGCAAATATTTGGTTATATTTACATGCCAAAATGTTATCAGTTCCCTGTCCTTTGGTGGATACTATTGTGTGTGCATTGTTTAGAGTAGCCAAACAAAACAATCTCTTTGTAAATGTACATAGAATTATTAGCCAATATATGCATGGAAATTATTTAATTTTTTTCAAATTGTGCAGGCTTGATGGAATATACTGAAACAAAATTTGTATTATCTGTTAAAATACTTTTTGTATATGGCTATGCCAATTTGAATAACTTACTATTTGGATATTTCACATGGACTGAGTAATGAATATTCAGTTAAATACTTCAAGAATAAGCAAATATTTGGTTATATTTACATGCCAAAATGTTACAACTGTATCAGTTCCCTGTCCTTTGGTGGATACTATTGTGTGTGCATTGTTTAGAGTAGCCAAACAAAACAATCTCTTTGTAAATGTACATAGTATGTACTTGTAGTCATGAACTGCATTTCCCAAACGTATTGTTATTTGTTAATATTGAGCTCGTGCCAATGACGTCATTTTGGGAGTAAAACAATGCTGCGTCGTTGTGGAAGCAATGTGCGTGCGCGTTGTGTCTGTCTATAGCGCGCGTAACGCGCTATGCTGGGGCTCCCATTGGTGAACTAAACCGCGTTACGCAACCAGAGACACACACAATGCTCACGCACATTGCTTTCACAATGACTCAGCATTATTTGACTCCCAAAATGGCGTATTCACACGTGTTCGAAAGGGGTCAATACTTGGTTATAAAATGAATAATGAATATGTCGCTGGTCTACTACCGGTATGTAGACTTTCCTTTTTACCTGAATGCAAGTTTTCTTTCATTTTTAATTATCTGTCAGTTCCGTAATTGTCAAAAGGGCTTTGCATACTGGACCTCACTCAACCTGGGTTGAAAACAACCCAGGTTGTTTCTAAACCCACCACTAAACCCTCTATCATTTTACACGTCAACCCCAAAGTGAAAAGCCGTGAAGGATCTCGGGGTTACTTGCGTATGAATGCCAGAAGTGCAGATATTTAGCCAGTAGTGCTGCTTTACAGAAATGCGTGCAATGGCAACGTAAGAAAGCATACAGGTTTGCTTCTGCTTTGGATGAGAAGTGAGAGTCAAAAGTGCTAAATACAGCAGCCATTGTGAGATTTATTGTTCAGTTTTTGTTAGTAACGAATCGATTAAGGGGCTGTCTAAAGTTGTCAACATTTTCACGGTTCTACAGAGCGTAGTATTTGTGACCGACTCTGGCAAAACCCGACGCTTCTCGGCATTTCCCATTACGTGATATGGGCCCACAACCTTAAAAAATGGCCTCTGGGAACAACTTGAAAATTTGGCAGAATCAACATCAGGATACATTCAAGATTTGTTTTGTTGTTTGAACTGTCTCAAAATTCCTCATATTATTTACAAAAAAATAAATAATCAACTAGTTTGTCAAACTTTAAAGACCAATAGCTCCATTTCACTTTTTCTGATCTGTCATACTATGATACTTTAATTGGTCATAACTTCGCCCAAAATTATCAGAATTTCCTCAAACATGTTTTAAAAGATACCTTTTTGTATGCACACTACGCTGATACCAAAACTTAAATTTTGAATTTTCATCACAAGTGTTGGGTTTTGCTGGAGCCGGTCACATTTTTCAAGATGCCCTCCCTCCCCCCGAAATACCGGTACTACTTGCCAACATTTTTTATCAGTACCGTGAAATGTCAACATTTTACAGTGCATGTGAATTCGTACGCATAAACCTTCATAGGAATTTGGGGCGCTTGTTTTCAACATCGGCAACACAAATAATTTTGATGACAAACTTGAGGCCATTGTGGCTTTGCGCTGTGCCATATTTAAAATTTTGAAAGAGAAAATGAAGTCAACCATGCAACATTACATGGATGATGTCAAAATTGAACGCTTGTTTCCCCGACCCCAACACGCCATGAAGTATGAAAATATCGCTTTGACCTGACTTACGCCCTCTCGAGTCCGGGCGCCAAACTGCAAAACATGGCGACTTCCGATCCATGAAGGGTATTTAGACGCAAATTAAAAGTGATTTTTGAAATAGTCAGAAGGGATACAGTTTGAAGAATAAGCCTTCATGTGCTACTTTTATAACAAACTTATTTACAGAAATAAGCAACCTTCTGCAAGTGTTTGGTCTTCTTTTAATGGTAAATTTTTGACAGGGACGTTTTAGACAGGTATGTCGTTACCTTTTTGGAACTTAAAATCAGAACACATGATTGGTAAACCGTTACAAATAGTTTTATCTCCCTGTGTGATTGAAGATATGAATGATTAAAACCAACCTGAGCAAAAATCAGCTCCGTATTGTCTAACTTTTGAGAAAACAGTCAAAAAAGGCTTTACGGTCACTTCGCCCCGAACCACGGCCTGTGCACGAAGTGTTTTGGGGCAAAGTGGCATTCGGACGAAGTGGTGTAAGGGTGAAGTGGTTTGGGGGCAAGGTGGCTTTTGGGGCGAAGTGGTTCAGGGCTAAGTAGTGCAGGGCGAAATGGTTTTGGGGCGAAAACTTATTGTTTTAATCATTTCTCAAAAACTATAGCACTTTAATTTAGACAAAACCATTTCAGGGGAAGTTTTCTACCGTCATCATGTTTATATTGTGTAAATTATGTGTAAATCTGTGAACATTTCTGATTTTCGAGATTACCAATGATGTGTTCTAACTTTAAGCAATCTTCTTAGAACAAGTTTAATTTATTTCTTCTATTTTAGGAAGACCCATTGTCAAGGTCCACACATACAAGCCGTACCTCTAAGAGACAAATTGGGTTCATAGGGAAAACTTAAAGGCATATACCATTGTTCCTTATAGCTCAGCTGGTAGATCATCTGCCTGTTGAGTCAGTGATCTCGGGTTCAAATCCTGATAAGGTCCTTATAATTTTTCTCTTATACTTAAAGTTTGGAAGCCTCACCTCCCTAACTGCACTGTTCATCTCCCGTCGCGCCACTTCTCGTTGTCGCTGTAGCTCCAGCCGTACATCCGTGAGTGCCTGCATCATCTCTCGTTTGTCCGCTGTCGTCATGTTCCCCACCACTTCCCTGTGGTCAGACTCTTCCCAGTCCACGCTGCCGACCACGGACAACTCTGGGCAGGTGGAGGAGTCCGAGATGGAGTGGCAGGAGTGAGTGGTCTCTAGGTCTTGGAGCATGCGTCTAAGAGATCGCTGCTCTTCCAGTAACTTCACCATCTACAAGTTTTAAAGTTTTAAAGTACATGATTGATAAACTGTTAAAAGTTGCATTATTTTCACTGGTAATTAGAAGCCTATGTCCAGAAAACTACCTTGTAGAAATTTCAGCCACATAGATGCAGTAATACTTCAAAAAACCTTAAAAATCCAAGCATGGTTTTTGTGCCAACAGGCGATCTTTGGGGATTAAAATAGTTTTGACATTTTTCTCATCAATGGGGGCACTTCAGACAAAATAATTTCACAGAATGATTACTACCATTACCATCTTGATAACAAGTAGGCCCCCTAAGCTTTTAGATAATAATTCAATCATTTCTTTGGAGGGTAATTACCAAACTGGACCCTTAGGCCCGCTTCAAACGTCGCGCTTATGCCGTGCCATGTTGGCACAAGCACGATGTTTGAAGCCATTTGGATCGGCAAAATGAATTCGGCACGGCAGACAAATTTAGTTCGATAGGGTCTGCCGTGCTAACTCAATTCAGTGCGGCACAATTAAGCACTGCTCAAACGTCATGCTTCTGCCGTGTCGAATTAAATTCCAGTTCGAAGTTGGTCTGCAATTTTGTTCACAACTAGGAATGCGCATGCTCGCAGCGCGTATGTGAGTAAATAAATAACCAACAAACAAGTGCATCAAAATAATAAAATGGCGACATACAATGGACAGAATGGAAAACGCACACGATGCACAACGTCCATGACGTGCACACGACTCACCCGCCATGTTGGATGTATTTAAGTTCGACTGGGAGTTTGCAATTAATTTTGACGTTTGAAACCACTGCCGTGCTTGCGCCGTGCTACCGTCGCTCTAAATTTTATTTTATTCGACACGGCACAAGCGCGACGTTTGAAGCGGACCTTACTGTACCTTTAAATAAGTTTCATACTTATAACAAGGAAAAGAAAACCACAGAAGAATAGGAAAATGCTTTTGGGGTGTGCTTATATGATGAAACCAAGGCAACATACCTCCTGTATGACTTGTAGGTTATCTTCTGATGTAGTGAGACTGTTCTGAATACCATCCTGAATGCAAATGGCAGAGGAACAATATCATGAGGTGTTTTAAAAGTGACTGTCCATATTTTTTTCCAGAAAATAGATTTTGTTCTAACCTAACAATCATGTAAAATACCTCCCCAAAATACTATCCATGGGAAGAAAATTACATCCAATATGAATGTGGAAGCAAAAAGGTTGGTGTAATCACTGCACTGCTATGTAACCGGACAAATTAGTTTTAAAACATCGGTGTTTTTTGACAATATCCTTGAAAATATATGGATTGAGAGGATGAAATTTCAGAATGGTAATGAAAAAAATATGACAAATGATACGGTATCAAAATCTTAACATGCATTGGAAAAATGGGGGCTAAAAAATATGATCTGGACACGTTCCTCTAATATAACATGAAATATCTGTCAACCAGGGGGCCAACATTTAATTGTTACCCTTTGGGACAAAAGTTATCTCCTGAAAACAATCTAAAGACATTTCTTTAATTGAAATAAACTACATGTAAATACATCTGAACAGAACCTTCGATTTTTTTTCTCCTAATGTACATGTACCCCATTACCATGGAAAGACCCGGACGAATGTCACCGAGTCATTACTGCAATAGAGAGGTTTCGCAAGCGCATGAATACAGATAGCGCGACGGATACATCACAGGTTGTGACGACATCTACGTCTCACCATCTGCTACGCGTTTGAACTGCATGCATGATCGAGCTCGCTATACATAAGCACTTAACGCGTAGTGTAATCTCGGATTTCTAGTATTTGTTCTCATTTTACGTATAGCCAGGTTGAAAAGAGTATGAATTATTAATGTCTATGGACTTTTTGTGCATTTCAAAGCTTTGGATTAAAAGTAAAATTAGTATCAAAGCCGTGTTGTGCCCGGTAGTTTTCCCGCTGTCGGAAATAGAACCTTTTAGCTTACATGTTGTAGTTTTAAAGATGTGAAACCACAGAAATACCACTAACTGTTACGGTTAGCTAAACGTATACACGTATCCGTCGGCTTGCAAAACATCCCTAATACAAAATGTTGGCATACATACATTGTATAACAGTGATCTTTCTCCTTGATAAACTACATGTACATAGTATGTGTATAACGGCATGAAGACCAAAGATGATACAGCGCCATAGGCGCAAGATACATGTATACCACCCATGCGAAATCGATTCAATAAAGTGAAGTACAAAAAGGCGCCATTTGAGCACAAGCAAACTAGACGTGTCTTTGTGTCTGACTGACATGCCTGTCGCGGATGATTCTGTAACTTTTTACCACAACACAGATTACACCAAGAGAGATATATGTCCGACAGGCACCAAGGCGCATCTAGCTTGCATGCTAACTGAAATGGCGCCTTTTCCTATTTCTCTTTATTGCACTAGTGGTCTTTTTTGCGCCTACAGCGCTGTATTATTTTGGATGAAGAAACTGCATTCAATTTTGCAAAATATGTATGCCTTTAACCTCGGGATAAAATGTTCACCAATTACAATTGCGGCATTGTTGAACCATGCATGAGGTGAATGCCAATTTAAATCTCTGCCCTAAAGTTATTTGGCTCATTTGCTTCATGGGGAGACTTTACCCCAAATGCTACTAGCATCGTAGATCGTGCGTGACAAATGACCGGCTAAGAAGCCCGCATCCAGAAAATAACGAGTAAATCCCCAATCTAGTATTACTAAGACGACAATCCATCACAGGTTTGTAAGCCCGCCGCGGGGCGAGGATAATGGCGACACAAATCTCTGACTGACCGCAATTTGTTGCCGCTTTTCTGGGACACGTCCCAAGCCGGTTCATGCAAATTTTTGCTGGGATTTTAGTAAACATGTCTATTCACTTTATTAAAATCTCCTGATAGATGGTGCCACGTGTGCACAGCAAGATAAACATTTAAGACAAAACTTATGTCTTTGTAAACAGGTATACATACTCTCTCAAGTTTCAACGGAGCGGATGAAATTACATTATGAAAACTCAGACACAAAAATGGTAAAGAACCAAGTAAAATCCTGTTGCATTCACACTTTGCTGATGTATGTGGGTAATTCCCAAAATTAGGGGTCCAACATTTTTGGTATCCCAGTTACGTACGACACTCTCTGCTTCAAAAATCACCACTTATGATCACAAATTCTAAGTAATGGACTGTGGCCTGTTATTATAGGGGGGCAGCATCATTTTCTTGAATATTTGTTTCTCGGATTCCTGAAAAATATTCAAAACAAAAGACCATAAAGGCTCATAATTTGTTTCATGGTATTGAATAGGAGTTTGGTGACCCGGTTACCTACGCCAATGAAAATTGGCTGTAGAATGAGTTTGCATTAACCTTGCTGCCATATCTACACACAAACATTAAATTTGAGTGGCATTTGTTCAAATAAAAATAATTATTTTCTACTGGGAAACCACTTTCAATCATTAAAAACACCTGGAAAAATTAAAAAGCATGTCACACTTTTGGACCCCTAATTTTGGGAATTACCTTAATGTGAAATTCGTCTATTGCTTACAAACCGACCCACGTGCTTGTAAATGTTTGTGGTAAATGTATGCAGTCACCCCAAGTGAATTTTGGTTTTAATTTTGGGCGTTTCACTGTTCGTGTGAGAGAGTGTATATTTTTTGAATATGACATCCCTTTACTCAGTGTGTGCTACTTTAACTGTTGACCCTAAAACATAAATACCTTTGATTTTTCTCTAATTAATTTGTGCTTTTCATGCCAGTCCCATTGCTTCGTGTATTGTGTGTGTGCTATTTTTCAGGGGTGAGATTAGATGAAAACAAACATTCCGGAAGGGGCGTGGCTTCCTTGCAGGGGGCGGCGCGAGACGTAGAGACCACGCAAACTTCAACTTTTCGGAGGATCGTTTTAAACACCACCGTACCATCGGCATCGTGCAAAATACAATGTCAAAAACATTTTAATTAGGCATCACAAGAGCCAGTTTTGTTTGAAATATTTACCTTGTTTATAGGCCTACAAATGTGGATAATATTAAAAAGAATCCAGGCAACATCTACCGTTTAAGACAGTGAAGCGAAAGCGGAGGGTAAAATCAGTTCGTTGGCTGGCGCTTCTTGCCGCATCGCACCAGCCGCGGCCCACACAGCATGCACTGCACACATGCACGCATCACACACACTACACGCTCGGCCGTTGCGATACAGGCAAAGATGGCACTTGTCTATGGATTAGACCGCTTGGCTACTTGTTGCAGACTCGGTCAGGTCGCCGAGCGTGAGCGGCATGCACAGTACATACATGGTAAAGCGCTGTATGTCATGGCACTTGCGTGACAACTAGACTCGCACAAGTTTTCTTCGCAAAATTACTGAATCAGTATTACGGATGCTCATTAAAAAAGTATGGCCTGCTAAATAAAGGGCCAAAAAAAAATAAAAAATTAGAAAATACAATATGGATTGCGGCCACGGAGCACACAAAATAATAAAACTCCGCTACAAATTGGTAAAATTCCGGAAATACGGAAAAAAATACGGAAAAATCTCACCTCTGCATTTTTGTGCTGGCTTGTGAGGCATAGCAACAGTAACAAAGTTGGCGGGGTTAATTGGGCAATCTCGGAACATACATTCTCACCTCACTATTTGTCCGTGTAATCGCCATCCTCATCCTCTGAGCCAATTGACCCTCCATAACCTCCACCTCACGCATGACTTGCTCCCTCAACCCTCGGACAGAGTCCAGCTCTGCCCTTTCTCGATCCGTCATACCGCCCTCCGCCGCCTCGTCTAAGTCCTCATCAAGGTGACGACAGTACAGACGCTCTGCTAGACTTTCCAATTCACACAGATCCTGCTTATATCTGAAGAGCGCCCCCTGGATCAGTTTCATGTCCTGCAGATCGTCCTGTAAAACCATGAGTAGTTATAAAACCTTTTCTTTAATTAGGGAATAATTAAAGGAAGGGGCCGGTCTTGAACTTTATGTTTAAAACTGGCTAGGGGGCCTGGAAGCTGATAATGGCCCTTGCTGCAATGCGAGGGCCATTATCAGCGTCCAGGCCCCTAGCCGGTTTTAAACGTACTGAAGACCGACCAAACAAAACCCACTTTTATTCCCATTCATAAATACCTTTTTGTGTAATTCGGCAAAACTCACCGAATTTCTTCAACAGTAAGCTTGCTGTTTTTGCCATGTTTTGCGTTGTACTTTCCTACAATGCATCGCGTTCGCTCAAACTGGTGTGCGTCGAGTTGTTTTTGTTCGATCGCGCGCATTATGCGTATTGCAGGCGTGTTGTACGCACGCACACACGACCGGGTACCTAATTTTTGTCACAGTGCATCTAATTTGATTTCGGGCGTGTGCAGTTTCTGTGTGCTTGCGTGTTCCATACGTATTGAAACTGACTAGGGCTGGGCCTTTATCATCCGTTTAAGACTGTCAACATGACGTGCTCTCAGCCAATAGAGATTCGTAAACTATCTAAAGATATTTATGAAGTTGTGTTTATACATCAACATAGCAGCATTTTTGTTTGCTTATAGGCCAAATAATGTCAGCATTTCAAAAGTGTCCCTTTTCATCTTCAAATGCAAAGAATGGTTATTTCTCCAATGTCTGCACAGATACATAGAGAAAGCTTTCTTACCTCTGGTTTGACTCTCGAAGTACTTTCCGTCGAATTACCGGAAAAATTACTGTTACTTTTGTCGGCACTTCCTCCATCAAGTGACATTTCAAAGGAGGTTCGGAATCTCTCCTGAGGCAGTTCAGATTCATTAAAATTGCATAGGTTTTCCGAGTCAAAAACACTCTTCGTTTGTGCACTGTTACTGTTACTAAAAACCATTGAAAAGTCAATGACAAATGGTGGCGGCGATAAATAAAGGCACACAGAAGACTCCACTAACTCCGGGGAGCGAGGAGAAGAATTAGGCTCTGTTGAACAAGTATTTGGAATGGATGTCGCGTTCGCACAATCTGCGTTATCATCATCTGCGTCTGATAAACTCAGCCGTGCTCCTGAGTGATTTTGGAATGGTGGATCTGATTCCAACAAGTACGTTTGGTCAGTAGTTTCTGTTTGAGCCATTCTGTCTGAAGACGCACAATCCACTAGACTAGAATGGGAGTTGATTGCAAATTCTTGCACTAAAGGTTCCTCTTGGACTGGACTGAAAGAATTGTCTTCTGTCCTTGATCTTGTACGGAATCTGGGAGGGGAAGCTTCCTCCAAGAGCTTTCCTTCTTGTCTCAAGAGCCTCTCGACATGTTCCAAGTACTTCATTTCCTCTTCCAGGTCCCCTACATCCCCTACGCTGTCCGCATTTGCAACCATGCTCACTGGGGTGTCTGTGTCGCTCAGTAAATCCGCACAGTCCAAATCCTCCGGATGATCGTCGACAGTGCAGTTAGCAGTGTCCAAATCCTCCAGATGATCGTCAACAGTGCAGATAGCTGGATATGTGGTATTAGTGTCGTAACCAGGAAGATGGTTCTGCCTCAGTACAGTATTCTGGGCATCAGTCACACTTGAATGTCTTGAATGAGCCGGTGTTTTCTCTTCGTCTAGACAAGGTAGCGTAGGCACCATACTGATCTGGCTGGGCTTGCGCTTGAGTTTGGACAAACTTCTACTACTTTCTTCCACAATTACATTTTCAGCTACCTCTATTGCAGACAAGTTTGAATTCTCAAGAGGATCAACTTCCTCGGGTTCGTTCACACACACGTCTTTATCATCAGGAAGAGCTTGAGGCACTTGCTTGGCATGACCAACAGCATTAAACGTGTCCACGTGGCTTGTACTGAGTGGAAAACTATCAAAGTCAACAGTTTTCATCTTCAGCAAAAGAGGGCGCTTTTTGACCTGCGATGTACCGTTTTCCTCTTCCATTAATTTCTTGGCCTGGGTGGCCTGTTTTATGTTTTCCTGCATGGTCGTTAGGATCTCCACGACCGTCTTAGGCCCCGGGGGTGCTTCCTGTCTTTCAGCCACAGTTGGGTAAGTTCCTGACCGCTGGCGAGGGACTGGGGTGTTACTAACGATCAGCTCAGGGCCTTCCCCATCAAATGGAGAGTCTTCCAGTGTAGAGAAGCTCATACCACTGAAAGTACTACCCATGCGCTCGTAGCTACTCCTCGAATTACGAAAAGATTTCCGCGAACGTGCAATCCTCTCTGCGCTGGAAATTGATGATTTTCGAGATGGGTCATTCCTCTCATTTTCCGATAGAGCGGATGTCTCTTCCTCCGTGGACCTCCCATTAGGTTTGTCCGAGCTGCCATGATCAGGATCCTGGCTGTTATCGTCCCAGTCAAAACTTTCCAGCACTCCAAAATCATCAAAGCTGGTCTGAATGAGCTTATTCCCCATCTCGGGCCTACTCCTGCCCTCTCGATGCGGGGATCCATGCTCATGGAAGTCCTCCATGCACGGTGAGTTGGTGGTAACAGTCACATCCATGACCTCATCAGCAAAACCACTGCTGTCTGACTGAGCACTGTCAGTGCGGAGAAGTAGCCCTAAAAATACACACAGAAACAATAACAAGCAAAAATAAATAGAAAATACTTTACCATATAAATGACCCTTTCCTTCTTGCGTCCCAGAGTCTCAAGTAAACTGAGCCGAGTTGCAGAATTACAGCTTCCATTGGCTTTGAAATGAACGGTTTTCGCCATGCCACTTCACGACCACACTTATCAGTGTACTGAAAACCACTGTAGGTAATATGCCAATCCACGGTGGATAATGCACATATGTTTTTGTAACCGAAAAACCAACAATGAGTGCACAAACACAAAAAGTGCAGGTATAATTCTGGCCAACAAAAACTTCCTACAAAGAGTTCCTACAAGATATACAAAGGCAACACGGCACACACAAAAGCATGCATGTGCTATCATTTGTACACAGATTTTGAAGGATGGAGTATTATCCAAGGGGACCAAAGTTTACATGAGGAAAGTGAGGGTACAAAATGTATGTATTGTGAAGGTTTTGCAGTTGAATGGATAATATAAATTTATTTGTTAGCAAATAAAATAATATATAAAGAGCTTTTCTAAAAACTGATTGTTAAAGTTGCTTTATTATTGGCCCATTTTATCATTTCTAAAGACCCAAAATTTTACTTTACGAGTGGACAAGACCTTTCTGCAGAAAAATAAAAGTGTGTCCCCCACCACGCCTCCATCACATTTTTCCCGTGGGTGATGAGATTTTGATACCATATCATGTGTCATATTTTTCCCATTACGATTTTGAAATTTTGCGCTCTCGATCCGTATATTTTCAAGGATATCGTATATATAAAAAAAACATCTTTGTTTCGCAAACTAATTTATCTGGGGTCGATTTCACAAAGATTTACGACGCGTCGCAAATACCAAATCTATCGCAACTTGCCAATCCCATGGCAAAATTACAAAGGGTTCGGCGACTTGCGATGGGTATGGTACTTGCGACGCGTCGCAAGTCTTTGTGAAATCGACCCCTGGTTACATAAAGCAGTGCAGTTATTACACCAACCATTTTGCTTCCACGTCAAAATTGGAAATTGCAAGTTTTTTTTCTTCTTCCCATAAATAGTATTTTGGGGAGGTATTTTAGATTGTTAGGTTAGACGGAGATTCGTTTACTGGAAAAATCTTGACTAGCTCCTTTAAGTTTATGCAAACACTGCACTCAATGTTCACAGCCTACATGTAGTTTGCCCAAATACCAGTAATGTCATAATTTCAGGATTTCATTAAAGGTTTTCTCTGCAAATATTTAGTATGAAACATTTAGTATAAATGAAGTGCCCATTCCAAGATCAAAAGTATACATTTTTATGCAACTTTGATTTATTCTCAACTACACAGCCATCTAAACTACATGAACAGACAATCCAAACACACCGCCCCCCCCCCCCCCCTTTTTTGCATGGATGCAGGAACACGAGTCAGGGATCATGATCTTAAGCAAGCACAGCCCTGGGCCCAGATGCTAATAATGACCAACAACAGATAAATGAGCCAGAAGAGAATGAACGTACAAAATGTTCTTGCATGCTACTCAATGACTGTAGAAAAGGGCCCGGTGCAATGCGGCATGGCTGCGCACGGCATGGTCACGTTGCCAAGCAAAATCAAATCCTGATTTAATCAGTGGTTTGATGAAGCGATAAAGGCAGAGAGGACCCGAAGCAACGGCTCCCCGGCCACAAGAGAATGCACTAAAATGTCAGCTGATCCCACAGCGGTACTTTTCTACACGACACTTTTAAAGCCCCATTCCATCATTTGCAGTAATCACACATTTTAATTTATGAGTTGACAAGAAAAACTTAACTAAAAGTGTTCATATAGCAATGGTAACAAACACCACGTGATTTTTCCCTGTTGGAAATTTCTGGGAAAAAATTGCCAATTGAAGGTGTTTTTTTAAATTGTTTGCAAACGATATTTTTACCATTCATTTAACACATACACAAAAAATGCATGGATTTTTAAGGTTTTCTGAAGTATTACTGCATATCTAAGTGGCTGAAATTTCTACAAGGCAGTTTAAACATTATTCTTTAGGGACTGTCCAAAGTTGAAAACATTTTCACAATCAACATTTTCAACATTTTCAACATTCCCAATGAGGAACAACTGCACTAACGTGATTCAAGACCACCAGTTGGCTTCATAGCTCAAATGGTAGGGCGTCTGCACGTTAAGCAGAAGGTCTGCGGTTCGAATCCCGGTGGAGCCAAGTTGCTTTTCACTGCATCCAGATTTCCCAAACTCGATCATGGACATTAATCCACATTTGTGTTGAACATTTTCACAGTTCTACAGAGAGTAGTATTTTTCAAGACTCCCCTACCCCCTCCCGAAATGTCAACATTTTACAGTGAATACACAGACTTTGGCACTCCTCATCCCTTCCTACTCTTGTTAGAACTGTGAAAATGACAACTTTGGACGGCTCCTTATATAGTGTACATGTAATATAGGATTTCCCGCACATTTTAAACCTTTTTCCATTTAAATTCATATCCGGTTAACATCAATTTCGCCCAAGGACGAGTGAAACACACAAATGCTACAATTAATTTGGTCTTTGGTCTTTCAAAATGACCAGTGGTCAACCAATTTCAGTATTTTTCTATTATCATCTACATCATGTAAGGATTGAATTCGTCTTCGTTCAACCCATTTAAAGAATTTATCGATCAAATTCGTTGGATGGTCAGATATTGTACGTAGCTTTCAGGTCAGTTTCTTACACTTGCTCTCATGATTTTGAATATTTAACAAACATTACATGTCATTGTTAATTATAGGCCCGCGTTAGGTAAGCATAATCTATGCAGTTAAACAAATTAATGTGTTTAAAACAGAAAGGGATATATGAAGAGGTAGAAATATCGAAAATTTTCATACAATCAAGTGACGAATTCAAATGAAATACATGTACATGTGAAATTGATTTCCAAATGACGAAACTGCTTCATTTGTCTTACGTTTAGCAACTGCCGAGGACAAAATCAAATAGTCTTTTTCGAAAAAGTATGCAAACATACTATTGGACAAATACAAACATGAACGACCAAATACAAAATTTAACATGGGAAATGCAAAGTCGGGAATTTGCGAGATGAAATTGAAGTGAACCGTTTCTGAATTTAGGAATGAATAATGTTTTAAAATGTGCGGGAAAACCTATACTTTTGTTCTTGGAATTCTTAAAATAGTTGTATATGCAAATGTGTACTGGGACTTTAAGCATCTATTCCCTGTGCAGTGCTCATCAGAGTAAATATTTTACGCTCAGCTAGCAGCTGCCCTACGGTCAATTCTAATCTGATATGTACCTCGTGATGTTTTTCACTTTTTTTTGTGTATTTTTTCAATAATGTGCCAGGCACTGTGGGAATTCCCATGTTATCATGTACTGTGGTTGTAACAGCAGTAAGCACTCTCTACTTACAGACTGATGTAGATGTTCAAAACATTTGGTGATGGAGATGTTTAAAACTAATTTAAATTTAAATTTGATTATTTTTTAAAAAAAATTACCTAAAAAGTTTTATAATTTTTTTTAACACATCTCTAAGTTGTTTTGTTAATTAACACTCAGTCTCCGCGACGCAAGTTTAATCACTTTCTGATTAAAAAAATAATAAAAAATTAGAGCACTATTTTTAATTGAATTTCCATCAATTCCATGTTTAAAGCCCCAATACATCATTTGCAGTTACCCAAAATTTTACTTGACGAGTTGACAAGAAAAACCTGACTAGAGGTCTTTTCCTACTAGACAAAATCTTGGGGGTGGCCTCGGGGCGACACTGGGTCGAAAATAAGCCTCAATTCCCACTTGCAAGTCCCACCCCATTCCCCACCCCCCGAGATTGCTCATTTCCCAGGTTGAGTTCAACCCTCCTGCTCGGGACCAGGGTTGAAAATTTTGGCCCCTGGTCGAGACACTTTCCCAGGGGCAAGAATGGTAGTGGGAAACGGGGCAGGGGCGAGTTCTCACTTGTTTAAAGTGACTGATCTCTGGGGTGACTTCGCCCCGGGGCGAGATTCAGAACAACAAGTGTGAATCGACACGGGGTTGAACTCGGGGGAAGGGTGGGGGGGGGGGGGGGGGGGGGGGGGGAGGAGGTTCCTATCATACAGTCTGCTTTTAATGTCATTCCATCATGAGTTGTTCATAAAATTGATCAATTCTAGAAGAGGGCATTTTGTCAAAATATGCTGACCTGCGTGTACACTATATGGTTTGTTAACCTTTTCAAACGTCAAATTTGTGGGACGTTCGTTTTCATCCAAATGACATTTAAATCTCAGACAAAAATCCCCTTTCATCAATAGACTCTAGCTAACCCGTTACCTCACTGAATAAACCGATATATTATTAGTAATCATGAAGACACCGAAGAATAATTGAACAATTTGTTCATCTCTCAAACCACCTGCTCTGTACAATACAATACAAATTATCATTTAGTTTCACAGAAAGATACAGGTATGCCTCAAGCTTCAACTGTAACCTGTGTAAATGTATATTAGATTTGTGTTTGATATAATTAAGTCAGCTACATGTACACTAAGGCCCGATTCAAACGTCGCGCTTATGCCGTGTCGAAATAAATTCAACTTGGCACGACGTTGGTACGACGTTAGCACAGCAGTGTCTTCAAACGTCGAACTTAATTGCAAACTCCCAGTCGACCTTAAATACATCCAACATGGCGGATGAGTATTGTGCACGTCATGGACGTTGTGCACGTGCGTTTTCCATTCTGTCTATTGTATGTCGCCATTTTATTATTTTGATGCACTTGTTTGTTGGTTATTTCTTTACTCACATACGCACTGCGAGCATACGCATTCCTAGTTGTGACAAAAATTGCGGACCAACTTCGAACTGGAATTAAATTCGACACGGCAGAAGCACGACGTTTGAAGCCAAGCCGTGCTTGTGCCGCATAAATTCAGTTAGCACGGCAGACCCTGTCGAGCTAAAATCTTCTGCCGTGTCGAACTCATTTTGCCGAGCCAAATGGCTTCAAACGTCGTGCTTGTGCCGTGTCGAATTAAAAAAATCAAGTTAAATTTAGTTTGACATGGCATAAGCGCGACGTTTGAAGCGGGCCTAAGGGTATATGTATAAACTACATGTTAATGCTTATTGCAATCTGCACTGCTTAGGCTAGCTGAAAAAGAGTGTGCTTACTATAGCACACACTCATAGGGTTTGTTTTGCCCTATCCGATGTACATCGGATGTTTTTCCGAGACACTATGAAATGAACTTCATAGTGTGCACAGAGACTCAGACCCATGGCCTCCTGGTAGAAATTACTATTCCTCTTAAAATAATCTGGATTGTAGGATGAAGGGAAACATGCACCAGGCAAGGAGCTTTAAAGAGATGTAGTATGTGGGAAAAAGCTGTTAAAATGACTCTGTTCTACATCTCAGCAAAGCAAAAGTGTGTGGGTGAGAACAGGCAGAAAGCCTGGGGTGGATTGCAATATACCGTAACTGTCTTTAGTCTGAGACACATCGTGTGTCCTAACTGAATGACATTTTAGCTACGCCACATTAAAAAATGTCTTGCAATATCCAAAAGTTAGGACGTCTTAGCTAAGACAAACATTTGTACATGTATGTCTTTACTGTTGTGAACGGCGTTTCAATCGCAGCCGGTGTGTTTGCATACCGTCGCACATGTGCGTTTTACTTGCTAGTCGTTGCTACCGTACGTACGTGTGGTAGTGGCATGAAAAACGTTGAGAAAACTTTCGTAATTAACATAGGCCGAACTTGAACCGTAATCACCTTTCAGTGAAAACTGAGTGTAAGACAGATAAACTTTCAAAAACAATCGTTTGATCCTAGTCACAAGGCTCTTTTTCTCGGAATTGAGCAGGAAATATAAAACAATTTTCCAAAGACATAACTTACGACACATATTAGGAGTCTTAAATTTTATGTGTCTATAGGACACAAGTTAGGATATGTAAATGTTTATTGCAAAACAAAATCATCTACGATGTCATAGTGATGTCAGAGTTATGACGTCCTAGGGTTTAGGACCTCCTAACTTTTTTTAATTGCAATCCACCCCTGGTCTCCTGGTCTCACACTCACCCCGTGTTTACACTGGTCCCGAGCTCGGGATCAAGATTGGTCCCTGATAAGAATGCGCCAGTGTTAACCGCAATGATCCTGAGTGCTGCGTTTACATTCTGTAGTTGATCTCGAGCACGGTGCCAGAAGTTGCAGTCAAAGGTCAATGTGTGCATGGGTTGTGCATGTACAGTGTACAAGGCCACTTGAATTTCGCGGGTTTTTCCCCCGCTACGGCTGTGGAGCGGATGTGGCAGGTTGCGGTAAAGATTAATTGCTTATCTAACCGCAAGCTGATCCCGAGCTCGGGATAGAACCCTCCGCCAACGCGAGACCAAAATCTTAGGGTCTGATCCGGGGCCAATTTGGTCCTGAGAGCGTTTACACTCAGTTTGTGATCCGGGGCTGATCCCGAGCTCGGTGTTCGACTCCGAGCTCGGAATCAAGTGTAAACAGGGTGTTAACGTATCGAATAGCCGCCATTTCGTGGGGCACCTTTTGTTACTTAAACCGTTCAACAATGGAAGCACAATATGTGCAACCATGCATGTCCTCAAGGAACAAAGAAACTGCCCCACGAAATGGCTGCTATTCGATACGATCTATAGGATGAACCAGATCGGATAGACTGGTGGCACATTAATATCTGTAGAAAAGATAGTTGGCAAATGGTTGCAACAAACATCCCAACTTTTCACCAACAAGAAATGTAACAATACACTTCTGCCAAAATAACACTGGGATCATTGCACCAAGTTGGGACACAAAAGTGTGACATTTCTTCATTTCCACAAAATGGCCAATAAGTGAGCAGAGAGTCGTGTTCTCTGTAATGATGTTGCATGAGGTGGTTGCTTTGCCTGTTCTGTGATAATTTTTGAGTCCTCCGTCTTGATGGAGTTTAGAAATTTTGAATTATTTGAAAAAAAATAATGGTTACAGATATAACGGAGACACCATGCCAATTTATCTCAATTTACTCCAACCCTGAAAGTAATCTTGTTGAAGTTGACATTAGCACACAGTTCTTGATCTTAACTATCCTTTGTAATTTAAATTTGGAAAATTAAAATTTGAACTTTCGTGTGGTTTAAAGAAAAGTCTGTTACAAAATTGTCTCACCTGCATTCGCAAAAAATGTCATCTAGTTGATTGATGCTTTTATATTTTATTACAAATAAAAAAGGTTTTTATTTTTATCTAATTAAACCACTGTATTGACTGATGAAATCCGTAAGTATAAAAATATTGCTAAAAGGTCTCCGATGTAACAGGGGACACTGTATCCCACTTGTTAAAGATAGTATACATGATTGGTAAACTGTTACAAAAAGTTTTATCCCCCTGTGTGATTGAAGATATGCATGATTAAAACCAGCTCCGTACTTCGCCCTGAACCATGGCCTGTGCACGAAGTGATTTGGGGCAAAATGGCACTCGGGCGAAGTGGTTTGGGGGCGAAATAGCACTTAGGCGAAAATGTTTATGAGACGAATTGAATTTTCGTCTTATGAGACGAAAAATAATTGTTTTACTCATTTCTCAAAGACTATAGCACTTCAGACAAAACCATTTCAGGGGAAGTTTTCTACAGTCATCATGTTTATATTGTGTAAGTTAGGCGTAAATCTGTGAACATTTCTGATTTTCGAGATACCAATCATGTATACTGCCTTTAAGACTGCCTGACACATGAACAGCGATACATGTGGGACATTCTGCGTGATTGGTAGCATGAACTTAATGGTGTTCGGCCAGCGCAAAGCATTTCACTTTACACTGGTGATAAACAGCTTTCCCTAATTGTACAGGACACTAATGGCCATCTTGTAATCAATGGCATGATTTTCTTTAGAGTGTAGACACTCAGGAAAATGAACGGTACATGTAGTGGCATGAATTTATATTACGTGAAATCTCTGCACATTCTCATGCCATGCCTCAGTTTGCCTTATCTACATTGTATGAGTGTTCCCACTTGGGAGCACCGGCATTAAATTAGGGAATAAAAGTGGGTTTGGCCAGTCTTAAAGGCAGTATACATGATTGGTATCTCGAAAATCAGAAATGTTCACAGATTTACGCATAACTTACACAATATAAACATGATGACCATAGAAAACTTCCCCTGAAATTGTTTTGTCTAAAGTGTTATAGTCTTTGAGAAATGAGTAAAACAATTAGTTTTCGTCTCATGAGACGAAAATTCAATTCGCCCCAAAACCATTTCGCCCCCAAACCACTTCGCTTGAGTGCCATTTCGCCCCAAATAACTTACAAACACTACATCGCCCAAATGCTACTTCGCCCCAAAACCACTTCTTGCACAGGCCGTGGTTCAGGGCGAAATGGTTCAGGGCGAAGTGGTTTTGGGGCGAAACCCTTTTTTACTGTTTTCTCAAAAGTTAGACGAAGTACGGAGCTGGTTTTTGCTCAGGTTGGTTTTAATCATGCATATCTTCAATCACACAGGGCGATAAAACTATTTGCAACAGTTTACCAATCATGTATACCATCTTTAAAGGGCCCTGAAATGCTCAATAACTTTATGCACAGTTTTTGCTGCATATGAAGGATTACTTGTGTAGAAAGACAATAGTACTGTTCATTTTGATGCCCCATGAATAAAAAGAAAAAATTTCTTCACATAAACTCACAGAAAGAGGGCGCTGTTTGGGGCATGTCACTTTAGGAACACACAGCAGAAAAGCAAAGAAAAAACATAAGACTTCAAACTGGAATTGTGGAAAAATACTGCAGTTTCCAGCCTTAGTTTTGTAATGGTTTACAACAGTCAACATGTAAAACAAACCTAAACCATCATAGGTTACAAAAGTTTCAGCAAGTTGGAGAAAATTGTGGAAGCTTTTGTGCACAGTTGAATGAGATTTTCCTGTGTTTTCCTAATGTGCCATCACCACTTTGCTCATGCATAATGTAAATTTTCATTAGCATAAAAATAAAAAACCTTGATTTTAACCCCCAAACAACTTCCAAGTAGGGTTTTTATGATTGTAAATTAATGGACTATAGTTCCATAGCACAGATTTCATTGATAAAAACACCATTTCAGGGGCCTTTTAAACATACATTTAGAACTGGCTAGGGGCCTGGACGAGTGATAATGGCCTGAGCTGCAGGCGAGGGCCATTATCACTGCAAGTTTAGAGCGCAGACTCCGCGCGCCATTCTTTTTCATCGATTGCTATGCATGTAATTTGCATGCCCGGTAAAAACCGTAGGATCTTTTCACCGGATGACATCACTCCAGCCACGCCCATACGCTTTACAGTGGGCCATATTTCTTGTTTAATATGATGTCTTGTTTCTTGGGTATGCTTCTCCTTTAAAGGCAGATATTTTGACAGGAAATTACTTGATGGAGCTTGCAAGGTCACACATAGGATGTCGTTCCCAATGGTCATTCCCAAAGGCCCCCTTCGACCATACATCCAAGGACAAGGAATATAATATCATGCCGAAATGCACGCATTTATTCATGGATGTAACAATTGCTGAAATTCTCTTCATGCAGGCGATTTTTCTTCAAACCATCAATATCACACAGGCAAAGAACCTTACAAAATAACTATACTTGTAAAAAAAAAAAGGCCTTGACCAGGTATTAGGCAGTAGTGCACACTTGAATGAGCTTTGGTAATTATTGATTTGCAAGACGGAAAAATTCCTTTTATGTGACTGAAAAAGGAATTTTCACGCTTTACATTTACTTGCAGTGTAACGTAATTATATAATCTTCAAAGGAGAGCTAACGATTTTCCATTTCATTTGAAAAAAACACGGCTGCCATTTTGTACAAATTCTGCGTTCTGTTTTGGACTTAACCTTTTGATGTAGTGCTGTTCACCATGAGTATCTTGTGTGTCGACAGTATTTTAAACAAAAGCAATTCCTGCAAATTTTCGGAAAATCTTTGGCTGTACTTCAAAGACAACACATACGGTATTAGGCTGGAATCCAATTAAATCTCTATTTTTAAACTTGCATATAAAATTCAACTTTGATTGAATTTTGATTGAAAGTCATTTATTGATTTTGGGGCCGTCCAAAGTTGTCAACACCTCACAGTTCTACAGAGAGTAGTTATTTTTCAGGACTTCCTACCTCCTCTGAAATACTACTAATCAACATAGTTTAAGAACTGACAAAAGACAAGACAAGACTGAGACAAATTACATACCGGTAGTACTTATTGGGATTCAAACCCCCGAGACCTGTGACACACTAGGCGGATGCTCTACCAGCTGAGCTATGATGGAGCTATGATAGTATTTATCATGATGCAAATTAATAAACAACGGTCAAAATTAAAGCGCGTGCTTTGACATAACATTTGTAGCTCACAAGCAGCAAGAATCTCAACCCGGGGCTTACTCCACCCTGCTCTTTTCACACAACCGTTTTTAACCCGGGGGGGGGGGGGGGGGGGGGGGGGGGGGGGGGGGGGGGGGGGGGGGGGGGGGGGGGGGGGGGGGGGCATTTCAACCCGGGGCGACAATTTACAACCGTGGTCCCGAGCAGGGTTGAGTTCAACCGGGGTTGAAACTAATCTCGGGTTTGACACGGGGTTAAAACATCATTTTTTTTAACCTCGCGTCAACTCTGGTCAACCCCAAGATTTCAACCCGGGGCGACAATTTACAACCGTGGTCCCGAGCAGGGTTGAGTTCAACCGGGGTTGAAACTAATCTCGGGTTTGACACGGGGTTAAAACATCATTTTTTTTAACCTCGCGTCAACTCTGGTCAACCCCAAGATTGTTCAAGTGTGAAAAGGCCTTTTATTGCCATTCATAAATATATGCACATTTATGTAAATCAGTTCAACGATTCCCTGCACAATAACATTGTAGCTTTAACTAAATTACTCCTCCCAATATAAGTCTGTTTTTAATACTGGAGAGACTTTTTCACCAGGATCATAACTCTGTGCAATGTCAGTTATCTTCTCTCAAAACAAAAGAAATATCCTAAGATAGATAAAAGGAGATAACTTCAGCTAAAGAACTTAAACGAATAGTGCAACAACATACCTTTCTGAAAACCCTGTGTACAAATTTCCTATTTAACGTATGTAGCATAGGACACATACTTTAATAGTGTCCTTGTTACATACGGTATATTTGAAATTTGCACAGGAAGGTATGTTGTGGCACTATTCGTTTAAATTCTTTAGCTGAAGTTATCTCCTTATATCTATCTTAGGATATTTATTTTGTTTTGAAAGAAGTGGATTGACATTGTACAGAGATATAATCCTGGAGGAAAAGGTCTCTCCAGTATTGAAAACAGACACATACTAAACGGCAATAATTGAATGCTCACACTACATGTAAGTTACAATGCACGTATTAGTAGACTAGCATATTAGCACAACACTCTCAAAATATCATTCGGAAAAACAAAATGCAAGAACTGAAGTGCAACACCGATGCATCAAATTAAATCAGACATCTGACTACTTTGAAGTGATGCAGAGACTTGTAAAAAGTCTACCTTTGGTTCTTCGATGTTGACTGCGGGAACAACTGCGCCGGGACTTGAAACTCTGTGAGTATCAAAGGTAGAAGCTTTCTGCATATAAAGCACTGTAAACATCAGAAAGTGTCTCGCAGGAAAATCCTTTATAGTCATGTGTATGCCACGTCGTACCTGCGGCACTGTTACGCACAATTACAGACTGGAGAGTTTAGGAAATACGGCCTTTAAACCCTTTGAGTCTCAGGGTTATGTGCTGAATACAATAGCAATGACAGTGGGTCTCAAGGGTATTCTGTGTAATGCTACTACATGTACATGTCCAAACAAAAACCTGTCATACTTTTAATCTTGAATAACCTTGTCATTTTCTAACGGATTTAAACCAAATGTTCACATCATGTAAACAAGACCTGACAAATTTAACTGAGTGAGTTTCATCAGTTTTGTCCAAGAGGGTGAGATTTAATGGCCATACGAAAAAAAAGTCAATTTCAGAATTTGCCACTTTCGACTTCGCCTCCTTCAATGTCATTACATCGCTGGAGATGGTGGTGGAATGTGTGCTGCAGCCGAAAGCTTATGAAGAAAGGCAGGATCACTCCAAATGTTATTGCAAACCATCTTGATTGCTTCGAGCTTTTCATCAGGAGGTGCAAAGGGAGCTTGGACATAGACAGTTTACTTGAAAATGGCGGATGCCAAGTCAAAAGTGGCAAATTGTGAAATTATTTTTTCCGTATGGCCATTAAATCTCACCCTCTTGCACAAAACTGATGAAACATTTGGTAGAAAATAATATACATGTATCACCCTGTTTACACTCGATTCGCCTTTGCCGAATCGAACTCTGCAATTTCCAAAAAGGGGAGTTGAAGCCGGGTAGGCACTAAGTGTAAACGCAAAAGGTGAATTGAAAAAGGCGGATCAGACCCGGGTCTGATCCGCCTTTTTCAAGTCACCTTTGGGGTAGGGTTGAACCCCGCAATTGCAGGGTTGAACCCTGCAATCGTCAAGGTGTGTAAACGTTACCCGAATACAGATTCGGCAATTTGAGTTGAAACGATTTGGGGTGTAGTGTAAACGCGGCAAATGTTCAGTTTTGTGGTCGCAATAAAAATGCTGGATCTGTATCCACCTTTGCCGATTCGAGTGTAAACACGGTGTTAATTTCATCAAGGTCATATGATCCACAAGCTCAAATTAATTCAAAGTCAGATCAAAAGTCACTGTAGTTTTATATTGCTCAGATATTAAAGGCACAGGCTCGTCAGCAATGCACGCGCGCGCCAAATTCGTGCCACGAAATACGCAGCTCCATAGCAAAGGCATGGAGCTGCGTAATTCGCAGCACGAATTTGGCACGCGCGCGCATTGCGGACGAGCCTGTGCCTTTAAACCAAAATTTCTAAATTTAGGTTTCTTATGTTATTACTTTTCCAGAAACACCACTATTAAAAAAATTGGCCATGGGGTAATGAAGATAAGGTCATTTGAAAATTGTTGACCCGACTCGTTCAGGCCAAAAAATGGCAGTCAGTTGGAATTGGTCCCATGAAAACAAACATGAAATTTGAGAAAACAAAGACGTAAATTTCTCACTAATTGAAGAGCATTACCGTTCACATTATGCAACCACTTACAAAGATCAGCTGTGCGATGCCACAATAGTCTGGTCGCAGATGCGCATCAAGCGCTCAGAAAAACATTCACATTACAAAATGCTTTATCAAATTAAGCTATTTTGCTACATCAAACGAAGAGATTCTAATCTTCACATCGGGAAATCTTTGTTGAGTCTTCGCCGAATGAAGCGATTTCTCTTATGTGAACAAGATCCTAGTTGCAAAGGTAATTAGTACATTTCAAATCACTGAAACATTTCCACACATACATATGTACATTGTACAGTTGAAGTCAGAAGTTTACATACATGTACACCACTACCATCATCACCCAAAATGGTAAACAGGACTACCCGAACCATTGCAAGGTGTGCAAGCTTTGTTTTAAGTACTGCAAGCACGTGAGGAATTCCACAAAATCACGACTTTAGTAAAGACTGTTAAAAAAAAGGTGATAACGCAAGTTTAAGCACACCAGTTTTAACACAGTTGTATGTAAACTTCTGACTACAACTATATGCATTTACTAGCTGCTTGCTATAAAAATGACACTTGAGCGCTCTGTATCTTCTCAACTGGTATTTTTGTACACAAGGGTTTTCTAGCTCGTAATTTGCCTTTTTAAACCCCCACTTTATAATCCGTAATGAGAATGCACTTTTAATCACCAGATGTAAAAACACTTCTTCAACTACAGTCTTGATGTTTCTCTTCAATAAAGCATATTTTCCCCGTGTCTAGCAAAAATCTGAAAGTACTTACGCAATGAGAAAATGTTAGAAGCTAAATTGGCCGATAATGGTGTAATCTTGTCTGATGAAATTCTAATGCCAGCAAATCCTTTGCAAGAAAATTATTCACTGACGTTATAAGTGGTAAAATGAGTATTCAAATAACTCAGAAAACAGAATTGTGTAAGGACAAAGTTGCAGGCATAGCATTACACAAGTACAGTATGCTTGCGTAATTCCCCAGAAATGACGACTGCAAGACGAAAAGTGCTTTAGCATGTCTTTATCATTACTCGGTTATTTTGGGAATTATTTGAATATTAAAGGAGCAATTCAGCCTCAATCCCCCAAAACTCATTAAAATCCTCCAACAGGATTACGGGGGATTAAAGGTATATTTTTAAAGTATTTATTTTATTTTAATGAAAAATACTTTGTATTTTAGACATCGGTAACCCTGTGAAAAAATGCCATTTTTTATACAGCCGTTTTTGTGCCTTACCTAAACTTGCCCAAGACTAATCTCTTTTCTTCTGTCCCGGAAAGAAGAGTGAGTGAGTGAGTGAGTGAGTTTGGGGTTTAACGCCATGCCGGCATCAGTGGCCATATTCATGGCGGGATTATGTTAATATATAAAATGCTTGGTTTTAGTTATAGAGGATCCCCCAGACACACGGTACCGTGTCTAAATGGTCCCACAAGGTCGGCCGTTTCCCTTGCAGTTTAAGGGCCCGGGCCCCGCCGGTATTTTTACAGGTCCGCTAACCTCCCGGAAAGAAGAAAACAGCTTAGACAGGCCACTAGTCCAGAGGGCGCGCTGTACACTGTGCACTACAGACCAAACACGGAAGGTCAAACTTGGGCAAGTCTACGCCTTACAGAGAGTTGAATTATTGGCGGACCGCCAATAATTTGAAATATTGACAGTAATTGTTCGATAACTAAATGTTGGTCGATTTTTTTTTCCCCGTTAACCCCAACACTCCTTAATCCTCCAAAATCAATATGATTTTACATACACCCTAGGGAGTTAGGGTTATATGTCTCATTTGAAAGCGATACCTTTTATAATTCTAGAAAAATATCAATTCAGGAAAACAATTTTTTTCTTTCGAGGTGCCACACCTAAAACGCACGGACAATACATCTTTAAAGTCTTGGTCTGAATTTACAGGGCATGTGCACACAGTAGTTTTGGCAGAATTGACTTGCAAGCTTGAGCACAATTTCAACTCTAGGTGTTATAAATAATTCAACCTTTCAATTTACAAGAGCTCCAGTCCAAAGATCTAATTCTCCAAGAAACATTTCAATCTTATAAAGCCTGTCAAACACCTAAGGCAATTACACAACAGAGAATCAAAAAGACTGGAAAATACAGACTGGAAAATACACATGTTGCATAAATCCTGTTGGAACGAACTGCCAACAGCATGCATCAGGTTACATGTAAAGTAGTCAGCAACTGGAAAATACATGGTGTTTGAATCCTTTGTACAACCTGGTGGAACAAATTACCAAACTATAAAATGCCAATACACGTGTACATGTAGTGTATGCACATTATTAATATTATTATTATTTATTATTATTATTTCTTTCTGGTATTCATACCAAGGATTTCTCATTGCACTGTCACTCGCAAGCGTGAGGAAACCCATGAAGAATTGGAATTAGAAATGGCCAGAGACACTGGGGAATCCCCTTGCTTTTCACAAAATAATGCTCTGGGATCCTTAGAGTGCGTTACTATTACCTAACACACTGGACCAACGGCTTTACATCCCTTCCGAAGGATGGAGCAAGTGTGGTTGAGTGCCTTACCCAAGGGCACAGGTACCGCAGCCGGATTCGAACCCGCAACCCCAAATTATGATGCATGTACATCATAATAAAGACATGCACCCGCCCCCCAACCTCACCTAAACTTTGACACTTATGAGTGACAGTGTATAACAACAACAGATCTTGTAAGAATGAGCAAGCTGGGCCTAATTTCATGGCACAGCTATCGACAATCTCGGACAACATAGCTGGGACAGTTGAAGTATGTACCCCCGTTTCCCCGTTCAATGTTGACGCCGACTGCAGCAGAATTCGGTTGCGTGCACCCCAGTGACCCAACATGGCACGGGGTTTAGCTGGGGTTTCCCAAGCTGACCAAGATTGTAGCTAACATATCATAGAGACCGTAACCATAAGCATAGCAAAATGTGCCTTAACTTCAGAAGCAAATTTTGTTTAAGATATATGCAACAATAAGGAATTCTAAGCATGCACTGCAAAAAATGTGGTGTTAAATTAACCAGAGGTATTGTTTTATATAGATACAGTAAAATCGCGTTAAGTCGAAACCGGATAACTCGAAACTCCGTTTACCTCGAAGTGATCGCACATTCCCGACATAAGAATAGAATTTTGTGCACACGAATACTCCCGTAACTCGAACTTCCAACACGAGTAACTCCGTTTAGCTCGAAATTTTTTTCAGCTAGTCCCAAAAGAAACCGCTTCTGACACGATCACAAAGAAGTGTGAAAAGCTCTTCATGTGTCACAACTGTCAATTTCAACTTCTCTTTTCATCGAGCAAGTCAAGAAATGCAAACATGCACGCAATCGAACTCGTAACTGCAATGAATCGGGCCTTCCTGGAACGCCTGAATAGTACCGGGGCCAATTGATGTCCGTGCGTGGTTTGGCACATTTCGCACGTGTGGTAGCATTCAACAGCCACGAACAGCATACCCACTGCCATTGATGCAATGATCGATTCCGCAAGCGGCACGCCATGCGTGGTTTCGTTTGTGCCCGATTGATACCGCCGGGCCGACTAAAACATGAAAGTTGCCGCTTGCCTTGCAAGCAGTGCCAGTGGACAATAGTGCGCCCTCTATTGACACAGAAAAGCACCGACACGTAAACTGCGTGTCGTGCACGTGTACGTTATGCCTACGCTCGCCGAGAATCCCAAAAGACACAAAACACTTGGTACGTTGGATTTTTTAAGCTTTAATTTTTGTAGAAAATACAATCACAGAAAATACACCTTCAATAAATACAAGAAATCATGTGAAACCTGCTGATTTTCTAGCTTGGAAAAGACTTAAAAAGGGCTAAATATCGAGTCCAAGCCATACACATTTATGGCTAGCGATACGGTGCACATATTTCGAGCGTTGGAACTCGAATGGAAGGAGCAAATCGGGACCTCCGTTTAACTCGAACTCTGGATACCTCAAAGTTTTCGTACATTCCCTTGAGTTTCGACTTAACGAGATTTTACTGTACCAAGTCTGGTGTTAACATTTAACACAATGGGTTATGGTTTTTATTCCTAAATTGGAATAAATGCACTATTTTTAACACCTTACATGTAGGTGTTAAAACTAATACTTGTTGTGTTAAAACTTAACACCAGGATTAGTATCTATATAAGACAACACCACTGGTTTTAATTTAACACCACAGTTTTTGCAGTGTGTTACAGCCGTGAAAATAGATGTATCATAAGCACAATTGCCCCCACATCTGGTAATTTGGATGCGGACTACATGTACATGTATTAGTGGTTTTTTTACAAATATCCTCAAAAATATACGGATTGAGAGTGCAATTTGCCGGGGAAAAAGGTCAGATGCAGAGGTCGAACACATTGTTTATTGCCATTAGCTTCCTAGGTTTTTTTTATTACGTTGTTTACCGCGCCACTCTGATGTTTTGTTCCACTCTGATCATTAACAACAGGAAATATGCTTTCAAGCTATTAACTGAAGTTCCTGCCTCAACGCAACTACAGTAAGGCAGTTTGCAATGAAGAACGAACAAAAACGTGCATCAGCGAAGTTATAAACAACGATAAAAAACATTTCTTATATATTTATCAAATTACTTGATGCTTTTTATTTTAAAAGGCTCGTTTAAACCCTTGTGACATTTACTCATAAATTCAGTCTGGAAAATTTCTATGTCTGTAGTACATGTACATGTACAAATAGAGGAAGTGCAATGTACGAATACCTGCATTGGAGTATTTTCTTTATTTGATTTGTAAGGTGGCATGGACGTAAACAAAGAAATAGATATGATGAAAAAAAAAATTTCATTTCAAGATGGGTATAGAAGAATTTCAAATTGCCATCGAAAACATGGGTCTTGATTACTGCTTTCTTTTGTGATAAATTTTGCAAATGAATAGACATGTAACGTAATACAATAGCTCAGTTTCAGAAATGAGGCTGTCTGCAGTGCTATTTTGAAATAAATCAATACAGAATCATTTTGTATGAGTTCACAAAGTATGAAAGGTTAACTTTATGGATGAATTAATTTGAAAGAAATGTGGGCAAAAAACTCTGTTTGCTAGGATAGGGCGACAATTTGTGTGTAAAAAAGCTATATTAGGGCGACACTCTCAATAGGGCGACAATTTGGTGTCGCCCTAATATTTTTGAGATTAAAAAAAAAATTTTAGGTCAAAAATCATTTTTTTTAAATCGAGAACCATTTTTATTAGGTCTAGAACCGTCTCTCTTAGGTCTGTAACCATTTTTAGAAGCTTTGGATAGAGAAATTTTGTGTCAATTTGAGTGATTCTTCCCGAAATTTTGGTGGTCCCCGGGGAGAGTCTTCCTGAAATGTTGCCCTATTGCCGCATCCAGAGTTCTTTAAATTATTATTATTATTATTTCTTTTTGGTATTTATACCAAGGATTCCTCAATAGTGCTCATTGCACTGTCACTCGCAAGCGTGAGGAAACCCATGAAGAATTAGAATTATAAATGGCCAGAGACACTGGGGAACCCCTTGCTTTTCACGAAAGAATGCTCTGGGATCTTTAGAGTGCGTTACCATTACCTAACACAATGGACCAACGGCTTTACATCCCTTCCAAAGGATGGAGCAAGTGTGGTTGAGTGCCTTGCCCAAGGGCATAGGTACCGTAGCTGGATTCGAACCTGCAACCCCAAGTTTTCACCCATTATTGCGAGTCAATGACCCAAACCACTCAGCCACGGTACCATGAGCTTGCATTCATGATTCCCCATCCTGAGATCTCAGGGAATTTCCACTCTGCAAAGCGACGTGACAATACCCTGAGGAAATACACGCAAATCTGCGGAGCGAGCCGGCTGTTGTCTTGAGCCAACTCACGCCCGAGTAATTTTTATGTAATTTAATCAATTCGGTCATGTTATGCCGAAAAGAAACAATTTCTATACTTTCCAGAAATTGTATTGGGTTCCGTTCCTTATGACTGTCCCATTCCTACCAAACTTTCAAACGACGAACTTTATACTCCGCAGTTTTTCAAATTAATAACAGGGATGCATGCTGACGAATGTAATGGAACGGATTCCCCAGTATTCTTTAAATAGCAGCCAATCGCCGACGCGGACAACAGCCAGCATTACCGAGTACATGTATCACATGCATGCACGGTGTTTACAATCTGCGCGCGTTACATTTGAATGCCTGCAATCGTGCTGCATAATGCACTGCAAGCGTCCCGATTGGTCCAGCAGAGGCAAAAAGATTTCTGTCGCTAGTCCCACCGCCAAATGGGGCCTTTTTCAGCAGGGCCACTGTACGCAGGAGTTAGGGAGTGCTTTAAAGGGGCACTGTTGCAAGAGGATGATGATTCCCTATCATCATAGAGAATCTGGAAGCAATAAACAACAATTTGGCTCCACCGGGATTCGAACCACAGACGTTCTGCTTAACATGCAGATGCCCTACCAACTGTGAGCTACATGTATGAAGCCAACTGGTGGTCTGTGACCCTGTTCTCACTAGAGAAATCACTTCGTTCGACAAAGATTAGTAAATCACATCTCACTTAACAAAGATCGAATGAAGAGTGGTACCGTTCACATTAGGCAGTTGCTAACGAAGATTGAATAAAGCTGTGGAAGGCCACTATGCCTGGCCACACATGCGCATTGAGTGTCAAGTGTCAAGCTTGCTGCACTGTGTGGTTTTCGAGTGGTGCATCAAAAAACAATGCATGCTAGGCGCTTGACGCATGACGCACTTGTGCAACCAGGCCTGCCAATTCGCTTCGTCGAACAAAGGGTGCATTAACATTACAGATTTGCTTCATCGAATGAAGCAAACAAAACTATTTTGCTTCGTGGATCAACGAAGAGATTCTTATCATCAGCGTGCATTCACATCAGGAAAACTCTTCGTCAAATCATCATCAAAGAAAGACATTTCCCTGCAGGGTCCATTTGTTCCTTACTGATTGGGATTGGCTATCGCCCTGCCCAAACGCAGCATTACTGCTAAAAAATACCATGGCAAGAATGTCCAGCTGTATCTATAGCCTCAATCTTACCTTGGTATGGTATATATTAATTTCGGCCACTACATCTACTGTATGTATTTGTACAGTGTATGTACATGTGTATGTGTCCGCTGTACAATGACACAGTCAAAAACAAAAGGCATGTTCCCATTGGACTTTCTTTTCCGCTGCCTGGCAGAAAGTTACCGCGACCTTCGGTAACATTCCTTAAATCTTAAATCTTCCTATGCGTTCCCATTTGCAATTGCTTTCAGTGCCCATGCGGAAAGCTACATGTACCGCGACATTGCAGTAAACTTTTGCCTTGCAGGCCCATGGCTTACTGCAGGGTCGTGTTCATTTTACAGGGCGAAACTGTTCCTATTGGACTTTTCGAGGGCCCTGTAAAACTCCCCCGGCTGAGCGGAAAGTTTTCTGCGGCCTCTCTCGCCCTGAAAGTTTTACAACGTGGTCGCGTTAACTTTCAATACAGGGATGCTAATCCTCCGTGCGTCCCCATTGGACTAAATTTTGTTACTCTCCCGCACAACAACGGGAGTTTGACCAAAAATAGTCCAATGGGAACACCACTAAACATTCATTGCAACGACATTGCTCAGTGATTTTAAGTGTACACGTAGAGCCATTACCCAGGCAACTAACAAAATGTGACATACATGTACATGTATTTACTTTGGCAGTCTCTTGCTTTAAAAAGCTCAGAGTCTGGCAGTTGGAGAAAACTGCACCACTCATTCAATCACTGTCTGGCCCTGATTCCTTACACACTTTTATTAGATTGTGACTCGCTGACAATTCATGAGCAGGGCATGTACAGGAAGCCATGGATTGTTAATGTTGTTATCCCCCTCGATCAAATATAATAAGTGCAGAATGTCCGAGGAAGATGCATCTTGTGCCCTGCTGCTAAGCTTTGCAGATGAAGGAAGAGGCTTGGGGTATTTTAAAATAACATGAAATATCTGTCAGCCAGAGTTTCAAAATTTGAAGTGACTTGAAATATTGGACAGTATGTATCTCTACAAATTTTTAACCAGCGTCCTGTGGTAGCCCACAGGACTAGTCGGATCAGTATTTCACTATTCGTCCTCAATTTTTACTCGTCCTCCTCAATTTTTACTCGTCCGCGCCACCACTGTTGATTATGTATTTCCGTCTTCATTCAAGTTCACAGTATGAGTTTGTATCAAGGTATTAGTTGAGAAGTTGATCAGAATATTTTCTTTAAGTTGACTCATCAAGCATTGATAAGTGCAGATTTGATGGAATTTTTAGGATTTTGTGAGGAAACACACATTTTCCAGCCTGTCTTATATGGTTTGTACACATGATGAAGCCATGATCAACTTCTCTTTCTTTCCGAACATTTGTTTTCTTGAATGAAAGATCGTATTATGATTTACCACAGAGTATTGGCCCACTAGCCCATTGGACTACCAGCACAATGCAGCTAGTAGTCCACCGGCTAAAACCACTAGTCTCGGACTAGCGGACTAGTGCTAATTTCGACCCCTGCCATACCTTTTGAGAAGTGGCAATTTTATACAGAACTTTTCAGCAGGGGCATTAAAGGAGCATTTTTAGATTTTTCCAGAAAATGAATTTCGTTTTAACCTGAGATTAATATAAAATATCTCCCCAAAATACTATCTATGGAAAGATGGAGGTTCAAAAATGTGATCTGGACATTCTCCTTTATAATTGTTTCAGTGTTATAATGCATTGGTGTTATGACTTTCTAAAACAACAATTCCAGAATCTTTTTCATATGTGGCACTGTCTTTACATGCGTGGCACTATCTTAAAAACTGGCGACACCAGAACGACACTGGCCGATCTTTGAGAATCGGGACTGTTATTTTGAAAACTTAAAATGTCTGTGCCGAACCTTAAATTGTTAAATTCTGAAGTCAAAATATACATTTTACTTCAATTCGGGCATTTCACAATACATTGCGCTACCAAAAGTTAATGTCATAGAGGACATATTCTGACTGTGCGGTTAAAATCAGTCCAATGTTAAAATCAGACAATCCCGATTTGATTTGAAAACAAATATCACCAGACATAAATTCTCTCTCGTGACAAAAGAACCACAGAGAATTCATGGCAAAAAATACTTCATTCTGATTCGCACGGCCGACCAAAAACAGCTCTCGATACGGTACGGTCCCGATCCCCCAGTGCTGGTCCACGTACGAGCGCCGGAACGTGCCTAGTCTGATTTCCGAACCAAAATATTCCCGACTTAGGTGGGGCGGTAACCAGTCCAACTCATGCCGATCACCTTTTGTTAACTTGAACGTCATTGGCCAGAATTTACTAGCAACAGGTCATATTATTTTTATCAGCCAATCAGCATGCGAACACGAGTTGGCCTCTTACTCTGAAAGGGAAATTCCCTGCACGTGAAATTCCCTGCACGTACGTACACATGGTACAGGAAGTATTCGGAGGTGGTCGGATGTACCCAAAGGTACCCGGAAGTAGATGTTGTTGCTAACGTGTAGTTGGTGCGTTGACGGTGGCTCCGGAGCTACGTACCGGTAGTATTAAAATAACAAGCCGGAGGTAGGTTGTAGCATGTACTACACGGTCACAAACAAAATTCTACCTCCGGGTTACTCCAACCTCCGGGTTTCAACCACACCGCATGGTACATGTACATGTATATAGCTGGGTTGTCGATCGTAATTTTTGTGATCGTTTTTTTCGGGCATCACAGCGACCGTGTTTTGCTTGATCGTCATTTTTATGGAAAATATCGCCAACTCCCATGGATAAAGTGCAAAAATGTATTTGAGAAATGAGAATATTTCGTGAGGACCGGCGCGGCGGCCGTGTCGCGTCAAGCCTGCCAGGTGGGCTGCCACTCTGGCTGTATGCAGCACGCTGGTAAATGGACCACGAACCCGGAAGACCGAGGCCTAGGGCCAAGGCCACATGAATGGGTGCGGTATAGAAAAGAATTGAGTACATGTACATGGCTTCAAACCTTGTGTGCAAAACATGAGGCAGACTGAAATTTTTTTTAGGAAGTGTTTCCACACAAAATATTAAAATTTTCTCACTCAAATTTCAAGTTTTTCCATCAAATCTGCACTTACCGATGCTTTATTATATTACATTTATTTAGTACTAGTCTTTTAAAGATTTTTTTCAACAAAAAAATTCATCTGCACAAAAACAATCTTAAAAAATTCATAACAAGCCCTTCAAGTTCAGGACCTCAGGATAGCTCTAAAATGCACCAGAAAGCTTGTAAAGTCACAAACCCCACGCCATGGCTTCGCAGTTGGGCCCCACACATTTTCAAACAACCTGGGGAGAACCCTGCTTCCAGTCAGAGGTTGTGGGTTCAAGCCCCACTTCAACCAACGTGTCTTTGTCCCTGGGCAAGGCACTTAATCCCAGTTGCCTCTTCAACCCAAGCGATATTTGGGAAGCTGTTAAGGGGAATGCCACAATCTAACTGCTGATAGGGTTGAGCGCCTGGCCAGCAGCCACCTAGTTAAAGCGAAATTGTTCTGGTGATTCCCTGATGGCAGCGATAATAATAATGGCAACAGCGCCAGGAGCACCCCGCAGGGTGGACATGTGCGCTATATAAGAATCCACCATTATCATTATTATCATTATTATCAATACCATGTTCACTGTAAGAGAGAATGACAAAGCAACCAGACTGTTGGTTGCTAGGCAATGGTGTGCACCACGTAGCAACAACAGCATAGTATGTGACTTTCTAAACTGCACCTCCATTCGAGTGTAAAGAATTTGGGGCGCCAGCCACAGTGCAAAAGTTACATGCAAAAGGCCAATTTTCCTGATTGCGTGCAAGGAAATCTGAAGAACTACTGTATAATAATCTGCAGTGCATGTTTTGTACAAAGGTAATGATTACTGATTCAAACCTACCTTTTTCAGACACTTTCTCCGATGATCTGTTGGCAGCGCTCCCGTCGTCTTGATTTTCAGTACTGGAAATCTGGATGCAAACAAACAAATGGCACAATAATTTCGGCAAGACATCTACACATCAGGGTAAATGGATCCCTCAAGATCCGATCAGTAACCACGAGCAACCGCAATGAATCTTAGTCTATTCATGGAACTTTCATCTCGATAAGAGCTCTGTAACCATTTGCCTTCGGGTAATGCACTTTCCACACTTTAAAGCATCGACCTGCAACTGAAAGCAACTCAACTCATCAGTTGCTTTCGATGTGCGCCTCACGTGATCAGACGCACTCGTTCGACTGACACCAACCAGTTGCAATTACGTGTACATCAACGAAACTTACCGCAACTAGTTGCCAGAAAGTAGAATAAGAGCAACTCGCGGCAACTGGAATTTTTCCAGTTGCCACAAGTTGCAAGTGCATATATGTACGTACATCAACCTTTTTAAGCAACTGATCAGTTGCTTCCAGTTGCAAGGTTGATATACATGTACGTACATGTACAATGTAGGCTTTACAGTGGGGCCGTCCATAAAGTATGTACGCACAACTGAAATGCCAATTTTAGCGTACACAAAATTTGGCAAAATTTGTGACGTCATCTATTGACTTTAACACATTGGCGTGAAAACTCCCTCCCTCCTCATGCGTTCATACTTTACACATACACAACTTGAAATATTCGCTCCACTTTTCCTGATGATACAAGATTGTACACTAAAACCGAATGGTTTCCCTGTACTTTTTAGCAATGGGCATTTCAGATTACCAGCAAATGTTTAGACCCAGTTATTTATTATTATGATCATATTTCTGACAATCTATCAAGGGTCGTGGTAAAGACTATACAATCCATAAAAACCACTCCCTGGATAAAAACACCTAAAATAAATATACAAACATAAGGATGGAAAAAAACGATCAAACTTAAAACAGTAAGTATCACAAAAACGTGATAAAAATTTAGTTTTTAGTAAAATCCACGAAAAAGAGAGATATTCTAAAACTAAAGAAATGTATATATACAACATGAAAACACAATCGGATTAAAAATTAAAATGTAAAAATTAAAAAGTAAAAATCACTGACCCAACATAAAAAATGGGAGTATACGCACAAGCACAAAAAGACGAAAGTATATAAGAAAAAAACATTTGAAGGGATTTAAAATTATAGGGAAACATTAAAATAATAAAAACAATTATAAATAATTAAAACTGATAAAACATAAATCAAATTATATTCTAATTAGACAGTTAAAAAATCAAAAAGGTTTTTTTAAAACACATTTAATGATGAGCTTTGTACAATGCACTCAGGCAGACTATTCCACTCGTTTGCTGTTCAGACGAAATAAGAGTTGTAGCAAATGGAATACTGAGCTTTTCACTATGGTCATTTCTTCCAATTCTAGTAGCATGGGGAAATTTTTGAAGTCAGTTAACATATTACCTTTAAGCATTTTAAAACACATGTTAAGACATCAAACCTCACAGCACGTCTACATTCGATTCGCCTTTGCCGAAACGAACTTAGCAATTTCCAAAAACGCAAAAGGTGACTTGAAAAAAGTCTTTTTTAAGTCACCTTTTGGGTAGGGTTGAACCCCCTTGTGGTGTACATGTAAACGCTAACCGAATACAAATTCGGCAATTTGAGCATCCTTGCCTTGGGTGGTAGAATAATTGTTGAATCCAGCGCCAGTTATGCAACACCTAACAGCTCACACATGCGACGTTTGCGGTTTCTGAAAGCGGGTTTAAGCTAAATCGAGGCGTAGTGTAAATGCGGCAAATGTTCAGTTTTGTGATCGCAATAAAAATACAGGGTCTGTATCCACCTTTGTGTAAACACGGCGTTAATCTATTGTGCATGACTTGTCAAATGAATGATGATTACTACATTTCTATAGCGCACATTCCATATGAGCATGTTCACATGCGCTGTACATTATTATGAGTTTACAGAAGCTTACAAGTATCTTCCACCTAAACATCGAGATACATATGTGGGGAGCGCCATTGGCAGCCGACGGCCAGAGACACTGGGGAATCCACTTATACTCTTCACGAAAGAGTGCCTCTGGGATATTTAACCTCAACACACTGGACCAACGGCTTTACATCCCTTCCTAAGGATGGATCAATTAAGGTTAGATGCCTTGCTCAAGGGCACAGGTACCAAAGCCGGGTATCGACCCTGCAACTCCAAGTTTTCACCCAAGTATTGCGAGTCAATGACCCAAACCATTCGGCCACATTGAGATAATGATGATGACACCTTATACAGAGTGCAAATCCACCATGCAAGATGCTCATTAGTGGCAGTGACATTCATCATCATCTCTGGTCATTTGCCTGTTATCCTGAAGCCTTCTCAGCTCCCTTAGGAGTATACAACCCCATCACTGTCATTTAGGTGTTCATGGGCTAATCACATCCTTTCAAATAAATCTCCATAATAGGATGATAAAGAAATTAATGTTAAATTGGTAATCTTGTGTTTACCAAGGCTTGGAAACTAATCATCACAACCAATTTTGTTGGGGAAAAGGTTTGGAAAGATCTTTCTAAAACCGGCCGTACACCTTGCGTTTCGTCCGTGATCCGATCACGATAGCTCATGTTGTGCAGTCGCATCACAAGGTGTACGGGTTTTGCGATGAGAGGTGTCTTACAAGTGCCTCCATAGGTCTCCACAGACCTCTCTTCACGATAGGCCATCAGTGTAGCGAAATTGGTTGGCATGGATTTGCCCCACTGCATTGTTGGAAAAAGAGTGGCAAGCACGAGATTGTTGTGATGCTCCGACGGGATGCCCAGATAGCTCAGTTGGTAGAGCAGTTGGCCATGTATGCCAAGGACCTGGGTTTGAATCCCAGTCGGGGCACTGCAATTTTCTCGTGTTTTTAAATTCATCTCCAATTGTCAATCCTATCATATACTTTCAATATACATATATTGATATCATAGTCTTGATAACATTTGAGAAAATTGTTTCACAATGTAAGGGAGGACTGCGTGGCATTTTTCAATTCCTACATATAAATCTCAGGTCTTTTGACCAGTTCCTTTCTGGAAAAAGTAGCTGCTAGTTTTACCCACGCTATAGAAACCTGTACTTTATCAATCAAATGACATTATGAGAAAAATTTGTTACATTTTGAGAAAAATTTGTTACATTTTGAGAAAAATTTGTTACATTTTGAGAAAAATTTGTTACATTTTGAGAAAAATTTGTTACATTTTGAGCAAAATTTGTTACATTTTGAGAAAAATTTGTTACATTTTGAGCAAAATTTGTTACATTTTGAGAAAAATTTGTTGCATTTTTTGAAAAATTTGTTAGCAAAAGTTTCAAAATGTCACACTTGCATTCAGAAGATCGCACAAGTTTATTAAATTGTTCTCGTTATGTTTTGGGTAGTATCAACAGATAAAGGTGTTCTATTCACGAGGCCATACACAGTACACCGAGGATAATCGTTTTCTAAAGCCCGGTAATAGGCAGCCGAAGTGTGACGTGAGTTGCCATGGCAATTGGCTCTAAACTATCATGGCCGTCGGAAAAAGTACCATTGCAAAAGCACAGGGACATGGTTCAGTGATTAGTTAGTTTAGAGCCAATTGCCAAGGCAACCAACCAAAGATGACGTATTCACTTTGACAGTCTGTTATATAAAATCAACTCCTGAAGTGTCACAACGTAAGGGGCACACTGTGTCCCATTTTCATGGAATGACCCACTACCGTATGTTGTTTTTACACCAAATGGCAAAACAAGATATCAAAATCTAAGCTCCTAATACATGCAGTGTACACTGCCTTTACAAAAATGTATGTATGTAAAGTACATGTTCGACTTACCAATGTGAAACCCGACAGTGTATCCAAACATTACCAATGCACTGATTTTGCACTAAAGAGTTAATGCAGCTACATGTATACAGTATAGAACTTCGCTTCCTTCATAGATCATGCATGAAGTCGATATGAATGATCCCTGGCACTGATGCACGCATGTCACGTATCTACCACGGTACTTACATTGCACATGTACATACATACCGCCTGTGGCAACCAAGTCAGTTATATCGTCTGTAACCCAAATACACAAAATTAGCCATCCGACTGACCGAGGTATTAGCTCTTACTGTGACTGAGCACGATCGGTTTAAGTTACTGACTGCAAAAGCCACTTAATGTAGCCCAGCGGTTTGCAGGTAACAACCACCCTGATGGGCAACGATCACGGAGAATCTGCCTCTAGGTTACCATGACAACTCATTTAGTCTGAGGTTTTTACTGGCAAGCACACTCAAACATAACGTCAGTGACTGACTGACTGTTCAGGGCAAGATGCCGCAGGAGACAAATGGAATAATTAATATCAATGATTCTACTGATTTTAAAATGACAATATGTATCTCTAGCCAGGTGAGCAACGAAATAATCCCAATGAGTGGGTAAATAGACTGCCTTAGTATATGGGTGATTCCATAAATTTGGGCCCCAATGGCATGAATGGGTACCGGTAGATTGTACTTTCATGTTGAATTGTCAAGTTACTTCAGTCCACATGTTATTGTGAAATAGGGTTTTTATTAAATGTAATAATAGTAGAGGACGTGTTTTACACATTTCGGTCAATTTCAGAGAATTTGATACATGTAGTTGCGTTTTGGTGTAATTGCAAGTTTTCTATTTTTATGCTAATGAGAATTTCCATATTCATGAGCAAGAGGTGATCTCATCCCAGGACAACAGAGGAATTCTCCATAGACTTTTTTACAAAAAGTTGATGTCATTTTCAGTGGCTTCTTGATATCATGAACTATATAAGTTTACTGAGTTTGTTTAGTATGTCATTTGCAACAATCCTAACAAGTTTGTTTGGGTCAAAAATGAATCAGTGGGCTACTGTTACTTTTGAAATGTTTTTTCACTGTGGGTTCCCTTCATGACCAGCAACAAACAGCGCCCTCGCCTAACAAGACATTTTTGAAGTAGAGAAAATTTCACTTTTTTCTGAAATTAAAACAAATTTAAGTTTGCCCCTTTGTCTGCAACACTTTGATCTTTTGATTTCTGTATAAAAACAGCTGGTTGATAATTTTCACAGCACAAAACCTTTAAGTTTTCCTTGTGTCACCAACATCAATTTGTACTAAACAAAACCTTCAAAATTGGTATCACGAATATGCGTTGTCCTAATTCTGACAAAAAAATTTCACTTTTTAGGCAATAATTTCTGACAGTTTAAATATTTTTCTTGTTTTCGGTGGGTTAGCTTGGTTATTTGTAAACTGAAATGATTGATAACGCATTGCTTTTGACAATAAAACCCACATTTGATGAACAATTTGATATTTTCGTAATACAAAAGATTTGGTGTCCCCTCTTACGGGTGAAACATGTGTACGTAACTTTTAAGTGTTCTGGCCACACCAACTGCCACAACTTTTCAATTTCCATGTTTAATGTAAGCCTGTACTTAGTTTCAAATCACTTAAATGTTCGGACATGGAAATTTAGGCAAACAATACGGGTGAAACATGTGTACGTAACTTTTAAGTGTTCTGGCCACACCAACTGCCACAACTTTCAATTTCCATGTTGTAAGCCTGTACTTAGTTTCAAATCACTTAAATGTTCGGACATGGAAATTTAGGCAAACAATATACATATGGTCATTCTGATTTTCGTCGGACCACTTTGGTGTCCCCCTAATAATTACGTCGTGAAACTTTACAGTTACTATAACAATGTTTGCCGAGCTTAACATACGGACTTTTCCAGCAGAAATTTATTTTCGTGGAGCCTTTTAAACAAACGGCACATAAACTTGTTTCAGAATTTGAAAATTTAGGCAAAACAACTTTGGTGTCCCCAAAAACTCCTTACACGTAACACATTTATTTTTGTGCCATAAAAGTGTAATGAAAACACTGACAGATTAATCAATTAAGTTTTCAGCTTGGAATTGACTACATGTACCGGTACATCTTCCAAAATAAACACATAAAGGGTATGAAACAAATATTACACTGGTTCTCATGAGAAAAAGGCATTTTGGTGTCCCCCCTTATGTGAGAAACCAATAATTTTTCCATGAATTGCATGTCACAAGTTGGTACCCTAATTTATGGAATCACCCATATATACACACGTACATTTTTTTTCGTAGGAGGGATATGACCACTGAGAAATCTCTCTGCTTCTGATTGGTGCACTGAATATAAATATTCATGCTCACCATACAGCTCCCTCTTGGAGTTATTTGAATAGACTATGTAAGTTGACCTATGTAAAGTACGAGACCGCGCGAGACCACGGTTATTTTCGGGCACAAGACCCTATCTCTTCAACGCACATCGCGAGCGAAATTCTTGGATTATTTTGTTTACGCAGGTTTTTGTAAACTCAGACGGCCCAAACTCGTATCTCTAAATAAAATCTTGCATTCCAATTGATGAAGTGGGGTATATAATCAAAAATAAGCAATCGAAATGTAAAAATTTACGATCTTTTCTGAGCCGACAAGTCAATCTTTGAAGATCGTAAACTACATGCAGCAAAAGATATGCAACATGCACAGCAGCCGACGTACGTAGGCCTACAGTGTACCGGTACATACAGACCTCGCTAGCGATAGCCGAAACGCCATCTACCAAAAGTAGAGCTTGCAGACTTTTTTTTAGAGTGCCCAACTTCGAAGCATTCATTTTCACATGAATCCACACTTGGGTCATCCATTCCAAATTGGATGAAGAATATGCTAGCAGAGAAATTTATTCAGGTCACAAAATTTTAATAAATTTGTATCGTTTTTAGAGATAATTATGCATGTATTATATATTGTAAAAAAAACATTTTAGTTACCTGAATCATTTTCGGGTCGGTTGTATACTTAAGATTGGACAAACAAATTTATATACAAAAAACAAAATCTCGCCCGTGTTATAGGAATAGGCGTTTTAGTCTTGTTGTGCCCGGAAGCTCAGATTTGACCTTTGCCGCGAGACTTACATAGTCTATTGAGGGAATAAGATTGAGGTCGATAGGGATCTAGACGCCGATAATGGTCCAAGCAGGCTGAATTTGTGTAAGGCAGTAAAATTCCCTGAAATTCTTCAACATTACCATTCTGACATTTTGTGTGCAATCTTGAATCCTTGTTTCTGATTGGTGGATCCATGGCAACAACAGAGTGACACTATGTATCCCTTTTGTCACACTCAAGTGCATTCAGTATGCATGATTCTTTGCCCGCACTTTCCGGCTCTCGCGCGCGCGCGCGTGTGTGTGTGTGTGTACGTACGTCAAGTTTCTTGAAGATAAATTTGTTATAAATCCCACTCGCGCTCGTGAAATACGGCAGGATGCAAACTTGTGTCTGCTTCCCATATACAGGGTGTATCAAAAAAAAGGAAACCCAACTTAAAATAGTCACTGTGGCAAAACTATACACTTTACAGCAGAAACCATGGTATCATCTAAAAGTAGACGACAAATGCTTTCCGACGATACTTCATTCATACATTTTCGGTTACGCATCGCTGAGCAGCAGTGTGTTGGAATTTGGGTCAATTTTTGGAGGTGGCTCACTCTGATATGCAACAAAATTAACACTGACTCGTGTTTTTTTCTCTGAAATTTTATTCAAGAAATTCCCAAACACGTTTAACTTGTTTCACTGTCCAATGCCCTCCACATGCCCCCCTCCCCTCTCAATTGCTGTCGTACGGCTGCAATGTTTTCTTCAGTTCTTGCGGTCCTCCGCCTCCCCGAGTGCTCCCTGTTACGGTTAAGGCTCATTCCGTGGTCTTGATACTTTTTAACGTTTGACCAGATGGTTTTCTTTGTGGGTGGTTCTCGATCAGGGAAAGTTTCCGCGAACGCATTCTGAGTGGCCTGAAAACTTCTGGTTTCGTGGTAAGTCTTCACCACAAAGATTCTCTGTTCTCTGGTGTAAAAATGTAAGCTGAACCATTGTGATCTCAGGTACACACACTGTCTGAAGGCCTGTCAGAGCTCAAGGCTTATCCACAAGTGGTTGCACAATCAGCAAAGACATTTCCAGTTATGCACCTATCAATTGTTTCCCCCACTCCCCCCCCCCCCACTTTTGCGTGACAAAATCCCCACCCCTGGGGCAACATTTAGGTGACAAAAATCCCCACCCTCGGGTGCAAAACATGCGCAAAAATGCACAGATAATGGACCAAATGCCCCACCCTGGGGCATGAAAAATGTGACCAAACCCCCACCGATGGGGTGGGGTAGCGCAGGGGGAGGGGGGAGGGGGGGGGGAGGGAAACAATTGTCAGGTGCATTACACCCAAATCAATTGCCACGTTGATTTCATTGACTTGGAAAGTGAGCCACGTCGAATAATTGACCTAAATTTCAAAACGCTGGTGCTCAGTGATGCGTAATCGTAAATTAATGTGTGAGGTATCACCGGAAAGCATTTGTTGTCTACTTCTGGATGGTACGGTAACATGGTTATTGCTAGAAAATGTATATCTTTGCCACAGTAGCTAGTTAAAGTTGGGTTTCCTTTTTTTTGATACACCCTGTATACCACTTGGCCTTCAGCCTCGCAATAATTGGCAGATCCAGGGGAAAAAACATGTGAGGGGTGGGGGTGCATGGAAGAGAGAGAGAGGGAAGAACGCACTCCCCTTCCCACAGTCCATGGGAGTAGTCCAGGTAACTTGGACCCTAAATATCACGTTTTTAGGGCAGGAGTTTTGAAAAAAATTCTTGACGATTGCCTGATTAAAGACATCTAAAATTCTCCCAGACTGGCCACTGACCGAGAATTGAGACATTGAACCATTTTCTTCTGCAAAATCCAGACGCGATAGCAGCTCTGCTGAAAAACAATGACTTCCTTACGTAGATGGAGGAACAGCAGTTCAAAGCCAGATTGAAAATACCCTGATGTCCCAAGGGCTTATAAATAATGTACATATGCATTCGTTCTGTAAACAATCGCCGTCCGGTACAAAATTATTAAATCCTTTTTTTATTCAATCCTTTTTGAAAATTCAAAGCTTTGTAAGCAAATCATCAAAATCTGAATAATGATGATCAACAAAAGCTAATGCACTAAAGCTAAGGTTAACTTGATTCAAAGGTTGTAATTCCGACAGCAATAGCTGGCAATGATTGTCAATCAACAATTTTGATTTTATTTTTTTAAATACTAACAGTGAATCCACAAATCTTTGCTATTCACAGAAAAGTAATTCAAGTTGTATAGCTTGGTGGTCGAGTGGTTAAGATGTCTGCCTTGTATGCAGGAGGTCGTGGGTTCAAGTCCCACCCGAACACGCTATGAAGTTTTTCATAGTGTCTCGGGAAAACACCGAGTATACAGTGTTAATAATTACGTCGGGTTAGGGCAAAAACAACCTAACTTAACAAGTTGTATTTTTCGCTCATCCAAAATCCTCCAAAACAGAGCCAAATGCTTCGATCTTCCAACATCCTTGACCATCCCTTTCTCTCTCGCGATATACATACTTCTTTTTGAGAAATCCTCTTCTCCATACATGTACCTACATCCAGTGAATGTAGGGATGGGAATTTCAAGTGTCGGTTAAACGGTTAACCGTTCGGCCGACACCAAAAATTGTTGCTGGTGTTTATACATGTAGATGCATTTGCCATGCACACAATACCCCTAGGGCCCATAACACTTCCTTGATGACCAGACTTCGCGAAATTACTGAATTAATTGAGGGCGCTTTTTATGCTCGGGAAAAAAAATGGCTGCCAATAGGAAGAAAAAAAATTGAAATTCTGCTAAAAATCAGAGATTTCACATCCCTGTTAAAATATGCAATGGTTGCCATGATTGCCATCAGCACAAGCTTGTCATAAAGCTCTGGGGCCAATTTCATCAAGCTGTTTAGCAAACAAATGTGCTTAATGCAAAATTTGTTTGCTTTATAAAAATGGGTTAGCAGTCAATATCTTATGTGATGTGTATTCCAATTCACTGGTGTTCTGCTAATCTTGCTAAAAACACAAGTTTTACCATTAAACCAATTTTATGCAGCAAACAAAATTTGAATTATTAAGCAAATTTTTCTGCTAAACAGCTTTATTGGCCCCTGGCACAAGATAATTAAAAGTAAATTGTAGGCCCGTCTATATGAGCCAACATTCGTTGGCCAACAAGGTCCAACATGAAGTTGGAACTTGTTGGGCGCTAGGATGATCCAATATATCTCAACAGCGGTTGGCTGCTGCTGCCTTCAAGTTCATGTGACATGTGTTCTTCTCTGCTATTGGCCTGTTTCCTCCAACAAGCTCCAACAAAGTCGGGCGATAGCTGCATGCTCCAACATGTTCCATCATGGATGATGTTGGACCATCCAACTTGGTCAGCCGACATCGTCGGACACACGTTGGACCTTGTTGGCCAACAAACGTTGTCTCGTGTAGACGGGCCTTAAGGGCTGTTTTGCTAGACCTTACCTCTTCAATCTCAAAAGACTCTTGTTTGTAAGTGAGATGAGTAGCTGTCAGCTCGGGCGTCACAGAGATGACTTTCTTCTCATAAAGACAAGGATCTGCTTGCTTCTTGGCTAACCAATCCCCCGCCGGTTGTGGAGATTCTTCTACGTCTTTGATAGAAAGTTTGGGGATTTGCTTCAAGTCAGCGGCAGGGGCTTCTTGGTGCTGCTGTGCGTGGGGTCCTGGACTGACTTCCTGCTCCTCATCGACTGGTGGAAGCAAGGGCTCCAGGATGACCATGCGGGCATTGCGCAACCGGCGATGATCCTCGAGGGACTTAAAACCACTAGGATCCACTTCCTCGTAATCCCAATCAGAATCGGAGGAATCGCTTATCCCGGAGCTATATAAACCATCATCAAGTGTCTTACTCTCCTGTGCGCAACTCGGAGAGGTGGACTCACTTTGATTGGTTCCAACAGGATCATTTGGAGAAGGTGGTGCATCGGTACTTGCATATTTATCAAAAGGTAGATCGTTGGGAACAACTTTGGTCCTTGAGTTCGCCTCTAGGTGGGCTTCAAGACTATCCTCGAGACTCAATGGGTCCTTGTCAAGGTCCAAGTTTGGCTGAAGCATTACTTGACCATCTGATCTTTGATTTGTAGACCATTCTTGGTTGACAGACGAGGCACTTGGCACCTCTTCAGCAAGTCCTGACAAAGGCTCTTGGACCTCTGGAAGTATACTTGAGATGTGATCTTCTTCGGGAAGGCTGGGGAAGTCTTCGCCATAGTTTGTCTTGCATATAAGGTGCTGAGGTAATGTCGACAGAGAACAGACAGAATTCTGTAGCACAGCTCCGAGACCACGCAGCCCTCCGTGGAGACTGAACCCTATACGAAAGAGAATAGAGTAACACAAAATTAACCACTACAAACCGAGTGCCAATTGTCACTTTGGGGTATTTTGCATTGTAGTGTGGGCTTGAAGGCCCTACATGTACCGGTACATGTATGTATCATTTGGGCTATTTCACAATAAGTGTACACTTTCAGTCTCACTGGCAAATGGGGGTCAAATTTCAAACTTGTCCAACTCACAAAAACTCTGTTGATCTGAAAACTTCAGGATGTATACTAATAATTCCTAAAATATCAGAGCGTGGCATTATGATTAACATGTTTATTTTTTCCAATGAAATAATGATTCGTAATTGGTTGTCTGGAGAGGAAATTTTGTTAAACACAGAATATCACAATATAATGGCCAGACTAAATGTTGAAATGGTAATGCCATGCAATGTCCCGTTAGAAGGAATGGTACTGTTTAATAATTTTACAAACATAACATAAAATATTTCAATCATGGTTGACATGTTAATTACAATTAACTGCTGTCCTGGAGAGGACAAATTTTTAACGGATTTTCCACAACCCTGAATATGATCTTGATAATATTTACTCAAATCTCTCCCACGATCAAATTGTCATATTTATTCCATCAAATGTGTCCTGTAGATGATACAAACATACTTGTGAGTACATATTTCCAAACTATTCCATTCAAGAATACCTTGTCCTGGAGAGGACATTACATATTTTATTTAACGGGAAATCCACTTTATTTTGAAATGTTGATAAAATTAAAAATTTTCGACCGAATTACACCAACCCAAGTTTCACAATATTGTTGAACATATATCCATGATTGATCACCAAATTCACCACAATAATGCATCATCAACAAATTATTCCACTTAAAACTAATGTAAAACTTGAAATGAGACTCCAAAATGGTGTTAAAAGTGCATGTAAATGGAGAAATTCAAAACGAATAACTCGTAGAATTATGTAAAAATATTACCCATCATATAAAATCACCCATAACATGTATTTGCACTGATAAAGTTATCCAGGATGGGTTATACTGTAATTTACTCAAATGACAACTTATTGTGAAATAGCCCATTTGCAAGATGAAACGTTTTACGGATTCCTGGATTAAGGGCATAGGAAATCTGAAGAAGAACGTTGGTAAACTATCAATAGTTAAATTATTTAACGCCATGTGACCTGCTATCGTCTAATCAGGGATCTACTTGGGCATGGGCATTACATGTATATAATTTCAAATGGTCGACCAGACATGACTAACCATCGTTGACTAGACTGCGTTCGGTTAGAAATAGTCAAACTATAGTCACGATGAATTAAACTTATTCTAGTATATAAACTATGGCTAAACGGTCATGTTAAAAGAATGTCACTCGAAAAACATGCTAGAGAGCCGGGTGCAAATATACATGTACATTATGTATATCTACTTAATATCAATGTTCGTTATAAGAGGAATTTCAGAATTTCAATATTTATTTTTATTAACTGAATTCTAACAATCCCTTAACATTTTCTTTTTTTCAATGAAACTAAACTATATGTCTATATACACTGTGAATTCCCTCCATGGTCAGACATAAACAGCGCCCTCGCAGTTCATGTGAAACAATGTGCTTTATTTTTTAACTCTATTTTGTGTTGCATGAAGGTGACCTTAGACTCAAGATTTGGGATTCAAATCGGCCCGAGTCTCAATTTTGACTGATTTGACTCGAGTCTTCAACCTCAAATGACTTTACTTGGATTCAAGTCACTGACAAAAATTGCTAAATTGTCTCAGACTTAAACTTTTTTTACTTGAGTAAAACAAATTGACTTAATGGATGCTAACATGGACTCAATGTTTGTTTTTGTTATATACAAAACTGCAATGCAATATCTGATTTTGTCCATTTAGGAGACAAAACTGTATATCAGGAACAAGAGAGGGGGTACATGATTGATAAACTGTTAAAAACAGCATTATTTTCACTCGTAATTAAAAGCCTGTCGAGAAAACTGCTTTGTAGAAATTTCAGCCACATAGATGCAGTAATACTTCAGAAAACCTGAAAAATCCATGCATGGCTTTTGTGTTGAAAGAATGGTAAAAACGTTTTTTTTAAACCCACCAATTTCACCCCCAAAAGTACCATTTTAAACGGAAAAAAATTGCACTCGCTATGGACAACATTGCACTCGCTATGGACACAAAATTGTATAACTTACAATTATGTCACAATACTGATGTCATTGGCTGAAACAATTGTACAAACTACGCAAATTGCATCTATTTAACTTTGTATGGACAGATGCAATAATTCCCTGAATTTAAGAATGAAACTGATATCAGGCTGAACCGGAAATAATTTCTATGTCAGATACAGGTATCAAAGTATTATTTTTAGAAAATTTTCACAAATAGTCATTTATCAATATCCAAATGTTTGTGTAATTTTAGAAAAAAGGTAGTTTTTTTAAAAACTACTGTTTGATGCTGACGTCAGAACTTTGCAGGCAGATTAATGAAAACAAACAGAAACACAGCGGCATTGCACTCTGTAGTGACGCAAGTTGTGACAGAAATAAACTACGTGTAGATACAGATCAAATTGATTTGTGCATGGATCACAATACAAACAAACAGAGTAGATTTCTGTTTTGTTCTGAAGAAATTCTCATGGATGGCTAGTGTACATGTACCAGTATTTTAAATGTTTGGGCATTACCAACAACAAAATTGCAAAATTGGTGACTGCAAATAACATGATTGTAGTTTTACTTGTTGGGGTAATTCCCAAAATTAGGGGTCCAAAATGTTTAATGTCCCAGTTACGTACGACACTCTCTACTTCAAAAATCACCACTCATGATCACAAATTCTCAGTAATGGACTGTGGCCTGTGATCATAGGGGGCAGCATCGTTTTCTTCAATATTTTGTTCTCTGATTCCTGAAAAATATTGAAAACAAAATATCATAAAGGCTTATAATTTGTTCCATGGTATTGAATAGGAGTTTGGTGTCCCGGGTTACCTACATGTACGCCAATGAAAATTGGCTGTAGAATGAGTCTGCATTAACCTTGGTGCCATATCTATACACAAACATTAAATTTAAGTGCATTTGTTGAAATAAAATAAATTATTTTTTACTGGGAAACCACTTTCAATCACTAAAAACACTTGGAAATCTTAAAAAGCATGTCACACTTTTGGACCCCTTAATTTTGGGAATTACCCGTTGCATAAATGAACACTTTTGCTTCTTGCAATTTTTAATTTTTGTTTGGTGTAATAGATTTTTAATAAACCAAATGTAACGCCAACAGACATTATTTAATAAATACTTATAAACTGATGCACATGTACACTGCCCCTAAAAAGATACGAATGCAACATCTGGGCTGCGTTCCAAACACGCGAACGTTGCCAACGTTCGCCACTGGTTACAGTACTTTTGTGCACTTGTCTATGAAAAGCCGGGTACCAGTTCTTGGCACACGATGAAAACGTTTGCAATGTTCGCGTGTTTGGAACGCAGCCCTGGTTAGGTGCCTACCGGTAATCACCATTGAAATGAAACAACCAAACTTGGGATGAAATTTAGAAAAATTATAAGGGCCTTATCAGGATTTGAACTCGAGACCTCTGACTCATTAGGAAGATGCTCTACCAGCTGAGCTATAAGGCACAGTTTGTATACTCCCTCAGGTTTCTCTATTAAAGTAAAAAGACATGCATACACACACACAGCAGTTGAACAATTTAATATTCAGCAGACTTTGGAGATCTTTTGATGTGTTGTGTCATTTAAAAAGGGTATTATTTTTTTCTTCGATCACACATGTTGTACATGTATGTGCATGCAAACTGTTAAACTAAAACAAATTTTTGATATATTTAACTTCAAGCCTGTGCGGTTTGTGTGTGTCCGAGTTTTTTCCATGTGCGCTAAAACTTACTAGGGCGAGACTAATAATTACAACCAGTCCGGCCTTTGGTCAGGTAAGGGCAAAACAATCCCTAAGTAACATTCATCCCCCGACACTTACATTTCAATTCAAACGAAAGCTCAAAACACATTTGTTTCTTACTGCTTGTGAGTAAATAGGCAAGTGGGCCCATGCTTTGTTGTATTTGTCTAGGTTTGTGCCAGTGTGTTAATTTAACGTATGTTTTAATGTAATTACTGTAATTATTGTAATGCGCATTTGAACATGTACATGGAATTTGCGCAATATAAGTTATTATTATTATTATTATTATTATTACTACATGTAGCTAAATCAATTGCGGTTCCTGCTGCTACATGATTCGAACCGGCCATTTAACACCTGCCAGCTCGGTAGTTGAGCAGTTAAGATGTCTGCCTAGTATGCAGGAGGTTGTTGGTTCAAGTCCCACCCAAGCACACTATGAAGTTTTTCTTATTGTCTCGGGGAAGCACCGAGTATACAGTGTTAATAAGGTTACATCGAGTAAGAGCAAAACAATTCCTAATTAATAGTCATGACCTTTATCATTGGTTCAAGACCACCCACATGACATTCTCTCCACCAATAAGAATACGTATGTCTACAATGCAGGGTTGTACATGTAGTCGAGTCCATCACAAGTCTATCACAAGTCCAGATCCGATAAAATCACAAGTCTGTGACAAGTCCCGGACAAGTCCTGTAACAAGAAACAAAGGATGAACATGCACAAAAGGATGCCTTTTGTTGGAGTTCATTAAGACCCAAGGACTTGGGGTGGACTTGTGAAGGCTTGTATTAAGAACTTGTAATGGACTTGTCTACAACCCTGATACAATGTAGGATATTTATGATACAAAATTTAATGGAAAAAAATTCATATTTTCAAATTATTACGCCCATATTATTAAATTTTCGGCACCACAATTTGAGGTCTGCTGCTGCTTTTAATGCTTTGGTAATGATGACGTCAATTTAAGGCTTTTCACACTGGACAAATCATGGAGAGTTGACACAGGCTGTATACTGTGCATGTGAAGCCCTCTCAATCACAATAATGGTGTAATATGATAGGCTCATATCAGCTGTCAAAACAGACAGCCACACTTAGCAGTGAATTATCAAAGTGCAAAACTGCACTCGCATTTACGCTGTGTCCGCACCGCACTTCTTTTTTGAAGGTTTTACCGAGACAATGGTCAAATAAAAAAAAAGGTCAAATAAAAAAATGGTCAAATTTGACCACTGTCCGTATTTGGACTTTTTTGACACAGGGAAATTTTAACATGACAGCGGGAGAGGTAACCGAGCCACCAATGTAACAATAGACCGATCCAGTAAGCTCCACCCATTTTGGAATTGACCAATCACAGCCTCAGGTTCAGGTAGCCAAAAGGTAGATCGCCATTTGGGCTACCTGAGTCCTCAAATTGACGCAAAAACACCATAAACATAATTTATCAGCGCAGAGGACCCTAGCCGGTTTAAAACGGATTGTATAAGACTATCCAAACCTACTTTTAATCCCTTCATGAATGTGTTTTTGTATAAATCGCTAAAACTCACCAAAATTAGCTTGTCGTTTTGCTATGTTGTGCATTCACTGCGTTCTAGATGTGTGTCGAGATTTTTTCGTTCGATCGCGCGTGTTACGCGTAATGCAGGCGTGTTTTACATGTACGTGCACGCACACGACCGGATACTTAAGTGCACATTTTGCTTTCGAGCGTGCAGTTTCTGTGTGCGTGTTTCAATACGCACTGACCAGGGCGCGGACACTGACGCACGGCGCAGCCACGCGACTCTCCTGCACACATGCCTCACATGTGTGGCATGTTGCCAGGCAATTTCTAAATGGGCGGAGCTTACTGGATCGGTCTATTTCTTTTGTCAATGACGTCCAATATTATCTAGGAATATTGCATTGGTAGCACCAATCAAACTACCAACTGTATCAATAATATTATCTGCTATAAAATATGCCATAATGGTGACCAAAAAGAACAATGCACTGTAAACTTGTCACAATATGCGCTGCACAACATGCAAAACGCATGCATGTGTGGTGTGCAATGTACCGGAGCCCGGATGTACACGTTTCCCAGGGGCTTTTACCGACTTGCTCTGCCCGCACTTATTGTCTTGGGGAAAAGTGTCTTGGGGAAAAGTGTCTTGGGGAAAAGTGTCTTGGGGAAAAGTGTCTTGGGGAAAAGTGTCTTGGGGAAAAGTGTCTTGGGGAAAAGTGTCTTGGGGAAAAGTGTCTTGGGGAAAAGTGTCTTGGGGAAAAGTGTCTTGGGGAAAAGTGTCTTGGGGAAAAGTGTCTTGGGGAAAAGTGTCTTGGGGAAAAGTGTCTTGGGGAAAAGTGTCTTGGGGAAAAGTGTCTTGGGGAAAAGTGTCTTGGGGAAAAGTGTATTGGGGAAAAGTGTATTGGGGAAAAGTGTCTTGGGGGAAAAGTGTCATGGGGAAAAGTGTCATGGGGAAAAGTGTCGTGGGAAAAAGTGTCGTGGGAAAAAGTGTCTGGGAAAAAAGTGTCTAGGGAAAAGTGTCTAAGGAAAAAGTGTCTAAGGAAAAAGTGTCTAAGGAAAAAGTGTCTTGGGGAAAAGTGTCTTGGGAAAAAGTGTCTTGGGAAAAAGTGTCTTGGGAAAAATCGTCTTGGGGAAAAGCGTCTTGGGGAAAAGCGTCTTGGGGAAAAGCGTCTTGGGGAAAAGCGTCTTGGGGAAAAGTGTCTTTGGGGAAAAGTGTCTTGGGGGAATAGTGTCTTGGGTGAAAAGTGTCTTGGGGACAAATGTCTTGGGGAAAAATGTCTTGGAAAAAAGTGTCTTGGAAAAAAGTGTCTTGGGAAAAGTTACCAGGTCAATTTTCCTGGGCAGCAATTGGCCAGGAAAATATTTTCTTTCATTTGGTTTACTTTTTCTAAGCTGGATTTTTTAAAAAGGGCTTTTTAAAAAGCAACAGGAAACTGTAGAACACTACTGTTTGCTATATTACGGTACATGTACAGTTGTAGTCAGAAGTTTACATACAACTGTGTTAAAACTGGTGTGCTTTTTTTTGTAACAGTCTTTACTAAAGCCTTGATTTTGTGAAATTCCTCACGTGCTTGCACACCTTGCAATGGTTCGGGTAGTCCTGTTTACCATTTTGGGTGATGATGGTAGTGGTGTACATGTATGTAAACTTTCGACTTCGATGCTAGGCTATATTTTGGATGACTTCAAAAATACTAAAAATTCTTAGTTTACATGTACTTCCATAGAGACTGTGAAGTCGAAAAATTTCAGGTTTCCTAAGGGAAACTAAAGGGAGTACATGTACACCACTGTGCCTTACAGACTTGAATGTTCTGTATCTTTTTTAAATTTAGCATGAAATACTGTACGTATAAATCTCTCACAAATCAACAAACCAACCCCAGAAGCATCTGTTGTGGCAAGCTACATTATTATCCTGGCTCAACGTACCGAATACCCAATTCTTGAGTAAACACTTCACTGACAAGTCACTATTTGAGCAGCCAGCTCAATTTTCGAGATGTGCTATGCATCGCATGTGTTGCCATGACAACTGCCAACCTGCCAATCACCGTGACTGCGCCATTAGTTAAGCAAAGACAACATCGGCTGCAGTAATCGATTTCACGAAACCTTACGCACTGTGTAAGCCCGCAACTTTTGCATTGCGTAAGCTGCGCAACATTCCTATGATAATTACATGCAAGCTACACAATTTTTCATAAAATCGGCTGCTGGTCTTTCTACATCAACTATAAAAATCTGTCAACATAAGCAGGAGGCCAAGAACCTTTACTTTAAAAGCTGGAAGGCCGCATCAGCTCAGGCCAGGTTCAGACACTGTGCTACAGAGACCAAAAAAGTCTGCATTAGACTTTTTTGGGAAAGCTTACTGAGACGATAGGTACTTTTCCCATTTTAAGTCCAATGTGGACAGCCTGGGACGTTGTCCTCTCAGTAACTTTTCTTGAGTCCTGCGGTTACTTTTCCTGGCCAACTGCTGCCCATGAAAATTGCCCATGAACTTTTCCCCGAGCCGATAAGTCCAGTGTGGACACAGCGAGTCGGTAAAAGTGCCTCAGGAACGCTTACATATGAGGGCGCAGGTACATGTACATGTACAACACGCATGCATGTGCTCAGCATGTTTTGCAATGTGCGGCGCATAATTATGCAACAAATTTCCAGTGCATTGTTCTTTTTGGTCGTCAATCATGGCATATTTTATGGCTGATATTATTGACCAGTCGGAAATTTGATTGGTGCTACCAGTGCAATATTATACAAATATTGACTGCAATGAGGGGCATAGTTAAGATTGTAGGCCCAAGGTGATCTCGAAGCCATGACTATGCCCCGAGGTGGAAGCCGAGGGGCATAGTCATGGCTTCGAGATCACCGAGGGCCTATAATCTTAACCATGACCCGAATAAACAGCAGTCAATATTTGTTTTATATACCGAATGTGTAGATTTTTGTCATCTGGTTGGTTAAAAGTAACGATACATCATACAGTCATGACAGTGGTCCTTCGAGTTTCGATTTCGGAAGCTGGTCTACGGCGGAAAAGTTGTATATTTACAGCAAAAATTTGTAGCATAATCACCTGGCACTTTAGTAGCACATTTCACCTGACACAGTTTTCACTGTAGTCTACTTCTCTTATTTTCTTAAGGACTTCATCATCTACGACAGACGACAAAACGACTTCGTCGAGATTCCGCCATTACCGTCCTGCTGAATGTTTACGTGAAGCACCCAGCTGCATAGTTGGTGCACAGCTATGCTAACACATGTAATGCGCGCGTCCGGAACCCGCTAAATGACTATGCCCGGGGCATGGCAAAGACTATGCCCGGTGGGCATATACGCGCCGGGTCTAGCTGATTCAATGCCCCCTCTTTTAACCAATCAGATGACAGGAATCTAAACATGAGGTATATATCCCAAATAATATTAAGGATGTCAACATTTTCCCCGTGTCAAAAAGTAAAATTGCGGACAGTGGTTAAATTTGACCATTTTCCATTCTACTGTCCTCTCAGTAAAACCTTCCAAAAAAAGAAGTCCAGTGTGAACATGGCTTTACTATATTAGGTTATGGCTGGGGAGTTTTTCTAACCACAAAAGTAACTAGGTTAACAAAAACATGAGGCCGCAGCATTGTATTGACATGTACACTGTGCAAGAGTACAATATATTCTTCCCAAAAAAAAGAAACTAAATTTTCTTAAAGGGACACACCGGCTTTGTTTGTAGACCCATAAGCGGGCCTCCCACTGTGCGATTTTGGCCACGAATTAAGTACGATTAGGTACGATTGTGTATAGAGTCTATACACAATCGTACCGAATCGTAGCTAATCGTTGGAAATTCAAGGTAAAAATTGCAGAGTGGGAGGCCCGTTTTACATGTACAGAGTAAATTAGATATATCCTAAAAAGACGCCGTAAAATTTGGCCGTTTTTGAGCATGTTTCCAGCCGTAGAAACCAGCGCGAAGTGCGAGTTGCTTTAGTCATTCGCGGTTGGTTTCTCTTCTTGTTGGAAAATAATGTCCTACGAACACTATGTACATACCGTATTTTCCAATATGTACACAAATCTGCCAACAGATTTCATAAGAAGGGTTTCTGGGTGTTGATATGGACGAGAGAATCTCTCAGATTTTCGTGTCTTCGCTTCGCGTTCGCGGCGATATATAATTTCCGAAGAAAAAAAAGCATAGGCATATTGAGGGCGCTAAAGACACTAAAACGTTGCGTACGATGTGCTTCCTCGAGTCAGCGCTGACCTGAGGGATTATGCAAGGTGTGATGAATCAGGGAAAACAAGGAATCAAGGTTAATAACGTGTCGACCCATATCGAACGCCACCTTTATTTACAAACACATGATACATATTACATCGCGACGGCTGGTAAACTTAAAGCGTATAGCCCAACATTTGTCACTTTTGTTAATTTTAAAATTTCTAGTTTAATAATTACGTAACATTTGGATAATTTGTTTTCACAACGACCATATTATTGTCAAGGATGCTAGATTGCTACATTATGTAAACATAAACCGGTGTGTCCCTTTAAATTATCTATTCTTGATTAGAAATGTTTATTGAATACAGTGAACTTGTAAATATAACAAGGCACTGATCGACCAATCACTTTGGAATCGCTTTCAAGACTGTTGCGCTTTAGTAATTTCATCCTTGGACGTGTTTAAACAAAGTAAAAAATTGCAGTTGCCGCGAGTTGCTCACATATATATGTACTACTTTCCGGGAACTAGTTGTGTCCAGTTGCGGTCAGTTTCGTCAATGTGCGCATACGTGCAACTGGTTGGTGTGAGTTTAAAAAGTGCGTCTGATTACGTGGGTGCATGCACATCGACAGCAACTGATCAGTTTAGTTGCTTTTAGTTGCTTTTAGCTGCAAAGTCGATACGCTAGACTCTACCCGAGTTGACGTGTCGATGTGCACTCTCTGGAAATGTAGACCTGGCTGAATGATCCCAGTTGCCGCTAGTTGTGCAACTGATCAGTTGCTGTCAATGAGCACATTACGCACAAATCGACAGCAACCGTAAGCCTGGTGCAGTGAGCCTTGTCTCAAGAGGGAGACATACGTTCCTGACTGATAAAATATGTTGCTTCTCTTAGCTTCCTTGACCTTTTAGTCAGAGTATATTTTGGGGGTTTTTTTTGTAAAAGGTTTCCGAATGTCTCAAATACAGCGCTGGTGCATGTACACTTCAAACAGTATTCACCTTTAAAATAAAAAGCCCTGTTTAAAGTCCCAGCCAGTAAAAATCATAAACAGTAATTGCAATTCACTTAGCTTTACCAAAGGCTCACGTGCACCGGCCGGCCTGGTGATTGATGGAGTTTGTTCAATGTACAGCTGCCTTGTATATTGAAGCCTCTTAGTCCAAGCTGCACGTAAAGCAGTCAACGAAAAACAAGACATTCTCCTTGAATGCACAGCAAACAACTGCCATATCTGACAACGGTTCACCGTTAATGGTGTCTGTGTGCGGAACGTTGCATTACTATGGCAACTGCACATTCTCGGCCAGGAAAACTGACCGAAATCTTTTTCTTCTTGAGTTTTCAAAGCTGCCTCTCCAATCCTGAATATGACCGAAGTAGGGTAACAGATGACAGAACTGGGTAATTGGCAGTCTTGTATGGATGAAGAGCGCACGTTTGCACGGCTTACTTAAAATGAAATTTGCAATTAGAAGGCACTGTGTCTCTTGCGACAACACTAAATATGTTTTTAACTTTAAACTTTTATTCTTTGACAATCGGCAATTGCACCCGTGTGTCTTGCGATTACACAAAATATTTTCAAACGTTTAACTTTTATTCTTTGACAATCACCGATTTTGTTCGTACATAGTATGAAAGTAACAGCACACCATACAGGTGCCAAGGTTGGGAATTTATGTTCGCAATTTATTCCAGTGCCAGTTTTTAGTTAACCGTTTATTGGACACATTAAAAAGTTGTGACTTGCAACCAGTGGTTATGGATGCATAGGTGCAAAATACACACCGCCCTAGGTCCCAATAAAAATCCTTACCCAAGCAGCATAATGACAAAAATCAAACAAAAAACGTATAGGTGGGCTGACTCTGGCAGACGACAAAACGGTCACTATGAGTTGGAATACGCCGAAAGCAACGCGTGAATAGGCGACCTTAATCAAGTTGGGTGAGGCCGACCTCCAAAATGTCCGACATTTCAAGTACTTGGGGCATTGGTTGACCGACGACAAGCGGAAACCTCAATTTATATCACAGCAAATAGGCCAAGCCTGGGCGAAGTGGGCTGAAATCAAACACGTTCTCAAGGATAAGGAAGTAGCATTATGGATCCGAGTGAGGATGTTGGAATCTACGATCAGAACGCGGTTGACGTACGCAGTACAGTCCATGAAGCTCAGTCGGGGTGAGCGAAACAAACTAGACTCAATATGGGTCCGGTTCTGCAGAAAGCTGCTGAAAGGAGGGTTCAAGCGAAAAAAGCTGCCGAAAGGGAAAAGGAAAAAGAATCAGCCTGATACCGACACTGATGCCAGCTTGGCTGAGGAGGACGAAGATGTAGACTGGGGTTACTGCCTGACAAACGCCCAAGTACTGAAAATATGCAGAACGACGCCCATCAGCGAATTTTGCCAACGCCAACACATCAAATATACCGCCCATGTAGCACGCATGCCCAATTCAAGCGAACTCAAAAAGTGGCTATTCACAGACTCTGAGCACAGCAGGTAACGAAATCAGTGGAGAGAGCTAAGTCGAGAGCTCGATATGGATGAAGGACAGTTGAGACGTATGCTCTATCGCAAGAATGAGCTAAATGCGTGGCTCAGAAGCCGCGAAACCCCATAAGCGCACAGTACGCTTTCGCGGGTCAACACTAATAATAATAATAATAACAATGTTTAAAGTAGTATAGGTGACCAGTTTGTAAACATGTATTCACATGAAACCTCCGTTAAAGCAACCCAGCACTAACTTTCCATTTTAATTTAATGCCTAGCGTACATCGACATTGCAACTGGAAGCAACTCAACTGGGGCCAATTTCATAAAGCAATTAAGCAAAAAAATTTGTTTAATCAAAATTTTGTTTGCTTTATAAAAATGGGTTAATAATAAAAAAATTATGTCAACTTGTGTTTTTAGCAAGAATAGCAGATATTCTTGTGAAAAATGCAAGTTGACATGCAATTTCGACTATTGACTCATTTTTATAAAGCAAACAAATTTTTGATTAAGCAAGTTTTTTTGCTTAATTGCTTTATGAAATTGGCCCCTGATCATTTGCTGCCGATGTGTGCGTAGCGTGTTCATCGACAGCAACTGGGGCCAATTTCATAAAACATGTTACGCTTAATCAAAAATTTTGATTAAGCATAGCACGAATATTCGCTCAAGCAAGGGCCTATTTCATAAAACTTGTTGTTCTAAGCGCGCGTAGAGAGTGCGCGCGCAACGCTGTCGTCTGTTTTGTTCGAACGCGTTCATCGTCTGCTTTCATAAGTCAACGGCAACATTTTTAAAGTACCATCATTGGTTATGTTTCCACTTTGGGATGATTATCACTACCACAGAAGACCCTTGCCTGTCGCTGACTGGAATATTTCAACAACAGCTGAAAGTTGTGAATCTGTTGGAAAATGTGTCTCGAATTTTGCCGAGAATGGCGAAGAAAAAAGATGGTGTCACGTTAGCAAAAAATCGGTAGGTTAGCATGCCGTTTGGTTTGCTAGTGCTCAAACAGTTTTATGAAATGGAGAGAACGCTGCTTAATCAAAAATCGGGTGCTAACACGTTTTATGAAATTGGCCCCTGATCAGTTGCGCAACTAGCGGCAACTAGGAGCATCCAGTTTTCAGAGCGCGTACATCGACACGGCAACTCGGTAAAGCTTACAGTACATTGACCTTGCAACTGGAAGCAACTGTTGCTTGCAGTTGCTGTCGATGTGCGCGCACACATTTAGATACACACGTGCAACTGACATCAACTAGTTGCAAGTACGCGTACATCGACGCAACGGACTGCAACTGGGTACAACTAGTTGCCAGAAAGTAGAACATGAACAACTCGCGGCAACTGGAATTTTTCCAGTTGCCAGTAGTTGCAAGTGCGCGTACATCGACCTTTATGGGCAGTTGCTCCCAGTTGCCGCAAGTTGCTTCCAGGTGCCGAAAACACCAGTTGCCACTAGTTGCTTCCAGTTGCAATGTCGATGTACACTAGGCTTAATGGTATTCTCATTTTGTTGCTGAACATCTAAAAATGTACTGTCAAATCTTTATAAGTGGGTTTCGTTAAGCAAAACGGTTTTACTTTGTTTTCGGTTAAATGGCTAAACGGTTAAATGCCCCATACCTGTACTTAAGTAAGTAATTAAAATGGTACATGTATTCCATTTGGCAGTTTTAATTTCAACAAACATACGTTCGCAGCACAACAGCGCAGGGATGAATAATGTAACAGGGGCTGTAATACATTAATAAATAATTATTCCGGGACGCCAAAGGCGTCGCATAGTGGCGCTCTCGTCGTGGCGCCCTCGTCGTGGCGCTCTCGTCCTGGCGTGCGACACACCCACCCAGCTGCGAGGCCTTAACAAAGGCTAACTACATACATGTATCCAGGTATATACTGTACACCAAGTATGTTTCGTGGTGCGGCGCATAGTAACAAGTTTCCAGTGCGGTGTTGTTCTTTTTGGTAATCAATCGTGGCATATTTTATAGAAAATATTATTATTGATACAGTCAGAAGTTTGATTGGTGCTACCAGTGCAATATTCCCAGGTAATATTGGACGTCAACATTGCGTCTTACGACAAAAGAAAAGCGTTATATTGACAGCTTGGTTACCTCTCCCGCGGTCTCGGTAAAATTTCCCCGTGTCAAAAAAGTACAAATGCGGACAGTGGTCAAATTTGACCATTTTCCGTTTTACCACCATCTCGGTAAAATCTTTTTTAAAAAACAAAACACAAGTGCGGACACGGCTTGGGTCAAATTGTACTGGCTACCTTAGACATTATGTGGCCTTATCTCCCAGTCAAGTTTCATGCGACGACATTAAACTGTGCATGGCATTATGTCTGGGTGATTAACTCAATCAATCACTTGTGAGTAGTAATTAGTGCTGGTAATCACGATCATTAACTCTCAACTGATTGCTTGCAGTGCCATGGTTGCAAGGAGTGATCATTTTCAAGCATTATGACCTGTCACCACAAAATGAGCTGAAAGTCAGAATTTTTAAATATAGATATTGGTATTTTTGAATTCAGCAGAAAAAGAGTTTTCTAATGGTATATACATGTAAAACATAAGGTAATAAAACTATTCCCCCAACACAACACAGCTTGGATACATATGTACATTGTACTGTAAGTGGTAGTGTTCAAACAAATCTTACAAATCTTCAAAAACAATTTCTTTTGAGGCACGAAGAAAGCTATAGTAAGGTATATCGCAAATAGTGTCTTACCAACAGAGGGCGCCCTTCTGCAAAGAACTATGGGATATAGCTGGGTCAAACACATGGTATGTCCATGCAATAGAGTTGTGTGTGTTTCACCCAGCTATATCCCATAGTGCTTTGCAGAAGGGCGCCCTCTGTTGGTGAAACACTATTTGCGATATACCTTATGGTATTGATTCTTTACTTCACACCTGTTGGTGCCCCACATGGCAACAACAATTTAGTCTGGTCAAGTGGATACCAAGTGTGTATGTGAAAGGAAGTGCATCGGTACACCAAACGCTGTTTCTGTGAAACATTCAGGCTACATGTACTTCAGATAGTACAGCAGCTACAGAGGGGAAAAAATGCTGTAGAAGTCCCTGTATAAATAAAGATGAAAAATGCAATTTTTCCTTTTGTTGGAATTTTGACAAGTACTCTCAAGTATTCGTCTACTAACATAAATTGTCTTTCACGAGTGGAACTTCCGGCCACCTCCTGTACACTGGGCGAGGCTCAGAACTTTTGGGATGAATCTTTGGTTGTTTCATTTGGATGAAAGTTTGGTTGTTTCATTTCAATGGTGATCAGGCACCATACCTGATGTTGTGTTTGTTACTTTGGCCAGTTGCGATACCATGCAACATCGAGAGAAGAATTGGGTCCATAGGGAAAACCTGAGGGAGTATACCAACTGTGCCTTATGCCTAGCGTACATCGACATTGCAACTGGAAGCAACTCAACTGATCAGTTGCTGTCGATGTGTGCGTAGCATGCTCATCGACAGCAATTGATCAGTTGCGCAACTAGTGGCAACTGAGAACATCCAGTTTCCAGAGCACGCACATCGACACGGCAACTCGGTAAAGCCTAGAGTACATTGACCTTGCAACTGGAAGCAACTGTTGCTTGCACGTATTCAGACACACACGTGCAACTGACAGCAACTAGTTGCAACGCGTACATCGACGCAACTGGGTACAACTAGTTGCCAGAAAGTAGAACATGAGCAACTCGCGGCAACTGGAATGTTTCCAGTTGCCAGTAGTTGCAAGTACGCGCACATTGACCTTTTTGAGCAACTGATCAGTTGCTCCCAGTTGCCGCGAGTTGCTTCCAGTTGCCGAAAACACCAGTGCCACTAGTTGCTTCCAGTCGATGTACACTAGACTTTATACATGTAGGTCAGCTGGTAGAGTATCTGCTCGGTGAGTCAGAGGTCTTGGGTTCGAATCCCGATAAGGCCCTCACGATTTTTCTCTCATCCCAAGTTTGGTTGTTGCATTTCAATGTTGATCAGGTACCATAGCAGATGTTATGGATGAATCTCGTAGGACAAACTCTGTTTTTTCCTAATTTCAGGCAAGCTGAAACAATAACAATTACAGAGAAAACAATCATGCCCCGAGCCACTGGACGCAACTTACCAAATTTCTGGTCCTGCGTCTCACAAAGCATCATGAAGTTGTTGAAACTGATGCCGTGTGCAGAGGAAGGTTTCTGTCGGAATCGCACCGGAATCCTGTCCAATGGGTTTGCTGCTTTGCCTCCACCGAAGCCCAGGTTCATTAGAAGCTCCTCTGGGTCATTCCGTGCAAATAGGAGATCTGACACACTTTGACTGCGGACAGAGAAAAAAATAAGATCAATGGTCTCAATAAATTGGAATTTTATCACTTTCGGAAAATAGAATTAAATAACGACAAAGACACGCTAAAGCATTCATCAGAGCAAAAGGCAAGAATGGCGTCATGACGCTATCGACAATAGTATAAGGCTAAAGACGAGGATCACGTGATCAGGATGTAAACACTAATTGGTCTACAGCAAAATGCACGCTACAGTGCATGCGCAGCTAGATTACATGAAGTGTGTGCACGAATTCCTTTTGACGGCACAATATGGGTTTTGTGATTGTATTGTTGATGTCCCCTAATGTGGCGCATCACCTAATGTGGCGCGGCCCCTAATGTGGCGTGGCCCCTAATGTGGCGCGTCACCTAATGTGACGCGGCACCTAATGTGACGCGGCACCTAATGTGACGCGGCACCTAATGTGGCGCGGCACCTAATGTGGCGCGTCCCCTAATGTGGCGCGGCCCCTACATGTGGCGCGGCCCCTAATGTGGTGCATCCCCTAATGTGGCGCGTCCCCTAATGTGGCGCGGCCCCTAATGTGGCGCGGCCCCTAATGTGGCGCGTCCCCTACATGTGGCGCGGCCCCTACATGTGGCGCGTCACCTAATGTGACGCGGCACCTAATGTGGCGCGGCACCTAATGTGGCGCGTCCCCTAATGTGGCGCGGCCCCTACATGTGGCGCGGCCCCTACATGTGGCGCGGCCCCTAATGTGGCGCGTCCCCTACATGTGGCGCGTCCCCTAATGTGGCGCGTCCCCTACATGTGGCACGGCCCCTACATGTGGTGCATCCCCTACATGTGGCGCGTCCCCTAATGTGGCGCGGCCCCTACATGTGGCGCGGCCCCTACATGTGGCGCGGCCCCTAATGTGGCGCGTCCCCTAATGTGGCGCGTCCCCTACATGTGGCGCGGCCCCTAATGTGGCGCGGCCCCTACATGTGGCGCGTCCCCTACATGTGGCGCGTCCCCTAATGTGGCGCGTCCCCTACATGTGGCACGGCCCCTACATGTGGTGCATCCCCTAATGTGGCGCGTCCCCTAATGTGGCGCGTCCCCTACATGTGGTGCATCCCCTAATGTGGCGCGTCCCCTAATGTGGCGCGTCCCCTAATGTGGCGCGTCCCCTAATGTGGCGCGGCCCCTACATGTGGCGCGGCCCCTACATGTGGCGCGGCCCCTACATGTGGCGCGGCCCCTAATGTGGCGCGTCCCCTAATGTGGCGCGTCCCCTAATGTGGCGCGTCCCCTAATGTGGCGCGGCCCCTAATGTGGCGCGTCCCCTAATGTGGCACGGCCCCTAATGTGGCGCGGCCCCTAATGTGGCGCGGCCCCTAATGTGGCGCGGCCCCTAATGTGGCGCGGCCCCTAATGTGGCGCGGCCCCTAATGTGGCGCGGCCCCTAATGTTTTTCCATTATTTGTATATTTGTACTTGTCCAAAATAAGAGAATGACTGTTTTTATGGAAGGGATATAATTCTGGATTAAGCTGTAAAAGCCTGAACCTCATATACATGTACTGATGGATTTTGCTGCAGTGTGAATGGATTTCCAGTGAGTTGTTGAAGTGCGCTACGTTAAACGATATCTATACGTAGCCCCGAGCATGCATAGATGCATGATACTGCGTGCTCTGGCCAGGACAGTAAACTGCCATTCACTGTATTGTTTTGAGCATTCTGGGTGATAAAAAGCAAAGTGCTGCCCGATGCCGGATGTGCTGTGTGGCCATTTTGCAAGCATCCTTGCAAACGAGCGATGGCTGTTTACGAGAGGCAGACAATTTTTTGCGGATGTAGGATGGATTCTGATAGGGAATCTTCTTACATTAAAAATAGTCTTTATTTCATCAAAATCAATTAAGACAATCAAGAGTTATGTCATTGTTTGTGCAGCATAATTGTCACACCCTAGTCCACATGTATTTGACAAGAACCGCCTGCCCAGTGGTTTCCCAGTAGAATTTTTTTTATTTTATTTGGGAATTACCCATAAGTCAATAGGCAGTCACTGACCTTACTGCATGTATTTTTCATGTAAGAAGATTCCGTATCAGGATCCAGGGTAACCTAGATTCTGAGCTTGCCTGCAGTGGTTTAGCCTGGATATTTTTTTTGGGACACCCTGTATTATTAAACGCGGCATGGCGCGGTTTCAAATGCCGTGCTTGTGCCTCGCTAAATTAAATTTAGCTCGACACGGCATAAGCATGTCGTCTGAACCGGGCCTAAAAAATGTTGCACAATTCTCATGCCGCTAAAGTAATATCTCTGATGTTTACTAAGACCAAACCAGAAACAATGCTTACCATTACAAAAAGAGCCACTAAACAATAATAATAATAAAAGTGGATTTTTTTATAGCGCACATGTCCACCCTGCTGGGTGCTCCTGGCGCTGTTGCCATTATTACCGCTGCCGTCAGGGAATCACCAGAACCATTTCGCTTTTAACTAGGTGGCTGCTGGCCAGGCGCTCAACCCTATCAGCAGTTAGATTGTGGCATTCCCCTTAACAGCTTCCCAAATATCGCTTGGGTTGACGAGGCAACTGGAATTAAGTGCCTTGCCCAGGGACACAGACACGTTGGTCGAAGTGGGGCTCGAACCCGCAACCTCTGATTTGGAGTCCCGCTACATACCCACTAGACCACACGCGCTCCAGATGACACTCCGAGATTTTTCAATTTAGTTGTGGATTTCAGTTTCATTTCCTTATGAATTAGTTAATACATGTATTTGAATTCTGTGAGGTATTTTGGCATTATTGATTTGGAGAAAGAGCAATCTTGGGGGTGGCATGGGGGAGAGCAATTTCAAGTGGGAAACAGGGCTTATTTTCACCCCCGCGTCAGGCCACCCCCAGATTTGGTTTTAAGTGGGAAAAGACCTAGAGTCAATGGTACTGTCTTCAAAATGGTATCATGTGGAACAAGTCGAATGCCGCAGATTGGTGAGAGTTTTCCTGACCAAAACAGAAATCAACAGTGGATCCAGCAGCCGTTTCACAAACAAATTGCGTAGCTTGCGCAATTTTTGAAAATGGCATAACCCCCATAGGCTTGCCTGTAATTATCACATGAATGTTGCGCAGCTTACGCAATAAAAAGTTGTGCAAGCAGGCTTACGCAGTGCGCAAGGATTCGTGAAATCGGCTGCTGTTCCATTAAAATGCAAACAAAATAATGAACATTCTGGGCAGTACCTGGGTACATGTACCATCTATAATATTTTGTGTAATGCCTGAAATTTCCATTGTGTTTTACCCCACCCCCAACCCCCTTCCTAAAAAATAAAATCTTTAACTTTATCTGCCTCATATGACAACACACTTTTGCCTGCTTAAAGTGGTTTTATTATTGCCTGAGATCGCACCACTGAGCAACTAAAATTAAACATTTTTCGGGGCCCCCACGCGCTCACCATTAGATTATCTTAACCATTCATGCTTTTAACATTTCACGCCCGCACGTTTGCAAAATGTTGGATCCGCCCTTGGACCCTGGATCAGCCGATGATTTCAAAATCTGGTTGCAAAAACTCAGCCCAGACTGTGCAACATCCGACTTATTTCCCCAGAACAGGCCACATACACGTATGATCTCGCAAGAAAAAAATCCATTATTACTAGGCCCTGGAAGGCTGTGTGTACACGTCACTTCTAATCAACAAAAAGCTCTTTCTAAATTGAATCAACTCTAATAGATGTATGGCCTAAGACACATAATTTCCTGGCCAGCCAGATCGACCGGGAGATAAAACAGCCCATTGTACTAATTACCAAGTCATGCCTAAGGCTCTATCATCTCGGCTAGAAAATTGCTTATTTGTCATTCTTCACCTGATACACTTGTGGCCTGGGCAGTTTGCTTTCAATGCAGAAATAGTGTCTTAAAGGCACAGGCTCGTCAGCAATGCGCGCGCTGCCAAATTCGTGCTTCGAAATACGCAGCTCCATGCCTTTGCTATGGAGCTGCGTATTTCGTGGCACGAATTCGGCGCGTGCGCATTGCTGACGATCCTGTGCCTTTAAATGCAGCTGAATTTTACTGAAATAATTGTGGAAACTGTATTTGTGGATTGTATTTTTATGTACTCTTTAGTACAATTTAACACAAACGCAATGCATTGATTTGAAAGGTTTTCGGAGACAATGCTGTACATGTATCTACACGTACAAAAATGTTGCTGAAATTTCTGCAGGGTACCGGGTAGTTTAAAGGAGCTTGTCCAGATTTCTCAACAAAAAAAAGACTTTGTTCTAATCTAACAATCATATGACATACCGCCCCAAAATACTATCCATGGGAAGAAAACATGAAATCTACAATCTCCAATTTGGATGTGGAGGCGAAAAGGTTGGTGTAATCACTGCACTGCTTTATGGAACGGATACATTTTTTATTATAACCATTATCTTGACTGTTTCTACTGGAGACAATATACCAGTTTTTGACGCGCGCACAGCAGTTGAAATGACGCGCCCCATTAAACACGTTCCTGCTGCCAGAATACTTTTGCACGCACCAGCAAAAACCTTTTCCAAGCAGATTTTAAATTGCCGGTGCACGCACCAGCAAATTGACTGTTTAAGGCTATTTCTACGTTTCCGAAGTGTTTCGTAAATGGTTATCAATAGAAACAGGCTCAAAGATGCCTCAATCTTGTTTCGTGTCAAATCCCTTGGAACAAAGGGAGCACATTACAAATTTGCTTAAAGATAAAGTACATGATTGGTAAACTGTTAAAAACAGCGTTATTTCCACTCGTAATTAAAATCCTATGTCGAGAAAACTGCTTTGTAGAAATTTTAGTCAAATATAGATGCAGTAGGCCTAATACTTCCGAAAACCTGAAAATCCATTTCTTTTGTTTGTGTGTGAACGAATAGTAAAAAAAAAGTTGTCTGAAGAAATTTTTTTTAAAACTCACCTTCAGTTGGCAATTTCTCCCCACAAAAGTACCTTTTTACATGGGAGGAAAATCATGTGGTGCATGTTACCATTGCTATCAGAAAATCTCTTTGTCAAATCATTGTAAAAAATTGAACGAAGCAACTTCTCTGATATGAACAGGATCCTAATGCCTAGATCTTCATAAAAAAACACAGGCCTACCAGACATTGCGCCCTGCCATAGATGTTATGCAGCCAGATTTGAAGATGGATAACTTGAGATCCGTGCTTGAGCACAAGACGTGTGAGAAGACTACACATTCCAGGTACTTTGGTGAGTTAAGCATCCCATAAACCAATTGTGAGACAGACGGTTAAAAAAATGACAATCTTGACAAATTCACTAATATCTTACTAAGCCTGCTCACCAATGGCGTTTCCTTGTCCAGCGTTTCCTTGTCCAGTGCAGTTCTTGTTAAGAATGGAAGAGGGGCCAACATAATGTTCATATCTGTTTTGACAAGTTTATCCTGTCAAATATTTCCTCCTTTTTAAGATGAAAAAGAATTCTACACTAGATACATGTAGCAACAACAAAAAAAGTATAATTCCTGTTCAGTGATTTTTTTTTTACAATGCTGTGCATAACAATGTCATTGGAAACACCAGTGACTCTAGGAACTACATGTACATACACTCCAGTATTAAAGCCCCAATACATGCAGTTTCACGAAACTGCCAACTGAAGATGGTTTATTTTTTTTAAGTTATTCATTCATACACAAAAAACAGAGGGATTTTTCAGATTTTCTGAAGTATATTACAGTACTACATCTATGTTATTACATGTATGTAACGCTACCGTTTCCCAATCACATCATTTCTGCTGAATGTTTGTTTTAGCAAAGGGGGGCGGGGGTGATCAAATTTGTGTGGCGGTACTTTATTTCCTCACCATTTTCCTGTGGCCCTGGTTAGAATCCTTTCCAGGTCAGTACTACTGGTACATGTATTGGGTTCTTAGTCCCCACTTGATTCCACATGTGGTATACTACGGGGTATGTATAAATTTCCAACTAGAATAACCATCCCCGGGGTGAATTTGCCCTAGAGCTGCCCAGGGGCCAATTTCATAAAGCATGTTAGCAGAAAAATTTGCTTAATCTAAAATTTGTGTGCTTTATAAAAATGGGTCAATAATCGAAATTGCATGTCAACTTGTGTTTTTCACAAGAATATCTGCTATTCTTGCTAAAAACACAAGTTGAAGTACAATTTTGTTTATTAACCCATTTTTATAAAGCACACAAATTTTTGATTAAGCAAATTTTTCTGCTAACATGCTTTATGAAATTGGCCCCTGGTGTGACACGCCCTATCCCCCCCCCCCCCCCCCCCCCACACCACCCTCTCCCCTCACCCCCTGCATCGATTCACACTTGTTCTGAAACTCTCCCGGGTAAAACTCACCCCAGAAATTCACACCTTATCCCTCACTAATGCTGTAACCGGACGGACAAACCTAACAAGTTTTTGCCGAACATGGCACTTCCGAACCGGACTGGTCCGAACCGAAAATTTTTTTCTGCAACATAAATATCAGCCTTTCTTCTCTGAGGAAGCAGGCACTTCATTTCAGTGTGATATTTTATAGTAATTGTGGATGAAACCATCGCAGTAAACGTACGTCTCTAACTACACATTTGACAAGTATTAGGGGAATTTGGCATGTTTTTTTGGCAACGTCTGGTTGTGTTTGCCGAACATGAACTGAACCGAAGTTCGGGGAAAAATGTTTAAACTTTTACCGAACCGAACCCGAACTTGCCGTCTTTGTTACAGCATTATCCCTCACTTGAAGAAGTGAAAACTCACCCTGGCCCCCTTTTTACACTACCGTTCTCGTCCCCGGTAAAGTGTCGTGCCCCAGGGCCAAAATGTTCAAGCCTGGTCCCGAGCAGTGTTGAACTCACGCTGGAAAAAAAGCAATCTCGGGGGGTGGCTCCCGGCTTGAGAATTTCAAATGGAAATCAGGGCTTATTTTCACCTCATCTTTGCCCCAGGGCCACCACCTACATATAGACTTATACGTAATTATGTATAAGGGATTTTCTCTCACCTCTAAAACTGATCATTTATTCATGTGTTTTTCCAACCTCCTAGGGGGTTACAAAGCAGTGACCATCTGCTAATCTCTGCAATTTAATTCCTTAGTGGATCATATTATGAAACAAATTGTAAAAACAAAAGAATGTTACAAACAATGTTCACATTTTTGGTAAGACTGTATAAACAAAACTGATTCCAATGAAAATGTCTTGATTAAATCAGATTTTAATTTCAAAGTTTGTCAAAATAATGATTTTGCAGTCTTTCCGGCAGTCAGGCAATATAATCATTGTATGTCCAGGAAGTGTTGAGGCCTTGTTTTTAATACCGGTACTTTATTTCCTTGAATCTAATTTACATTAAAAATTTTAGTAATTACAAGTAATTAATCAAGGGAAAAATTATGGTAATTTGTAGCCCAACAAATTAAAAAAATAATAAAATATCAAAGCATAGCTTTTTAAAGGCAGTATACATGATTGGTATCTCGAACAAATCAGAAATGTTCACAGATTTACGCCTAACTTACACAATACAAACATGATGACCGTAGAAAACTTCCCCTGAAATGGTTTTGTCTATTAAAAGTGCTATAGTCTTTGAGAAATGAGCAAAACAATTAGTTTTCGTCTCATGAGATGAAAATTCAATTCGCCCCAAAGTGCCATTTCGCCCCCAAACCACTTCGCCCGAGTGCCATTATTTCACCCCAAATCAGTTCAAACTGCACTGCAAACCCTTTTTTGACTGTTTTCTCAAAAGTTAGACAAAGTACGGAGCTGGTTTTTGATCAGGTTGGTTTTAATCATGCATATCTTCAATCACACAGGGGGATAACACTATTTGTAACAGTTTACCAATCATGTATACTATCTTTAACTTCAACTACAGTTTGGCAAAGAGTTTAGCAGCAAGATAAAACCAACTCGGTGCAACTTTTAAAACCGCTCATACACCAATTTAGTGAAACAATTGCACAGAAACAAATTAAACCAGTGTTTTCAGTGAATTTAACATGGTGTCTACATGTAAGTACAGTATGACCGAGCGGTTTGATGCATTGAACTCAAGAGCGTGCCTAATTTCACAGTCGTGGGTTCAATTCCCGGCCATGGTGCGTGTGCCCTTGGGCAAGGCATTTTGCCATAAGTTGCCTCTCTCCACCCAGGAGTAAATAGGTCCTGCAAGGGTTGCAGCCTTTGAGCGCTTGTGTCAGGCTGCCGGGGCTGCATACTCCCCAGGGAGTTGTGCCAAATGACCAGGGTAATGATATTGTAAAGCGCCACGAGTATCCCGCATGTGCGCTATATAAGATGTCATCATTAACATTATTATTAAACAAAGCCAATAGAGAGGTTTTGCAAGCATACAGATACAGATAGCGCAAACAGCTATGTCACAGGTTTCTGTGGTCAGACGCAACTCACTATCGGCTACGCATTTGCACGACAGAGTTATCGAGCTTGCTATGCGCGAGCAATAACCGCATATTGAAATTTCCGACTTCTTGTGTTTGTCCTCATTTTTTGTTACATTTACATAGACTTGTTGAAAAGACTATGAATTATGAATGTTCACAAACTTTTTTCTTTGTTTCAAAGCTTTGGATTGAAAGTAAAATTAGTAGGGCTTCTCAAAGCTGTGATGTGCCGAGTAGTTTTCCTGCTGTCGGAAATACTCATTTTAGCTAACACGCTGTAGACGGCTGTCCAAAGTTGTCAACATTTTCACAGTTCTACAAAGAGTAGTATTTTTCGAGACCCCCCTCCCTCCCCCAAAAATACTATGTCAATATGAAATGCCAACATTTTACAGTGCATGTAAAGTCTTACGCGGCCCTCAAGCTCCCTCCCACTTCCTATGCTTCATAGAACAGTGAAAATGTTGACAACTGTGGACAGCCTAGAGCCACTATAATGTTTAAGATAGCTATAAAGTAAACCCATACGCATTTCCGTCCACTTGCGAAACCTCTTTAATATCTGCAGTACCACCTTGCAGACTTCAATAATGCATTAAAGGAACACACCTTCTTTGTTGGGCTATTTTGGGCTCGAAATAGACCCATACATTATTCTGAAGCGCATTCGAGAGTAAATTAGATATATCCTGAAAAGACACCGTCAAATTTGGCCGTTTTTGAGCACTTTTGAAAAATCCAATGTCACGTGACTTTTCGGAACCAAATTCTGGTTCCGAAAAGTCACGTGGTCTTGTGAGTTAGTTGTATTTCCAGCCGTATAAAAGTTTGTTACTGCAGAACTGCACCAAATTCAACTCTGATTTCCCCCCAATATTTATAAGTAATTGTCAAAAGAGAGACTATTTATACAGGTATGAAACAAAGTTAAACATAAGTATGAAAATTCGAACATAATTGTTTGTTTCGAGAGTCCGGAGAACGGGAGCGAGCGCGTGCTACGGCAGGCTACCGTGGAGTGTAGAAATTTGCCCCGCGCAGCATGCACGGCAAAGTGCACACACACGTACGTAGGCGTGTTGCTTCGGTGCACGTACGTTCGTGAAGAAAAAAACATGATGCCAACTCCTCAACAAGAAAACGGAAATTCCTATTCGGTCGTCCGGGCTGTCCAGTGAAATCGTGAGCAGAAAATTGGAGATATCCTGAGCAGGAGAAGAGCGAATCGTTTGTGACAAAGTCGTGAGGCTCTCGCGTAGTTGCAACGGCTGGTAAAGCGTATAACCCGTCTTTTGACCGTTTTTGTTATTTTTGCACTTCTTTAGTAAATTACGGGATATTTTGATGAAATTTTTTTTGCAACGACCATCAAAAAAGTATTGTCAATGCTGCTACATCACTAAATCATGTAAAGAGTAGGCAGGTGTGTACCTTTAAAGGGCCCATGACATGCTAAACAACTTTTTACCTAATCTTTGCTTCATATGATGGATTACTTGTTCAGCAAGACACGCTATTGTTCGTTTTGGATGTAAAATCAATAAAAGGTAGCCTTTTTCAACTTTAAAGATTTCATTGCAATGAACCACAGAAAGAGGGCGCTGTTTGGAGTGCATCACGTATGGAAGACAGAAAGGAAAGTTAAGAAAAAACATAAGACTTCAAGTTGTGGCAAATCGTTGCAGTTTTCTCCCCCAGTTTTGTCATGGCTTACAACAGTAAACATGTAAAACAAACTCAAACAGTCATGGATTACAAAAGTTCCAGGACGTTTGAGATAAAAGGTGGAATCTGTTGTGCACAGTTGACTGTGATTTTCCTGTGTTTGCCTCTTGTGACATCATGACCTTGGTCTTGAATATGCATATAACATTAGCATAAAAACTAAAAACCTTTGTTTTAACCCCCAAAACAAGCTCCAAATAGGATTTTTATGAATGTACTGGTTTTATAGAATATATTTCATTGATAAAAATCCTAAATAAGGAACCCTTTAAGGCTTTCTATCTTCGCCACCTGTCAACATGACAAATCACGGTGATAAATTGGTGAAAGATGGCATTATTTCATACAAGCAGCACAGCCTGAAGCAGGGCTCATGCTCTTAAGTGGCTTTCAAGAGGCTCTCCTGGGATTGACAGTCTTTTTATTCATTCCAAGGTCCCCCATTAACCGATTGTGGTGTAAATTAGCTCGATGCCAGGATCGTAATGAGCAATCATGCACGTTTAGCAATATCAAGGTTTTTGCTGCATTTGCAAGGTTTTTTGTGTGTTTTCACCAATGTCGCGAGTAAGGACAACTAAAAAATTGTTCCAGTTATAAATTTATTATTTCAAGCTATTATTAAAAGGAGCTTGTCTAGATTTTTTCCAGAAAATGAATTTCGTTCTAACCCAACAATCATACAAAATGCCTCCCCAAAACACTATCCATTGGAAGATTTGTAATCTCCAAGTTGGATTTGGAAGCAAAAAGGTTGGTGTGATCACTGCACTGCTTTATGGAACGGATAAATTAATTTACAAAACATTGGTGTTTTTTTGACAATATCCTTAAAAATATACAGATTGAGAGCGAGAAATTTCAGAATGGTAATGAGAACAATATGACAAATGATATGGGTATCAAAATCTCAAAACCCATGGAAAAAAATGAGGGGGCAAAATATGATCTGGACACGCTCCTCAGGCAAGGAATATAAACTCCTGAAAAAGTTTGGTAATTTGTTAGAACTGTTTGTCACACCTTTACAACTGTGGCCCATTTGCTATGATCATGTATTTGTGGGAAAAGCAGCATGAAAAACATGCCAATTATGTCTTGTTTATTTCTCATTACAGATTTCATTATTCAGTTGAATACATGCAATGGCACATGTTTGGCAAATTTTGTTAGAGACCCACCCGCATTTTCAACAGAGTTGCTGAGCCCTCATACATACATGTACAAGTGATTGTCACACATGCGGTGTTATTGTGAAAGGCAATGAATGAGCTTTCCATTGATATACGCAACATGATACATGTATGAACAGGTAACAAGTAACTGAGATATGAACAGGTCACAAGGCTTGTCCATGGTGCGTGTGCTCTTGGGCAAGGCACTTTGCCATGAATTGCCTCTCTCCACCCAGTAGGAAATGGGTACCTGTGAGGGTAGTGAAAGCTGATGTGTTTGATTAGTCCCTGTGTGCATATTGCAGCACGGGACTGTATACTCCCCAGGGAGCTAAGTAGAATTAAGGAATGATTTTACTGAGCCCAATGACCAGGGGTAATAATTTAGAAAGCGCATTGAGAGATCCAGCAGATCTGTAATTTGCTATATAAGAAATGCCTGTTAAAAATGATAGAAAACAAATTTCCAAACAAAAGGGCGAATCAGACCCGTGTCCACTCCACCTTTTTCAACTTACGTTCTCAAAAATATTTGACAATGCAGCTTTTCCACAAGCAAAACCATAGACTTTGTTAATCTTAAAAACAGATGACTGACGCAAACAACTATAACAATGTTGTCCACTTTGGATCTAATTACATTAGATTTTCAGCACTCTCAACTCGCCACAGCCCCATTACATTAACAAATAAGTTATATGGTAAAGCAAGTCTTAGTCGGAATACATTTTGTATTTAATTAGTCACAATGGAAACCTAATAAAAAATATGCATGCCGAGTCACGTTTCCACTGAACTTAACTCCGTTAAAAGCTTCTGCGGCATGAGCTAATTACTGTGCGACGAGTCCATTACAAAAGAAGCGCAACAATACAGAAAAGGGGAAAAATTAAATAAACAAATTAGCTAATGACAGTGCACAAAAGTCCACACAGTGCGTTACTGCTATCCCTACTTAACAACCCGTGTATAATTTTTCTACTGATTATAAACCTTTTCAATTACATACATGTACCATTAAAAAGGCATGCTAAATCTGCGCATGCAAATGTACGTGTACCACCTGCAGTTTTACCGACCGGTATAATCATTTGAGCTCCACCTGGTAAATTCTGAAATACCGTAAACAGCAATTCCAGAAATTAAGGTTTACATGTAGGAGACTTTTTGGGCTTGTAATGCTTCACGTATTAAATGTTCAAGTTGTTTGATTTTAACACGGTTGTAATGACTCGGGACTCGGACTCAAGTCGACTCAAGTCCTGATTTTCACTGACTTGACTTGACTTGTCTTGAGACTTGAACCTCAAATGACTTGACTTGACTTGAGACTCGAACCTCAAATGACTTGACTTGACTTGAGACTCGAACCTCAAATGACTTGACAGTTTTTTATAAATTTTTACTAACTCGAACCCCTAGAATGTGTTACGCTGTTGGGGTATAAGAAAGGTTTTTGCAAGAGCACGGATATGGACAGTGCAATCTACCGGTACATGTACGTCACAAGTTTCTGCAGTCCCGAGTTATATCACTGTTTGCTTCATGTAAGTGTACATCTGCATTGCACGGATATTGACCTCACTGTGCATGAATATTTCAGATTTGTTGTCTGTCCTCATTTTCTTGTTGTTTGCATAGTCAGATTGAAATACATGAATTCATGAAAGTTTTCAAGTTACAGATAAGGCACAAAAAAAGGAATTATGTGAGAAATAGTTTACTGCGCACGCGCTTCATGGGCATTCTTTCTCGGCAGCCCGGGAATAATCTACTACGCACGTGCTTTACGAAGCAACTGAGCAGAACGCGTATAGCGCGCAGTAAGCGACAGCACTGCGCAGGTACAACACGCGTGCACGCACACGAGCTAAATGAAGATGGCTGCATAAGAAAAAATTTTACTCATCGTTTTCCTGTGATCAGTGATTCCAAACTAGGAGGAAAAATATGTATGAGGTATGGTAAAACAAATATCACATGGTTCATTTCAGGTGGATAGTTGACATTAGCTCCCCTCTGTATTGGAAGTTGACACAGTCAGGGCTCGAATTTCATGAAAAAATCTGCTAGACCACAGGGTTAGTAGCTTAAATCATTTACTGGACGGACGCTATTTTTACAAGACCAAAGCCACAAGGAACGTGGATTTACTGTTAGTTTAAAAATGCACTAGACCACTGGTCTAGTACGATGGAGAAAGCACTAGACCGAGGCTTAAATTACTGGCCTCGGTCCACCGGTCCAGTGGGTATTTCCAGCCCTGACAGTTGACACGCTAGCATGTCAACTATTCACCCTCAAACCATGTGATATTTGTATAATATTTGGATTAAGTCCAAGATTTCACGAATGCAAACAATATACAAATAATGAATGTTTATGAGTGCAATTGGAGGAATATTTTCATAAGGTGAAAGATGGAATGTTACATTAAACAAGACGAAGCCGAGTTGCATGGATCATATTCCATCTTTCACCGAATGAAAATATTCCTTCCATAGCACAAATTAAAACATTCATTATTTGTTTTATATAACACCCAAGTAGATCCTTGTCATCCTACATTTTTTACAAATTTTTCAGGCTTACCCTTCGAGTTTATTTTGACGAGTTTATTTTGCCCGAAAGCTCAGCTACATGTATTTCATCGTCTGTCATATGTACAAAATCGCCATGTTGCTTGTGAGTTGTAAACAGTTCTTGTGTCAGGGGTCGTCACATTTGACACGCACATACCGGTACAGTGGGCGCATCGTGCAATGGAAAAAACGTATAGAACACAATTGCACGGCAAATGGAACAAAACTGCACCATTAGTGACGTAGCATTACATGGATAAAATATTGAACGACATGTGACCTGCTATCGTCCAATCAGGGGCCAATTTCATGGCGCTGCTAAGCACAAAAATTTGCTTAGCACAGGATTTGTTTGCTTTATTTTTCAAAAATGGATTCCCAGCCAAAATCGTAAGTGATGTGTATTGAAAGGTATTCCCCTACTCTTGCGAAGAACAAAAGTTGGCGAATATTTTTGGCTTGTAATCCATTTTATAAGGCAAATAAATCCTGTGCTAAGCAAATTTGTGTGCTTAGCAGCGCCATGAAATTGGCCCCAGATGACAAGGATCTACTTGGACGTTATATAATACAGATTGATCGACATGTAATTTCACCTTATCTAACTGTTCTCCATGTACATGTCAACCTGAACTTGCATGCACATTCATGCATGAATTCATAAAACCAGTCGTAAAAGTTACCGATGAGTTGAGCAGAAATACTTTCTATGAGGCGTTTTAGGGATAAACAAAGTACAATGTACTTAAAACCCCCATACATACAGTACATGTACCGGCTGCAACCAGTGATCGTGGAAAATAATTAGTAGACAGATCTGAAACTATATTCTGTTTTATTACCAGAGAAGAGTTCTAACTACTACCAGCAACTATATTCCTAAATGAAATATGGAAAACTGTATAGTTATGCACCTATCAATTGTTTCCCCCACTTGCATTCACATAGGGTATTTTTTGTTTTGGCCAAGAATGCTCCATGTTTAAACAAAGTTTAAGCCCTTTTCACACGAGGCAAAAAAACGCTCAAGGCTTGAGATATTTTCTCATGCTTGAGTGTGCAAGGACACCAATGCTTGAGAATGACCAGCATTCCTTGAGAAATTTTCTCAATCCTTAAGAAATTTTAGTGGAGGTCCAGACCTACAACAAAATCTTCCGCTAGCGGAAGATTTCTTAAGGTATCTTTAAAAACAATCATGTTAAACGGATTGAACAACATCCTTTGCGACAACCAAGGCATTGTGCATGTGTGGATTCACTTTAATATACACATCCTTTGTGACAGCGCAGCGTAGGCGCGACCCGGTCCCACGAAATCTAAGGCGAATGTATTCAGAAAGTACATCCACCGGTCATGGCTCTAACCACTGTTCCGATTCTCGCTATTCCAGGTGATTTTGACCAAGTCAACCATTTTTAACTGGATGGTGGATGACTCCAATGTAGCCCCATGTCTTGTTTTTCGAATAGAATTTGACTCCCCGGCTGTCGCCAATACACTTTGTCACGGGTAGGCTATGTTTTTGCATGGAGGAAGGTTTTTTGGCTGCTGATACCAGCACCACTTATGTGCATAATCAATGGTCTGACAGTGACCAGCAGAGTACATGTAGCAGACAAAGCATTCTTGTCTCAAGAAACGCCAGTGATGGTTTCGCTGCGTTATGTGAAAGTACGTCAAATCACCCGACCGTGTAATCATAAAGTAAACAATCCCTGTTCGTAAATTTTGTCTCAAACCTTTCGAGTTTTTTTGATGTCGTTTGAAAAGGCCTTTATTCTTAGTTTTCTGTAGTGTTGAAATGCAATTCGGTCCTCAAAATGAAAGAAAAAAAAACCACAAAAGTTTAATTTCATTTTTGGCAGACTCGACTCCAAGTCAAGTCATTTGAGGTTCAAGTCTCAAGTCAAGTCAAGTCATTTGAGGTTTGAGTCTCAAGTCCAGTCAAGTCAGTGAAAATCCGGACTCGAGTTGACTCGAGTCTAGAGTCCGAGTCATTAAAACAACAATACCAAAGTGCTACGTCCATATGATTGTGTAGAATCCGACATGGGACAAAACAAATATGGCCACTTTAGGCAGGTGACCACTTTACAAAGGTGGCCACAATTTGCTGGCAGAGTGTGACGTCAGCTTTCGCCCAGGTCACGCGCACTTCCTTGACGCTGGTTCACGCGCACTTCCCTAACAACCAGTTTGATCACACACAAAACTTGGAGCATGAAAAGACCGATTTTCAACTCACGATAATGGCAAAATTACTTTAAAATAACGGTAAAAGATGGTAAACTGATTTGCAAGCAGGTTGTTGTCATACAAGTGAAAGTCATAAATACAGTTATATTCTCGGTAAAATTACAAGAAACGTCATTCACATAGGCCCCTACGCAACATGAATATGTGCTGCACAGAGACATGACAGACAGTTTCCTCTTAGACTTGATTTTACGACCCCACGTCCAAGGATCATACAAAACTCTCTGAACATGATTTGATTTCTTTGTGATTTCTTCCCTGCAAACTGTTTTTGGATAGCCATAAAAATACCGGTACAACATTATTCAGTACGTTGTCACCGCCATGGTTCAACACTATCACTGTTCATGCGTGTGTGCATTTGTAAATACCTGCAAACGTGGACCTTCTCTAGCATACACACCTTCGATATGCAGACGCACCAGAAACGTGGACGTCCACAGTGAGTTTCATTCAAATTCTGGCATTTCCATTGCATAATAAGGGCGCTTTAACATTTTCCCACACATCACAGAACAGTCCACGTTTTAATAGGAATTATAAGAATTTTGTATTTTTTTTAACGTGCTCTCAAACTTTTTCTCGAACTTTTGTGTGACAAAAACTGGCGAGAGCGAGAACAGCGCCCTCTTGCAACGAGTGCGGAAAGCTCTGTCTTGCTGTGCTGGGCGCATACAAAGTCCACAGTTGTATGGTTTCCTAATAGGGTCCTCGTTTGCTATGTCCGAGGGTGTCCTCTGTTGTCAAGTACAAAAACAGGTTTTGAATGAAACGTTTTTAAAAAAATTATTCGCATTTGAAAGAAAATGCATTATCCCATAAAACATGGGGAAAAATAAAGTCCACTATTTAGTGGTAAAAAACACAAGTCCACGGTTGCAGGCAAATACAAGTAGGGGTGTGTGTGTGTGTGTGTATGTACAAAGCGCGCGACACGCGTGGACCAGTTGCTATGGTTGCGGCTGGTTGACCTCAGGGTGACGTCACAACTCTGCCAGCGAATAGCAGATTTAAATAAACCACGTACATGTACCTTGCAATAGAGGAATCAGACATGGTGCTACTGCCCATGCGTTGTAGCTGCTTGCGACGACTCTGAAGCGCTTTCGTATGAAAAGCCATGTGGATGATGTCGGTGTTGGTAAGTCTGCGCTCCAGGACTTTGTCTCTAGAAGAAAGAAATATTTACCGGTACACAGTATGTGTCAAAACTGTGAAATGACAATGGTACAATTACATGTAGTCTAAGACCCAGGGGCCATTCATTTACCAGAAATGACAATTTGTTTGGTGGGTATCGCAAGTCTTTGTGAAATCAACTCCAGGTCACATTTTTGAACCCGCCCTCCCCCTCCCCCCATTCCACCCCTCCCCCAACCCCACCCCCCGATATTTTTCCATAGGTTTTGAGATTTTGATAACATTTTTCTCATCACCATTTTAAAATGTTGCGCTCTTATTCGGTAAACTTGATTTGCCACCCTTTGTGGGGTGTTATGGCCGAGCGGTCTAGTGCGTCAAACTCAAATGCCTGTGCCAGTACTAGAATGTGGGTTCGATTCGGGGCCGAGACGGGTTGTGGCAAATGTGCTCTTGAGCAAGGCACTTAATCACACTTGTTCCGTCCTTCGGAAGGGATGTAAAGCCGTTGGTCCAGTGTGTCAGGTTTCGGTAACGCACTTTAAAGATCCCAGAGCATTCTTTCGTGAAGAGCAAGGGGAGGGATTCCCCGGTGTCTCTGGCCGTTACTAATTCAACTTAGAAGTTGATAGTTATTCAAATATCTATGTTAATTGATCCCATTCCTGTAATTGGAGGTCCCTCCGCTGTTGGATGTGGTGAATAAATAAATAAATAAATAATACTGTAGCATATGGCACCACGTACAAAAAGCTTCCTCATCCGTTACTTATTACAAGTTATTACAAATCTACCTGACACTTTCATCTGGCATAATTATTCATTACCATAGCATTAAGAACGCTACCCAATACATGTTTCAGGTTCATTAACCATCATCTTTAATTAACTGTATTTAATAAAGACTTTATAATGGAACAAAGGAATTGCCAAAAGAATACAAATGTCCATGAGTTTGGGGGAAAACTAGATGTACATGTAGTGAAAAACAACTTGGCTCCACTGGGGTTTGAACCCTACCAACTGAGCTACATGTATGAAGCCAACTGGTGGTATCGAAATACGGCATTGCAGTTGTTCTTCACTGATTGAGATTGGCTATCACGTGAGATTAAGAAGCGCTAGAGAGGAATAAACCATTCAAAGAGTTATAACCTTCCCAAGGGGTTAAGCAGAAGATCTATGGTTCGAATCCCAGATTCCCCATCTGGATGCAGTGAAAAGCAACTTGGCTCCACCGGGATTCGAACCGAGGTCCTTCTGCTTAAACATGCAGACGCCCTACCAATTGAGCTATGCAGCCAACTGGTGGTCTCGAATCACGGTAGTGCAGTTGTTTCTCACTGATTGGAATTGGCTATCACGTGCGCTTAACAAGCCCTACAGAGAAATATCCACCTCTCCCAGAGATCAATTAAGATACGCCCCCCAAATCCCTGCCCGGCTTGCCCCAATTATTAAGTAATGATTAAGTGATTATTTTTTAAAATGAGAACAGATATTCTTAACGACTTGACGCCGGAGGACTTGTAATAGTCACAGGGGCAGTTGACAAGTTAAAACGTCAGCCTTGCCGCTGTCTTCCATGGTTGACGTCCATTGCACACCATTTATTTGTACACAATGTGTGGACAGCCTGTCAATGTAGCAAATATCACTCTGTGGCGGCCACCTCGGTGTGTTGCAAAATATGATCTTTTGGCGAAAAGATTCATACAATGAATGAAAAAACGACTCTGAAGAGTCAGTATTTGTGGTACTTGACCTGGTCTTAACATTTGGCCAAGTACATTTGCCTTTTAAAAAAAAAATTGTATTTTTGCCACAAATAATCCTGGCTGTAATTGGTTAAAATGATTTGATTGCAAAATGCCCAAGGGTATTTTCTTACCCTGGGCCCGTGACTTGTTCTCGCCCGAGGTCGGCATCCTGAACGGGACCTCTAACAGACCCTGCATCAGCACCCAAACCAAGATCATCGTCAACACTGCTAGGCCCTGGCTTTGAAGAGACTGAAAAGAAAGGGAAAAAAAGAGAAAGAAAAATCAATTCAGTGCAAATTATACCCCTGTATGGTATCCAAAGCCTAGCATATGTCAACATTGCAACTGGAATCAACTCGCAGCAACTGGGAGCAACTGGAATCAACCCTCAGCAATTGGGAGCAACTGGAATCAACTCGCAGCAACTGGGAGCAACTGGAATCAACTCGCAGCAACTGGGAGCAACTGGAATCAACTCGCAGCAACTGGAATCAACTCGCAGCAACTGGAATCAACTCGCAGCAACTGGGAGCAACTGATCAGTTGCTTAAAAAGATCGATGTACGCGCACTTGCAACTACATGTACGTACGGCAACTGGGTAAATCCCAGTTGCCGCGAGTTGCTCATGTTCTACTTTCTGGCAACTAGTTGTACCCAGTTGCGTCGATGTACAATGTACGCATACTTGCAACTAGTTGCCGTCAGTGGCACGCGTGCATCTGATCACGTGCACGCATATCGATAGCAACTGCAAGCAACAGTTGTTTCCAGTTGCAAGGTCAATGTACTCTAGGCTTTACCATGTTGTCGTGTCGATGTGCATGCAGCGCTCTTGAATTGTGGACATAATAATAATAAAAGACATTTATATAGCGCTTTTAGCTAAAAGATCAAAGCGCTGAACATGGGAAAAACACAACAATCAAAGATTAAACAAATGAGATTTAAGAGATTTCCTGAAAGCAATTTCAGTGGAAGAGTCTCGTAAGCTCTGTGGAATCATATTCCACTCCTAAGGGCCAGCAAACAAGAAGGACTTTTCGCCAATTGTTTTGGAGCAGTAAGGTACATGCAAACGGGTTGTGTCAGAGGAGGACCTGAGTCCCTCCCTAGCGTGTCTATAGGAAGACAACAGGTCAGACAGATAGGGAGGTGCTGCACCATGTAGAGACTTGAAGACAAGTACTAGAAGTTTGAAGAGGATGCGATGCCTGATGGATGCTCCAAACAGACACGAGAGGCATGTCAAACTAACACAAGGCGCATCTAGTTTGCTAAAACTAAAATAATGTCTTGACGTACACGTACTACGGAAGACAGGGTGGTCTATCTTCCACCTACGGCACTATATCATCTTTGGTATCAAATTTCCTGCATTTCTAATTTTCTGTGTTCTCATCTCAGTATACATGTAAGCGAGTTCCGCGTTTTTACTGATCATGCGCACATGGTACTTTTGGAAGATGACCTTCGAGGGGGAATAGCCCGATTGAAACACAACACAAATAAATGGGAAGAATGGTGATCAACCGTGGAAAATCATGTTCTCAATTAAAAATTTTCATGAAGTGTAAACAAAACACCAAAAACAAAAAGTTTCAAAAATTGACTGGTACCCTCAATCATTTGAAGGCAAAAAGTGACCTTTAGTGCGTTATTTCTGAGTGAAAGTGTGCCTAAAGTGACACACAAAAAGTAAAATCAGAACTACATTTGTGTAAAGCTACTTCCCATTGCAGGAAAATCCATTTCATTTTTGGTATTATAGTACAGTATTTATAAAACTAAAATTCTTTTTGTTTACTGTGGATAAATAATTTGACACAAATAATTTATACATATAAATGTATATGTATGATTAAAGGAACGTGACCATATTTGTTTTTTTCAATGGATTTCATTCTAACCTAACAATTATATAAAACACCTCCCCAAAATACTATCCATGAGAAGAAAACAGAAAATTTGCAATCTCTAATTTGTATTTGGAGGCAAAAAAATTGATGTACATAATCACTGCACAGCTTTACTAAACTTGGAGCGCGACATTTCAGAATAGTAATGAGAAAAATATGACATGATATGATATTATACAAATATCACATGGTTTAAGGGTGGATAGTCGATATTAGCTCCCCGAGGTATTGGAAGTTGACACGCTACATGTAGATCCCGAGGCCGAAGGAACTAGCGCGTCAACTTCAAATACCGAGGGGAGCTAATATCGACTAGCCACCCGAAATGAACCATGTGACATTTGTTTTACCATACCTTATACATATTCTTCTCCAGTTTAAAATCACTGACCGCAGGAAAACACTAAGTAAAATTTTGCTTGTGCAGCCATCTTTTCATTCAGCTCGTGTGCGTGCACGCGTGTTGTACAAGCGCGGTGCTGTCGCGTGTACTGCGCGCTATACGCGCTACGCCTTCGAAAAGCGCATGAGCAGTGTTCTATTTCCCTGGCAGCCGCGAGTAGTTTACTACGTTGTGCTTTTGGCATGCGCGTGGATAAACAGCAAAAATAACTACTGGCACGTGACGGGGAATGGACCAGTTAGAACGCGACTCTCCTTTATGAATATATGTATTAAGTATGGTAAATCAAAATCCCACAACCCATGTTGAAAAATGGGATGGTCAAAAATGTGTTCTGTTCAAGCTCCTTTAATTTCAAATATTTTGTTGCCTAAAGTCATTTTTAACCCTGGAAGAGTAAAAAAGAACGACTTTGAAAATACCATGCACCGGTATGTGGGCACTGTCTTCACAAAAACATTGTGCTCGGCACTACATTTTAAGGAATTTCAGTTGCCAAAGCAATGACAAAGCCTGCAAAATCTACTCACAAACTCGCTTCGTCGTACTAAGCAACAATGAATGGTTTACACGTCACTATTTGCAGAAACTTTGAATTGTTGTACATTGCTTGAATACGAAACTTGATGTGTCATCGTGTACAGTGCACAGGCTGCACGCAATCTACAGAGATCAAAATAGCCTTGTCCAAGGCCGTCTGCAGGTTTTTTTTGCTGTACGAGGGAATATTTAGGCTAGCGCATGCAAACTGCACACGGCATGAAAACGAGCCACTTTGAGATAACGACTTCTGTAGTAAACCCGTACGGCAATACATACTGCGTACTAGCTGCGTACGGCCTGGTCTAGCTCGATAGACGGCCTTGTGGCGTCTGTAACTTCCGGGTTTAATGTGTTTCTTTATATTTTCGGCCGGTTTTGGCCGAAAATGGGCGGGCTTTGGATATGCGGGTATGCAAGGTATGAATATTTAACATTTGTCTTCAGCCAATCAAGAGCTTCATGAGTAGCACGTAATGCCGCGAGGCGTGCATTATGCATGTCATGGCGTCCTCATGTTACAAGAACCGTGGCATGATCGATGGACGAAAACAACAAATATTATCGGGTTCGTAGCATTTTTTGTGCTTGTCTGTTTACGTATTTGATTACACTTCTGGGGGACAACGGTCGTAATATGACAGCTTTCCTGGGTGAATTTGTGGGAGCTCTTAATACTGCCTCGGATAGCTCCATTGATGAACAAACTGGGGATCGCAGATCATAGCGTTTTTCAAACATAGCCTGGCGTGCGTCGACCAATGAAATCTCAGCTCACGCTGGGGTGGTTTCCCTATTACTGTAATGAGTTTCGCTGGCTGGATGCAGAACCATCAAGGCTATTGGGTTTAGGACCGTACCGATACATGTACGTGCATGTGTGCATAGTCGTAGCGCGGCGCGTTGTGAGCCAATATACGTGCAACAGATTCCGTATAGCTCGTAAGCGCTTTGTTCAGTTTTATCTTCAGCGGGCCGTCTAGAAGACAATCCCAAAGCCTTGGTCAAGGCTAAGATCAAAACTGCTAAAACGGTGTTCCCACTGGACTTACTATTGTTGAACAACCATGGTTTGAAATTTCTGCAGGCTAGTTTTACAAAAAAAAATTATTTGTGAGACCATGTTCGTAAGCTGAACCAGGGCCAATAAACTCTTCGTGATCTTGAATACAATTCTTGACATGAAGTACTTTGAACATACGGCCTGGCATAAAAAAAAACATATGGTACATACATACATATGTATAGGGCTTTCTCACACTACGATTTGATGTCCAAAACGTTTTAAGTTGCCTGGCCCGTTCAGACTTGTTCCTGACATTTTATTGTGTGTTATTTTTAAGATAACACAGCTGATCTACCATTTTGTTTGAGACATGTTGAAACTCAATCGGTCACAAGTGGGAAATTTACATGTATTCAACAAATGTCCATGATTTTGGAAATCTGGATGCAGTGAAAAGTAACTTGGCTCCACCGGGATTCGAACCGAGGACCTTCTACTTGACATATGAAGTCAACTGGTTGTCTCGAAACACGGTATTGCAGTTGTTCCTCACTAATTGGGATTGGTTATCGCATGAGCTTAACAAGCCCCTAAAGAATGACGTTTTCACATACAACTTTTTTGTGTATTGTCATAGGAATGCATGGACTTGTACGCAAAGACATCATTCTTTGCCCAGTATTTGGACGAAATGGCAGCGCCCCTAGTGCGATGCATCGCTATAATATTGCCATTCTTTGTGAAGTTCGTATCCGCTTCTCAGGTGGTAATATTTTTGGTTCTTTGCTTTATAGGCCCTTTTGATCATTTGCAATGACCCAATTTTGTTTTTCATGAGTTGCAGGTGTTCATAGCAATGGTAACGAGCATATATTTATTTCCTGCAAAAATGGTATTTCATGTTGGAAATTGACAACCGAAGGTGGGTTTTTAAAAAAGTCCTGTGCATGGGACTTTTTTACAATTCACTTGTACACAAAATCCATATATACATTGTAGATTTTCAAGGTTTTCTGAAGCACCGATGCATCTAACATTTCTTCAGGCTAGTTTACCAATATTCTTCCTTAGATATTTTACACTCTTATTCCACGAATCTGCAAAAAGTTATATCTTGCGAATGATACATATACCGGTACATGTACATGTAGGCCCTTAAAATAATTTATGAGTTGCACTTGTTGAGCACAAGGTCTTAAGTTTCTTGTAGAGAGATGAACAGGATAATGCATTGGAACATTCTCATTTCACTAGGCAACAGCGCGCAGTGAACATCTGTTACACGTGTTGCTGTATGCACAGCCAGTCGGATGATGTGTGTGTACGTTGTTGTACGGTACATCTACATGTATGTACATGTACATGGAAACTTAACACAGCAGTAGCAGATCATACCATGATTTCAAGTGTCAAAATTGGTATTGGTAGAATGGACAGAGTTTGTCCTCTCGCACATGAAAGACTCATCCTAACTGTTTATATTTCTGGAATAAAACCAGGGGTAGAACGGTAAGTTTTCTTATAACAAATGACATTTGGTGGGGTGTTTTAGGGGTGTCCAAATTTTAATACACAACCGTGTAGGATGTACGTAATACTGATATTCTACAGCAAATTCAATCATCTACGTGTATATGACATTTTTTGCAGTTAACATCACCGCATTTGTAATATAATGTGAATTTCACATGAACTAAATATCATGACTTCACAAAGGTTGTGTTTTTCTGCGATAATTATTTGATTTGGAAAGTATGTATCCTATTTGCATAATGGACTAGGCTATTTTCATTCATGCGTAGTCAACGCGCAAATTTCACGTGCATCGTGTCCACCCGCCCCCCTGGTTTCTTGGGTATAGGCCTAATTCCCCTTTATAGGAAATCTGTGCCCCAAACCTACTGTACCATGTTCGTGGTCAGGAACCTTCCTGGCCGTGGCTGCATTGCTACTGCTATCAGTCCTCTTCACATCCGCCTTAGAGTGACCCAATGTCTGCACGGTATCTGCATCTTCCACACCCTCTATAGAATCCACCCAGTACTGAATGCTGTCTCGACTTGATGACGTAGATAGTTGGGAACAGGAGAAAGTAGAATCTGCCGTGAAAAAGGAAGAAAAAAGTGTCCAGTAGTCAGTACACCATAGCGAGTTGGCCCCTTCCTACGGTACCTTGCCGAACTTATTACTGTTCATAATCCGGTCTATCAGACCAGACGTTACATAAAAAGCGAAAAACAAGGCGATATGGAGCCTATTTTAAGTTGCGGCACCGCAACTGTGGAACAGCTAAACACTACAATTGAGGTCCATCACTAATAGACCGATCCAGTAAGCTCCGCCCATTTAGCAATTGCCTAGCAACATGCCACACATGTGAGGCACGTGTGCAGTAGATTCGCATAGCCGCGTTGTGCGTCAGCGCCCTGGTCAGCGCGTATTGAAACACACACACGCACACAGAAGCTGTATCCGGTCGTGTGCGTGCACGTACAACACGCCTACATTACGCGTAACGCGCGCGATCGAACAAAAACAACTCACACACACATCTATAACACAGTGAATGCACAACATAGCCAAACGACAAGCTAATTTTGGTGAGTTTTACCGATTTACACAAAAACACATTTATGAATGGATTAAAAGTAGGTTTGGCCAGTCTTAATCTGTTTTAAGCCGGCTACCGGTAGGGTCCTCTGCGCTGATAAAAATGATGTTTATGGTTAATTAGGGTTTGCCCAAGTTACCCGACGTACCGTATATTAGCACTGTATACAGGTATACTCAGTGCTTTTCAGAGACACTATGAAAAACTTCATAGCGTGCTCGGGTGGGATTCGAACCCACGACCTCCTGCAAACCCTAATTACCATTCATTCTCTCCGACGCAAGCTGAGTCAATTACTGATGTTTATGGTGTTTTTGCGTCACTCGTGCTGCAGTTTCCCGTAGCTCTGTGCACAAAATTTAGAGGACTCGGGTAGCCAAAATGGCGATCTACTTTTTGGTTACCTGAACCTGAGGCTGTGAATGGTCAATTCCAAAATGGGCGGAGCTTACTGGATCGGTCTATTATGGCTCCTTCAAGAGCCGCCTGAAAACATTTCCTTTTCGAGAAACATTTGTGTGTTAGAAGCGACTGCGAGGTAAAAATTGTGGAGTGGTGTTTGGGCATAGTGGCATTTGGGCAAAGTGGTGTTTGGGCGAAGTGGTGTTTTGGGCGAAGTGGCTTTTGGGCGAAGTGATTCAGGACGAAGTGGTTCAGGATGAAATGGTCCAGGGCAAAGTGAATTTTCGTCTCATGAGACGAAAATTAATGGTTTTACTCATTTCTCAAAGACTAGAGCACTTCAGACAAAACCATTTTAGAGGAAGTCTTCTACTGTTATCATGTTTACATGTATATTGTGTAAGTTATGTGTAAATCTGTGAACATTTCTGATTTTCAAGATATCAATCATGTGTTCTACCTTTAAACAATATGTTTAAAACCAGCTAGGTGCCTGGACGCTGATAATGGCCCAAGCCGCAAGGCTCAAGGCCCCTATCCAGTTTTAAATGTATTGTTATACAATTATAAAATCACAAAATGCAAGCATTTCCATGTTTGAAATAAAATGTCAAGGATGCTTCGTGTCTCACAAGCATGTGGACTTGGAGCAAATGTAATTTACAAGAAAGAGATCTACAATACTCTGGGAAGCAAACCATCTTCGTATTTATTGCAATGTCTGTAATCTTGATTCCCAAGGTGTGTGCACTCTTAGTGTAGTACGTACATGTACACAAGAAAAAAACAAGAAAAAAACCCCGACACAACCAGTACCGGTACATGTACATTAGCAGTCATATCTGATCTCAGATGATATCACATCACTACACCTGATAGCGGGGCAGAGACATTTGAATTACTGTGGATAATCAATTCCACTTGATACCGTAGAAGAGCACTCAAGCTCAATATGCCGTAGTTTTTGTCAAGTTGAATGAACTGCAGCAGGACAATTTAAAGATACTTGGAACAAAACTGAAAAATCTTGAGTGTTTCAATGTTTTTACATCGAGGATGTATTCTGAAAGTGTACAATGAACAATATGGTATGGTATTTAATCACCACAGAATTGTAGTCCACGTTGAGATTTTAACCCAAAATCTTTGGCAAACCGGACAGATGCTCTACCAGCTGAGCTGTGAGGCACAGTGGTACATGTGTACCTCGTAAGCGGGCCTCCCACTGTGCGATTTTTTTGATACGATTAGCTACGATTGAGTACAATTATGTGTAGAGTATATAGACAGTCTCTGGTAATCGTACCAATTCGTAGGAAATTCGTGGCAAAAATCGCACAGTGGGAGGCCCGCGGGCCGGCCGCGTGTACGCTGCGCTGTCACAAAGGACGTTGTACAAATCGTTTCACACGATCGTTCTCAAGGATACCTTGAAAAATCTTCCGCTAGCGGAAGATTTTGTCGTAGGTCCGGACCTCCGCCAAAATATCTCAAGGATTGAGAACATTTCTCAAGGAATGCTTGTCACTCTCAAACATTGGTGTCCTTTCACACGATCGCACTTTTGTAAGATTTTCTTAAGCATGAGAAAATATCTCAAGCCTTGCGAGTTTTTTGGCATCATGTGAAAAGGGCTCAACCTTTCTCTCAGTGTTGCATGAAGCGCAATTTCACAAAGTATGAAACAGAGTATTTGGTATGGTTCTTACATACATTCATCGTGGAAATGAAAACCCAAAAATCAGGTGGTTCTTATCAAGATTCGAAACCCAGGTCTCCACCGTAGTTGTGCAAAATCACGCTTGCTAAATCTCATACCAGTGTGGTAGTCGAGTCACCAATATCGAGTCGGAGTCCGAGGTCCGAGTCATTAGCCTTGAGTTCGAGTCCGAGGTCCGAGTCATTAGCCTTGAGTTCGAGTTTGAGTCACGAGTCACTTTCCCCGAGCCCAAGTTACGAGTCTCTTGTTCGCCAAAATGAAACTGAATCTGCTATAGTTTCGTACACACAATATGTGAAATGATGATGTACTAGTTAGCTCCTTACCGGCCTGGTGGGGCAGTGTGCATATTCACGCGTCGTACTGTGTTTTTCCCCCAAGAATCCTGCATTAAGCGCGCGTATATATGACTTGTGAGTCACGAGTCACCAATGTTCGAGTCTGCATCATCATGATTGAGTCCAAGTCATTTTCCAACATTTGCATCCTTTTGTACCACAAATATCTTTTCACCGCCCCAGCTGTTTAACCACTCCCCCCCTCCCCCCTCCTTTTTTTACTCTCTGAACTGGAGATAATTGAAGTAGAAATGCACCTGCTTGTAGCTAAACATCCTTGTAATCGAATTGATTGGGCTAGATGGATATTTGTACACATAATACCATGTAGCTGGTCAAAATCAATTAACTGCTGAATTACACGAAGAGAATCGTTTTGATTTTTGAAAATTGTCCATGTACTGCAACCGACCATGCATTTGTGTAAAATACATGTAAGGAATCGTATTGCAAACCTGTCAACTTTTAACAGAAAATTTGAGTATTCTGAGGCCTGGAAATCAGTATTTTGCTCAGATAATCAGTATTTTTTATGTTGCTGAGAGAATTAGAATTTGATGCACAGTGGAAAAAGGCCCAGTGCATAAAAGTATACATGTATGGGAGATGATAGAAAATAATTGTTTCCAAAGAAAAAGCATTTTCAAAGAAGAACTTGAAATGTTTTTCCTCATAAATTCACCAGATTTACACCATGTGCGTTGAATTTTAATTCAGGGCCCTGAAGATTAATCTTGTTTTGACAAAAGTTTGTATTAAAACGATAATCACACACGTACATGTAATGAGTGTGATCCAAAACTGGTAAACACTGGATGAAGATTTCAAAATTTCTTAAATTAATCAAAATAATACCTCGATCTGTAAAGAAATGTCCATATTTTACAATCATATTACAAACATTATCAGAATAAATTTGACTGGGCACACTGTGCCATCACATTTTCAAGAAATAGTTAAAACCGCATGTACAAAAATTGCCTTTTTGTCAATTTTATTGATTTATATCTGTCCCTCACGCATAAAAACTAAACCTCCGCATAAAACTGTAAAGTCAATTTCAACATGTGATAAACTGTGTGTGTGTATTAACATCAGTAAGGTAAACAAACAGGTTCGATTTGGTTTTCATTTGTTGTTGACTAAGGAAAGGCATTTGTCTCTTGATTTCCATCCCTCATGCGTGAGGGACGGAAGTGGATCACGCTCTAATGCCATTTTCAAAAGTTACGCTAACTACATTCGGTAGACACATTTTCGTGAAATTTGCTGCTGTAATCTTACGAAATGCAAAAAGTAATCTACAGTACATGTACATGTACATTTGTAAATGTACATGTACAAGTATTATGTAAGCACTTTCCATTCCCGAAAATAGACCTTGTTTCTCTTCCTCTGCAGGTACAGTAACACAAAGTGGAATTTTACAGCAAAAAGTGGAATTTTACTCGTCGGACTCGAATCAATACTTTTAATGAATTTACACCACTCTGAAATATTAATTTTACATTCTTGCCACATCAGGATGTATAATTTCCTTTTTCACACAAAAACCTGTTACATGTATAGTAGATGTACATGTACTGGGTTATTTCCAGCATGCACTGTACACAGCAACAAGATCCATATTTTGCAGCTTTTTTTTTTATTTCTCCAGAAAATGGATTTCGTTTTAACCTAACAATCATACAAAATGCAAATGTTGTATTGGGTTTTAATTTGAAAAATAAAATTTAAAAATTTAAATTTAAAAAATAGAAGTTGTCAGTCATGTCAGTGCAGAATGTACATGAGTTTTTGGACGGTAAAGGGAGCATTTTGGCAACACAGACCATATTTTCCAGAAAATACCTTTGTCTGGTCTCAAAATAAAAGAAATATGTATGCAAGTTTCAGTTGTTCTGAAGAGATAACTTAGGCCCAAAAAGGGTTACAAATAGTGTGACGACATGCCTTTCATAAAACCCTGTGTACAAATTTCCAATATACATGTACACTCGTAACCGGGACGAACCAGGTTACATTTTAGGCTGTCCTGGTTACGAGTGTACATGTACGCATATTGGAAATTTGTGCACAGGGTTTTTAGAAAGGCATGTTGTCACACTATTTGTAACGCTTTTTAGGCCTAAGTTATCTCTTCAGAACAACTGAAACTTATTTCTTTTATTTTGACACCAGACAAAGGTATTTTCTGGAAAATATGATCTGTGTTGCCAAAATGCCCCCTTTACCATGTTTACCGTGGAAAGACTCATGTACCGGTACGGTACCTTTAAATGGAATTGACCAACAGTATTCCGTAATTTACACTGTAGGGTTCACGGAAGAACCCTGGCAAGGTGTTCACTGCTTTGGAAAAATGACTCATGAATTCCTAAATGACTCATAATGCATTTTCTTAGTTCAAGAGGGTACACAGCACTACCGGTATGGCCGTTTTGAAATTACACACGAGTCAATGGTGGGCGACACAAAACTCACAATTTCAGATCAATGCAAAAAATTTGGACATGTACCCGGTAACACCTCAATTACTTTACAATATACTGTATGGTCATTTGTTTAAAAAAATGCACCATGGAATTTGGTGCATCTTCATTGAATGGAATTTGATGGAATCTGGTGTATCTTCATTGAAGGGTGTGTGCTTCATGTTTCAAATAAAGCCATCGTGTCGCAAAGTTTCAAATAAAGCCATCATGTCGCAAAGAGAGGCCATGTCGATTACGTTGCATTGTGGTATTATTTTCTGTCTGTACTGCTGCGCCAAATCTCATGCAATGGTACAATTTCCGACAGTGTACAACACTTGTCCTGAGTTGGCTTTGCACAAGTGTGAATCTTCCCCGTTCAACATGGGGTTGAACTCGCCCCGGGGTGAAATAAACACGGTGTTAGTGTGAAATGATGAGGAGCGTGATCCAATTCCGTCCCTCATGTGTGAGGGACGGAAATCAAGAGACAAATGCCTTTCCTTAGTCAACAACAAATGAAAACTAAAGTGAACCTGTTTGTTTACCTTCTACTGATGTTAATACACACACCCAGTTTATCACATGTTGAAATTGACTTTACAGTTTTATGCGGAGGTTGTTTTTATGCATGAGGGACAGATAATCAATAAAATTGACAAAAAAGGCAATTTTTTAACATGTATTTTCAACTATTTATTCTGTTAATTTTTGTAATATGATTGTAAAATATGGACATTTCTTTACAGATTGAGGTATTGTTTTGATTAATTTCAGAAATTTTGAAATCTTCATCCAGTGTTTACCAGTTTTGGATCACGCTCTTGAGGGGTTGAATGCGGGGTTAAAAATATTCACGATTCAACCAAGGCCGGAGTTGGGGCTTGTCCCGGGTTGAACTCAACCTGGGTTCAGAGGCCGTAGTGTGAAAAGGCCTACATGCGGGACTCAAACCCACAATGCTCTGCAAACTCATGCAGGCATCGAACCATCCATTTGATGCCGGCAAATGTGATGGTCAAGCAGTTACATGTAAGACATCTGCTTCAGTTTGAAATCATCATGGGTTTGAGTTCCAACTGAACACCATACAGTGAATAGCACATTGAGTATTATGTCTTGAGTATCAAGTGGGAAATTTGAATTCCATTTTAAACAGGTCATCTTTCGCAAACAGAATCCAGCAAATAATGCATGCATGTGGCATACATACATGTACAGTAAACTCTCATTATAGCGCTTTTCAAGGGATAGAAATAATTTGAGCTTTATATCCAAAGAGTGCTATAACCAGTGCATACACATGTACACAATGCAGGGAATAATAGCTGGGATTTATAGAAAAAGGAGCTTTACTTACATGTATATCGAGAGGAGCTTTATATCAGGGGGTGTTTATGTATAATGAGAGTTTACTGTACGGTACCGGTACATGTATGTATGTACAGCAGAGCTGCCAACCCTCCCGGATTTTGCAACAGATTCTTCAGAAAATGACTAATTTTGTGAGTCCTGACATGAATAAAAACCCTCCTGGATTGTCAATTACATGTAGGGCCTAACAACCTTGGGGATTTTTAGATGTGTTTGGAGTCATGGAATGAACTAGTTTTCCCAGATGTCTTCCCCAAAATCCGGGAGGGTTGGCAGCTACATGTGTATGCATACAGTATTATAAATTGCACGACACTCAGTAAAGCAACAATTCTTATGTGGAAATGTTGTATCCATATTTTGTACAGACATTTTATTCAAATTTTGGCATGATTTCACACACGACCAAACTGTCACACATCCCCTTTAAGTTTTCATAACCACAGCTAGTGCCAAGACAACTAAACACAAGACCAGAGACTTCCAGGAGAACCCTTCACAATATATGCATAGCAACTGCAGTCGGTGCCTGGTACCTAAAAAACGCCCACACAAAATTGCAGAGCGTCTTATTTTCCAGCTTAATAGTCAGGGGTGTTTTGTAGCCCATTGAGCTCCTGTGTGCAAACAAATGTCTCCCAGAGTTTTACGTCCTTAGCAGCAGTAAATATTTGCAGCTAAAGTAGTGTTTCCATTGAATTGTTTTTGTAAACTATCGTTGTTGTGAGGTAGAATTACAAAACTATTAAAAGTCCAATGGGGACAAACAAAGAACTGACGTCCATTTCAAGCTAATGCTGCCGTGAACACCCGCTAAGCCAGTCCTTTCATTCAGCGATACATGTACGTTACACAATGTAAAACTTAAAGGGCCCCTTATTTGGGATTTTTATCAATTAAATATGCTATAAAACCACTTTACATTCATAAAAATCCTATTTGGAGCTTGTTTTGGGGGTTAAAACAATGGTTTTTAGTTTTTATGCTAATGAAAATATGCATATTCATGTTCAAGGTCATGATGTCACAAGAGGCAAACACAGAAAAATCACATCCAACTGTGCACAAAAGATTCCACTTTTGTAATCCTTGACTCTTTGAGTTTGTTCTACATGTTTCCTGTTGTAAGCCATGTCGGAACTGGGGAGAAAACTGCAACAATTTGCCACAAGTCGAACTTGAAGTCTTATGTTTTTTCTTAACTTTTCCCTTCTGTTTTCCTTATGTGATGCACTCCAAACAGCGCCCTCTGTCTGTGGTTCATTGCAATGAAATCTTCAAAGTTAAAAAAGGCTACCTTTTATTGATTTTACATCTAAAAGAACAATAGCATGTCTTGCTGAACAAGTAATCCATCATATGAAGCAAAGATTAGGCAAAAAGTTGTTTAGCATGTCACATGCCCTTTAAAGGGCCCCTGAAATGCTCAATAACTTTATGCACAGTTTTTGCATGTACTTGTGTAGAAAGACAATACTACTGTTCATTTTGATGCCCCATAGATAAAAAGTGGCATTTTTGAACTTTGAAAATTTCTTCACATAAACTCACAGAAAGAGGGCGCTGTTTGGGGCATGTCACTTTAGGAACACACAGCAGAAAAGCAAAGAAAAAACATAAGACTTCAAACTGGAATTGTGGAAAAATGCTGCAGTTTCCAGCATTAGTTTTTTCATACATTGGAGTTGGAGAAAATTGTGGAAACGTTTGTGCACAGTCGAATGAGATTTTCCTGTGTTTTCCTAATGTGACATCACTACTTTGCTCATGCATATGTAAATTTTCATTTGCATAAAAATCAAAACCCCCCGATTTTAACCCCTAAACAACTTCCAAGTAGGGTTTTTATGATTGTAAATTAATGAAATAGTCCCATAGCACAGATTTCATTGATAAAAACACCATTTCAGGGGCCCTTTAAAGGTCGAGAGAGACCACAGAAACGTTTTGCCCAGTCAGGGTAGTTTTACAGGGCTGTATGGAAACAATTCCGCCCTGTAAAAGTAACATGACCCTGCAGTAAACAATGGGCCAGTGCAGTGAAAGTTTACTGCAGGTCATGGTACGTAACTTTCCGCATGGGCACTGAAAACAAACGGGAACGTGCAGTAAAAATACAGTAAGAAAAGACGTGAAATGTCGTAAGAGTTTAATATGTCTTGGAATCCCCCTTGTACATTGTTATACAATTTTATCAAATAAATATTATCAAAACTATGATTAAACTGAAAGACGTGTCTAACTGTTCAAGTCAATTATTTTAAATATTCAAAACTTTTATTTGTAACTTAGAAAATACATTTGTACAAATGCAACAAAATGTCACACTTTGGCTCCTGTTTTTATGGAAATACCCCCATCAAAGACAGGGCAGGAACTTTTGGTTTATGCAATGCCATCATTGCCTTCCAAGTACATGTATATTTTTAAAAAGTCTGGAATTATTTTAGGGCATCAATACAATCATTTAAAAAATGTTTTTGGCACGTTACATGCATGCAACGTAAAAACAAATGTTGCTTGCCACAGCTAAATTACATGATTATTGCTAGTTTTAGGGAACACATGAAACAACTGTGAAATGTACATTCACTCACCTGAACTGACCGTCGTTATTCTGCGCCTAGGAACAACCCCCTCACCGGGTTTTATTTCCCACGGGAGTCGCTCACAACCCGTCGACCACAAGCGGCGCCGTTTAGGATCCCCGGGCAACGCTTTGTTTGCAGGAAGTCCATGCACATAGTCCGCGACACGTTTCTTCCACGATCGCTTTGCACTGTCCAACTCTTGTAACCTACTGCTAAGGATTTTTTCCCTCTCCTCGTCCGTAGCTGGCAGGGTGAAAACTTCCCCCGACTCTGCCAACAGGGGGGACGAACGATCAAAGGTGTGATCCGAGTCGCTGGTCAACTCCGAATCCATGCGGTTACGATGCGTGTCGATCATGGTGGTGCTACGCCGTCGCGTCACGCCGCTTTCTAATCTCGCACTGGCAGCGTCACCACCACTGCTACATGTAGTCTGTCTCTGCTGGGCAATGCTATAAGCCTGAGCTAATGCCCGTAAAGACTCCAAATATTCCGTTTGTAATTGAGTTCCCGTGGGCAGAGAGCTGGATCGGTTTTTGCCGTGAACACCCGCTAAGCCAGTCCTTTCATCCAACGATACATGTACGTTACTGCCCAGGTCATCAGCTGCAGCTGCGTGCAGACTGCCCACTTGATGTCTCTTTCTGTCGGTGCCATTTCCAGTCACACCTGTGTGCGCGAGTGTGCAAAAAGCCAACAGAGAAACTGTTACACTTGCTGGTATGAACGCATTAAACACATGTTGCCACTGAGCACGATGTCAATGAGGCCAATTCACAGAATTACATGGAAACTTGCCAGGTTACAGAGTACCGTAAACCGAACATGATTAATTTTGCTCATGGTACGAGTTGCTACTGGTCTACTCAGCATCTGAAGGCAAGTGCACGCAAGTACTGAGCAAAGTTCGTTAGACCAATCTGTAGCTGTACAGTATTAATATCATATTGTACACTTGCACACGTACATGTACATACTGCATGGTACACTGTACATACTGTGCACAAACTTCCAGAATACATGTATCCTGGATTACCAGCTCAATACCAGGTGCAGTGTGTAGAAACAGGAAATAGCCTTTATGCATAATATTATGCAAAACATGGTGTCATAAATTTCACATAACTTTAAACCTCCCCTCCCCCCAAAAAAAGTTCACTGCCTTTTGCTTCCTGTTGTTTCTTAAAGGTACGTACATGTCATAGTATATTATTAGGGCTCATGGATGAAATCTCACCCAAAAAAGGTTTTGGTGCTTAATCACCATGGACAAATATGAGATGACATACATGTATTTTTTCAGAAAATCTTACTGCGTTTATTACTTTGCTCCAGTTGCACAAATCCACCCAAAGCCGTAAGAGAACAATTTGGCGTAGCCCCAATATTTTGGAAGTCAAAAACCATTTTTTTAAGGTCAAAAACAATCTTTTAAAAATCGAGAACCATTTTTATTAGGTCTAGAACCATTTTTATTAGGTATGGAACCATTTTTGGAAGCTCCGGGTACATAAATTTGGTGTCCAATCGATGTCTTTTAGCCGAAATTTCGGTGGTCGTCTGGCAAAGTTTTACCGGTGGGTCGCCCCTTTGCAGCATTAAGTGATATTATTATTATTATTATTATTATTTCTTTCTGGTATTCATACCAAGGATTACTCAATAGTGCTCACTGCACTGTCACTCGCAAGCGTGAGGAAACCCATGAAGAATTAGAATTAGAAATGGCCAGAGACACCGGGGAATCCCCTTGCTCTTCACGAAAGAATGCTCTTGGATCTTTAAAATACGTTACCGTTACCTAACACACTGGACCAACGACTTTACATCCCTTCCGTAGGATGGAGCAAGTGTGGTTGAGTGCCTTGCTCAAGGGCACAGGCACCGCAGCCGGGGGGAGGTTCGAACCCGCAACCCCGATACTTCTGAAGTGTTTTAGAGGAGAGAAATGGGATATTTTCGTCCTGCCGGCCGAGTTTTTTGTCCGGGCGGCCAAGTTTTTTGTCCGGGTGGCAAAGTTTGGTCTGGGCGCTAATGGTACCTTCTTTGATTTTGTCCGGGCGGCGCGCCCGGACAAAACAGGTACCGGGTATTGGAGAACACTGGTACATGTACATGTATACATGAGGGTCTTTCCACAGTAATGGGGTACATTTCTGTGACATACAAGATCTTAGGTCCCAGTTCAGTTCAAATGTCTTAATTTTATCTTTAAGTTATCCAGCTAAACTGAGGAAATAACTTTTGAACGAAGGAGTAAGAAAAATAGTCCTACAACATACATTTCTGAATTTTCCTATTACGTACACGTACTGTATGTAACAAAGACAGAAAAAAATGTCACAAAATGGTCTGTCCACGTTACATACGTACCGGTAATAGGAAAATTTGTACACAAGCTTTTCAAAAATGCATGTTGTGGCAGCAATTTCTTACGTTTTGGGGCAAAAGTTATCTCCTGAGAACAGTACAAGGGAATTTCTTTAAGTTTGAGATAAACTGAAGACATCTGAAAGGAATTATGGACTTATTTTTCAAATAGGCCCATTAGCGTGGAAAGACCCATATGAACACAAAACACTGAAATAATCAGGATATGTGTACACTGTACCGGTAGATGGTATCAAATAGCTGATCACCTTGTGGGTCAACTTTCGATATTTAAATTTAAATGTGTGAGCACAAAATGTGTTTACATGTACATGTAGGTAACGCTAAACAGAAAAGAAACTGCCTAACAAGTACATGTACACAGTCTAAAGAAATAACTTTTGCCACAGGATAACAAAACAAAAAACTAAAAAAACCAAGAAAAACCAAGAAAAAAAACAAACAAAATGCTGATGACTCATGTTGGACATCTTGTTTTTCTTATGAAACCTTGAACAAGTTTAAGGTCGTGTAAAATTTGAATCCATGGTTTCATACGAGTGGTCATTCTGTACATGTACTCAGCAAAAAATATGAAAAAGCAGGCCTCTGTGTTATGAAAAAAAATGAGCCATATTGTAACTCCAGCATTGAATTCTCTTGAAATTCAAAGTTTCATCCTGGGCTGAAATCATGAACATTTAATAGGATGCATGATGTAATACCAAAACTGGGCATACGATGAATGAAAACACCGTCCCGCAGTTGTTGTGATCGGCGGTGTTGGTTAATTAAATATACAGAGTGGAGCCAAAATAGTAGTACATTGTGTTGTAAAATCATGTTGGAGTTGGCCATTGCTATAGCTGAATACAATTCGCGCGGGGGAGATCAGAGTTTCGATCATCAGCGCGGCCATATCTGTCAGACACTAGGCTACGTTCGGGCGTGCAGTTCTCGCTACTTCAGAGTAATGCGTGCGCATTGCACTCGGGTCACATTACGCGAACGGCAAGTTTGCATGCGCGAGTGGCCATCAGTCAAGATGGCCGTTTCCTGCCATGACCGCACAAAAAACGCTGTTTTACTGCTCACAAGAAGCTGAAGAAAATACAAACCGTAAGTCGTGAGAACCTTTGATGCCGTCTAAAACAAACCTTAGTGAGTTGTTGGTTTCAGTTATCCATATGACACGTTGAGCAAATTCACTAAAAATCCCACCCATATTCCGCCATCTTCGTACAAATCACATGGCACTCGTCAGGAGTAGAGCACACTCCCCATTTGTAGCGAGGGCATACTTTCATTGACCCGAGTGTCGTTAATCTTGCCGTTCGCGCGCGCAGGAGTATGCTTGTGTTAGCACGAGTACACGCCCGAACGTAGCCTGGCTAGGGCGCGCGCGCACACTATCACACAGGTCGTGTGTTGAGGTCCCCACGCATGCGCATTGCGATAGCTGTCGCAAGGGACGTTGTACATCTTTTTTTTACACGATCGTTTTCACACGATCGATTCTGTCGTAGGTCCGGACCTCCGCCAAAATATCTCAAGCATTGAGAAAATTTCTCAAGGAATGCTTGTCACTGTCCAGCATGGGTGTCCTTTCACACGATGGCACTTTTGTAAAATTTTCTCAAGCATGAGAAAATATCTCAAGCTTTGCGAGTTTTTTGGCCTCGTGTGAAAAGGGCTTAAGTGTTGATAACAATGGTAACAAATACCACACAATTTTTTTTTGTTCGTGTAAAGTGGTACCTTTGTGGGAAAAATTGCCAACTGAAGGTGCTTTTAAAAAAAATTGTCTGCAGACAATTTTTTACCATTCATTCATCAACCTGATTCAACACAAATACCACGTGCACAGATTTTTAATATTTTCTAAACTATTACTGCATCTATGTGGCTGAAATTTCCACAAGGATGTATGATACTGTTGTTACTGTTCTTAAATATTTTCCAATCATGTAACCTACATTGTATCTTTAACATAAGATTAAACCCATTTAGCAAGAATAACATCCAGGCCACTCTCACCTGTTGGGTGCCATCTTTCCATGCCTTGGAGCATCTAAGCCTCACGAAATAAAAACTGAAACAAACAAAACAAAACACAAAGTAAGAAAAAGGTCCATTAACCTTTACAAAGTGGCTCTGTACTTCCAAGTAATGCTGTAACCGAACAGACGAAACGAACGGGATTTTACCGAACTTGGCACTTCAACCGGACCGGACCGAACCGAACATTTCACTCAGTTCGGCTGTTCGGGAGTGTTTCACTTTGGAATTCACATCTTACGTATTTTAACTGTAGATGTGAAAGAGAGCTGGCTTCCTGAATGTCAACAACCCACTCAAAATGACTTCTTACCGGTATGCTTGCAAAAGCGCTTCGTGTTTAACTGTCGAACGTCAGGCACTGTACAAAGCAATTCTTGTGCCAAATCAGATCAGACTCCGTACCGACATGACATTTTTCGCACAACATTGTGAAAAGCATTTTGACGGAAATCATTAAGCCCTCTTACAGAAACACAGCGATACTTGCGGGTACATGTACTACAAACAATCGTCAGAAAATAAACACCAAAGGCTAGGAAAAAATACCATCCCACGCAGTCTCACGATGGTTTGCACGTGGTACAAATCACAAAATGCATGCACACTGCAAGTTCCGACAGTAGCGCCGCGCTCCAGCCGCGGATTCCGTTCAGTTTTCCGGGTTAATTTCATCCCACCGCCCAAGCCTTTATCTTGTTCATTACGACAAATAAATTGTATAAAAGAGCGGGTTTGAAGATAAAAAAATACATACATGTACATGTACTTTATCTATTTACAAAACAAACTGAAACAAGATTAGCCTACTTTGAGTGCATTGCACCTTGCTATTATAAACATGTAACGCCTTTTCCGATAAAGCCACTTCTTGATTTCAATAAGGTTTTCTCTTGAGTGTGCTGTCATCAAAACAACCTGGACCACAAAGCTCTCTTTGAGGCGACATGCCGCGCCGACAGAGAGTGTGACAACTGCAGTGCGTGGTCGCGCGCACGTGGCCCGCGGTGAGGCACTTACCGGTACGGCGGCAGTTCTTTGTGATCGATCTGTGGCCGACAAAATGGTGCGGCTAATAAGCCGGGCGGCTTATACGCCGACGGTGAATCTTGTTTCTGGAATTTTCGGGCGTCGCGGCTTATACCCCGCGCGGCTTATATTCCGAAAATTACGGTACATTTGTAAGCTCTGATTTATAAAGAAAGCTACATGTACATGTAGCTGCACGTGCGTGCTCATTTTCAACCGGAACCCACACCGCCGGCAATACTTGCCGAACCCGAACCGAACAAATGTTCGGGAAGAAATTTCTGAACTTTTGCCGAACCGAACCCGAACTTCGTTAGAGCATTACTTCCAAGTAAATCCATAATCTGATACAAAATTGTAAAAACAAAGACTTTGGCTGAATTGCATGAAGCTTACAAGTGTCTTCCACCTAAACATTGAGATACATAGGTGGGTGGCGCCATTGTCAGCCGACAGCCAAAGACACCGAGGAATCCCCTAACTCTTCACAAAAGAATGCTCTGGGATCTTTTGAGTCCGTTACACAACACACTGGACCAACGGCTTTACATCCCTTCCAAAGGATGGAGCAAGTGTGTTAAAAGTGCCTTGCTCAAGGGCACATGTACCCCAGCCGGGTATCGAACCTGCAACCCCAAGTTTTCACCCAAGTATTGCGAGTCAGTGACTTAAACCACTCGGCCACGACACACGTAATCTAATAGTCAAAGAATTGTTATGGGCAACTTGACATTTTTAACGGCATACATATACCCGGTACTCATCAAAACTTTGGAAACACCTTGATAGTTTTAGGTTTTTAAGAAGAAAATGTATAATTTTGTGAATGTTAATTTTGTGACAGCAAATCTAACAAAAAGCAATACATGTTAATTTTAGTGCCATCTTCGGCCTCAGCAGTTGGCTTTATCAACAAATTGGAGAGCATTCAAAAAGAAACGGCTAAACTTGATGTTCATCTACATGTAAGAATCCCCCTTAGCAGCTACATGTATATGACAGCTACACAAAATCTCTGCATCCTGATTGTCAGTTTCTCCAAACATTCAGTGGAAATACGCCTCTTTTAAGACTCTCTAGAGGATTTCTTGGCTGGTTGGGCATTTCTTTCTGACCTTATCTAACTCCTCCAAGAGCAGCTCAATGGGATTGAGATCAGGTGACTGGGCAGGCCATTCCATGATGGACAGCACTCCAGATGACTGCTTTCTCTCCAGATACCGGTACCTTGTACACGTACACCTCCAGTTTGCTTTAATAGCTTGGTTTATTATGAATAAACAAAATAATACTTCCTTCTTAAAAACCTAAAACTTTCAAGGTGTTTCCAAAGTTTTGATGGGTAGTGTACATGTACATGTACATTTGTGTACATGCGACAAGATGAATTGAAGCAAATATCGACGGCATGTAGAAACATCAAAAAAATATGTCGGCCATTTTAGAATGGTAGGCACCCCACCTCTGAGAAGGAGTTGTTTGGGATGCAATGCGTATTGGGAATATCATGCACTTACACATGTACATGTATTTGGTACGCTGGTATGATACGTAATGGCGTACGTATATTGCACTATTAAACACACCAAACAAATCATTAAAAGCTCAAACACATCCCTTTCATTCCGATGCCATTAAATCACGCTGTCAAAAAATACTTTCTGCATTGACCGTCATTCATCTACAATGCACACACACACTATTAGGCAAAACAAAAATAATGACCTACTTTATCAAAGTTTGCGCGAGAGGTGTCAGATCAAAATGAGGAATGATGGCACCTAAAGAATGCCAGACTTAAACAATAATATTTCACAAGTAAAATTTATCGGGGATGTTTACTCTGCATGTGAATGTGCTTTAGAAACAAACATTCCTTCGAGTTGATACTTTCTGACGCACAGGATGGGAGGTTATGATCGGTTTATTAACTGATCATGTACAGTAGTGTACATTTGTACTGTATGTAAACTTGAGGATAGTTCAGATGTCGGACATAACGATGATAACATTTTAATTTTTGTTTCTGTTTGTATTATGAAGGCAGGGTTTGATTGTTAAAAGAGCCTGCTCTGATTTTTCCAGAAAATAGATTTCGTTCCAACTTAACAATTATTTCCACAGTAAAGGGGACATTTTGGCAACACAGACCATATTTTCCAGAAAATACATGTACCGGTACCTTTGTCTGGTCTCAAAATAGCACTCCACTTTAAAATAATTGTTTCATGGAAATTCACCAAAAATAACTCTTAGCAAAACAAGGAAATTTAAAAAATGAACTTCTACTAGTACATGTAGGGCCTACATGTATACATGTACGTACCTAACAAAACATGTACATTATTATTATTATTATTTCTTTTTGGTATTCATACCAAGGATTCCTCAATAGTGCTCATTGCACTGTCACTCGTAAGCGTGAGGAAACCCATGAAGAATTATAATTAGAAATGGCCAGAGACACCGGGGAATCCCCTTGCTCTTTACGAAAGAATGCTCTGGGATCTTTAGACATGTTAGAGTGCGTTACCATTACCTAACACACTGGACCAACGGCTTTACATCCCTTCCGAAGGATGGAGCAAGTGTGGTTGAGTGCCTTGCCCAAGGGCACAGGTACCGCAGCCGGATTCAAACCCGCAACCCCAGGTTTTCACCCATGATTGCGAGTCAATGGCCCTAACCACTCGGCCACGGTACCCCACACAGTACATGTACACAGTGAAACCTGCTATTAAAACCACCGTTATAAAGAGGCCACCTGTCTAAAGTGGCCACATCTGTTTGGTCCCAAATCAGTTTGTACACAAACATATGGAGGTAAAACCTTGATATTAAGGCCAATGTCTAACGCGGCCAGTGGCGAGGGCACTAGGATCTTTGTATGTACAATCCTATGGCAGACCTGGATAATCTGGCCACAATGCCTCAATGAACCTGTACTGTGGGAAATTTTATGGGGAGCTTAACAAAAGTTGTTAAAAACTGAACAAATGTCAACTTTTTAAGGATCGAGGAACTCTTGTTGCACTTCAATTTTACCGGTAGCTGTTATTCACCTATAGACACGTGCATTGTGCAGGGGTCGAAACTAACCAGAATTTCATGCTGGTCAGAAGGACCAGTAGATTAGAGAACTCTATACTGCATGGTCCTGCTAAAAACAAAATTGGTGGTCCACTGGCGCTTTTCAAAATGGCACCGAGATATACTGAAACAATTTCTGGTTGGGATTGCTTTTTGATCCAACACTGGGTCACGTCTGAAGAGAGATCGGAGAAAGAAATGAAGTTATATCTGAAAATGTGTAAAACGATCAGGAATTGTTTGTGGTAACCAGAAATGTTTGCGCATTGAGTAGGAAATGTTTACTGTGGATTAGGCATCGGGGAATGTTTCCATGAGTCAGGTCCATCGGACCAGCATTTTTGACAGATCTAGTGGTCCTTCTGATTTTTTATGGGTCTCGGACCACAGGACCAGTGCTAATTTCGACCCCTGACTGTGGTATGTTTTATGATGTTATTACATAGTGTACATGTACATGTATATAACCTAACCTAACCCTAACCTCTACATAAGGGCAACCTGCTTATTCTGGCCACATTGTCGGTCCCTTGGGTGGCCACTATACATGTATACAAGTTTCACTGTAAAACTGAAAATGTGAGAGTTTTGGTTACAAGCATACACTATCAAGGTTCTCCACTGGTTGCTGCCTTGTCAGGGGCACATCTAATGACACCTGGTTGACGCTGGGATTTTTTAAAAAGGCAAATATGATTGGCCAAACCTTAAGACCAGGGGCCAATTTCATAGAGGTACAAAAAACTCTTGCTCAGTAGAGAATGTTACCAGTGAAATTTTCATGTGATATAAATAGTGTATGACCAGTGACAGAGGACTGTTTCATTACCATGACAATCACATTAAATTTTTGCTGGTAACCTCATTTTATTAAGCAATGTTTTTCATGCTTAAGCAATTTTTCATGCTTAAGCAGCTCTATGAAATTGGCCCCAGGTCAAACACCACAGATACTGACTCTTGAGAGTCATTTCTACATTCATTGTATGTACATGTATATGAATCTTCTCACCAAAAGATCATACATTGCAGCACTCCGAGGCAGCGGCCACTATATACAGAGCGAGATTTGCTAAACTAACAGGCCGTCCACAGCCGTCAAGTTCAAGTTCAAGTTCAAAACACGGTGTGTTGAAATGAATGGTGGACAATACGGTAGATGTATTTACAAGTCAACCTTGGAAGACGGCGGCAAAGCCAACGTTTTAACAACCACCCCTGTGACTTTACATGGACATTGCCAAAATGTGTTTACACGTTCTCCGGCGTCAAGTGGTTAACAAATTTACTGACTTTCCCCCGCCCCAACCAGCACGCTCCCCTCACCAAAAATCAAAATCAGATTGCTTGGCCAAGTTTCTGCCTCTGGCCTGTAGAGTGTGATGACCGGGCCGGACGTCCCTGTCAAGACACTCCTATCTAGCGGATGTGGTAGTGAGCCTTACTGCTGAATTTCCACCGTCCCGTGGCATCGGTTAAACTGAGGGCTTCCCTACTATGTACATGTTTAAGCATACATACAGTGACTCAAAGAAAGTCAGGAAGTACCAGGCAATTCCACACATGTACAGTACTGTACATGCACAGTGTCTTTGTATATATACGTAGATTGGCCCCTCAATAATTTCTTCCTGAAAATCTAGGGTCCCCATAAAAACTACTTCCGTTAGAACTGTTGCAGTCTACAATCACATGTACATACATGTATCAGGTTTTGTAATGGACATTTTCATGCTTTGCAAACGGCACTTCCACTAGAAAATGGAAAGTCAAAGGTCAAGACCAGTGGCAGCACTGATGGTATTGGTGAATATTACTGAATCACTTGTCACCAGCAAAAACATATGTACATGTATGCACATTAGTTTGTGCACAGTTGCCTGTTTTAATGCCAAAGCTACCGTATGTAAAATGTTTGGTTCAAAGCTAATAATGCCTTCCCATATACATGTAAGTCAAACACTTGGCTGTGTCTTGGCCAAATGGCTGGCCTTTTTTAAGGCCAAACACCTTGTGGTTTCCAGGCCAAACACCTTGTGGTTTCCAGGCCAAACACCTTGTGGTTTCCAGGCCAAATACCTTGTGGTTTCAAGGCCAAACACCTTGTTGTTTCAGGGCCAAATATGTGACATTTCAAGGGCAATTGCCTAGCTTTTTTTAAGGCCAATTGCCTAGCTTTTTTTAAGGCCAATTGCCTAGCTTTTTTTAAGGCTAAACGCCTGGTTGTTTCAAGGCCAAACACTTGATCGTTTCAAAACCAAACACACATCTTAACAGAAAGTGACACAGCAGGCTATACAAAGCCACTTGATGGCACACGCACTTTCACAGGATTTGCAAATAAACTGCAAAAGTTCTCAAATACATGTACATGTAGCACTAAAAAGGCACCAATTAAAATGGGCATACATGTACGTGTTCTGTTCGCAGCATTCTTCATCTTTCAGCACAAATTACAAGATGCAGCTCCGTGTGAAAACAATTATACATGTACATGTAGAGCTCTACCGGTACATGTACGTATAGCCTGCTCGCAGCGTGGTCTTACATTTAAGACCACAATATTGCAAGCGGGCTATAATTATAGACTGGTCTTAGTGGACGCCGCGTTAGCTTGCTAAGCCTATAGACCAGTCTTAAACCAAGGGAAAATGCCTGGCCATTTCAAGGCCAAACTCTTGCCTGTTTCATGGCAAAACAGTTGCTCGTTTCAAGGCCAAATCCCTGCTCACTTCATTAGTACTGTACTGGTACACATGTATGCCTAAATGTACATGTACCACTGCATGTACAGTACCGGTATATGTACATGTACATGTAATACACACACATACTCGTAAACTGTACAATTGCTACATGTACTTGTACATTATCTCAACTTCTAATGTGTGCATTGTATAAAATTTCATGACATACAAAGCTGTATCTGGTCTGAACTGTTAATGACACAATTATTAACTTGGATGGACGTTATTGCTTGTACAATTGGAACAATTTGTTAAGCCCTGGATATGAGCAACGTGCACAGTACATGTACGTACATGTTCAATACGCATACATACATGTATGTACCGGTAGGGTATACATGTACATATGTACATGTATCAACCTGCTTACAGTTGGTTGCTTTTTTTTATTTTTTTGGATACTGTAAACCGGATAAATTAGTCCATTACCTGAGGATACTAAAGCCTACATGTAGCGTACATCAACCTTGCAACTGGGAGCAACTAGTGGCAACTGGGAGCAACTGATCAGTTGCTTAAAAAGGTTGATGTGTGCACACTTGCAACTGCAGGCAACTGGAAAAATCCAAGTTGCCGCGAGTTGCTCATGTTCTACATTGTACTTTCTGGCAACTAGTTGTATCCAGTTGTGGTCAGTTGCGTTGATATATGCATATACTTACAACTGGAAGCAACAGTTGCTTCCAGTTGCAACATAGATGTACATGTGTACACTAGGCTTTGCCGAGTTGCCTTGTCGATGTGCGCGCTCTAGAAATGTAGACATGGCTGGATGTTCCCCGTTGCCGCTACAGTAGTTGCCCAATTAATCAGTTGCTGTCGATGTACACATGTGCGCTATGCACACATCGACAGCAACTGATCAGTTGAGTTGCTTCCATGCAGTTCCAGTTGCAAGGTCGGTGTACGCTAGGCTTAAGGCCTATACATGTATGTGTGCAGAGCTGCCAATCCTCCCTGATTTTGAAGTAAACACCCAGAAAATAAGTTGATTTCCTGACTTCAGACATCTAAAAATCTGTGAGATTGTTAAACCTTTGAAATTTTTTTAGGAGTTACAAGATCAGCCATTTTGCTAGGGAATCTGTTGCAAAATCAGGGATGGTTGGCAGCTCTGCCTATGTACATGCACATATAAAACATACTGTTACGAAACATATTCTGTTTCTTAGATTATTTATACTGAAGCCTGCTTACCTGTCCATAGTTGACTGAACAATTGCATTCCTTTCGCGAGAATGGAATCACCCAAACAAACACAAAAACACCCCCTCTAGCCCATGTGGTCTAGCCCTATGACCCCAGGTCATGCCATGTGGCCCAACAATCATCCTCACTTTACGTTTGGCCCGACAACAAAGACGTACACATCTTGCTGTGGGGCGGGTACGGCGTGGGAGTCAACTATGGACAGGTAAGCAGGCTTCAGTATAAATAATCTAAGAAACAGAATATGTTTCGTAACAGATTATTACACTGAACTGCTTACCTTGTTCCATAGTTGACTGAACAATTGCATTCAACTTCCAGACTAGCACACTTAGTAGGAGGTCGGAGCAAGATGTCAACAATCAAGGGCTCCGGGCACGTCAGGGCTAGGACATGGCAATGCGCAGACAGGTCAGACTCAAAAGCCCTTGTAGAGTACGAGCTAAGGGGAGACTCCGCCCAGAGGAGGAGTACCTCCCGGAGGACTCTAGGGATACTAAGATTCTGACTGACTGGATTCTGTTTAGCAGCATGGAAATGGAAAACTCCTTCCGGGCAGGCATAATGCCCGAGAAACCTGAAGAGTTAGAGCCTTCCACAGCACCGCCAGAGAATCCGGTGCATATCCATAGATCGTGAACCAAACAGAAGGTTGGTCGGGTCCCGGACAGCAGCGGACTGACCGGGACTCTGACCGGGCACCAAGGCGATCCCCCGTTCCAGAGGAATAGTTAATTCCAAGGAGGATAGCCGAGTGCGGGAAGGATGCAGACCTGTTCCAGACAACAGCGTCTTGAACAGAGAACAGGGAGGCCTAGCCCTCGGAAAGTCTAGGCAACACCAACAGGATGTGGCCCTCGTGAGAACGTTTCCCGGAACGAGAGTACAGGCTAGGCGGCCTCAAACAGACATTCCTTCCAAGAGGCAGAAGCGAGAATCATCGCCGTAGATGTTCGAGCCTACCTCAGAACCCTCTATGAACCGCCAGAATAAAGGGCCGAAAGAGCCATGTAGATGACTTAAGGCCCGAGACAAGGTGTTCAGAGAGGGATCCCGCAACTAGAGCTACAGCGTTCTAGTGGGGGAGCAACCTCTTCCGTCACACCACCGATAGAAGGGACCCAGGCGTCAGCGTAATCGGCGAGGGTAGACACTTCCCCCGGTGGCGAAGGTGACGAAGGCCCCCCAGGGAGGCCCTTCTCCCGGCAACGTCGCCGGGAAGTGGCCGTACAGTCAGGATCATACTCTCTACAGGCAGGATAGGAAGCAGTCCTCCTTAGCGCTTCAGAGAAATGAGCGGATCGGGACCATGGGGGAGGGACTCCCAAAAGGGGGAGTCGTCCTTCGGTCCGAGAGAGTGTTGACTGTATATTCTCCTGGGTCGGGGACCCTGGAGCAATGCCCTGGGGGCTGGCGACTGATCGCGGAGGCAAGGAGATCGATCCCCGTGTGGAAGTCCGTGGAGATCTCCCGGGCTATATCCAGGTTCATGGTCCATTCTGCGCAAGACGCCCTGCCTCAAGAGAGGCCGTCGGCGGGCAGATAAACCGTTCCCGGTATATGGACTGCGGACAGAGAGGTGACCCTGTCTCTGCACCTGCTTGGAAGGTGTTGAGACACAGGGACGAGGAAGTAAATCCCACCCTGCTAACTGTAACATCACCACTGGGAATGTCCGATCGAACAAGGATGTTGCCTCCAGCCACCGTCGCTTCGAACTTCAGGAGCGGGGGCTGCCCGACCGCCCGTAGTTCGAGGAGGTTGGAGTATGAGCAAGCTTAATCCTGGGAGCAGGTCCCGGATACTCGTGCGCCTAACAGTCAGCCTGACCGGCCAGACGCGTCCGATCGAATGGATGCGTGCGGGGGAGACAGTCCCCGCGTCAGGTTGGATGGGGGTTCCACGAGGCGAGCTCGTCCCTATCAGGACCGTCGTTGGGACTGATTGGGAGTCTGGGAGCCTGCTGTAACGCTTCAACAGGAGTCATCCCTGTAAAAGCGGACATATGGCGAGAAACGTATGCATGTACTTGCCATAAGATCCAGCAGGCACAGCCAGGGGCGGACAGGGCCGTCTAGCTCCGCCAAAAGCGGTGAGCGAGGGCCCTAAGGAATCCATTTCCGTTCCGCCGATGGGTCCCCCGACTAACTCAGATGTGGTCGGGCACCCAGGCATACCAGGACCTGGCAGGGAGCCATGAGGAATTATTGAGATAGACCAGAGATCCCAACCTTAACTGGCTCCCGCGGCCTAAGTATGCTCCGTCCACCCTGGTGATCACCGTGAAAACCGGGTGATACGGAAAGGCCAAAGGGGAGGCACGTCAGACGAACGACTGACCCAGGTGTCAAGCCTGAGTCACCGCTGGTCGTAGGTCATAATAGGGACGTGCTAGTAGGCATCCCTGGGGTCAAGGATGCCTACGTGCCCTAGAGCGGGCACCGAAGAGCGCTGGCCAATGTCCCCATTCTGAACCCCCGTCCCGGGGAACGTATTCAGTGGTAGACATTCGGAGTGGGTCGCTCTTCTGTTCCCCTCTGGAGGGAGCGGTGATGACTTTAGGGACAAAGTCACTGAGGGGAAAGAAGTCGCCAAACACAAGGCGATACCCCCGGTTGCTGACCACCATAACCCATGGGCCCGGGAGATTGGGGGCCCCTCCCGGGCGCGGAGACCTCGGCGACCGTCCCAAACGGCGGTCCGAGGACCAACCGTCACAGCCCTGCTTCGCCTTCCGCGGTCTCTTGACTTTGGAAGGCGGAGTCGGACGGACCTGTCCATAGCAGTGTCTTAGCTATAGGATAGGGTGTGATCGGATTGGGGTGGAGGCAGCACCGCTCTACCTACGCCGCTTGGACGGACTTGAAGCATCCACCGAACGGTGGTGCACGCTCTAATGTCCTAGTCCACTGGGCGGGTAGCTAATAAAGCAACTGACTATCCTGGCCTAATCTCGCTTTCGGCCTCATCCGCCAGTCCAAGAACCGTGACGCAAACAAGTCCTCGAAGAGAACGGTTCGTGTCAGGGGTTGACCCCAGTTACGAGGTCAGAACTAGGAACTGAATGGAGGGGCACGCCGGCGTTATTCCGTCTGACCTGGAATGCGCCTGAGAAAGGTCTCGAATGCCCCCGACTGGCAGGCCCGGGGAGGCCGCCAGGAGTGTGGGCCCGTCCGAACATCTGACGTGGCCACGATACTCAAGGATTGTCTGTGATCGTGGGCGACCAGCATCTGGTGGTCGCTTAGCGATATCGACATCCATGGGAGGCTTCCGTATGGGATGGTACATGGGTTCCTGAGGTGGTGGAACCCCGGGCGAGGTTCGAGCGGGCCCCTCCGATAGAAGGGGCATTACCTCGCGAGGGAACACGGCATAGTGCTTATCGAGTGTGCGGGGGAGGTCTCGGCGGGCGGACATCCGCTCGCGAGGAGAGACCCGCGTGCGGACCAAAGCTGGAATGCCCACCTGAGGCGCCTGCGGGGTCCACACTAGGGTTTGTCCAGGGGCTGCGTGCGGCCGATCAGACTGATATAAGCCCTGAAGTGGACAGCCCTCCGCCTCCCCCTGCGTTCCAGGACTCCTCCTGGACGACAAGATCAGAGGCCCAGTGCACAGGCACCGGACTTGTTAGCTGTGTTGCAGTTACGGCAACTGCCGCGGCGAACGCCAGGGCAGTGCCGCCTGGTCCACCAGGTCTGGTCATGGGTGGTAACGGATGCCGCACTGGGCATCCCCGCCTACCCTGAATGGTGCGTGGGGTGGCGCCCCCGACAGCCGTACCACCGGCTAAAGGGGGGGCGGACCACTATAGGAACTTTACCGTCGGTGCAGGCACCACGGAAGTCTGCACCACAAACCAGCCGGCTCCCGCACGGGTCGTGCGTAGGGAGGCCGGATTTTCCGGCGTGCTGTGGGAAGGCAAGCCCAAGGGGAACGGCCTGAGCCACTGGCCCCGCCCACCACGCCAGCTCCGTTGGAGCTAGCAGGTGGGACGCACGTCGGCAGCGCGTAACCGCAGTGTCCATAGAGGCGCCAACTAGCACCGGGGACACGACTTTACCCGGCGTGCTGAGAAAAGGCAAGCTTTTCTAGGAATAGCCCACGAGGGACTGTCCCCGCCTGGCACGCTAGCTCCGATGTGGAGCTAGCAGGCGGCTGCACGTCGGAGGAGCGGTCACGCTCTCAGAGTTGTCCTGCGTGCTGTAGAAAGGTAAACCTCCTTGGGGGTTGTCCCGAAGGACTGGCCCCGCCCGCCATGCCAGCTCTGGTGGAGCTAGCATGTGGGCCGCACGTTAACATTCCGGGTGTGCTTAGGAAAAGCAAGCTTTCCCGGGGGTTGCCCACGAGGGGCTGGCCCCGCACGCCACGCCAGCTCCGTCATGGAGCTAGCAGGCGTGCCGCACGTCGGACCGGAGCGGACACGCTCTGTTCCTTCCCCGGTGTGCTGAGGAAAGGCAAGCTTCCCTGGGAATTGCCCATGAGGGCTGACCCCGCCCGCCACGTCAGTTCCGTTGGAGCTGACAGGCGGGCTGCACATCGGAGGCGCGTAACCGCAGGGGAGGTCCGAGCCTAGCCCGGAACCCGAGCGGCCACGCTCTGGGGGGTGAAGGGGCCAATATACATTGGCATCTCCGCCTCCTATGCGCGGTGCGTGGGGTCCCACGGCCGAGTACTCGGCTGCAAGGGGAACCACCGGGACTTTACTGTCGGTGAGACCACCGAGGAAGTCTGCACCGCGAGCCAGCCGTTTGCGCGGTGCGTGGGAGGTCCCACAGCCGAATACTCGGCTGCAAGGAAAACCACCGGGACCTTTATTGTCGGTGAGTCCACCGAGGAAGTCTGCACCGCGAGCCAGCTGCCCGGCGTGCTGTGGAAAGGCAAGCTTCCCTGGGTTTGTCTCGGAAGACGGACCCTGCCCGCCACGCTAGCTCCAACATGGAGCTACATGTAGAAGGCGGGCCGCACGCCGGGGTGCGTAACCGCGTAGAGGGTCCGAGCCTAGCCCAGAAGCCCGAGCGGTCACGTCTTGCTGGCCCAGAAAACTCTGCGTCGGTGAAACCCCTAGGGAAGCACCGAGCTGAGCTCCCTCGACCAGCTGCCCGCCGTGCTGTGGAAAGGCAAGCTTCCCTGGGGTTTGTCTCGGAAGACGGACCCCGCCCGCCACGCTAGCTCCAACATGGGGCTAGAAGGCGGGCCGCACGACGGGGTGCGTAACCGTGTAGGGGATCCGAGCCTAGCCCGGAACCCGGAGCGGTCACGTCTTGCCGGCCCAGGAAAACTCTGAGTCGGTGAAACCTCTAGGGAAACACCGAGCCGAGCTCCCTCGACCAGCGACAGCGGTCCCCTGGGGGTCGCTTTGCTGGTCGACGGCCGGAGGTATAGCGTGAGCAGAAGAGGACAGATCACCTCCGTCCTCCTCGCAGGTTGTACACCGCGAGTCCCCTGCTTGAATCGGCCTGACCAATCCCGCTGGGGTCTCACCTTTCGTGCCCGTAGCGGTACCAGCAAGTACCGCGGGCACGAGGACCGGAGCCCTGTTAGGGTTAGAGACGGTTCTGGAGCCCCTTGGGCAGCGTCCCCATCAGAAACCCCCAAACTTCCCTTGTCCCTCAGGTGTAGCGTGAGCAGAAGAGGACAGATCACCTCCGTCCTCCTCGCAGGTTGTACACCGCGAGTCCCCTGCTTGAATCGGCCTGACCAATCCCGCTGGGGTCTCACCTTTCGTGCCCGTAGCGGTACCAGCAAGTACCGCGGGCACGAGGACCGGAGCCCTGTTAGGGTTAGAAACGGTTCTGGAGCCCCTTGGGCAGCGTCCCCATCAGAAACCCCCAAACTTCCCTTGTCCCTCACCTAGCGCGCTCGCGACGGAGGCTCTATCACCACGAGCAGTTAACAATGGAAAATGGGCACACACCACCGTTAACAACGGTGGTCTGCGCCCAATCTCCACCGTGAGTCGCTCATAGTGTATGCGGCTTACGCTAGACCACAGAGAAAAACGTTCGATGGTGGAACTGCGCGACGGTAAGCCCAGAGCAGCACAGGAGCACTGGGCTAACGGAACACGGCCCGGGAGCGCGAAGACAGGGTAAGGGACCGGGGAAAAAGGCGCGAGCAGTAGTGAATTGCAAACGCGCCGAGGCGGGGGCGGTACCAGGTGGATATGCACGCCGCTGAAGCTGCAAAAAAAAATCTTAACCGAGTGTCGAACTGTTCGATACTGTCCGCTCCCGAGAACTAACAAGAGCAAGGGGTTAAGGAAATGCAGTGGCGTAAGCACATCGACAAAAACATTACTGTCTTCTTACACCCAAGTACACAGAGGCCGGTTCCCAAAGCTATTTAACAAAAATGGCGTCGGGTCAGGCCGCTACTACGTGCGAGTCTAAAACTGAAATTCGCACGAGCACTAAAAGGATATAGAGGTGAAATTCGTCCCAGAGTCGCTTCGTTTTCCAGGAGAACTGGTAGGAGAAGGAACGTGGGTAGAATCTGGGAGACTCTCTTCGGAAGACTATCAGAAATCCGATCTCGAAATTGGCTGAACACCGGAGCACTACAGAAGTACGTCTGGCCAGGGTGAAGCCAAACGAAAAGTGAGGATGATTGTTGGGCCACATGGCATGACCTGGGGTCATAGGGCTAGACCACATGGGCTAGAGGGGGTGTTTTTGTGTTTGTTTGGGTGATTCCATTCTCGCGAAAGGAATGCAATTGTTCAGTCAACTATGGAACAAGGTAAGCAGTTCAGTGTAATAATCTGTAGCTTCGTGCCCTACTCAGTTGGCCCTGATGCCCCTTCAAGATACACTTTCTGAGATTAACTTAGCCAGCATGCCCTATCCTCTTAAATTTCATGAGGCTTGTACATACATGTAGTATGTACATACACGTACTCACGTTTCTAAGAACAAAGTTGGCCAACCGGTGTCCCTCTAATCGGCGCCCTTTGAAATCCGGACAAATTCAAGGCCAGAGTAATCTGCCCTTCTTTTTTATAACTCGAGGCCAGAGACACGTATTTAAAGACAGATTACATAATTGGAAAACTTTAAAAAAACAGGAACAACGTACAGCATTTATTAAACAGCCTTGTAGAAATGTTAGCCACATAGATGTAGATTTTTAATGTAGTAATACTTCTGAAAACCTGAAAAATCCATGCACGGTTTTCGTGTATGAAAGAATGGTAACAAAGTTGTCTGCAGACAACTTTTTAAAAAAAACCACCTTCAGTTGGCAATTTCTCCCACAAAGGTACATAATGTACCATTTTACATCTCACCTACAAGTAATGAAGATCGAACCAAGAGCGGTACGGTACATGTACACATTAGACAACCACTAATGAAGATCGAATGAAGCTGTGCAAAGCTCCCTTCTCGCTACGTGTCAAATCACTTCGAACGAAGGGAGCATTAACATTACAAATTTGCTTCGTTGAATGAAGCGATCTCTTCGTTGAATGAAGCTACATGTATTTGCTTTGTCGAATGAAGTGATTCTAATCTGTCCAATGAAGAGGCGTGCGTTCACATCAGGAAATCTCCTTGTCGAAAAACGAAGCGATTTCTCTAGTGAGAACTGGGTCATACGGTACATTGTAAAATCTAGAGTCATTCTGTAAACACCTCCAGTCAACCACACAAATACCCACAATTTTAAAAGACATGAAAATCAAGGGTGTGTTTGCTGCAAAAGGTATAGTACTTTACACAATGATTTGCCGGTTACTAGTCACCAGGCAAGAGGCATAAAGTGGCTTATTGTTTAGGCAGGGTTTGGCTTGTTTACCGATGGGCGGATATCATGCCAATAAGAAGTCACCTTTTTTTTTGCCATGTCCATGTATTACATGTAGTTTCTCGCATCATGGAAAACTTGTGCATTTAGGATGGGAATTTAAGCCTTTTTACAATTCAATGCACATGTGTACAATAAGCCTTTTTGAAGTATGGCTGCCTTATAGAGGGCGCCCTTTGATTTGGGTAAAATAAACCAAAATGGCCGACGCTTGTACGTACGTTTGTGCGGGTGGGTGTACGTTTACATTTTTACTGACGGCTAAAGCCGCCTTTTTTAAATGACATTTTAGTGCTTAATTACGGTAATGGACGGGTTAAAGATACTCATTTATCTACGGCACAGGATATGTGTTAATCTGGCTGATTTAACCCAGCATTAAGGCATAGGCTGCGCCTAGCCCGTGGCCTACCCAACGCGCGCACGGTCATATATCAAAATGATGGACACATGCAAAGGAAACCGACCCAAGTTGGGCTAGGGCTAATGAAACTTAATAATTTCTGCAAGCCTTGGTCTACTCTATAACGTGCTATGTTTTTGCCTAAAGCCTTAGCTTAGTAGGGCCTATTTTAACTAGCTAAACGCTATGACTGTTTCCCAAAAGACCAATCAGTGTGTTATGTTTTAATTTGTGTCTTTTGGCTCTTTTAATTATAGTCCAGATGAATAATGCAAATGACAGTTTGAGTTTACAAGCAGTAGATCCTGCATGACTGCATGACTAGCTGAAAACCAACAATGTGCCTTATCATCATTCCTGGAAGAAATTGCAGCTTTTTCCAAATTAACTTGTTATAATAGTTAAATCTTGTATTACCAATCTTGAAAAAGAAGAAGAAAGAGTTGGGACCCAAATTTGTCCTTGTTATAAGCATTACTTTGTATTAACAGTGCTCTTATAATCAGTGTTAGACTATTTGTATGTAGTTTTCTCGACACAGGCTCTCAATTAATCACCGTTTTTAAGAATTTACCAATCGATAGTACCATTAACTATGCATATAGATGCTCTAAAAATCACTCCATCTTAAGCTTCCATGTTATGGTACAGTCAAAACTCTGATAAGAGAACTGCTCATTGAACATTCTGCTCATAATGAAGAAAATTTCTTATTCTCCATCGTGTTTATTCCTCATTATTCATAAAGCTTGACTATGCAAGTTGTGAAACACTAAAAAATACAGCTAGTACATGAAATTTTGTTTTGGCCATGGACAAATGAGTGTAAATAAAAAGGCCAAGTGAAACAAGATAACTTGAAGCCGCACGACACTGAGTTTATTAATTGTCAAAACTGTCAAAGAACTTTACATGTGAACTTCCAGAAACCGCGGGAAAGAATTGATAACTTGACCATATTGTTTTAGACCTTGGAAAGAATTCCATACTCGGCCCGTCACATTTTCTAAAGTGCAAATGAAAAGAACAAATTTTGGAGGGGGAAAAAGTGAAGATTTTACGAGGAAAAACTAAGAAATCTTCCGAGTTGTCTTATACGTTTAGTGCAGGAGGGTTTATGTGACGTCCGACTCGTAAATTCTTTCCAAAATATTAACGGTTAAATTATCAATTCTTACCCTATCGGACTTTAGAAACGTGCGTGAACGAATCAGCATTTTTTGAAGTACGACGTTTTTCACGTATGCTATGCAAAACAATAACGAAAACGATCAAAATCTGCCACAAACAGACCAAAAGTTGTTCTTATACAATAGACAATTATCCTATTTCCAAAACCACGTACAATATTGGTCGTCAAGTTATCTCTAAACAATCAAACAGATGAAGTTTTGATAAGCATTTTAATACAACAACGTACACGCTACGGTAACCGTCTGCCATTTTTAGATGCGTTTACCCAAATGACAGTGCGCCCTCTAGCGACAGGTATGGTATCCGCCATACCTCAAAAAGGCTTATGCCTTTGGACCAACGATTAAGGAAGCAAAGCAACCTCATGTTTCTACAGAAACCAGTATCAAAATCATAGTGGTGTACCGGTACATGTATGAAAACAGCAAATATCGAAAGACTTCTGGGGCTGATTCCATAAACCATTTTAAGCATTCCTAAAATCTCTATTGGTAGTTGCTTGCAATGTGTACGTGTACGTACACATGTATACATGTACATCTATTCTGTATACTGTAAATCTATTCTATTCCACTCTTACCGGTACCTCTTAATGGCTCTAGAGTACATAAACAAATTTGGAAGCTAGACAGGATCTCTGGTAAAACTCTGAAAGTACATGTACATACATGTATACTAAAGAGAGCTACATGTAACAGGATAGTTTCAGCTGTTTTCAATGGTCATTTGGACACGCACACAGATCCCAAGTGGTGGAAATCCTCCATGTGGAGAAAACTAAAGAAATGGTTTTTAATTTTCAAAAGAACAAATGTACTATGCAACCTGTTGAAATTAACAAGCTGTCTGTTGAAACAGTTGGTACAAGTGCCTTCGTATTGTGCTTGACAGTCAGCTACACACCGGTCTGTGACCTGTCACAACGAAATGAGCGTAAAGTCGCACTCAGCTATTTCCTAAAACGACGGTTCAAAGTCAAACATTTGTTGTTTCAAGGCCAAATGTCTTGTTGTTTCAAAAAAATCTTAACCGAGTGTCGAACTGTTCGATACTGTCCGCTCCCGAGAACTAACAAGAGCAAGGGGTTAAGGAAATGCAGTGGCGTAAGCACATCGACAAAAACATTACTGTCTTCTTACACCCAAGTACACAGAGGCCGGTTCCCAAAGCTATTTAACAAAAATGGCGTCGGGTCAGGCCGCTACTACGTGCGAGTCTAAAACTGAAATTCGCACGAGCACTAAAAGGATATAGAGGTGAAATTCGTCCCAGAGTCGCTTCGTTTTCCAGGAGAACTGGTAGGAGAAGGAACGTGGGTAGAATCTGGGAGACTCTCTTCGGAAGACTATCAGAAATCCGATCTCGAAATTGGCTGAACACCGGAGCACTACAGAAGTACGTCTGGCCAGGGTGAAGCCAAACGAAAAGTGAGGATGATTGTTGGGCCACATGGCATGACCTGGGGTCATAGGGCTAGACCACATGGGCTAGAGGGGGTGTTTTTGTGTTTGTTTGGGTGATTCCATTCTCGCGAAAGGAATGCAATTGTTCAGTCAACTATGGAACAAGGTAAGCAGTTCAGTGTAATAATCTGTAGCTTCGTGCCCTACTCAGTTGGCCCTGATGCCCCTTCAAGATACACTTTCTGAGATTAACTTAGCCAGCATGCCCTATCCTCTTAAATTTCATGAGGCTTGTACATACATGTAGTATGTACATACACGTACTCACGTTTCTAAGAACAAAGTTGGCCAACCGGTGTCCCTCTAATCGGCGCCCTTTGAAATCCGGACAAATTCAAGGCCAGAGTAATCTGCCCTTCTTTTTTATAACTCGAGGCCAGAGACACGTATTTAAAGACAGATTACATAATTGGAAAACTTTAAAAAAACAGGAACAACGTACAGCATTTATTAAACAGCCTTGTAGAAATGTTAGCCACATAGATGTAGATTTTTAATGTAGTAATACTTCTGAAAACCTGAAAAATCCATGCACGGTTTTCGTGTATGAAAGAATGGTAACAAAGTTGTCTGCAGACAACTTTTTAAAAAAAACCACCTTCAGTTGGCAATTTCTCCCACAAAGGTACATAATGTACCATTTTACATCTCACCTACAAGTAATGAAGATCGAACCAAGAGCGGTACGGTACATGTACACATTAGACAACCACTAATGAAGATCGAATGAAGCTGTGCAAAGCTCCCTTCTCGCTACGTGTCAAATCACTTCGAACGAAGGGAGCATTAACATTACAAATTTGCTTCGTTGAATGAAGCGATCTCTTCGTTGAATGAAGCTACATGTATTTGCTTTGTCGAATGAAGTGATTCTAATCTGTCCAATGAAGAGGCGTGCGTTCACATCAGGAAATCTCCTTGTCGAAAAACGAAGCGATTTCTCTAGTGAGAACTGGGTCATACGGTACATTGTAAAATCTAGAGTCATTCTGTAAACACCTCCAGTCAACCACACAAATACCCACAATTTTAAAAGACATGAAAATCAAGGGTGTGTTTGCTGCAAAAGGTATAGTACTTTACACAATGATTTGCCGGTTACTAGTCACCAGGCAAGAGGCATAAAGTGGCTTATTGTTTAGGCAGGGTTTGGCTTGTTTACCGATGGGCGGATATCATGCCAATAAGAAGTCACCTTTTTTTTTGCCATGTCCATGTATTACATGTAGTTTCTCGCATCATGGAAAACTTGTGCATTTAGGATGGGAATTTAAGCCTTTTTACAATTCAATGCACATGTGTACAATAAGCCTTTTTGAAGTATGGCTGCCTTATAGAGGGCGCCCTTTGATTTGGGTAAAATAAACCAAAATGGCCGACGCTTGTACGTACGTTTGTGCGGGTGGGTGTACGTTTACATTTTTACTGACGGCTAAAGCCGCCTTTTTTAAATGACATTTTAGTGCTTAATTACGGTAATGGACGGGTTAAAGATACTCATTTATCTACGGCACAGGATATGTGTTAATCTGGCTGATTTAACCCAGCATTAAGGCATAGGCTGCGCCTAGCCCGTGGCCTACCCAACGCGCGCACGGTCATATATCAAAATGATGGACACATGCAAAGGAAACCGACCCAAGTTGGGCTAGGGCTAATGAAACTTAATAATTTCTGCAAGCCTTGGTCTACTCTATAACGTGCTATGTTTTTGCCTAAAGCCTTAGCTTAGTAGGGCCTATTTTAACTAGCTAAACGCTATGACTGTTTCCCAAAAGACCAATCAGTGTGTTATGTTTTAATTTGTGTCTTTTGGCTCTTTTAATTATAGTCCAGATGAATAATGCAAATGACAGTTTGAGTTTACAAGCAGTAGATCCTGCATGACTGCATGACTAGCTGAAAACCAACAATGTGCCTTATCATCATTCCTGGAAGAAATTGCAGCTTTTTCCAAATTAACTTGTTATAATAGTTAAATCTTGTATTACCAATCTTGAAAAAGAAGAAGAAAGAGTTGGGACCCAAATTTGTCCTTGTTATAAGCATTACTTTGTATTAACAGTGCTCTTATAATCAGTGTTAGACTATTTGTATGTAGTTTTCTCGACACAGGCTCTCAATTAATCACCGTTTTTAAGAATTTACCAATCGATAGTACCATTAACTATGCATATAGATGCTCTAAAAATCACTCCATCTTAAGCTTCCATGTTATGGTACAGTCAAAACTCTGATAAGAGAACTGCTCATTGAACATTCTGCTCATAATGAAGAAAATTTCTTATTCTCCATCGTGTTTATTCCTCATTATTCATAAAGCTTGACTATGCAAGTTGTGAAACACTAAAAAATACAGCTAGTACATGAAATTTTGTTTTGGCCATGGACAAATGAGTGTAAATAAAAAGGCCAAGTGAAACAAGATAACTTGAAGCCGCACGACACTGAGTTTATTAATTGTCAAAACTGTCAAAGAACTTTACATGTGAACTTCCAGAAACCGCGGGAAAGAATTGATAACTTGACCATATTGTTTTAGACCTTGGAAAGAATTCCATACTCGGCCCGTCACATTTTCTAAAGTGCAAATGAAAAGAACAAATTTTGGAGGGGGAAAAAGTGAAGATTTTACGAGGAAAAACTAAGAAATCTTCCGAGTTGTCTTATACGTTTAGTGCAGGAGGGTTTATGTGACGTCCGACTCGTAAATTCTTTCCAAAATATTAACGGTTAAATTATCAATTCTTACCCTATCGGACTTTAGAAACGTGCGTGAACGAATCAGCATTTTTTGAAGTACGACGTTTTTCACGTATGCTATGCAAAACAATAACGAAAACGATCAAAATCTGCCACAAACAGACCAAAAGTTGTTCTTATACAATAGACAATTATCCTATTTCCAAAACCACGTACAATATTGGTCGTCAAGTTATCTCTAAACAATCAAACAGATGAAGTTTTGATAAGCATTTTAATACAACAACGTACACGCTACGGTAACCGTCTGCCATTTTTAGATGCGTTTACCCAAATGACAGTGCGCCCTCTAGCGACAGGTATGGTATCCGCCATACCTCAAAAAGGCTTATGCCTTTGGACCAACGATTAAGGAAGCAAAGCAACCTCATGTTTCTACAGAAACCAGTATCAAAATCATAGTGGTGTACCGGTACATGTATGAAAACAGCAAATATCGAAAGACTTCTGGGGCTGATTCCATAAACCATTTTAAGCATTCCTAAAATCTCTATTGGTAGTTGCTTGCAATGTGTACGTGTACGTACACATGTATACATGTACATCTATTCTGTATACTGTAAATCTATTCTATTCCACTCTTACCGGTACCTCTTAATGGCTCTAGAGTACATAAACAAATTTGGAAGCTAGACAGGATCTCTGGTAAAACTCTGAAAGTACATGTACATACATGTATACTAAAGAGAGCTACATGTAACAGGATAGTTTCAGCTGTTTTCAATGGTCATTTGGACACGCACACAGATCCCAAGTGGTGGAAATCCTCCATGTGGAGAAAACTAAAGAAATGGTTTTTAATTTTCAAAAGAACAAATGTACTATGCAACCTGTTGAAATTAACAAGCTGTCTGTTGAAACAGTTGGTACAAGTGCCTTCGTATTGTGCTTGACAGTCAGCTACACACCGGTCTGTGACCTGTCACAACGAAATGAGCGTAAAGTCGCACTCAGCTATTTCCTAAAACGACGGTTCAAAGTCAAACATTTGTTGTTTCAAGGCCAAATGTCTTGTTGTTTCAAGGCCAAATGTCTACCTTTTTTAAGGCCAAATATGTGACACTTCAAGGCCAATTACCTAGCTTTTTTTAAAGGCCAAACGCCTGGTTGTTTTAAGGTCAAAAGTCAATTCGTCGCATTTTTCGCATAGCGGCGAATAAGCGATTTTTCCGAAATTGAGATTTTGTCATATTTAGGGTTCTAAAGATGCCAATTTTCATTTGTGAAGGTTTTAAATCAAGATTTTGAGTGGTTTTTTAGTTATTAAAAAGTGCAGAATAGCGAATAGGCTCATGATTTGCCCAGCGTTTTCTTGCTTAGTGACGAATACCGACATTACGCTGGTGACCGATGGCGCCTTGCGCATTACAAGGCAACGCCTCCTGCCAGGAACCAACAGACATTGCGTGAACCAAACACTGCTAACTTGGGGAAAAAATCAACCACACTGTGGAATTTGCAGCGTTTAAGAGGGAATTAATTGATAAATCAAATGCTAAAATAATCACGTGTCCATCTGTGTAAGTACGGGCCTTGTCTGAAATCCAGATGGGATAATATCAATGACGAAACTGAAGACGACCGTTCAGATTTTCACAGACACATGCAAAAGAATAGGCGCGGCGAATAAGTGGCACAGCCGGCTTGCATTCTTTGCATAGTGACGAATCGTGAAAAAGTCCATAGCGTTACGAGCGGTGAATAAGACGCACGTGGTGTTTTGTTTTTTCGCGTAGTTTGTGGCATCAATATCCCTCCGAGATTACCCTTACTCATGCCAAAAACCCAACATAATTTTAGTAAAACTATTCGCTAATAACATTATTCTAACAAAAATTGAATTTTGTTACGAAAAGAAAACGAAATCCAAGAACCAGAATATGCATTACTAAAAAGCCGTATTACTCGAAAGTGAAATTTTGCTGATTCGCCACTATGCGAAAAATGCAACGAATTTAGGGTTTTGTAATATTTGGAAAGAGTAACTCTTATTCTATTTGATTCCAATCTTTTAGAGTCATCCAACAATTAAAAACATCAATTTCAGACCAATTTTGACAATAGCTTTCTTCGTAACTCCTAAGAAATTTTGTTTTAAGATAAATTTGTAAGATTCTCCACTTCTCCAAGCTGTTTGCGTTGGAGGAATAGTTTTACCTATATCCTTGAAAAATTATTTTTCTGCTGAAATAAAAAATACCAATATCAATTTTTTTTAAATTCCGTCTTTACGCTCTTTTCGTCGTGACAGGTCATACCGTAATTTTCGGAATATAGGCCGCCCGGGCTATAAGCCGCGGCGCCCGAAAATTCCAGAAACAAGATTCAGACGTCAACATACTGTACGGTATAAGCCGCATCACCGTATAAGCCGCACCATTGTGTAGGCTGTGGCGTCCTAAAAACCACCGCCGTAAGTGTTGCACATTGGACAGTGCACGCATCAGTGGTCACACTCACTGTCGGCACATCGGCAAAATGCCACAAAGTAATAATTGTGTGGCGTCAAAGTTACAATAGCGTCTATGAACGGCACACAATGGAAAGCAAATCTTTTCTATTAAAATCGTGAATTAAGTTGCACTGAAGGGAATTTCCCCCCCAGAGAAAAAAAACATTGATTTTTCCCCTGGATCAATGATCTGATCATCATCACCATACAAATGCCAGTTTTTTTCTTTTTCTTTTGGTAGCCCTCGAAAAGGGCTTTTTTTTTTCTGCAGAAAACCGTACGCTGCAGCGTTGTGCACCACCGAACTGCATGTGTAATGTTGACGATCGTGAACGGCTTCGTCAATGTTAAAATCATCAGCAGGGCATGGCAGAAGTGTGGCCGGTCGTGATCTGCCACAGCGACGGTGAATATGGCAGCCTCGAGGGCCAAGGATTCGTGTTGTCGCTACAACTACACTTAAAACAAACAGCTCTTTTTGGAGCTACCGGTAACACAACACCATGCCCCGATAAAGATATTAAAAAGAAAGCAGCTTGCCCCAAACTTCTCTTCATGTGTGTTGTGTGAACAATGTTTGCAAGCCTGGAATTTCACACGCAATGCGTGATACCTTGCGTGATGCTTGTTAAAGGTACACACCGGCTTCGTTGGGCTATTTGGGGCTCGAAATTGACCCATACAAGAATAAACTGAAAATATCCTCAAAAGAAACCACGTAATTTTGCCGGTTTTGAGCAATTTTCAAAAAACAGAGGTCACGTGACTTTTCGGAAGCAGATTCTGGTTCCGAAAAGTCACATGGTCTTGCGAGTTAGTTTTGTGTCCAGTCGCATGAAAGTTTCTTACTGCAGAACTGCACCAAATTCAACTCTGATTTCCTCCCAATATTTATAAGTGTATGTAATTGACAAAAGAGAGGCTACATGTATTTGTGTGTACATGTATGAAACAAAGTTAAACATAATAATGAAAATTCGAACATAAATGTTTGTTTAGAGAGTCCAGGGAACGGGACTCAGCGAGCGCGTGCTACGGCAAACTACATGTACGGTGGAGTGTAGGATTTTGCCCCGCGCAGCACGGCGCATATCCCGAGTGAACACACGGCCGGGCTGGTTGCTCCGATGTACGTTCGTGAAGAAAAAAACATGATGCCAACTTCTCCAAAGAAAACGGAAATTCCTATTCGGTCGTCTGGGCTGTCCAGTGAACAGAAAATTGTAGATATCCCGAGTAGGAGAAGAGCGAATCGTTTGTGACAAAGTCGTGAAGCTCGCACGTATAGTTGCAATGGCTGTTAAAGCGTACAGTGTATTCCCGTCTTTTGACCGTTTGTGTTAATTTTGCACTTCTTTAGTAAATTACGGGATATTTTGATGATTTTTTTTGTCACAACGTCCATTAAAAAGTATTGTCAATGCTGCTACCGGGTACATCACTGAATCATGTAAACAGTAGGCCGGTGTGTACCTTTAAAATGCATCAAATTTATCGTCAATAAAAATGAATAGACGGCAACATCAAAAATTATGATGTGATGCAAAGCGCCCTGTTTGGCACTCCTTTTTTAGCTCCATGTTGGCACGAAGCACATTATTTTTTCTTGGTTAGTCTTAAATTCAAGCGTTATATATTTATCTTGTCCTTCAAGAGCCGACTGTAAACAGGGCGCCATCAACTGACATTAAAGGCTGGAGCTCGTCAAAGCGCGCATGAGGCCAAATTCGTGCCACGAAATACGCAGCTCCATGCCTTTGCTATAGAGCTGCGTATTTCGTGGCACGAAATTGGCCTCGCACGTGCATTGACAAGCCTCTGCCTTTAAACAGTTTTATGTTATGCCAAGCACAGCATGAGGGCGCTATAGGCACGTGCCCTGTTATGCCCACGGTCATGTCTTGAATCAAGACTAGGGCTGCTTTCGAGCGCGGCACTGGGGATCCCTGGTGTTCCCTGGTGCTCGCCCGAAAGCGTGTTGGTGCACCAGATGGTGGCACCAACGGCTCCCGACCTTCGAGTCGTCGGGACTATTTACTGGGACTGGAGACATGCGCAGTTGCGCGTACTCATGCAGACTCGGCGAAAATGGCTGGCGCGTCGTAGATTGATTCTGGAAATTTGGGTTGATTCTTTGAATGTTCAAGCTTCCACATCGAAACCAAATGTTGTAAATATTTTCATGATTTATTTTCATCAGATATCTGTGATTTATTTTGTGGAAAACCAAGATTTTATTAGCAGGGATGTAATTTCTAATGATCGTGGTGCACCAGGGATCCCGATAAAGCTTCTGAGCGCGATCGTATGTACGCATGTGTGTGACGCAACTTGTTCCTTCAAACACAAGCTACCCGGTATAACTCAATGGAATTGATACTGGCCAGCACCAAACCATTTCTGGGTGAGTTTAGAGCCTCAATAATCAGTTTCTAAATAGCAGTTTGTGTACGTGTAAAGGATTGTATTTTTCCTGGATTAAATAACGAATGATGAATAATGAAAAAAAAAACCTCACCAAAATTTGATAAATGGTTGACGAGAAACTAGTAATCTAATTTCATTGGCCTTAGTTATCAATTACTGTAAATATTTCAAATTATAGTGTGCATTTGTCAGTCTTGGAAAGGCAGGACAGTTCCATGTCAGTTGTCCCCATAAAAGCTACATTGTAGCCTTTTGGCTAGGGACTTCGAAATCTGTGACGTCATCGCGCGTGCACTGGGTACACTATGTACCGTTACTAGTTAGTTTGGCAGTGGATTTCTGCCGTACCGGTATGTGAAGTGGCGCATCGTGAGAAATGCACTGTACATGTAAAACATCACAGCATTGTTCAATTCCAACTTTTTTAATAGATACTGAAAATAAAGAATACTTTCTGACGATATTTATTTTTAAAACAATTTTTTTTAATATTTAAATTGGAACACAGCAAGATGTTTGTTTGACGGTGAGATTTCTGGTTTAAAAAGGGTAGTTTGGGGAGATTGTTGTCTGTGATTGTGCAAAATTTCAGTGTAAAAAACATGCACTTTGTTTGTTTGTTTTAGCACACAAAAATGATTATCAGTTCCTCTTTGTGAGCGTCGTCGAGTACAGTGTATGTAGTTTTCATTCCAGGCATAAATGTGTGCCATTACACATTGACAATGACGTTGCGCGCCCCCACGTGTGCTACGTACTCCTGCTGCATTTAGGCTTTCGTGACAAAGCTTTAGTTTAGCAGAAAACGAGACAGCGTGTTGAACTAAGACTGATCAGACTTGAAGTTGAGGAATTCTTCGCCGTCTTGGTGAAATATGTCAATGCGGGGGCGCTTCATACTGCATCGCATTCTTCCAGCTCTCTCCAAATCAATTTACACACATAATTTCTATGATGTATATCTCGGCTACCGCTTGCTCAATTTATGCGATGACTGTTGTTTTGGAATTTACAGAAAATAATGTATAATGTGAGAGATAAAATCGAACTTTTAATTGTTTTCCTAAATCCCTACCTTTGGCAAAGCTTTATGGCTTTGGATTATCTTGTTTGGTAAAATGAGCGGAGTATATTAAAGCTGGGTGAACGTTATGCCTTCTGTCTACTTTTAGAATGCTAAAAGTGATTTTCTGATGTTTACATTGGGACGTTATAATTTTATATCACTTTTAGCCCTTTAACCAATTTAACCCATTCGCCATGTGGAATGTTCCTGCATGCCCTTACCGGTACTCGTCCAAAAACCTTAGTCAAAAATCTTACCCTACATTTCAAATCAGACATTAAAAAAAACACCATGAGGGTCCTTGTAATCTCATGACTATTGCACCGATGATGACTCAAACATCAGAAAACGATAAACTGGGGCAAAATTTTTGAAGAATGGCAGGATTCTCTAGCAGCGTGGTCACTTGACTTCTCGCTATACCGCGTCTAAAAGAAATTAGTCCCACCAACGCGGATGAATTTTGTTAAGCCCCTCAGCTGGTTAATAAAAATGTAGCTACGGTTTTACACGTTGCCCCTATAGAGCGCCCTCTACACCAAGTTTAGAATATCCTCATGACCAACGTTCACCTGGAGCATGTTCGGGCGGGCGACTATAGTTAACTAGACTCACTCATCTACCTGCGGGGCTTGGTTACTCTAGTCAGACTAGATAGTCAAACCACGCAGCGTTCGAGTGACATCTAGATCGACTATGAATAGTCTAGATACATGTAGGGTAGATGCGGGTATATTCGACCGGTAGGGGAATTCGACCAGTATGAATTAAAAATGTAATAAATATAATAAAAACCACTTTTTGTCATAATTATTATGTTTACTATTTTGTTTAAGTTAAACCCTCGATGGCGATATGGTCAATGATTCAATATACCCCAAGCAATCAAAATAAAATGAGTCTAAAACATGAAATAAAGTAGCTTCGTCATTTAACGTTGTTGCCTTATGGGGTCCAATAAGAAATACGAGCTACTTTGTGACGTCGGTTTGAACGTCTGTCGGGTGGAGTGGTAATTTGTAATGAACATCGTGTCTTTTTGTATGCTACAGAGTTGACCAGTACAAAATTGCTGGCCAAAATACTGTCCTGGGTTGAAACAATGGTTAGTCGAATACCACATCATTTTATCAAACTGCTGTTTGAGTATTCGACCAAGGGGCATGGCGTGCGGCGCACGTGTATTTTCCTTTTATATCATTAACGAGCATAGCCTTATCTTTTGTTATTTTTGTCAAAATATAATGGTTAAAATACGTATCTGCACTTGTGACCGGGCCGAGCCCCGCCGCATTGCAATAAAGTTTCGCAACAGACACCATTGTGCCAACAAGCTAGGCCTGCCAGAAAACCGGGACCGCGCTTTTGACTAGACGTCAGCTGAAGCAGTCATATATTATTGCGCGGCGTATTTCGTGGAGCTACGGCACGAATATGCCGCGCGCGCATTGCTGACGAGACTGTGACTTTAATCAGACTCTGGAGGCAGAACGGAACTTCTGCCGAGCACTGACCTAGTTTGCGTATAGAGCTAGCACGCGCCAATCCTTTTGGCGCGTGCCAGAAGAGTCTGGCCACGTGCCGCCTGGGGTTAATGTATTACATTGTATAACATTGTACATGTATCACTAATTCTTGCTTCCTGTGCGGTGTGCTTATGATGCACACGGGACTTCGTTGTTGTGTTGGAGAGTATTAAATGATGACTCGGCTTTGTCTTTCTTGTGGAGTCGGAAATCCTGTGACTGTGTGCCTTTTCTGGCGTTTGAGTGCGGGAATTGAGGAAATAACACTCGTTAGGCCTACTACAAACAAACACACACACACACACACGTCTCGGAAAAGAATTCAAAATTTCAAAGCACTGAAAATTTTATTTCATGCGCCTCGCGCAAACGGATCTAAACGGTCCAATAATTTTTCATTTCTTATTTTCTTGCCATGCAGGAAAATTATCCTCTGAATATCATTTGTACCGGGGTATGTTTCAATAGATGGCCAAAAGTGTTTATAATGCATGCACACACAAGTAGCACGCTATGAAATTGCGCCGATTAGAATAAAATTCCCATCAATTACGTTTATTTTCGAACAAACAAAGTCCCATCAATACTATGTATTCAGTACAAATGGCACTGGACGAATAACCCAACACAGTAGTCGAATTCCACAACATCTACACCTCATTTTGGTGGTCAAACTGTACATCATTCATCGGTCCTCCAGTTTCGGGCTTGATGCAAATGAAAGGCAGTTACCTAGACTTGCGATTGTCGAAAACTTTTGCCTTGCTTCTCCTCAGACGCAACTGTTATGCTCAAATGAACCTTATCCGGTCGAATACCCCCACTTTTACCCTACATGTAACTATAGTCGCCCGCCCGGGCGTGCGACTATAGTTACATTTAGACGCAGTATAGCGAGAAGTCAAGTGACCATGCTGCTAGAGAATCCTGCCATTCTTCAAATATTTTGCTCCAGTTTATCGTTTTCTGATGTTTGAGGCATCATCGAAAAAGAACGACAAGGGTGCAATTAGTAGGTCTTGAGATTACACGATTACATTTTTTAAATGTCTGATTTGGAATGTAAGGTAAGATTTTTGATTGAGATTTGTTGACGAGTAAGGGCATGGCGAATGGGGTTAAATTGGTAAAGGGCTAAAAGTGATATATAAAAAATGATAACGTCCCAATGTAAACATCAGAAAATCACTTTTAGCCTTCTAAAAGTACCTTCTGTCTTGCCAAAGCCTTTTTCGAACTGGCTACTGCTACATTATTACTTGCAAGTAATTGACCCGAACGTAACTTGCAACGTCACAACATCATTACCCGCACCCCACTCTACCGTACACGTAAACATTTTGAAAACAGACTTTAGTAGCAATTAATTATAAAGAAAAACATAAGAATTGCCTTGCAGTTCGAAAAAGGCCAAGTGAATGAGACACTAGGCGTGTGTTGACTCTACTCAAGCCACCAAATCGCCCAAATACACTGGGGATGTCCCCAAGTTGGGACGTGCGCCTCTACTGTAAGTTTTAATAATAGAACTTAATTTTGCATGAAGTGAACTCCCTCTGACCATGGCTTCCGTCATTCGTCCTATTAGACAGAATGATTCTGTCCCTACGGGATTTCCCGTAGGGACAGAAGGTACCCCTTTCATACAGTGGGTTGTTGTCATTTTGCCTCGAAATTAGAATCACACCCAACTATTTCCAGCTATAGTTGTTTCCTGTAGTGTAGGTATGTGTCAAAAAATTTCAAAGTTACTTTACTTCAGTGAAATAAATGTCATTGAACAGAACACGACCTAAATAATCTAACAATACCAAGGTGAGCATGTTTCGTCCAGTACGAAAGAAAATATCCGCAAAAGAAAGGTGAAAATTTGGGCCAAAAACCTCCTGCACAGTTTAATGGGTTTTGCAACTTTACTTGTGACCGGGCCGAGCACCGCCGCATTGCAATTAAGTTTCGCAACAGACACCACTGTGCCAACAAGCTAGAACTGCCAGAAAACCGGGACTGCTTTTGACTAGACGTCAGCTCAATCAGTCAGATATTGCGCGCGGCGCTTGGCGCATTTCCTGTCCATGTACGGTACGATCGCGGCATGCGGTTTTTTTTTCGGGGGTGTGAAGCGCATAAGAAGTTTATCTGCTTATGATTGGTCGAACTAGAACTAGGGTAGATGCGGGTATATTCGACCGGTAGGGGAATTCGACCAGTATGAATTAAAAATGTAATAAATATAATAAAAACCACTTTTTGTCATAATTATTCTGTTTACTATTTTGTTTAAGTTAAACCCTTGATGGCGATATGGTCAATGATTCAATATACTCCAAGCAATCAAAATAAAATGAGTCTAAAACATGAAATAAAGTAGCTTCGTCATTTAACGTTGTTGCCTTATGGGGTCCAATAAGAAATACGAGCTACTTTGTGACGTCGGTTTGAACGTCTGTCGGGTGGAGTGGTAATTTGTAATGAACCTCGTGTCTTTTTGTATGCTACAGAGTTGACCATTACAGAATTGCTGGCCAAAATACTGCCATGGGTTGAAACAATGGTTAGTCGAATACCACATCATTTTATCAAACTGCTGTTTGAGTATTCGACCAAGGGGCATGGCGTGCGGCGCACGTGTATTTTTCTTTTAGATCATTAACGAGCATAGCCTTATCTTTTGTTTTTTTACACTTCTGAAACGTCCACTATAGTTGACGCTGGTAACACAATTTCGAAATTGTTAGATAAAATAATCGACCGCCAAGCCAATAATTTATCGATATTGCTGACAGTTCTTGTCACTGTACTCATTGCCATAAAGTTCTATAGGCGTAGGCGTAGGCGAGCGGCGTCGCCAGACTGACGGTGAGGGACAACTTAATTTGGTGGTGGGTGCACATTAATTCTATCAAAACAAATTTGCAAACTTTATGGATGAGTTTACTAACGCTCATTCACACTGAATCGGGAACGCGGCACGAATATATGTTTTTGTCCAGAGTGAAACAATACTGAAAATTGGCAAAATCAATTTGGTTGGTGAATTTAGGTGTTTGCGATTGTTCAATTTTTTGTGTGTCGGTTTACACCAAATAAAGGCGCCTTTCCTTTACAGGTCGATACGTTTATTTTATCCATCCTGCGTTTTTTTTATCCATTTGCATCTCAATCGCTCTATGGCCCGATACAGACAACGGGTGGAGCAAAACGCGCACGCAAGACGGATGAAAAAAAGGATAAGGCGCCTTTCCTTTGGTTCGTTTTTCATTCGTCATGCGTTTTCCATTCTTTTGCATAGGGTTTGCCTGAAAATGAGACTCATTTTGGTTAAAATAATTGTGACCAGTCATTGCTGGATATTTTTGTCAAAATATAATGGTTAAAATACGTATCTGCACTTGTGACCGGGCCGAGCACCGCCGCATTGCAATAAAGTTTCGCAACAGACACCATTGTGCCAACAAGCTAGGCCTGCCAGAAAACCGGGACCGCTTTTGACTAGACGTCAGCTAAAGCAGTCATATATTGCGCGGCGTATTTCGTGGCGCTACGGCACGAATATGCCGCGCGCGCATTGCTGACGAGACTGTGCCTTTAATCAGACTCTGGAGGCAGAACGGAACTTCTGCCGAGCACTGACCTAGTTTGCTTGTAGAGCTAGCACGCGCCAATCCTTTTGGGGCGTGCCAGAAGAGTCTGGCCACGTGCCGCCTGGGGTTATGTATTACATTGTATAACATTGTACATGTATTACTAATTCTTTGTATTAGTATTGCTTCCTGTGCGGTGTGATTATGATGCACGCGGGACTTCGTTGTTGTGTTGCGGTATGTTAGCTGTGCAGTAGTAAAAGTGGGAGAGTATATTGAATGATAACTCGGCTTTGTCTTTCTTGTGGAGTCGGAAATCCTGTGACTGTGTCCCTTTTCTGGCGTTTAAGTGCGGGAATTGAGGAAATAACCCTTGTTAGGCCTACTACAAACAAACACACACACGCACACACGTCTCGGAAAAGAATTCAAAATATGCAAGCAGTGAAATGAAATAATGATGTGTTATACGACTACCCATTGTTTAAACACAAGATGGCCTTTTCGACCAGCGAATTAATCTGGTCAAAAGATTTATTAAAAGCCACCATTCCATCCAAAAGACATCCAAACTGACGCCACAAAGTAGCATCATTCTTACTGGATCCCAAGGTGATCACGTTAAATCACGACTATTCTTTATTTCATGTTTTAAACTCATTTGGTATTATTGTGTGAGCTATTGGGTCAGTAATCAGTACTTTGAGGGTATGACTAAAACAATACATTTTTGTAAGTTAAAGGCACAGGCTCGTTAGCAATGCGCGCACGCCAAAAAGGTGACACGAAATACGCAGCCCCTAAAACTATGCTATGGAGTTGCGTATTTCGTGGCACGAATTTGGCGGGCGCGCATTGCTGACGAGCCTCTGCCTTTAAATAAATATGCCACAAGTTTAGATAGAAACCAGACTCAGCGCGCCGATCTTTTTATCGGTTGCTATGCACGCAATTCGCATGCCTAGTGAAAAACAATGGATCTTGTCACCGGGACCGGGTGACGTCACTTCGCCCTCGCCCATATAAGGTACACATGTATTTAATTCTGATTAAAAGTTAACAACCTTTTAGCCCAATAACATTAGCCTTTTTGCCACATGGAGAGGTCACGTGTTTAATGCTGACTAGAGATCATACGTTTCCCCTGGACCCATCCTTACACTTGGGGCTCTCCGGTATCATAATCATAGTACCAGTAAAACCACGCAGCGGATTCCAAAGCCACCCGGTCCCCTGAAATTTCTCTAAGCTGTGGTGTATAAGAACGCCTGGAGAAGAAACTACTCTGTGTCAAACAGCAAACTGTACAGCCAGCTACAATGTACGCGGATGCCTTTTGTGAGCGTTTGACCAATGAGAAACTGTCATTTTGTGCAGGTGGCTTGCAAGTGGCGGATGAATACCGATCACAAGACTTGGAAATTCGGTCATTTCTTCCTTAACTTCTAAATGTTTTTTAATCTTTGCAAACGTCGGGGGGTTAGGGTAACGACGATGTTTAACATTTAATTTGGATGAAACTCGGCAGGATGATAGACAATTAAATAAAGAAAAATACTAGCATATTCTGAAAAAATATTGCCCTGACCTTATGCAAAAATATCAACGATTTGTATGAGAGAAAAAAAGACAGACGTGTAGGAATAAAATGTGCAGCTGGAGAAGATAACTTTTGAGAAATTCAGTCAAAACTCTAATAATAGGTATGTGTTCTATGTCACCAAAGTAAAATAACCCGGTGACAAACAGTGTAAGTACTAACAAAACCTGATATTTCGAGGAGCATTTTAACACAACGCTCCCGCGCCGTTCAAAACGAAAACGAGGCTTCGACGAAGTTGCTGTGCGTGAATTGCAATATTCACACATACCTATGTAGTGGTTTTAGATATTCTTGATTAGAAGACAAATAAAAAGCACTACTTACATTGCCGTTTTTGAATCAAAAACGTCTATTTCCGACAATCTTCGACGAAGAAATTGTTCGGACTCCTTATCACGATAAAAACGATTGCAAACGTGTAGTTGTGCATTGACGGACGCCCAAAGAGAACGTCAAACGAAACTGTACATTGCATGCCGCGCCGTATATATGCGCGTGACATAAGAGCGCCACCCGTACTCTCATTGGGCCTCCGTAGAGGCACACCAACTGTACGTTCGCAAACAAAAGACCACTTCGAACTTTAGCGCGACTCCACACTATAATCGATTAGAATGGGTTGTCCTGGACACAATAAGAAATCGCAATGTACACGTATGTTTTCATAAGAAAAATGGAATCGATCTGGAATATAATTTAGAATCTTTTTTGGAATCGGAGTCGACTCCGAAAATGCTGGAGCGCCCCCAAGCGTTAAGCCTAGCCAACTTTATTTTAGCTGGTCACATCGTAACAACATATTTTCTCGTCGAAGATTGTCGGAAATAGACGTTTTTTATTGAAAAACGGCAATGTAAGTAGTTCTTTTTTGTTTGTTTTCCAATCAAGAATATCTAAAACCAATGCAGGACACAACCAGCTGGAAATATTTGGGTGTGATTCTAATTTCGAGGCAAAATGACAACAATCCACTGTATGAAAGGAAAGCTCACTGACTATCGTCCTATTAAACTAAAGTCATGAAAGTAGTCTGTGGTGTTACTTACACTCGAGTGACAACGTAAATTGAGTGAAAACTTACCTCAAACCTCTGAAGCATGTTTGGAGTAGTTATAATCCCATCCGTTTAAGTTTTGCAACAAGGGTTTTGCGTTTCTGGTCGAAATTCCGCGACAAAATGTCAGCACCTGTTACCTGTTGCGTGTGCAGCGCAGATGTCATCGGCTAGTCAGGTACCGGTCATACGTGTACAATTTAGTCTGTGCGGAAATCCATTGATTTGTGTTGTTACGAGTCGGGACATCGATTTCTGGAAAAGTGTTTAGTCATGTGACCTTGGCTTAGTTAACTTTTGACTGGTCGTTGTCGAACTTGTTGCATGCACGTTTCGGCAACTTGAAACCAATCATGGAGGAAGAAACTTCCGCCATGAACCAATCAACAAGGCTTGTAGTTGAAAAAAATTAAACTATTTTAAAAAGTCGACTTGTGAAAATGTCTTGCTAAATCGTAGCAGTCACTGCTGAAACTGAGCTAATATGATATCTGGCCCGAGGTGCAGGCTCTGCACATCCTGAGATCTCAGGGAATTTCCACCCTGCAAAGCGACGTGACAATACCCTGAGGAAATACACGCAATCTGTGGAGCGAGCCGGCTGTTGTCTTGAGCCAACTCACGCCCGAGTCATTTTGATGTAATTTAATCAATTCGGTCATGTTATGCGGAAAAGAAACAATTTCTATACTTTCCAGAAATTGTATTGGGTTCCGTTCCTTATGACTGTCCCATTCCTACCAAACTTTCAAACGACGAACCTTATTTACTCCGCAGTTTTTCAAATTAATAAAAGGGATGCATGCTGACGAATGTAATGGAACGGATTCCCGGTATGCTTTAAATAGCAGCCAATCGCCGATCGACGCGGACAACGGCCAGCATTACCGAGTACATTTGAATGCCTGCAATCATGCTGCAATGCACTGCAAGCGTCCTGATTGGTCCAGCAGAGGCGACAAGATTTCTGTCGCTTGTCCCACCGCCAAATGGGGCCATTTTCAACAGGGCCACTGTACGCAGGAGTTAGGGAGTGCGTTAAAGGGGCACTGTTGCAAGAGGATGGCTCTGCAGGTCTCGGGTTCAAATCCCGATTAGGACCGTCGAATAAATCCCGATATTGATTGTTTCATATCTGTGGTGATTAAGGCACCAGAGAAAACGTCAATCGGCGTGTTTCCACAGAACATAAAATTTCGGGTCGATTCGGGTCGACTTGGACAAAAACTCGATCGGTCTGTGTAGCTGAGGTAACCTCAGCTCACATGAGCTAGTGTCTGTGGGAAACACCAGATAGGCCAACGGATTTTTAATAAACCGATAGCCACCTAAAATCCGATTCTCCTACCTACCTCAAGAGGTAGTTCTTTCCGGGTAAGTTCGGTGTTTCACCTCATGTTGAAACACGCTGGCTCAATAAGCCGATACAATGGGTGTGGTGCATGCCAGCGGCGTAGCTACGGGGGACCTGGGGGCCGCCCCGGTCCCCTCTCCTGGCTACGCCGCTGATGCATGCACTGGATGCATCTTTCCGGACTTCCGGGGTTCCGGCAGTATCAACCGAATTCATGCTTGTGTAGAATCGGTTACAAACCGATATTTCGCCTTCAGTGGAAACGTGCCGTGACAGCGTTTAATAGTCCGGTATTTTATTCCGGGTTAGAAAATTATTGTTGAGTTTAGATTGTTCTGTGGAAACAAACCGCTTGCCAAGGTTACTTGGTAGGCCTACGTCTACGCTAAAAATCAGTGAACTGTTTCCTATTTAGCAATGGTACGTGGTCTTTGCAGATTTACCAGTGAACCTTTATACCCAGTGACGTCAAACTTTAGTAATGCTCCCCTTTCCAACAATGTAACTTTAAGCCTATCCACGAGTTGGAATCGGCTCTGTATACCGCGTCGTCTGACAACTGGCCATTTATGTACATGTGTCATTTTTTCCTCAAAAGCAGATGCTTTAAACAGCTAGAATCCCCCCTTCCACATTTTTTTAGTTTTTCTGTTTATCATGGAGGTGTATGTGTCTACAACACCATCACAACTTGTTTTTCACAAAAAAATCGACAGACTTTTGCTTAAAACGTAAAGCAGTTCCGACCCTCTTCACCCAAATTCTGAAACGCTCGAGGTCACTCGGCTTGTTTATCAACAGGGTGTTGACGTCATCCTGAGAAACATACAAAACGGTCTGTGCAGTATTGAATGGAAAATACACGAAGTGAATGTTTATCATGCCTATTTTGTCCTTGTAATTCAAAATACAAACGTGAAAAACACTTCATGTAATATGACAGCAATCTACTATTACCTGTTTTGTGAAAAAACGATGAAATTGTGGCTCACAGTGACTCTCTTTTGAAGTAAATACTGGTGCATTGCGACGGGTGGTTTTGTCACGGAACGACCGGCATTCACAGCGGTCTGTGTACGGTCCACTGCGGCGTAGTTTCCACGTGTTTGGACATCGGCCGTACAAGTTATAGAATGAGCGACTAATTTTTCTCTCTCTTGGTGATAGAAAAGAAAATCTTTCTGCTCTTTTTTTTTCATAGTGTCTGGTAAAACATGCAACCACGCAGCTACTGGGCATATCTCTGGCTTTTTGGAACAACAAAATTCTTCAAAAAACACCATCTAAAAGAGACGGTTTTCTAAGTTTTTTGCGTGTAAACGTATGGAGCTAACTATCGTACTGACTTCTCTTTCTCAGGATTGCGTCACGGGGTCACGCGCATATCATGAATACCTAATGAGCGTTTCAGAAATCGCGAAAATCTCATTTTCAAAAAGCGCACTTTTGCTTGCAATTTATCCACTTAAAACCGACAATTAAAAAATAATAAAAATCCACGTCGGCAAGAGGGATGTTTGGACTATCGAAAAAAGCCTAAATGCTGGATTTTCGTCAATGGGGATTCTTCCTCTTTAAACTATACGGACATGCATGAGGTTTGGTTCCAACACCACTTGGAACAACCAAACATGGGATGAGGGGGTGGGTGGGGGAGGGGGCGTGGGGGAATTATATACTTGGGCCAAATACCACTATGAGCAACTAACAATGGAAATTGGGCACAAACCATTGTTATTGACAATGGTGTGTGCCCAATTTCCATTGTTAGTTGTTCATAGTGTACTCTACCAGAAAAATTACCAGGTGAAATAAGGAACACAACATCTGATATGGTGCCTGGGATGAGGGAAAAATCGGAAGGGCCTTATATCGGGATTCGAACCGGAGACCTCTGACTCACTAGGCAGATGCTCTATTCCCTCAGGTTTTCCCTATGGACCCAATTCTTCTTTCGGTGTTGCATGGTAGCGCAACTGGGCAAAGTAACGAACATGATCTGGTGTGGTGCCTGATCACCATTCGAATCCCAATTAGGCCCTTACGATTTTTCTCTCATCCCAAGTTTGGTTGTTTCATTTCAATGGTGATCAGGCACCATACCAGATCATGTTTGTTACTTTGCCCAGTTGCGCTACCATGCAACACCGAGAGAAAAATTGGGTCCATAGGGAAAACCTAAGGGAGTATACCAACTGTGCCTTATAGCTCAGCTGGTAGAGTATCTGCCCAGTGAGTCAGAGGTCTCGGGTTCGAATCCCAATAGGGCCCTTACGATTTTTCTCTCATCCCAGGGTGAAATGAGGCACAGTGGCACCATACTTCATCAGGCCTTTTACCCGGGAACCAATGCATATAGTTCCGACCTGTCAATCAAGCCGAACCCGCGACCAATCACAACAGAGCTAGCAGACGGCGCCCACATAGGTCAAAGTGATGCAATCATCACACAATCACGCGATTTTCTGCCCTTACAGTTTGTATGTTGTATGCGCCAGTGACCGCGTGAATTTTGGTTTCAATGTCGGGCGATTCGCTGTTTAAAGGTAGGAAAGCGCATTTTTATGAATATATGTCATTCCTGCATTACTAGCTCTTCGCTCAGTGTGTGCTACGGTAACTGTCGACCCTAAAACATAAATACTTTTGAGTGTTCTCCAATGAATCTGTGCTTTCCATGCCGAGTCCCGTTGCTTTGTATGTTAATGACGCCACTTTTTGCGATGGCTTGTGAGCACATAGCAACAATATCTAAGGGGCGGGGTTAACTGGGCAATCTCGGAACTATGCATTCTTCTCTCGGTGTTGCATGGGTGCAAAACGTAGTACATACCAAACATTTGGTATGGTGCCTAATCACCACAAAAATGAAACGACCAAACATGGGTATAAGAGAAGAATCATATGGTCGACATCGGGATTCAAACCCAAGACCTTTGACACAGTGTGACACTCCAGGCAGATGCTCTACCAGCTGAGCTATGAGGCACAGTGGTACATTAATTTCCTCCAGGTTCCTTGCGCAAATGAGCAAGTATAATATACGCCTAATATAATCACCACAGAAATGTGAAAACCACATAGGATGAAAGAAAATATTTTGGTTCTCATCAGGATTCAAAGTTTCAAACGCAAGACCTCTGCCAATCCGGACAGATGCTTCAGCAAAAACTTGAAGTGAGCTATGTATTATTTCCCGAAGTTTCCCTGAACTAATTTTTCTCTCCGTATACGTGTTTTGTGCAAGGGTGCGCAAATTATTAGTGCTCTATTCCATCAGCGAGGTAAACCGATTTCATCTTTTGACGCTCGTAAGAAACGCAAGTTTTTTGGTCCTTTCCGTCCCTGAATAAATGGCCAATTATTATGAGACTGGTACTCCAAGACTGAGCATTTATTGCTGAGGCTAGTCTTCGACAAAAGCAAGGCGCGGCATTTCTATTGAATTGAATCTTAAAATATTTCAACTTTAATAAGTGTCCAGAGCCTTTTTTTGCCCAGTGTATTAAAGGAGCGTGTCCTGGGATGGATTTCACAAATGTTTAGACGAGTTCAGTGCGTCCTAATTCCCATACCAACGCCCCAAGATAAGAATTAAGAGTGACCCTTCCTAAGACGCGTCAATAGTTCTTTGTGAAATCGGCCCCAGATCACATTTTTGAGCCTCCCATTTTCCCATGGGTGTTGAGATTTTGATACCATATCATTTGTCATATTTGTCTCATTATCATGAAATTTAGCGTCCTCAATCCGTATATTTTCAAGGATATCGTCAACGGTAACAAACACCACTAGGCCGTGTGACGCTCCCCTAAAGTGCTTAGAAAATGGGTTTCGTGGCTTGAACATGAAGTTTTTAGCATGACAAATTCAATGGTCAATGTCGTAATTTCCACAACCGGTCACAAAAGGGTGAAATAGACCAGTTGCGTGTAGATTTGCATAAATCCTATAGAGTCCCGCCTTCGCGCTATATGGCGCTCGCGTACGAGTGAGTCAAGCACCATGCTATATACCTGACAAATCGGGCCGTTTCCAGGTGGTGCACGCTGGTGCATGGTAACCGTGCGGTACCTGTAATACCTCGCACATTACTCAATATATTTTAAAACTGGACCATGTTGATTGAACATGTTGATCGGCAACTTCAAACCAGTCACATAACCCAAAATCGTTTCTCCACTTTCTTGAATGTATTATTGCAGTTTGGAAACGTTCCAGCTTTCAAAGTTGACATCGATTTCAAGTTTTAAAAACACGTTCTAGTTCGTTATTTTGACAAAAAATCACGATGAGTAGGCCTAGGCCTACATGTTTTAACATGTTCATTTCAACATGTAATTTCGAATGGTCCAGCTTAAAAATTAATAGAGTAGGCCTAATGTGCGAGTTATTCCAGGTACCGCACAGACTTTCGCGCCGGTTACTATATGTACCAGCTTGCACATTTGATAAGTATGGCTTGCAAAAATTAATAATCCATGCTTGTTTTCGAAATTCCGTGCTCTATATTCTCTTCCAAAATATTAGGTTTGTCATATGGAGACACCCTTTTAGCTATAGAGGGCCCTTATTCAAGGAATCCATATTTAAAAAAGTGATATCTTGCTAATGACACAGTAGGCTTTTAATAACACATACCTCAAAAAGCTAACCGAATCAAACGTTATAGCCCTTTATACAATGTTTAACATACTTTCAAAAACCCGAAAAAGAGGGATCGTGCACATTGCACATTTTCTTCATCGAACTGAGCGATCTCTTTGTCAAGCAATTATTCTAACATATTTGTTGAATAAAAGGCTGCGCAGTCACATCAAGAAATCTTTGTCGAACCATGGAGAAAGGAAATTAATTTCCATGGTCGAACAAATCAATTCATATCTGAATCAAATGCCACTTAACCACCTGGTACAACATGATGAAGTGTGGATATGAGATATGCATCAGAAGGCTGAGGAAGACCTTGCTATCGCAGTGCATGATGTATACCTCGCCACATATTCTGGCTTGCTGCTCTTCCGTCTAGTGACACCCTTAGAGCATTTCCAGATCACAATTTTGAACCTCTCCCCACCCCCCACGCCCCCAAGTTTCCCATGGGTGTTGAGATCTTGATGATACCATATCATTCGCCATATTTTTCTCATTACCATTCTGAAGTTTCGCGCTCTCAATCCGCATATTTTCAAGGATATCATCAGAAAACCACTGATGTTTTGTAAACTAATTTATCTTATTCCATAAAGCTGCAGTGTTATTACACCAACCTTTTTGCTTCCACATCCAAACAAGAGATTGCAAATTTCCTGTTTTCTTCCCATGGATAGTATTTTGGGGAGCTATTTTATGTGATTGTTAGGTTAGAACGAAATCCATTCTTTGGAAAAAAATCTGTTCACACTCCTTTAACACGCATGTACTTTTCAAAAACCAGAAAGATTTGATTTTATTCAAATTTATAAGCAGTGAAGTGAAATTTGTGATGAAACCATGCTTTGTCGATATGTACATATGCAGCACGATATGTGGCAGAGGGTATCCCCCTTACCACTGTCCCCCCATTGTGTCTCAAAGTAACATCCAAGGAATTCCTTTCAGTTTTTAGGGCGAGGGGTTGGTGCGTTAACAAAAGGGAAGAGTGTGTTGAGGTATAGGGGCTTAGGGGGTAAGTCCCTTTGCCACATACAAGTATCGTGCTTGGTATACATGAAGATATGTATGCCTCACATGGCCTGTATACACAACACTACATCAACATGATAGATGCTTCTGATGCCGTCATGTACAGTGTTGTCTTAATACAGGTTTGTGTATGCATAAAACATGCCTGGAAATGTAGACGAGGTACACAGAGACTATAAGCTACTTGGAAGAAGAAAAAAAAACGAAAAACTTATACTTCGGTCTATAGGTCAGGTGATAGAGATTTTTTCCTGAAAATGCTCTTCTTTCAAAATGAAAGAAAACAACCTTATCTTGTCCTTAAAAAGTTTATGTAAGCCCTGAAAAAGACTGAACTTTCTAAAACCTACCCTCATTAACAGTAGAGCTTGATTTTTGTGTTTCTTCACTTTTTTTTTTAAACAAAGTTGTAAGTCACTTCGTATTTGGTAGTAACAAATGTGTGTTGTTAAATATTGGCTAATAGTATACACTACTCAAATTAAGTTAGGGATATTGCGGGGTGTACGCAGATATTTTATTGAGGGTATGCATTCCGCTTGAATGATTTTGTATATGATTAGACAATTGTATCTGCATGACAGACACACCTTGTCACAGGAATGCATAAAAACAGTCATTTGAAGAAAATAAAAAAATAAAAAACTGACAACATACTATACTGAAACGCAAAAGAAACTTACCACTTGTTTAAAATGTAATGAAATTGTAACAGTTCAAAATAAAACAAACCAACAATTGCTAAATGAAACATTGGCATTTTATTGATGACATGTCAAGTTTTTGACCAAGATACACCATCTCATCAGTTTGTTCTACAGTAAAGAACAGAAGAGGGTGCAATGTCAGTCCCCTTTCAATAGCGTGTGTGGCCACCATTGATTTGGATACAGGCAGTGCATCGTCGGCGCATACTGCCTACCAGTCTTTGGATGGATTGCAATCGTGGCATGTTGCTTGAAATGCCCATTTTGCACTGGCCTTTTTAAAGCCAAGACATCACGTGCAGCTCATTACAATCATCCCATACCCCTTGGCTAATCACCGACAGTCAAAACAGCTGTTCAACCGCTCTTCCATGAAGTGACCATTAAAGGTTCAAGTGACCTTCAGACACAGTTTGGTCTGACAGTGAGGACATTATTGTCCACAAATAAGTTCACACATAACTACACGCAGTGTTATTGTTGCTATTTAAAGGTTTAAAAGGTGGTAAGTTTCTTTTGCGTTTCAGTATATTTTATATTTCCTTTATAATAAATACACACCTCAACAAAATATGTGTTCCCTTAATTTTCTTTAGCAGTGTATTAAATACTCAACTATCAAACAATTTTTGAAAAGACATGCTGCATTTCCTTCTAACCTTAGGGCCCCGTCACACATTCCTGGTGTTGCGTCCCGGTTGGCCCTGGTGCATCCCAGGATCCCTCTGCTATGGTAAACCACAGTTGTAGCTCCAAACCAGGCAGGCTGAATTTCTGATCTCACGGTTTTACTTATTAAGCCTAGGCATGGCAACTAGTGGCAACTGATGTTTCCGGCAACTAGAAGCAACTCGCGGCATCCGGGAGCAACTGATCAGTTGCTTAAAAAGGTTGATGTACGTGCACTTGCTGAAAAATCCCAGTTGCCGCGAGTTTCTCATGTTCTACTTTCTGGTAACTAGTTGTACCCAGTTGTAGTGAGTTGGTTTGCGTAGATGTACGCGTACTTGCAACAAGTTGCTGTCAGTTGCGAAGCTTTAGCGAGTTGCCTTGTCGATGTGCGCAGTATGGAAATGTAGAGGTTTTACTACGTTTTTCATTTCTTCCCGGTTGATCTTGGCAAAGAACTGCGCACACAAAGCTCCACTAGGACATGTTGCTGAACGAAGACGGTTAGTAAGGACCGACTACGGGTCACTAGGTTTGAGTACGGTCTAACTAGGATTGACTAGGATGAACTACAAAGTCGAATCGTAGCACCACCGGCACGCAAAACCGGGAATGTGTGATTATATAAACTCCTCAAAAAAAGTTCGGAAAGTCAAGTTTGACTGACGATTTCTGATCTCTCTTGTTGAAAAATAATTTTCCTTGAATTTTATATCATTGGATAGCCCTGTTATTCCTCTTTACGATGATGTGTCATTTGTTATGATTAAGCAATTGGGGGATGTGCAGCACAGCTGATACATGAATACGGGGGCGGGTGTAAAGTGAAATGTCACAAAATGCATTGCTATTGTCAAATAGTGCGTGGACACATTCCAATCCTCCAAGCAAAAGGGAAATGCACTGCATGACAATAGCAGTAAATTTTGTGACATTTCACTTTCCACCCACCCCTGTATTCCGCTATACTGCACATCCCCCAATTAATCATAACAAATGACACATCACTGTAAAGAGGAATAACAGGGCTTTCCAATTATACCAAATTCAAGGGAAATTATTTAGTAACAAGAGAGAAATCGTCAGTCAAACTTGACTTTCCGAACTTTTTTTGAGGAGTTTAGCTTTAGCCAAGATTAAGGCCATTATAAGTACTTTATAAAAAAGTTAATCCTTCACAAGTTTCATGATCCTATGTACTGTCACCATTTTATGGTTAAAAAAATCTTTGGCAAAATAAAATCTCTAATAAATAACTTTTGTCAAAAGAACTTGACACCTTCGCTGGTACCGATTGACATAATTTCTGCACGTCGTTGCTTCTCTAGTGTCCGCAACGCTCTCTTCAAAAGCCAGTCATCCAAGCCAAAGAACTCTGTTAAAAAATTACAGAGAAAGTTTGTTTTAAAAAGTAATAATAAAACGTCATCCTTTGTGTGTTGCTAAGGTTAGTGGGTCTACACTAAAAAACTATGTTAAACTGTGCTTTAGCAATATACTACTAAAGTGTGACGTCAGTTGCCATGGTAATTGGGTCTAAAAATTCGCTGGTAATCTGAAACATCCACTGGTGAAGCGCAGTAAAACATTTCACTGGTTTTAGTTTACACCCTGTTTACGCTTGATCCCGAGCTCGGGGTCAGCCCCGGATCACAAACTGAGTTTAAACGCTCCAGTGCGCAAGCCGCGGTCGGGCCGTCAGCGGCCTGCTAGCGGCACCGCTAGCGGGCCGCTGGTGGCAGCCACCCGCGGACCGCGGACCGCTAGTGCTCCGTTGGCGATTGAGGAGCGGCAGTGGCACTGGTGGTTTGCCACTGGATACCGCTAGTGGTTCGCTAGTAGCTCGGGAGCTGTAAAACGCTGTTCGCGTGCCACTTGCAAGCCATCGGCGAACCGCCGGTGGTTTTTGGTCGGTGTGCCGATGCCGACCGGCCGCTTCCCAGCCGACGGCAGCCGACGGCGGTCCGTCGGTGGCTTGCGCACTGGGAATTGGGACCAAATAGGCCCCGGATCAGACCCCGAGATTTTGGTCCTGCGTTGGCGGAGGGTTCGATCCTGAGCTCGGGATCAGTTTGCGGTTAGATAAGCAATTAATCTCTGGGCTGTGCAAACTCGTTGCAGACAGCGAGTCGCGTATGACGTCACAAGACTGCGGAAACCTGTGACGTTTCTGTCGTGCTATCGATATTTGTGCACTTGCAAAACCTCCCTGATCTTTTTCCTCTAACGCTTTCTGGGTGAGGCTTCAAACATTTTGAACGACCTTCGTCATTTCCAGCTAGTTACCTTCTTGTTTGGTGTTATCCCCTTGTGTCAGCTCATACAGAGTGCAAACTGTGTTGGTCATGGCACTGTTGGAAGCCTAAAATGGTCAAAACAAAAACAAACGTGCACAAAAGAGAAAACAAAAGAAATAATTTAGGATTTTACTTCATGAAATTTAGCGTCCTCCCCAGCCTGATAAATCTTACCCATCTATAGATGAGGTTGCCCCATTCCTCGGGTGTTCTCCACATAACCAGGCACTGTGCTCTTGTTTTATCCGTCCATTCCAAATTTTCTGCAGCAGTAAAAAAACAACTCTTAAAATTAATGATTTTTACATACATTCGCACTTGATTTTTTTTTACAAGAAATTATCTCTGAATATAGAAAATTGTTTTTCACTGAGAACAATACGAAATTAAACAAACCAAGAAAGTTTACACTAAATATGAGGGGCCAATGTCACGGAGCTGTTAAGCACAGACATTTGCTCAGCACAATTGTTACCAGCAAAAATTGTATGTTCACTTGTGTTCTTAGCAACAGTAGCAGAATACCAATCAATCCCATTTTGCAAAGCAAGTAAATTTGGTGCTACGCCAACTTCATTGCTTAAAGGGTCACACCGGCTTTGTTGGGCTATTTTGGGCTCGAAATAGACCCATACATGATTCTGAAAGTCTTTCCGAAATAGACTGAAGAGAACCTAAAGAGAACCAAATTTGGCAGTTTTTTTGCATTTTTCAAAAAAACTCGAGGTCACGTGATTTATCTGGTTCCGATAAATCACGTAACCCTGGAGTTAGTTTTATTTCCAGCCGTATGGCCGTGTGATACACAGTTAAATCTTTAAGTTTATTACTGCAGTACTGCATCAAATTCAGCTCTGATTTTTTTTCAAAGTATTTGACAAAAGAGACTATTTATTCAGGTTATGAAACAAAGTTAAACATAACTCAGAAAATTTTGACACAAAGTCCGAGGAACCGAAGCGAGTTCCACCGTGAACAGTCTACCGGACAATGAGACATTTAGCCCCACGGCACACACACGTTGCCCGCCCAAAACCGGTACCAGTACTGTGGAACTACAAATGTACGTTCGTGAAGACAAACCATGAATGTCAGCTCCTCTACGGAATACGGAAAAACCCATTCGGTCGTCCAGGCTGTCCAGTGAAATCTTCAGCAGAAAATGAGAGATATCCAAAGCAAAAAGCAACAGAGAGAAGAGCGAATCGTTTCTGACAAAGTCGTGAGTCCCGCGCGATAGTGAACGGCTTGGTAAAGCGTATAACTCGACTATCAATGACCGTTTTTATTAATTTTAAGCTTTTGTGGTTAATTACGGGACATTTTGACAAGGACATTTTTTCACCATCAACAAACTATTGTCAAGGATGCTGTATCACTAAATTACATAAACAGTAGGCCGGTGTGTACCTTTAACATACATGTACAGCTCCATGAAATTGGCCCAGATGTTGGAGAACATTCATATTGTGTAACAAAGAGTACAGGCATCGCATGCACTTTTTTACAGCTTTTTTTCAGACAGATACGAACCATTCTAAAGTATTGAATTCAATCCTCACCTTTGACCCTGAGTTCTTCTAAGATTGTATAAATGGCATCGGTGGAAAGTTTTCCTGATATGGTTAAGGAAGGGCTTGGGAATAGACTTTCTCATGTAACAAAATATCTAACATACTGAATTTGAACATTACTGTTGAATTTTCGACAAAATATGCTCCACAATATTTGCCTCAATTACATGAAAGACACAGTTAACATAGCACTAGAAAAATGAAAAACAATGCCAACAATATAAACTCCTCAAAAAAAGTTCGGAAAGTCAAGTTTGACTGACGATTTCTCTCTTGTTGCAAAATAATTTTCCTTGAATTTTATATCATTGGAAAGCCCTGTTATTCCTCTTTACGATGTGTCATTTGTTATGATTAAGCAATTGGGGGATGTGCAGCACAGCTGAATACGGGGGCGGGTGTAAAGTGAAATGTCACAAAATGCACTGCTATTGTCAAAAAGTGCATTGACACATTCCCATCCTCCAAGCAAAAGGGGAATGCACTGCATGACAATAGCAGTGAATTTTGTGACATTTCACTTTCCACCCACCCCTGTATTCCGCTATACTGCACATCCCCCAATTGATTAATCATAACAAATGACACATCACTGTAAAGAGGAATAACAGGGCTTTCCAATGATACCAAATGCAAGGGAAATGATTTAGTAACAAGAGAGAAATCGTCAGTCAAACCTGACTTTCCGAACCTTTTTTGAGGAGTTTAGATACCAGTGCAGGTACTCGTTTTTTTTTTCAATAGATGTTGAAAAACCAGTATAAAGAAACGGTGTGCCAAACAAATCGAATATTCGAACATTCGATCTTCTATCGAATGTTCGAATAGCACTTTACCGAATCGAATATTCGGTATGACTTTTTTTAATGTGCAAACTGGCCCAGATCACACCAAACAGTTCGGAAGTGTTTTAGAATGAATATCCTGTGGGTGAATTACAGGATGTTTTTATTGAATAACGCAGCTCTTTTCATTGCTGAAATGGCCGCTTTCTTTGATGTCACATTTTGTGTCCAACCACAGTCCAGTATACAATCTACAACATGGGACTTGGTTTGTACAGGGCGGAGCAAACGTTAATTTATGCAAAAAGCCAAAAAGTGTACCGCCCCCAACCACAGACCTCACATTTTAACTTGCATAGTAGCCCATTCAGTTTTTTTCTGTAAAGTACAGTACCGACCAAAAGTTTGAGTACACCTGTTACAAACTATGTTTAGTAACATTTTACAGCATTTTATGCCCAGTACAAAAAAACACATTATGCAACCAATATATTCAATGCATGTCATAGAAATGTCCTAAACTTCAGAAATGTCTCTTTATCTTTCATTCCTCAAAATAGCTACCTCTGGCTTCATATTTAAAAAAAGTAGCCTCTGAATATACCCAGCACGATATGTGGCAGAGGGACTCCCCCCCTAATGCCCCTATACCTCAACACACTCTTCCCTTTTGTTAACGCACCAATCCCCCCTAAAAACTGAAGGAAATTCCTTGGAAATTCCTTGGATGTTTGAGACACAATAGGGGAACAATGGTAGGGGGGAGTCCGTTTGCCAGATATCGTGCTGCATATGCCTCTGAAGGTCACACAAGTTTTAAGAAGTATACAATGAATACATAATTGTATTATGAAACAGATTATGTGTAATAGGTTCTGACTGTTTTTCTGAGGTCCCTGGAGCGTGTCCAAAATCACTTTGTACTAGCTGAACAGTATTGGCACCAGTCAGTTCTTGACCACTATCAGATAGCTATCTAGTCTATATTTGCCTTTCCTGCATACACAACTGTTGTAAAAGAACCCCAGTTGAGTACAGAAAAGGGCAAGCTGTGATTACTCGATACGAAATGAGGGTCAATCTTACAGACAAATTGCAAATACGTAGTTTTCAACAAGTGTACTTTTGGCCGGTACTGTACTCCCAGCTGAAACCATAGCTTCAATGTTGGAACTTGTACACTGGACTCATGGCTAGAAGCAAATCTAGCATGCAACGAGGCAGCTGATTTGGCATCGAAGAAGGCTGCTGAAAGAATGGAAAACATTCTGCATAGCACCCACACAAGAAGTACACTTCGAACAACTTTAGGTTCGTATAACACTGCAAAAAAATGGGACGAAATATTTTGAAAAAGTTCACGGATCGAATATTAAATATTTATTAAATTTCGAATAGTCAATTATTTGAAAATGCACAGGCCTATAGCACAAAGGATACTATTTATCTTAGCATTGTTGAAGAGCGGTGATGACTGAGCTTCCCTGATGTCCAAGTTGAAACGCTTATGATGTTTGTAATAAGCAAGTACTAGATCACACCACGCTGCAAGCTGCTTCTTTCTTGTTTCTAGGTTAGGCTGTAACCTGTTGAAAATAAATTCAATTGAATTTATGCTTGTGAAATAATACGTGCCTTTGGAAAGATTACCATGGGACAACTCTAAAAAATTCTAAGTTTTTCCGGCTTAGTAAATTTATGACACTTTTCCCTCCTAATTTTTACATGGCTTATACATTTTTACATGTCATAACAAGGAAAATCCTGGGTGTCCGTGCATGGTAAATAAACCCAAATATTTCTTTTGTCATATGCCTACATTTCAACAGTGAAAAAGGGCTGTAATTAACCCTCTACTCTAGTGATTAATCATTTTTGTTCCTAGCTGGGAAAACCTTGGCATTTTTTTGCGATTTTACTTTTATACTAAAATGTAAAATTCTATACATTTTGGCCCTTTTAATCTCAATATACGAAAATGAACAAACATGTAAAATTGGGTGCGAAAAAACATTTACGATATTAAAAATGGCCAGCTACATGTACGACTAATTTGTGCTCAGTCAAAAAATTTGATCAATTTGCAGATTGACTTTTCGACACTTCGGGCACAATTTCAGACATTATGGTTACCGAAACTATCATTGAGCAAGTTCGGGCGGGCGACTAACCAACTAGACTAACCATAGTCGATCTAGATGTCACCCGAATGCTGCGTGGTTTGACTAGCTAGTCTGACTAGAGGAACCAAGCCCTGGTGGTAGGTTCATCTCTAATCAGTTGTAATCACGTAAACGCGATTGGAAAAAAAGCTTTCGCTAAAAAAGTGTTAATTTATATCAGAATTAAAGATGAATTAATAACCAATTCTATGGTAGCTTTTGGTGAACGAGTTGAAATGTCTTTAGTAGAACATACATGTATGACTATATGAGGCATGTGAGGGCAAACATGGGGAAAAAGGTTGCCAACAATTGCTTGTATTTTTTGTAAACAGTTGACGGTGGTCAGCAGTGCAGACGATATTGGCCATGTTTGACTAGATTTGCCTGACGATGCATTCGGGTGAAAAACAAACTACGCATTTGCGAAAAAAATCACAAATTAACTAATGGTCAGCACCCGAACTAGCTTCTGCATGCCTTTTTGTGAAAACCTTGTTTCTGTCTCCTACTTCGACTAAATAGCGCCCTCTTTTCATTTTTACTGTGAGTAGGCCGTCGGGTGTCTTCCTCCTCAACGAAAAATTGAGTTTGTCATCGGATCCGAGCATCGACTCCGCGGCGTTCCGGTGGCCTTGTATTCTATACTTACTCCGCCACTTGTCACAACCAAGTTTTATGTCTACTGGACCGACTTACGTGAAAAATGGAGGAAATTCATATTGCCACGGCCACTGAAATTCTGCCATCTTTATTTCGTTGGATCAGAATAATGGCTACGGCTAGAATAAGCACACGTGACTGTATGGGAGTTATGTAGACGGCTGCCGTTTACTTATGTGTAATTTTTAGCCGTAGCCAAAGCTCGTTCATCTTTCGGAACGTGATATAGTCAGGTTCCTCGCTGCTGTAGATTTTAATGCGAATTTCGTCTGGTATTTAGGCTCAATATAGGGAAAGATCCCAACGCGACATCGACATTCGATTTCCGTCATTTTCAACCATCAAAGGCAGTAAAGAAACGAAATTTTTCAGTCTTTTAATTACTGATTGAGTAACGTTACTAGGCTAAATGTCTTCGGAGTAGAGTGAATGACATCAGCGCTTTCTGCTTCATATTTCGCCCGAAATTCAGCGACAGAGCAGGTAATTCAGTGGAAACTTTTCTCACTGCTATTTTGTTTCATGACGTTATCAGCTGATCAGCATCTGTACCTAATCATCTGACATCACTAGGGGCGTTCGAGATGCTTACACTGGGTAACACGGGGTTTACACCGGGGGAAGCCCCCAGAAGATGCAAAACGAACGACACAGGGTCTCGCTTTGAATTCTGGGAACACGTGGTCAAAGGTTGTTGCCGGGTGGGGCTTTATAAACGCCGTTATCGTTTGACTCAGGATGAAAAATGAAGCCGGCGCCATGCACGCAAAAATAGTAGCCCTAAAGTACCGAAATAAACTTCGTCAATGCCCACAGACATCTACTGATTCAGCAAAATGTATTTACGGCCCTATTCCCTCCTATTTCGTGTCATAAATAAGTGTTTTTCTTCGTACTCACGTCGCGATTCCAAACTGTCTGCCATGTTTTACTACTCGCGGTTACTAGACGACGTCATTACACCAGAGACCCAGCCGCGACCTCGGGCAGTGGTGGCTGCCACCGGGGCAGACTCGTGTAGCACGTGATGGCTAAAAGAACGCTCCGGTGTAAGTTGGTGTTACCCGGTGTCAGCATTTCGAATGCCCCTGCTAATTCTAAGGGAAGGCTAGCTAAGATAATCTCAGCTCTTTTTTTATCATTTTTCATTGGGATGTGGTCTTTTAGTAGTGAAGCTGAGAGAAGTTAAGAACATGAACCCGCCATCGCAAAACAAATGTGTCATTTTCTCACCGTGACACACTAATTCCCCCTAAAACTCGCCCAAACCTTGCCAGGCATAACCACTACGCAGGTCCTTGAGGGAAATAACCAGCCACGATGATTATTTTGCCAACAATTCTAGCGAAACAAACCGGTATGCTCACAGCCTAGCCGTTTCTGTCTTGTTCAAAAACAACCAAGTGTCTAGTCTGTGTACAAAGGAATACCAATGCGCATTGGTTACCAGACTTGACCTTAACGTCTGGACGTTAAATGGAATAAAATGTTGCAAGCGGGCTTACGCAATGCATAAGGATTCATGAAAATGGCTGCGGAAAGTGTAAATATGGTGAGGAAACATGAATTTAGCAGTAAGAAAATTTCATGTTTTCTTTTAAAAACAAGTTAGAATGTTTATCATGTTTATGTCATGCTCCATAGACTTAGTGCATGGAGTCTCATCTGGCGAGGGTGTATGGTATTTTTTCTTTAAATTCTAAACGAGAGTAATGCACAAAATTACAGCACAAGTGCTCCGTGCATTAAGTGTGACAATAAACCGTATTCCTGAATACATGGGAGTGCTGTCAAGTGGCCCGTGCCCATCACGCGTTATGTTCGAACACAAACGCACTATGTGCACACGTGTTCCAAACGTTTACTTTTAGTGGAAATCTGTGCCCGCGCCAGGGGCCCACGCTCCACGTACCGGGTATGTGACTTTTCCTCTATTTTCCCTTAAATCACCCCCAGTTCGAGCGCCCTCACTCGTTCAAGAATACGGTCTATAGAGGGCGCCACGTGCATGCGTAAATGCTTATCTTGTACACTACATGTAACTCAATGCAATTTTTGAAGGAAAAAATATGATTTTTAGGTAAGAGCTGGGAAGTACATGTAGTTGATCAAATTTTTTTTCTTTTTCAAATGACTCATCTAGCATTGGAATGTGCAGATTTGATGGAAAAAAACTTAAAAATTTCAAGTGGGAAAAATGTAAGATTTTGTGAGGAAACACTTAGAAATTGTTCAGCCTGTCTGATATGTTTTGCACACAAGGTCTGGAGCCATGATCAACTTCCCAATTCTTTCTAAGGGCAAGCTCAGTAGAAACACTAGTGTTCTTAAATGTCAAGGTTCCACTGTATCTTATGTTGTATTTTGTTGTTCTTCTCTTGTCATTCTGCACTTCAGTGATGATCACCCTTTCCAAGAAGCGCAAAGAAGCAGCACGTCGTACTAGTGACACTGCTCTACCGACAAACAACACCAAGAGAGTGTCTATCCGGGACATGCTGCTGCGGAAGGAGGTGCCCGAAATGGACATGAACCTCCCCTGTAAGAAAGCAACAAAATTCTCTGTTGTTCTGGATACTTTCGGAATGACTGGCTCAGCGAATCTCATTTCAGACGATACACATATAATCAAGTGGTTTTTTAAAAATACAAAAAAGAACAGACGGTGGTAAGAGTTGAGAAGTTGATCAGGAATTACTTTTAGAAGGCTAAAAGTGATTTTCTGACATTTACATAAGGACGTGATATATCACTTTTAGCTGATCAAGTTTTATTGTCCATGGCAAAATATTTGCCATATCTGCACGATCAGCTGGCCGCTGATGTCATTATCGTATGCATGATCAGCGACCCAATCCTCGGCCGATAATGGCCGTGACAGTTGCATACATCTGTTTGGAATGGGGGTTGGTCAGTGTTCGTCATGCGAGGGCGCTGCTCAGTGCTCAAAGTGCCTGGACAAATTACCGACCACTGAGGCATCACAACAATAAGTAAACAAAAAGTTGACAGCTTGACATGCTCATTGTCAGACGTGTGGTGAAGCAGAGTACATGTATGTTGTCTATTCTTCAAAAGAAAAGCCACAGATCAATTTTTTTTCTCAGCAAACAGTTTTTTCTGAAAAGCTACTAGTATCCCTGTGCTCTGAATTATCCTTGTGCCATTTGAATTATGAATTTGTACACTTACCTGAACAATATTGAAATAATTAGTATTAAGGGCAATATACATGATTGGTATCTCAGAAATCAGAAATGTTCACAGATTTACGCCTAACTTACACAATATAAACATGATGACCGTAGAAAACTCCCCCTAAAATAGTTTTGTCTGAGGTGCTATAGTCTTTGAGAAATGAGTAAAACAATTATTTTTTGTCTCAGACGAAAATTCAATTTGCCCCAAAACCATTTCGCCCTCAAAAAATGGTTCAGGGCGAAGTGGTTTTGGGGCGAAATGACTGCAAACCCTTTTTTTGACTTTTCTCAAAAGTTAGACAAAGTACGGAGCTGGTTTTTGCTCAGGTTGGTTTTAATCATGCATATCTTCAATCACAAAGGGGGATAAAACTATTTGTAACGGTTTACCAATCATGTATACATACTATCTTTAAATTGATAATTACATGTACTAACTCCAATGTTTAACTTTTTCCCTTGGGTGGCAGCATGTTGCACAATACAGTACAGCGATGACGTGAACAAACTACACGAGTTCCAACTGACTGTAGCTCCCGAGGAAGGCTTCTGGAGAGGAGGAAAATTTGTCTTCAGCATTCACGTCCCTGAGGAATATAACATAGTGGTGAGCAAAGATTCTGTGAGTGACCAAGAAAGGTTCCAAATAGGACCCTCTTGTGGTCACTCACAGGCCCTCGGGGCGCAGAGATGTGCACTAGTGACCTCATTGCCAGTCCATATGTGTTTTATAACACGCCTCTGGGCAAAATATAAATGCAATTAAATTTACTAAGAAGCAGTCCAAAAAATTTGAACTGATTTGAACAATACCGGTACATGTAGGTTTTTGAACAACATGATTTTGAACATTGAGCACTTCAACAATAAGCACTTCAAAAATAAGCAGCTCAACAAGAGCAGTTTGTCAGTTAAAGGAAGCTTTTGGCTATCTTTTCAGCTTCTGGGTTGCTGTTCACTTACACAATTGGCAATCTCTGGCAATCGCAGGCATGTCAGGAACACTAGTCAGGGAATAGACTGCCAAAGTGAATACGTCATCTTTTGTTGGTTGCCTAGGCAATTGGCTCTAAACAAAAAATCACTCAACCGTGTCCCTGCGCTTTTGCAATGATACTTTTACGACGGCCATGTTAGTTTAGAGCCAATTGCCATGGCAACCCACGTCACACTTCGGCTGTCTATTACGTGCACGTGTTTGAAGTCTTGACTCGCGCTCTCGTGCACTAGGCTATATTAGTGAACCCCACGTGACTGCGTTTTAGCCAGTCAGAATTAAGAATCAGAAAGAGGCGTGTCATAATATACTATAAGCAACTCCATTAGCTTCATTTTTATCTGGGATGAAACTAAGGTCTTGATTTTGTTCCACATCTGTGTCTTGGTTTTTACTTTGTAGAAGGGATGACAAATTTAGTCTGGTATTGATCAGCTAATCGTCCTCATCATTGGCAAAGTATCCTGGGATATTTTAAGTGCATTACACAACACACTGGTCATACAGCTTTACATCCCATCTGAAGGATGGAGCAAATGTTGTTATAAAGTACCTTGCTCAGGAACGCAACCACCACATCGAGTCTCAAATCGGCAGTTTCATCCAGTGTATGGTACATGTAGAAATTCCAGGGAAATTGGATTAGTGCCTTTCTATTTGAGGGGTGGGTGTAGTGTAAAGGGACGTTCTCACTATCGTGGAAAAATTACACTGCAGCGCTGCGCTCACCGCATTGCATGAGGTCCCAATCACCGATCTTTCCAAAATAGAAAATTGAACTCCGGTAACTTGGGGCTTCCCTGATACATCATTGGCTGCGCGTTGGAAAGGTCAGCGCACCACTATCAAAGTTCAACAGATTTGAACTTTGACCCAGCTCGAACCATTTTGCGCGTCGCAACAGGTCGTGCACAAGCGGCAAACCAATTTCTGTACAAACCATTGGCAAAGGCATTTATGAATGGGACAGGTATTTATGAATGGGATTAAAAATAGGTTTGGCTACTGAGTATACAGTGTTAATAATTACGTCGGGTAAGGGCAAAAACAACCTTACTTAACGTTCAATTTCCCCGACGCAAGTCTAAAAATCAATTTCTGACAGTCTTAATTAATCCGTTTAAAACCAGCTAGGGTCCTGGGCACTGATAATGGCCCTCACCTGACGGCTCGGGCCATTCTCAGTGCCCAGGGGCCGTATTCATAAAACACACTTAAGTGCAACTTGGCTAAGGGATTCCCTTAAATGTGGGAAATTTTCAGGATTACACTTAAGTGTTTTTTTAATATCACTTAAAGGATATCACTTAGTTAAGGGAATCCCTTAAAAGTTAAGTGTAAGTATTGCACTTAAGTTAAGTGTGTTTTATGAATACGGCCCCAGGACCCTAGCCGGTTTTAAATGTACATGTATTTAACGGCTCAGCATCATCATATAACGCATGTAGTCCATGCACTGGCCGCGTCCCAGCTATGGCGGACATACAGGGAAGGTTTCCATAGTTACCGGAATGGTCTAAATCACTTCACTTTTATTCCGTTCAAGGCATTTTTCCTTATCACTTGTCTTGTAAATTCATGTTTGCAGCCTCCAACTGTAAAATGTCACACCAGAATATGGCATCCCAATATATCAGAAGATGGCAAGATTTGCCTCAGGTGAGTTGAAGCAAAGTTGATACCTGTACTTACATGTACTTGGTTGGCAAAATACTCGGACTCAAATGGTACCCGTTTGTCTAAGGGCAGGTGCACACTGAATTTTGTTCTTAACTTCATACGTTATACACTACCCATCAAAACTTTGGAAACACCTTGAAAGTTTTAGGTTTTTTAGAAGGAAATATTATTTGGTTTATTCATAATAAACCAAGCTATTAAAGCAAACAGAGGTGTAAGGGGTATCTGCATGAGAGAAAGCAGTCATCTGGAGTGCTGTCCATCATGGAATGGCCTGCCCAGTCACCTGATCTCAATCCCGTTGAGCTGCTCTGAGAGCAGTTGGATCGTAAGGTCAGAAAGAAATGCCCAACCAGCCAAGAAAACCTCTGAAGAGTCTTAAAAGAGGCGCGAGTGTTTGGAGAAACTGACAATCAGGATGCAGAGATTGTGTGTAGCTGTCATAGCTAAAGGGGGATCCTTTGATGAACATCAAGTTTAGCCGTTTCTTTTTGCATGCTCTCCAATTTGTTGATAAAGCCCACTGCTGAGGCCGAAGATGAAACTAAAATTAACATGTTTTTTGTTACAATACACCTACATTTGCTTTCACAAAATTAACATTTACAAAATTATACGTTTTCCTCTCAAAAACCTGAAACTTTCAAGGTGTTTCCAAAGTTTTGATGGGTAGTGTACGTACGTTACATCCGTTGTGCGTTCCAGATAGTGTCTGTTTTGTATGTTTTCACCAGCGGTTCATACTATCGATGCATCCAACCGCATGCGGAGCTGAACAAAACACCGGAAATTCATGCATTGCACCATTTTTATCTGTGTCTTCCACCCGCCGTCAAAGTTCAGCCACACATTTGAAAACAAAGAATACATCCACCACAGGATTTTTCCCAACGAACCGCTTTAAAAAAAAATCAACCCACAGTGGTAGATGTATTTTGATTGTACAATGGATTGACGGACCAAAATTCGATGGACAAGTTGAACTCTTCCGTCATCCGTAAATTTGACGTACGAAACATTCAGATACATTGATTTTTTTACTCGACGTATGTAAATAAAGCTGATCTTTCAGACAGTTAACATTGAAAACACATCAATGGACCAAAAACTGCTGGACCAGAGATTATGTACATGTACGTAAATTTTACGTATGTCTGACGGACTAAACTAGTGCAGTGTGCACCCGCCCTAAGTATTCGGCAGTACTTAATTGTGGGATGATGCTGTTTAATGTTAAAGCAATAATCAATATGTCTTTGCTTGCAAAGTTTACTCAGGGAACATTCGGTAGACGGCACAGGATGGGCACCCACAAGGCGAATGAAGGATGTTATATGGGGTCTCAGCTTCCTCTTCACAGTAAGTTATCAGAAACAAAATCTTGACCGTTTTCAAGTCTGAAATTGTGATCTGCCATGGCAAAGTGATGAATAACCATTAGGTTGAGCTTTTTAAGATTTGATGGTCATGCCATGAAAACAGGAGCCAGCGTCTCCCTTATGTCGTGTCACTTCGGGGCGCGTTCAACAGCACAGTATGTACACTGGTATTGACTATACTGGCACACCGAAAACATTGAACGCACGGTATTCCCAATACGTATTGCATCCCAACATGGTATGCTTTTCATACCAAGATGGCGGGCGGATAAATTGTGGCTACGACCTCAAGGTTTGAAGTCAATTCAATTTGTTTCAACATTCTACGTGCGAAGCAGAATTTTAAAGTGTTTATTCTTCGATTGTGGAAGACCACTGCCAGCTGAGTTGGCAGTTTTATTTTGCAATGTAATGTATAGTTCAGACCTGTCAATCAAGCCGAACCCGCCGACCATTCACAACAGAGCTAGCAGACATCGCCCACATAGGTCAAAGTGCATTGCCTCACAACAACATACAGTTTGTACAGTGTTGTATACGGTGATCCGGGTAAATTTTTGGTTTCAAGGCCAGACGATTCTCTGTTCAAAGGTAAGAAAGCACGTATTTCATGATGATATGACATCCCTGTATTACTGGCCCTTTACTCAGTGTGTTCTAAGATAACTGTTGACCCTGAAACATGAATACCTTTGAGTTTTCTCCAATGAATCTGTGTCTTCAGTTGAAAGTCCCATTGGTTTGTGCAGTGTGTGTGGACATTGTGAGGCATAGCAACAATATCCAAGGGGGCGGAGTTAACTTGGCAAACTCGGAACTATGCATTGTCAGAAGCTTTGCAAACCGTGTTGTCTAGCCATGTTTGATCGTACAGGTACGTTTTGGGATGCAGTTATCGGTTGCAGCATACCGACGCTGCCATGTTGTGCTGTTGAACACGCCTCGTGAATTGGACACCACCTTTACCTGTTGATATTGCCCAAAACATAATTAGAATGAATCAGTGCAATCTTCCAAATTTGCAAGTGTTACATTTGAAACTTAAATTTAATTTTAACTATAATCAACATTTTCACGATTCTAGGGGGGCGGCGGGCGGCGATGCGGTGCGCGTAGCCGATCCAGGTACCTTGTTACAGGAGTGTACCAGTCGACAGCTGGCAGTGTGTAACTCAATGAACGGGGCATATACCCCTGCATAAATGGACTCTCAGCATTTCCAAATTCTTTCGTACGGTCTAGAAATTGTATATAACCAGGTGCGGATCCATAATTTTTTCCAGTCAAAACCTCCCTTTACTCTGTTTATAGCTAGATATGCTATAAAAAAAGCAAATTGGGCCAAAATGGCTGCATATGTACTCTGAGGGTCAGTGAACATGCCCATACCTTCGAAAGATTGGTGACGTCACCAGGTGTCAAATTACACTCAGTTGAAAATGCACTCTTTAAATGGCTATATCTAGAGAACAAAAAGACCGATGGATGTCAAATTTTGTGTTTTAGGTTTATTTTGACTTGGTCCAATGTATATTATCAGCTAAATATTGTGACGTCACGATGACGTAGTCAAATAAGAGTTCCTCAAGTATACATTAACCAAGTTCGTTTACTTCCTCCATTGGTCGTATGACCTTGAAACCTAGCGGGTGCCTGGACCTGGTCATTAACATGTAACATACCAAGTTACATTAGTATGACAGGCATGATTTGTTGATTTATTATGAATTTTTAAATCTTGTCACTGTGCATGTACATACATGTACGGTATGCATTACATTGTACAACATATACATGTAATATTATACAGCATGCAGTTTTACATGCATACAAACATACAAAACAGGAAAAGCGGAAAGCCATATGCTCTGTTATCAACAGACATATCTCTAGTTTGTAATGTAATTGTCAGAAGCTTTGCAAACCGTGTTGTCTACAGTAGCCATGTTTGATCGTATGTTTTGGGATGCAGTCGTTCAATAAGCAGTTATCGGTTGCAGCATACCGACGCTGCCGTGTTGTGCTGTTATACACCCCTTATGAATTGGACACCACCTTTACCTGTTGATATTGCCCAAAACATAATTATAATGAATCAGTGCAATCTTCCAAATGCAAAGTGTTACATTTGAAAGTTAAATTTAATTTTAACTGTAGTCAACATTTTCACGTTTCTGGGAGGATGGGGGTGGGGAGAGGTAGGTAGGTAGGTAGGGGGAGAGGTAGGTAGGTAGGGTACCGGGTAATAATAATAATAATAATAATAATAATAATGATAATGGTGGATTCTTATATAGCGCACATGTCAACCCTGCTGGGTGCTCCTGGCGCTGTTGCCATTATTATTATCGCTGCCATCAGGGAATCACCAGAACTATTTCGCTTTAACTAGGTGGCTGCTGGCCAGGCGCTCAACCCTATCAGCAGTTAGATTGTGGAGTTCCCAAATATCTTCCCAAATATCGCTTGGATTGACGAGGCAACTGGAATTAAGTGCCTTGCCCTTGGGTAGGATTTTACATGTACTGTAAAATGTTGACATTTCTTGGTAGTGATACTAAATTGTGATAAGTAGTATTTTGGGGGAGGGGGTGTCTTGAAAAATACTACGCTCTGTAGAACTGTGAAAATGTTGACAACTTTGGATGGCCCTTAAGGGCGGGGTAAGTAAACAAGCAGTTACTTTTCAAGAAAGTTATCGGTCAAAAAGACTTAAAATTTAAATTTACGTAAAAGGTGAAAATGCATTCGGTGTCCATCTTGCATCATTAAACAATTTTCTTGAATATTATCAATATCAAAACTATGATACCAACAATTTCTAACTCGTGACATGATATGGCGATCCAGGTACCTCGTTACAGGAGTGTACCAGACGACAGCTGGCAGTGTGTAACTCAATGAACGGGGCATATACCCCTGCATAAATGGACTCTTAGCATTTCCAAATTCTTTCGGACAGTCTAGAGATTGTATATAGGTGCGGATCCAGGAATTTTTGCAGGGGGGGAGGGGTGGCTAAATGGGCAGTCAAAACCTCCCTTTACTCCGTTTATAGCTACATGTGTAGATATGCTAAAAAAAAAAATAAAAAAAAAATTGACTGAAAAGAACGTGCCCGACAGATGACAGACATCACTCCAGTTCCCAATTGCTCAATTTCATCAACTGCATCAATTACCCACCCCCATATGCCAAGGCCATTTGTGCACGGTCAATGGGGAATTTCCATGTGGGACTGCTGGCCTGGTGGTACTGGCAGCTTGTAACTGATACATCGGGGGAAATGAACCTACCCAGGCCACACAAATTATACAATATGTTTCTCGAGCGTATAATGTATAAAGTCATGTAAATTGAGATTTTAACTAAATTCATATGCAGAGTAATTAACAAAAACGCATAATTAGCCAGTCGGCAACTGGTAGGGTCCCTTCCCGAAGGGTTAATAATTGACATGTTTTATTTTACATTTGCAGGACTTGCTCAATTTTGATGACCCGTTAAATATAGATGCTGCTGAACACTATCAACGTAACAAGGGTGACTTTGAAGCCAAAGTACGGCACTATGTTGATCGATACGCTAAAAGATGATACATGTTACAACGCCGTAGTTTCAGGATAAAATTCTTTGTACTTGCCGGTTGCCGTGGCTTCAGCTTGCGTTTCTCATGGAGAGCCGTGAGCGGAGTACGAATCATATAGAGGACCAGTTCTGTAGACCTTCAAGGATTTTACCCGCAGACCTACATATATCTATGCGAGAACCTTGTAGATTTCCGAGTGTGGAAGCTAATTCAACTATTGAGCACTTTGTGCGTGAATTCAGTCAACGGTACCCAACTCGTGGGAAACTCTGTATCAAGAGGAAGCGCCACATGTACATGTAGTTAGTTCAGTGACTGACCGGCAGGGGCCAATTTCATAAAACATGTTAGCACCTGATTTTTGATTAAGCAGCCCTCTCTCCATTTCATAAAACTGTTTAAGCACTAGCAAACCAAACCGCATGCTAAACTACCGATTTTTTTGCTAACGCGACGCCATCTTTTTTCTTCGCTATTTTCGGCAAAATCCGAAACACATTTTTCAACACATACACACATTTCAGCTGTTGTTGAAATTGTTCAGTCAGCGACAGGCAAGGGTTTTCTGTGGTAGTGATAATCATCCAAAAATGGAAACATTACCGATGACTGTACTTGGAAATGTTTACGTTGACACAAGTAAAGCAGAACCCAAAAAATGCGTTCGAACATAACAGACGACAGCATTGCGCGCGCACTCTCTTCGCGTGCTTAGAACAACAAGCTTTATGAAATAGGCCCTTGCTTAATTTGTGCTATACTTAATCCAAAATTTTTGATTAAGCGTAACATGTTTTATGAAATTGGCCACTTATGATAACCACTTATCGTGTACAATTGAAATGCTAAGAGTAATACAAATATAGCATGATTTGTGGGTGGATAGTATACAAATATTGACTGCAATGAGGGGCAGAGTTAAAATTATAGGCCCAAGAAAGGTGATCTCGAAGCCATGACTGTGCCCCAAGGCAGAAGCCGAGGGGCATAGTCATGGCTTCGAGATTACCGAGGGCCTATAATCTTAACCATGACCCGAATAAACAGCAGTCAATACTTGTTTTATATACCGAACGTGTAGATTTTTGTCATCTGGTTGGTTAAAAGTAACGATACACAGTCAGTCATGACAGTGGTCCTTCGAGTTTCGATTTCAGAAGCTGGTCTACGGCGGAAAAGTTGTATATTTACAGCAAAAAATTGTAGCATAATCACCTGGCAATTTAGTAGCACATATCACCTGACACAGTTTTCACTGTAGGCCACTTCTCTTATTTTCTTTCAGACGACAAAACGACTTCGTCGAGATTGGTGAAGCGCCCAGCTGCATAGTTGGTGCACAGCTACATGTATGCTAACACATGTTATGCGCGCATCCGGAACCCGCTAAATGACTATGCCCGTGGCATAGTCAGAATTCTACACTCGCCGGGCGCGGTCGCGTGTTTATTTTTTACAATACAGCGAGGGGTACACCCCAATTTTTCAACCCGAATAGAGTCTATTAAGTTTCCAATGACTGATACTTCTCAAGTGACAATCTTGGAAATAGCTAGAACTCCTACTCTCACTGTTAGAGAAAAAGAAGAAACCGAGAAATTTCGAAAAATCCCTAACAGCACTGATATTCGAACCAGGGACCTTATGATTGCAAGTCGAGCTCTCTTCTGACCAGACCACGAAGCTGGTTGCAAACCGACCGCATTCAAAACCCTAAATTCCTTAAAAATAACCAACCCTAAACCTAAACCCTATCCTATTATATAGTCTCCTCTCAAGACGCTAAAAAGGTACAAAACCCCTCATTTTCCCCTCGCAGTGGTGTAAAAAAAATTATGCCGCCGGCTCAAGCTGATTTAATGACCTACTTTTAACCAATCAGATGACAGGAATCTACGCATGAGGTAATATTATAATTGATATTAGCTCCCAAGGTATTGGAAGTTGACAAACTCGTTCCTGAGGCGAAACTAGCTATATGTAGTTTGTCAACTTCCAATACCGAGGAAAGCTAATAATGATTTTGTTTTACCATATCTCATACATGTGCATATTCATCCCCACTTTGGAATCACTGATCACACAAAAATAATAATAAAATTGTGTGTGTGCTGCCATTTTGTCATGTAGCTTGGGTGCGCGTGGTCCTCGAAATAGGAATGTGTGAATATGGCAATTCACGCTCACCAACTTATGTCACAGCCTCGTTTTCGTTTTGATCGGTGTGGAAGCGTTGGGTTAACATGCTTCTCGAAATATCAGTTTTTGTGGGACTTACACTATTTTACTTTGAGGACACAGAACACATATCTGTCGTTAGATTTGACTGAATTTGGAGTTGAGGTGGGTTTTCAGTAATTGTTGAATATGTAGCCTACGATCATGTAAGACTTAATTCTTTGCTTTAAAAAAATAGCAATTGCTTGTACAAGTGAATTTTACAGGTATGGAAATAATTCCATATTTGGACACTGTACAAAACCTGCAGAACCAACTAGATTAAGTTTAAAGTTAGAACACATCATTGGTAAATCTCCAAAATCACAGATTTACACATAACTTACACAATATAAACATGATGACGGTAGTAAACATCCTCTTAAATGGTTTTGTCTAAAGTGCTATCGTTTTTGAGAAATGAGTAAAACAATTATTTTTCGTCTCATGAGACGTAAATTCATTTCGCCCTGCACCACTTCGCCCCTGAACCACGGCCTGTGCACGAAGTATTTTGGGGCGAAGTGGCATTCGGACGAAGTGGTGTAAGTGGTTTGGGGGCAAGGTGGCTTTTGGGGCGAAGTGACTGTAAAGCCTTTTTTTTGACTGTTTTCTCAAAAGTTAGACGAAGTACGGAGCTGGTTTTTGCTCAGGTTGATTTTAATCATGCATATCTTCAATAACACAGGGAGATTAAACCATTTGCAACGGTTTACCAATCATGTGTTCTGCCACTACATTTTGTAAATGTCTCCTCAATAAAAAATAAAAAAGAGTTGAATTTTTCCCTTTACATTTTGTGTTTCTAACATCAAAATAATTCACCCTCATGAGTTAAAGGCCCACTGTATCATTTGCAATGACCCAATTTTGTCGGCCGACTGGCTTGTCGGCCGACAAAATTGGCGTGATCGGTCTCGTCTGTAAACACTTCATTTTGGCAGATCGACCGACAAAACCAGGGGCCGATCAGAGTCTGACATGTCAGACTCCAGCCGGCCGATAAAATCGGTGTCGGGCTGTGTAAACAGCAAATCGAGCTGTGTAACCACGGCTAAAATGTGATACCGATTACGTCAGCCGATAAACTTACGCAAAGCACGTGCAAATGACAATTTAACCTAGTCGAGTTGCCCGATAATTCGTCGCTGTCACCACGAAGTGACACCCAAGTGAAAACCGCACAGTGTGGGGGACACCATCTTCCTTTCGCAAGGGTCTTTCCTGCACTCGTACCTCGCTTGCCAAGAACCCTTGCTGCATCGACTGGGTCTGAGCTGTATTGAGGAATATTATACACATATGGACTGGCAATGAGGTCACTAGTGCACGTCTATGGGCCCCGAGGGACTGTGAGTGACCACAAGAGGGTCCTATTTCCCGAGGCCGAAGGCCGAGGGAAATAGGACCCTCTTGTGGTCACTCACAGTCACGAGGGGCCCATAGACGTGCACTCGAGACCGAATTATGCCAGTCCGTATGTGTTTTATAACACGCCTCAGGCAAAAATACACACATGTACAGGTGAAATTCAATTTAATACATTAACAAGCAACCTCCAGAGGGCGCAATAACCGGTCACTAGTTTTTGAGACTAGTGACCGGTCGGGAACACTAGCAGGGAATCACGCGCGCGTGAAGTCTTAACGCGCGCGCCCGAAACTTGATACGCGCGTCTAGTACATGCTGGCACAAATTTCATGCACTAGCCTAAATTAGTGAACCTCACGTGACTGCGTTTCAGCCAGTCAGGATTGAGAATCAGAAAGAGGCGTGTTATAAATATGATTATATACCTCATGCGTAGATTCCAGTCATCTGATTGGTTAAAAGTGGGGGCATTGAATCGGCTAGACCCGGCGCGTATGCCAACTGGTCAATAGTCTTTGCCATGCCCCGGGCATAGTCATTTAGCGGGTTCCGGACGCGCGCATTACATGTGTTAGCATATAGCTAGTTGTGCACCAACTATGCAGCTGGGCATAGTCATTTAGTGGGTTCCGGACGCGCGCATTACATGTGTTAGCATAGCTATAGCTGTGCACCAACTATGCAGCTGTGCGCTTCACGTAAACATTCATCAGGACGGTAATGGGGGAATCTCGACGTCATTTTGTCGTCTGTCGTAGATGATGAAGTCCTTAAGAAAGTAAGAGAAGTGGCCTACAGTTAAAACTGTGTCAGGTGAAATGTGCTACTAAAGTGCCAGGTGATTATGCTACAATATTTGCTGTAAATATACAACTTTTCCGCCGTAGACCAGCTTCCGAAATCGAAACGCGAAGGACCACTGTCATGATTGTATATGATGACTCGTTACTTTTAACCAACCAGATGACAAAAATCTACACATTCGGTATATAAAACAAATATTGACTGCTGTTTATTCGGGTCATGGTTAAGATTATAGGCCCTCGGTGATCTCGAAGCCATGACTATGCCCCTCGGCTTCCGCCTCGGGGCATAGTCATGGCTTCGAGATCACCTTGGGCCTATAATATTAACCATGCCCCTCATTGCAGTCAATATTTGTATAATATTCATTAGCCAGTGACAGTGATCGCAACTGACCAATCACGCGCAGCGCATGTTTCTCGGTCATCGCATGCAGTGCCGATAGGCCCGATATACTAAATCGCGACATTCAAAATGCATCATAGCTAGGACGCTGTTGCCAACAGCAAGAGCCAATCACGCGCCTCGCTCCGTTTAGTGGTAGCGTCCACTTGTACTAGGGGGTGGGGTCCAATGTTTAAATAAACAGTCATTGTAAAGGCGTTTTTTAATAGGCCTATCTTTATTCAGAGATTCTGCGTTTAGCTTTTAGCGAAATATAGTAAGTCTTCCTTAAGTTACGAACATTTATACTGCGTGCAAGATAAAATGATATACATGTACATAAAAAGATCTCCCCCACACAAATTGTGGTAATTGCGGCTACGATGTCGCGAGATAAACAACACGCGAGATGATTGTTCGAAACGGCTCATTAAAAGGTCAAAAGATACAGGTCAAAAGATATCTTGTCTCTCATTGGTTGAACAGCCCTATAGCCTGTAATACAGCTCAGACCCAGTCGATGCAGCAAGGGTTCTTGGCAAGCGAGGTACGAGTGCAGGAAAGACCCTTGCGAAAGGAAGATGGGGGGGACACAAGTTTTCACGAACTGACATCCAAGTGTGCGCGCGCACTCCGTACACTGCACCAAAAGCCATGAATTTTTGTTTCCACGAACTGACACCCAAGAAAACGTTAAATTTATCCGAAAAAAAGCCTTGAAAATGCTTGATACGAATGATATCATCTGAATACTTGTATAATAATAGTAAAATATTTACCGCAATAATCCCTAATTAGTTAATTTACGATGGGTGTCAGTTCGTAAATACAAAAATATCGGGTGGCAGTTCGTGAAAACAAAATTAAGTGCCGACAAAATGCACGTAATTTTGTTTTCACGAACTGACACCCAATATTTTTGTTTTCACGAACTGACACCCATCGTAAATTAACTAATTAGGGATTGTTGCGGTAAATATTTTATGTGGACTTAAAGATAGTATACATGATTGGTAAACTAACTGTTACAAATAGTTTTATCCCCCCAGTAAAGGGGGCATTTTGGCAACACAGACCATATTTTCCCCAAAAAAACTTTGGTCTTAAACTAAAAGAAATAAGTTTCAGTTGTTCTGAAGAGATAACTTTATTAGGCCCAAAGAGGGTTACAAAATAGTATGACAACATGCCTTTCTAAAAACCCTGTGTACGCTTGTAATGCTACAGTCACACGGCCATGTTACGGACCTGCGGATGCCTGCGTATATTTGGATAATGAAAATGCGTAATTTTTAACCCCAATACGGAAATTTGAGCAAAAGTTACCTATATTCTGCGGACGATACGGATTAGTTACGGATGTTACGTATGAATTACGGATGTTACGGGTAAAACCTGCGGATGAACCCATCCGCTGCCAACCCGCTGACACATGTTACTGACGACTTACGGATGACTTACGGATTTTACGGATGACTTACGGACGATACGGATGACTTACGGACGATACGGATAAGTTACGCTCGTGTCTGCGCATGTCGGCTTCCTCTGGCGTCCGCACCATCCGCGGATGCCTGGTCTCTCAGGAGGTTGTGGATGCACAGGCAGGCGAGGACGATGGTCTCCACTGTGGAAGGCACCTGTGCCATAGCACTCAGAAGACACCGGAATCTGTTTGCAAGAATGCCAAAGGCATTCTCCACACATCTCCTGGCTCTGGAAAGTCTATAGTTAAATATCCTCTCCTCCATGGTCAGTGGCTTGGCACCAAAAGGCTTCATCAGGGTGGTGCGTAGTGCAAATGCAGCGTCAGCAATCACGAAATAAGGGATGTCTCGATCGTCATGAGGCAGTGGCTCATCTGGTGGTATTCCAATGTTCTCATCGTCAATTGCCTCTTTCAGACTGCACGTGTTCCAAATCTGGGCATCAGAACTCGCACCACCTGCTCCCACCTCCACCCACCGGAACTTGTAGTTGCCATCAACCAGGGCAAGGAGTACAATCGAGTTGTACCCCTTATAGTTGTAGAACTGGGAGCCACAGTTCGCGGGTGCCTTGATGCGGATGTGCTTGCCATCTAAGGCTCCCAGGCAATGGTGGAAGTTCCACCGGTCGGAGAAGGTCTGGGCAATGCCCTTCCACCCCTCTGGAGTAGATGGGTTGCTGATGGTCTCCTCGCCATACTCAGCGTAGATGGCCTGACACACGTCCAACACCAAGAGTGAGATGGTGTTGTGGGGTACATAGAATAGGTACATCAGGCTGTGGTAGGAGTCCCCACTGGCAAGGTAGCGCATGGTGATGGCGACCTTCAAGCCTACTGGAAGGGCCTTCCTGTACCAGGTATCATACTTCTGTAAGCGAGGAGTGAGGCGGGTGACCATTTCGGCAAACATGGCAGGTGTGATGCGGGTGAAGTTGCGGAAGCCCTGAACATCCTCATTGCGTAGCAGGTGCATCAGGTTACCATAGGCACCCTGGTGTGGTCGCAATGTGATCCAGTGACGAACCCAACACATCCTCTCTTTTCTCCTTTCAAGGATGGCTTGCATCTTGGCCATCAGGATCTTCATCTGCATCTGATTGTGTTGGATGGCCATCAAACAATCCAGCAACACAAGGCGGCGTTCTCTCTCCATCTTGAGTGACCTGTGAAAGTCTACAGTTGAAGAACTGACAATGATGAGGATGCTGGCAGCATCCAGGGTTGCATACCCAAGTGAAGACCATTTGGCATGGGCGACATCCGCCGAAATGAAAGAAGACATAGGTAAAAATTCCGCATATTATCCGTATCTCAACCGTAACATACATATCCAATCCGTAACATCCGTATCCCATCCGTAATATTCGTATCCCATCCGCAAGCATACGCAATTACCGCAAGTCCTATCGTAATATCCGCAATATATATGTCAAAAATACGTTAAACATACGTAACTCCTACGTAATAGTGTTTACGTACCCCTATGTATCCGCAGGCATCCGCACACCCGACAAAGTGTGCGGATCAGTTACGTATCTAACGTATCCTGCGGATGAGTTTACGTATCTTACGTATGAGTTACGTATTTTACGTATGGATAACGTATATTCTGCGGATGCTTACGTATATTTCATCCGCAGCAAAATTTTGAGATTTTCAAAATTCCGCTGCGGATCTGCGTATGTCTGCGGATCCTGCGGATTGAATTACGGATGGATACGGATGCTTACGGATGATACGGATCCTTGCGGATGCTTACGGACTTTTATCCGTAAGCATCCGCAGCTACCGTAAGTGGCCGTGTGACTGTGCCATAACCGGGACGATCTAAAATGTAACACAAGTGTCCGTCCCGATTAAACTTACATGTATTTCTTTTTTTTAAGACCATGGACACAAAGGTATTTCCTCAAAATATGGTATGTGTTGCCAAAATGCCCCCTGTACTGCATGTGGAAAGACCCATTTAAGTTCCATTACCAACTGTGGACATTCCTTTGTTCTTGTATAGATAAGAAAACCTTTCCAAAATGTCGTGACTTTTTTCAAAATGAAAACAAATTTTTTCACCAAAACCATGTTTACCTAAAACCCTAAAACCCTAACCCTAACCCTCCCCCTCCCCATCCCCTTCCCCTCCCCTCCCCCTCCCCCTCCCCCTCCCCCTCCCCCTCCCCTCCCCACACTAACCCTATTTTTCAAGCTTGGACAACCCGACTGTGGACGTGTGCTCACGGTCCACATAACGTCCGTTTCTCCTGCCAAGTGTGGATATCCTTTGTTCGCCAAAATATATAAGGTATGTAACGTACGTCCACTGACTATAGGCTTTGTGGGCCAAATCTGCAACCTTTCCTAGCCAATCAGAAATTTTGTCAATGTATTTTTTTATAAATACTAATGTTATGCACCTATCAATTGCTCCCCCGGGCTACCCCACCTACATGTAAGAGGTGGGGATTGTCACTTTTTGCGTGACAAAATCCCACCCAGGGGCGGATCCCGGAATTTTTGCAGGGAGGGGTTTTGCCAGTGGTGATGAAGTATAGTCGGCCTCCTGTTTCAGACTTGAGAAACCTGTCTTTCACTTTGTACACGGGCAATGGAGTTTGCTACCAGAATTGGACGTAGAGATCTGATTGGTCGAGACACAGGGCTTTATTAATATTCATGCGACATTTTAAACTGTGATCGTGAATTAGATTTCCTCAAGTAGTGGACCTATTAATATCCATTACTCCTTGCAAACTGAGACATAATCATAGTAATAATTCGACCTTTCCGTTGGCCCAAGTTTTGGTTAAGAAATCAATTAAACAATTTGGTAGCCGACAATTCTCTCAATTGTTGTGGGGAGATTTGTTTGTATGTACGTGTATATTATTTGATTGTACACTTATGTACATGTACGCAGTATAAATGCTCGTGATTCAAAGAAGACCTACTACATTTAGCTAAAAGTTAAACGCAGTTCATCTGAATAAAGATACGAATCTATTGAAAAATGTTCTTAATGCACATTCATTTCAACACTCCCCCGCTCCCCGCTCACCCCCCACCCCCCACGTAAAAAATGGACGCTACCACACCGTGGAGTGCGGTGCGTGGATTACCGTGATTGGTTCTTGCTATGGCAACAGCGTCAACGCGCTTTGAATCGTGAATATTGTCGCGCAATCAGGTTTATCAAGTCGGTATATCGGTCGAAACCAAAACCGAGCGGTCTAGTGCGTCGAACTCAAGCTCCTGTGCCAGTTCTAGAATGTGGGTTCGATGCCGGGCCGCGACACTGTGGCACTTGTGCTCTTGAGAAAGGCACTTAATCACACTTTCTCCATCCTTCGGAAGGGATGTAAAGCCGTTGGTCCAGTGTGTTAGGTAAGGTAACGCACTTTAAAGATCCCAGAGCATTTCTTCGTGAAGAGAAGGGGAGGGATTCCCCGGTGTCTCTGGCCATTTATAATTCTAATTCTTCATGGGTTTCCTCACGCTTGCGAGTGACAGTGCAATGAGCACTATTGAGGAATCCTTGGTATGAATACCAGAAATAAATAATAATAATAATAATAATAATAATATACTGAGCATAAAAACGGCTATCGATCTGGCGCGGAAAAAATGGTGTTAGACGGACAAAACACGACCGTATACCGAATTGATTTTAAGTCTAATCGGCTTCTTAAAAAATGAGACAGAGCAGGGGGGGAGGGGGGGGGGGGGGGGGGGGGGGTGGGGGGGTTGACACCCTACCCCCCGCCCCCCAAACCCCCAACCCCCCGGATCTGCGCCTGCCACCCCTGGGACAAAATGTAGGTACTAAAAATCCCAGTGAGTCAAAGTCCATACCCTGGGGCACAACAAATATGAACAAACCCCCACCTAAGGGGTGGGGCAGCACGGAGGGCGGGGAACGTTTAGTCGGTGTTACCACGAACTGACACGCAGTGGCACTTTCGAGTGCTCGTCTCAGGCAGAAAATTACGTCAGCACGAACTGACGCCCAACATTTTTGTTTTCACGAACTGACACCTATCGTAAATTAACTAATTAGAGATTGTTGCGGTCAATATTTTACTTTTTTTCGGAAAAATTTAACGTTTTCTTGGGTGTCAGTACTTGGAAACAAACATTCATGCGTTTTGGCATCCTGAGATCTCAGGGAATTTCCACTCTGCAAAGCGACGTGACAATACCCTGAGGAAATACACGCAAATCTGTGGAGCGAGCCGGCTGTTGTCTTGAGCCAACTCACGCCCGAGTCATTTTGATGTAATTTAATCAATTCGGTCATGTTATGCCGAAAAGAAACAATTTCTATACTTTCCAGAAATTGTATTGGGTTCCGTTCCTCAAATTAATAACAGGGATGCATGCTGACGAATGTAATGGAACGGATTCCCCAGTATGCTTTAAATAGCAGCCAATCGCCGACGCGGACAACGGCCAGCATTACCGAGTACATGTATCACATGCGTGCACGGTGTTTACAATCATGCGCGCGTGACATTTGAATGCACTGCAAGCGTCCTGATTGGTCCAGCAGAGGCGACAGGATTTCTGTCGCTTGTCCCACCGCCAAATGGGGCCTTTTTCAACAGGGCCACTGTACGCAGGAGTTGGGGAGTGCGTTAAAGGGGCACTGTTGCAAGAGGATGGCGTTTTGGGTGCAGTGTACGGAGTGCGCGCGCACACTTGGATGTCAGTTCGTGGAAACTTGTGTCCCCCACTACTGTGCGGTTTTCACGAACTGTAACTGAAGTGCACTTGGGTGTCACTTATATTAGTGGTGACAGCGACGATTTGATAGGTGCATGGTTAAAGGCACAGACTCGTCAGCAATGCGCGCGCCAAATTCGTGCCACGAAATACGCAGCTCCATGCCTTTGCTACAGAGCTGCGTATCATACTATGGAAACATTGTCTCATCCGCTCACTCCGACAAGCGTGCATAGGGAAAATTGTCATTTTTTTCACGAAAAAGTACGTTCATTTCAAGCATTGGGCCGGCCGTAATTCACTTGAATAACTATTCGTCAAGCCCAAAACATACAAATAATAGCAGTACGTTCCTCGGTTTCGTCGGGAAAAAACCTTAAAACCTGCACAATGTCGTCGTCGGGAAAGTTGGCACACCGCCGACTTTCACAAGCCCTCACTCGTTTCATTGTGACCAGGTTGATTTGGGCCTAGCGGATCATGAATATGTTGATTATTAGCTTTCTTGTGATACAAAACCTTTTTTGATTGGTTACACACTTTCGTCGAAAAAAAGGTTGTTAAAAAGGTTGACCATTGACAGATAGCGTCTAAAATGACCTTCACGTAAAGGTCCCGGATGCTCAAGCACGCAAAACGGAATTTGTGACGTCATCAATTTACTTGTCATTGTCTTTTATCGTCAAATATTACAAATGTACGATATAAAGTGTACATTTTAATTATTAATTATATGTATTACTATTTGTTAAGTTATCCTTTAAGCTTTTGGTCCAATTTGAAACATTATTTTACAATTTTTTTTCTGTCGTGTTTACTGTATCGTACCATTAAACATTATGGGGGATTGTGGATTGGCGCGCCAAAATGTATCCAGTACAGCTTTGGACATCCATGACAGCAGTGATTCTTAGAAATTTAGTTCTTCTGTTTCACAAACATTGTCAAAAATGAGGTAAGTGTCGTATTTTTCTTTAATGGTCAGCTGCGTAAAACTGAGTTTTGACGCGTGACCTTGTACATACATCGCTCCTGTGGAAACCACAGAGTGCTTGCTGGGTCAAATTATTTTATGAGACAAATCCCGGAAAACGTTTCCATATATGGAGCCTGGCCTTTAATGTTTGCTTGGATCGGTAAACACACATTTGCCATAAGGATTCTTAATAAATTTATATGTGAAAATATCAGTGATCCGAAGAAAAGTTTGACACGTGCGAAGTGCACGACGCGATATGCGAAAAGAATCCCGCCAAAACTTCGCCAAAGCCTATTTAGCACTTTTATTAAATCCGCGAACGTGCGCGTGCGAAGAATTATTGCGGCCAGCCACACCCCCCCACCACCCCCCCCCCCCCCTCTCCCCCCTCCCCCCCTCCCCCTCCCCCTCCCCTCCCCCTTCCCCGCTGAGCGACTCCGCAAAGGCCCGTCAGCCGTCGGCAATTTTTTGTCAACCCCCATCCCCCTCCCCTACCCCCCCCCCCCCCACCTCGCAACCACCCCCCCCCCCGCCCCCCGCCCCCGTCCCCCTCCCCTCCCCCTTCCCCCTCCCCCTCCCCCCGCCCCCGCCCCTCCCTATAGACAGCCGAAGTATGATGTGTTGCCATGGTGATTGGCTCTAAACATGATGGACGTCGCAAAAAGTACCATTGCAAAAGCAATTGCTACTGTCAACAAGGTGAAATTACTTGGTGTCATCATCCAAGATAACTTAAAATGGGACGGTCAAATTGACACCGTGTGTGGCAAAGCTGGAAAAAAACTGTTTATGCTGCGCAAGCTGAAAGGAGCGGGTTTAAATGCAGGCGAACTGTTGATGGTTTTTAAGAGTTATATTCGGCCAGTGCTCGAATACGCTGCACCTCTGTGGAATGCTGGCCTTGCTCAGAGTCAGGTAGCACAGGTAGAGAGGATCCAGAAACGGGTGTGCCGGATTATCCTTGGCTGTCAGTATATATCATATACTGATGCCTTGGTTACTCTGCAGTTAGAGTCACTTCACTCTCGTAGAGACAAGATCTGTAGAGAGTTTGCACTTAAAGCGAGCCGATCTGTGAGATTCTCTGCCTGGTTCCCTGACTCTGAGTATAGATCAACTATGACTTTGAGAAAGACAGCAAAGTTTGGTCAATTTAAGTGCAATACTAAAAGGTTTGAACGAAGCCCCTTGCCGTACCTCACATCATTACTGAACTCATAACTTTTTGTGCAATATTTAATCACTTTTTATTGTGATGTTTGATAGCGGTGATTTTTGTGTAAGTGTCTTTTGTAAGTTTTGTTGGTATTTTTGTTTTGTTCGTTTTTGGTGTATTGTACGGTTTTTTACTTTTTAATGTAGTATTGTTGTTTGTAACTTGTTGCTTATTACATGTATATGAATTTTGTATTTTTTGTAATTTAAACGCAATTCAGCCTTTGGGCTGCTAAGTTTGAAGCAATTAAATAAATCTAAATCTAAATCTAAATCTAACACAGTTCAGTAATTTTAGTGTAGAGCCATTGTCTATCTAGGCAACTAACAAAAGATGATGTATTCACTTCGGCAGTCTATTAAAAGACGTATGAAATAGGATTTTTATTACATACAATTATAGTACAGGATGTGTTTAACACATTTCAATCAATGTCAGAGAATTTGATAGTTGCGTTTTGGTGTAATTGGAAGTTTTATATTGTTATGCTAATGAATGTCCATATTCATGAGCAAATCTCTATAGGAATTCTCTATAGATTTTTGTACAAATGTTGGTGTCATTTTCAGTGGCTCCTTGATATCATGAACTGTATCACTTTACTGAGTTTGTTTAGTATGTCATTTGCAACAATCCTGACAAGTTTGTTTGAGCCAAAAATGGATCAGTTGGGTACTGTTACTGTTTGAAATGTAATGTTTTTTCTTTGTTTTTCAACTGTGGGCTCCCTCCATGACTAGCTTTAAACAGCGCCCTCACCTGTCATGAACATTTTGAAGTAAAGAAAAAGGTCACTTCTTTCTGAAATAAAAACAAATTTGAGTTTGCCCCTTTGTCTGCAGCAGCTTGATCCTTTGATTTGTGCATAAAACCAGCTGGGTGTTAATTTTCACTTCACAAATCCTTTAATATATAATGCTGAGCACAACGTCTGCTACAATAGCTTAAATTTCGCGTGTTGAATCGATCGGCACTCATGTGAATCAAACCGCTTTATGCTTCCATATATCAACCGCTGTACTTCATGAAATACCTGTGCATATTACGTCGAAATGGAGAACGGTACAGACCCATCTGGTGCGTACTGGGAGCCGTGTTCAAATGTTGTGTGCGTTTTACAGGCAGTCGTCGTCTGCCTCATAACCGTCCTCTCTCTAACAGGAAATTTAGCTAACCTTGTCATCTTGGCGTCCACACCACATCTACGAAACGCCCATGGTTATCTTCTAGCGTCTCTCGCAGTCGCAGACTTTGGCATGGGTCTGGTGGCCGCTTCGGCCGTTTATCCAGCAGGGATCCACGCATGGCCGTACGGGGACCTGGCTTGCCAAATTGTTGCCTTCTTCGAAGGAGTCTTCACCAGAGCGTCAATCTTGACTATTACCCTCCTTAGCATTGAGCGGTACTTTGCCGTGGTTGTTCCCTTTCGATACCGGCGTCTGGTAACATCTCGGAACGTGACAGCAAGCATCGCCGTCATCTGCTGGACACTCCCGGTTGTAGCTTACGCTGTATTCATTTTTGTCCATTCGAATTACTGGTTTGCTGAAGACCTTAAGGTGTGTTCACCAAACTATGGAAATGGTATCGTTTACACCGTCGTGGCTTTGACTGTATTCTTCCTACCGTGTCTAGTCATTATTGGTGTAACATCCTTCAGCATACATCGAGAATTATCACGGAGCATGCGATTTCAAAATGATAGAGCGATGTACCATACACAAAAAGTGTCGAATCGAGCCCTAAAAATGTTCCGTTTGGTCCGAGTTGTGGCAGTGACTTTCTACATATGCGAGGTGCCGCATGTCGTTGTTGGACTTGGGTTTCGTATCGCAGGCGAGCGTGGCCCATCCAATGTTCTCTTCCTTCTCTACTGGCTTCACATGTCAAGTGGTATCTGTAGCTTCGTCATCTATTTTGCTATGAATAAGGCGTTTAGAAACGCGACCATCGAGCGAGCGGGTCCGTGCAGATCGTTTTTCAAAGGACCTGGGATGTCAACTCGCCGACTTCAAACTTCTAAAACAGAGATAGCTACAATTGAACCCCGTTTTGTTGGCGAACGACTTGAGACCAAATTGTGATGTACAGTAACACCAGGATTGAGTTACCAGATTAAAACTCCTTATTATAATGCTTACTCTGCATCCTTCACTAATTAACAAATTTAGTCGTATGTTGCAAGCAAAAATCTCAAGTGTAGTATGTAGTTAGTTTACATTCGTTTGATCGAGGAAGAACGGGGAGAGGAGAGAGAATGTTGGGTTTTGTTGGCTATGCAGGTTTTTCTTTGCAGCCGGCCGCCGAGGTATGCTTGAAAACGGACACCTCTTTGCAAACCTCTAAACCTCTTCGCAAATTCACATACACGCATCCTCATTTATGACCACAGGGAGTATTTAGAGCAGTTGCGCACCAATGCAACACCGAAAGAAAACTTGTAATCGCGCAGGCAAACCTGAGCGGTACACTGTGCCTCGTAGCCGCAGCTGCATAGAGCATCTGCTCGGAGAGTCATATATCTCCGATGAAAACTTCGATTAGGCTCATGACTTGTCTCTCATCCAAAGTTTGGTTGTTTCATTTCAATGGTGATTGGGCACCACACAAATTATTGCGTTTGTTAACTTGTATATAGCAATTGTACATACATGTACCGATAAAATATCTTAACAATTGGAAAAAATGCGTGCGTGTGACCTACAAAAATCTAGACCGACTTCAAGACGGAAATGTATTTTTTTTAATAATCTCGCTATTTTTACTCCAATTTTTGGAAACGTACTGTAGGGAATTAAATTTGTGTAACAACTCGCCTCTGTCTCACTTGCAAAATTCGGTTGGAAAATGGAAAACTAACGGGACCGTGCATCGATTAGAAATAAACGGATCCTACATTTTTAATCTTATCTGGTGTCAGAGTAGAGTGTCACGGATGAAGTATCCCCATATTGTCTATAGATGCGCTCTCGTTTGGGTGATGTTGCTGGGTGATGTATAGTGCCAGACATTGGGCTTCATCTTAATCATCGTTAGTATTGAAACAAGTGGGTATGCTTGATGAGTACATGTATTCTTAAAATCCAAGGCTGCGTTCCACTTACGCGAACGTTGCCAACTGGTTACATTGTTTTTGTGCACGCGTCTATTGAAAGCCGGGTACCTGTTGTTGGCGAACGTTGCAAACGTTTGCAATAGACAGCCGAAGTGTAACGTTTGCCATAGCAATTGGCCTAAACATCATGGCCGTCGGAAAAAGTACCAGCACAGGGACGCGGTTCAGTGATTTTTAGTGTAGAGCCAATTGCCTATAGGCGACCGACAAAAAATGACGTATTCACTTCGGCAGTCTATAGACTACTAAAGTGTGACGTCAGTTGCCATGGTAATTTGGTATGAACATTCACTGGTAATATGAAACGTTCTTCGCCAAAGCGTAGGAAAACAGTTCATTGATTTTAGTGTGGACACAATAACCATGGCAACACACTAGGTGACGTTTTCACTTTTTAGTACTCTACTAGCAGATGGCCGCGCGAAGCGCGGCCATCTGCTATGTCGACTGGTTTTCAGCCCACATACAGTGAAACCTGCTATTAAGGCCACCTTGATAAACAGGCCACCCGTCTTTGGTCCCCAATGTCATTTGTACAATGGTTAATCAACCCCTATAAAATGCCACCTGTTTATAGTGACAATTTTTGCGGTCCTGCAGGGTGGCCACTATATATGTAAGTTTGTCACTGTATTCCACATGTACGAACATGGAGGCCATGTTTGGTAATGCAACTGCCGAAAATTTAATAATTGTGAGCTGTCATCACTAATACCACACAAAGACAAAGTACAATGGTGGGGGTGATAACAAAGCACTTTGGAAGGGGGCCTGCAAAGACGCCAGCTTACACTACAAAGCAGCTGGCTTACACTACATACAGTTGTGCAAGCCTCAAGTGTCTTTTTTGGGTGATAGGGGAGCGAATACAAGGGAGGACAGGTACACCACCTTTTGGGGAGGGCCATGTGCCGTCCCTTTGGCCAGACCGATGCGCTTTTTACTCTGAACAGCCTGGTAAAGCCACTGCACACACAACCTTGCACTTATTTCTTCCTGGGCCGTACAACGTTTATGGTAACGAACGATGTAATTCAGTGAACCAGTTTGCTTTCAGATTGTGATCTTCTCATGTATACGTGTTCGTATGTAGAATATGTGGCTCAAGAACCAGTCTATTTGTATAAACAGTGTCCACCTACGGCCACGGGAACGTAACAACTGGGGCCAATTTCATAAAGCAGTTAAGCAAATAAATTTGCTTAATTTAACATTTGTTTGCTTTATAAAAATAGGTTCATAATCAAAATTTTACGTCAACTTGTGTTTTTAGCAAGAATAGCAGATATTCTTGTGAAATACGCAAGTTGACATGCAATTTCGACTATTGACTCATACACAGGTTGCCTCTTCATAAACGTTGCTTAGCATTAGCCTCCCGGTATACACATGGCATTTGGGACCTAAGATGGGTGGCCACTAAGCGGGTGGCCTATTTATAAAATTGGCCCTAGCAGGTTTCACGGTACAACTTTACACACCTGTCATACATGATGCGACTTACAATTTTTTTTTTCAAAGTACGTACGTATATACATCGTAATTAAATTCTCACAGTTTTTACCAATCGCTTACACACGATAAGTGCAACTAAAGCCACAATATTCGAATGACAACACACGCTGTTCACAAACGTGCAGAGTATGCGCAAAACTTAAAGTACATTCCGGTTGTTTTCGCACCAATTTCCATACAAAAAAAACGCCCATTGCAAGCCACTTAACTGACAAACGTTTACTTAACACGGATCTCTTTTGTGTGCATTTCTGTTGTAAATCAAACCACCTCACTTCCAAAAAGTAGAAACTTGTACCAATTGAAATAGTTCATACAACACACAAAGAAATGCGGACAGTGAATTCGATCAATTATCAGAATGCGAAAACAAAACATTACTGAATTACTGGATGAAAATGTATGGATGAGAAGGCCTTAGGATCTGAATCCATAAAAAGAAAGGTAATGGAGAAGGAAATGAAGAAACTAAAACGAGAATTTTGTTTCTTTCTCTCAAAAGACCTTTCACTCTTACTGATACGTAGACCGGCACGGTCATCAATTTTATCGACTGGATTATGTGAGTAAAACAGTGCCAGAACTCAAATGGGAAAGACATTGTGAACTTGAAGGCTTTTCACTTGTGATTTGTGAAGTTGGGTTGTTCTAAACAATTTCATACACATATCGATCAACTTTAAGTCACTATTGTGTGTGTGTCACGAATGCGAAAAGGTACACCCGAGTCAGTTATCGGCCGTCGTGCAAAATTTGGTTTTGAAAAGATTGTCTTTTCGGAAGTAATATACTCCTAAATTCTTGGAGAACTGCCATTCAAGCTGAGCACTTTGTCATTACTGTTGCAGTGTAATCAGCTACTGTCGCTTGAGACTTGTGATCGATTCCCCACACCTTTCAGTTCAGTAAAGAAGCATTACGAACTTTCCCTTTTCTTTGTGTATAGTGGTATGGCCAACCCTGGAGATTATTCCCGGTGGGTGGTTGGTCCGTGCACCCTCGATGAAGAGGATTGAGTGCAGATGAATATATAATAAGGAGCCTCACCCAAGGATGTCTGCCTGAAGTTGTTTGTTGCCAGTGATTTACAGGAAAACAAAGAAGAAAAACCCTACGGACAAAAGTGACGATACAAATAATACGTTCTTCTGATTTAAAAATGTACAGTGAAAACCTATTTCACATGCATATGCAGTTAATTGTCCGTATTGACAATTATTATGTTCTAAATAATACATTTTGGATCTAAAATATAATAATTTCACCCCAATATACGGGTTTAGGTGCCTCAAAAACACCCTCCAGACTGCTCAGTGCTCTGCTTCAAACCACGATAACGGCCAGGGTACAATGAACTACAAATAAATAAGCACACACAATTTGGAGAAGCAATAACATGTCGGTAAAATACAACAAGAAATTGTTTCGCGAATATGTTTTAACGTTTACATGTACAGGAAGTACATACATTATTTTAATGGGTGCGCGTATGCATAATAAAATACACAGTCTGACTACTATACTGTACACACAAGTTACAACGCGCGCTGTCGCTCGCGAGGCTGTCATTGTGCAATACACATGTAACATGTCCATCAAGTTTCAGATTTCAGTGTCAAATATACACGTTCAAATTTCAAATCCATACATATTCACAATATGAGATTCCACAACATAACCAAAAGCATCTATAAATCCTATAGTTCCACATGGTTACTATGAAGTGGGGGAGCAGCAAATTGGAGACTGATAAAAATGCAATGAATTTGGGAAACAAAATGTTACCTGGTGATCGCAGAACCGATCGTCACGGAAAGAGACTAGACCGAGACGCCGTGCGGGCAAATCACACTAATAACTTTGTGGCTACTCCGCCACAATACAAAATTATGTTTGACCCAAGGTGCTGATCCCCACCTTCCCGATTTACAGTCAAAAGAGCCATGTTTAACTCTCAATAACATTATATGTATCAGGATCCAAATAGGTGAGTATTTAAGTGAATGAAACATTAACCGGGTCTGTTGAGGATAGATTGGTTATGCGTTAAAAATCGTTTACTTTGCTGCTAGTTATTGGCGACAAGTTTCCAAGTTTAATGTTTATTCGTGAGATAATGCATACATATGGTGTGACGTCATAGGCGAGCAGGCAGAATCTGCTGGATCACTAGAGGGCGCTACACACACGTTGCTAGGCAGACAATTTTCCATCGTTTAAGTTTTGCGACAACCCGTCAATAACCTTTGATTTTTGGACATTTTGAATGCGCCCAATGTTGTGAGTTCAATTGTTTTGTATTTATAATAGACTTTAGATAATAGCGGTCATTTTGAGATAAAGAAGAATCCAGGATGGTAATCCTTTATTGTAAAATTTGAGGTTGAAATTACAGCAAATTTTAGCGACATGAACATTCTGCAGAATGCACGTACATGTATACATGTGCGTGTATGCTACACGCGGGTAAAAATGATGGTTTATCATTGCATAGTTGTTTTCGCTTTGAAGTTTGATAATTATTTGGCAAAAAGGTTAATTTAGCAGTACACTTTATTCATAATTGGACATATGCCTAATTGGTATAATTTGTGCAGCTAAGGTCGACACAAGACACAGAAGTAATTCACACAAAACATTTTTGGGTTTATTTGTTTCAGGTTTAATTTAATATTCATCATATACTGACAACCCCATAAGGACTGTATACATATGTCATTTTTTGGTAGATAATTGCTGTACATGTACATGTGTTTATGATTGTTTTTTATTGTTTGATTTGTATTACAGATCGAACCTCTTGCGTTTGTGCATCATGCATTAGGCTCTTGAAACTCAATGTTATGATTCCCGTAACCCGCCCGCGTTAGGATTTTTCAAAAAATCCTAAAACAATTCATTATTTTGTATTTTCCCCAAAAATATCAGATTTTTAATTTTTTTCTCCTGCCATTTTGGTTGGATTTTTAAAATCAGCGCTCGAATTTCACATTGCTCATTCTCGTCCTCCCGCCAAAAAATTTTTAACGTAATTTTCTTTCTCCATAAAAAAATATACCCCAGAAGCAGAGTGTTGGCGCGGCTGGCCGCCGGCACGTGAACGTTTGTAACAGTGAATACAATAAAGTCCTGGAGAAGACATAGCGCTGCCATTTTTGTGCATGTACCCGGTGTGCAAAACCCTGCACGTACGTACGCGCAAGCCTGGCGCGCTGCTAGTACAAACACAACCGTCCGATCCATCGTACTTATTAGATCAGTGGTTTGTAGCTGCGAGTGCTAGCCTAGAACTACACAAACTACACATCAATGGGCGATTGTATTTATCGTTAGCGAGCGGCGCGGACTACAAATGGGCCATCGTCGACAGTTATTTGAGTCAATTGTCGAACTCGGTAACGACAGTGTTTATCATGTTGTACCAATATCCGTCTATGTTGGATCTTCACAAAACTCCATGTCCAAAGCAGCTGTTGGCCTGGCCAAAATGCTTGGCTCACGAAATTTTTCAAGCTTTTGGCAATTTTGTGTGCTTTGAAGTACAAACAACTGTAGAGAGAGCCACCACAGCAGCAAAGGACCGGGAAGAGCCGTCCACTTCCATGACTTCACAATCAATAGCTAGGCCTACATCTGGATCTGCATTTGATACCCTTTGGTTTTGTTATTTAAATAGGCCTATATCTTAATCCTTAAACAGCTAGAATCCCCCCGTCCACATTTGTTTAGTTTTTCTGTTTATCATGGAGGTGTATGAGTCTACAACACCAAGACAACTTGTTTTTCACAAAAAAATCGACAGACTTTTGCTTAAAACGTAAAGCAGTTCCGACCCTCTTCACCCGAATTCTGAAACGCTCGAGGTCACTTGGCTTGTTTATCAACAGGGTTTTCACGTCATCCTGAGAAACATACAAAACGGCCTGTGCAGTATATCAGTTTTTTATGTTTATGTAGTTATTGAAAACTTCTGTGGTATAGCTTGTGGTATAGCTTCTTTAGATTTGTAGAGTCTTGTTTCTCATCCCACGTTTGGTGGTTTCAGTTCAGTGGTGATTAGGCACAATACCAAATGCTGTGGTCGTTTTAAATAAGAGCATGTTAGTGCCGTTGTTCTATGCTGTAACATACTCGCAGCTATTTGAGTCTTTCCACAGTAAAGGAGGCATTTTGGCAACACAGACCATATTTTCCAGAAAAAAAACTTTGGTCTCAAAATAAAAGAAATAAGTTTCAGTTGTTCTGAAGAGATAACTTAGGCCCAAAGAGGGTTACAAAATAGTATGACAACATGCCTTTCTAAAAACCCTATGTACGCTTGTAACCGGGACGGTCTAAAATGTAACACAAGTGTCCGTCCCGATTAAACTTACATGTATTTTTGTTTTTTTAAAGACCAGACAAAGGTATTTCCTCGAAAATATGGTCTGTGTTGCCAAACTGGCCCCCTTACTGTGGAAAGACCCATTTAATGTCCATAACCAACTGTGGACATTCCTTTGTTTTTTGTATAGATAAGAAACCTTTTCCAAAATGTCGTGATTTGTTTTCAAAATGAAAACAACCCTTTTCCACCAAAACCATGTTTACCTAAAACCCTAACTCTCCGCCTACCCCCACCGCCCCCAACCCCCGCCCTCTCCCCCACACTAACCCTATTTTTCAAGCTTGGACAACCCGACTGTGGATGTGTGCTCACGGTCCACATAACGTCCGTTTCCCCTGCCAAGTGTGGACATCCTTTGTTCGCCAAAATACATAAGGTATGTAACGTACGTCCACTCATTAAAGGAGTGTGACCAGATCACTTTTTTTTACCCATAACTCCCCGGGACTTACCTTATGGGTCATGAGATTTTTATATCATAACATCCGTTATATTTTTCTGATTACGAAACTGAAACTCCCGCGCTTCTAGGCCGCATATTTCCGAGGATATCGTCGAAAATCCACCGATTATTTGTAAACAAATTGTCCAGTATCAACGTTTATCCGCTGAAAGCATACTCGATAGTTTTGTTCAATTTTTTACTGGAAATCGCGAATGTTTTCGGGTTTTTGGGACATGGGAGGTGTGTATGGGAGTTACTTGATAATATTGGTAAGTTACATCTAAAACTATTTTCCAGAAACTCTGGTCACGCTCCTTTAAGCTTTATGGGCCAAATCTGCAACCGTTCCTATAGCCAATCAGAAATCATCTTTTCTTACCACGCTAAACGTATGGCTTCAGCTACTTTTTTATAACTCCTATTTTGTAAAACTTACTGGGTTTTAAGACAGACATTTTTTTCTAAACTTTTGTTGTGCACAAAAGGTTGTGCAAATTTGATTGTTTTACATCCTACAACTTTTCCCAAACAATCAGAAATGAGCTTTCTCTCTGCATCGAGTCTAAAAACTATACACACATGTAATGCGATTTTGGATTTGAATGTTTTCAGACAGTTATTAAACACACAACGGTTACCTAAAAAGTCTAACTTTTTTACCCACAAAATTCTGTGGAAGGAGCACTATAAACTGACCGAAAAAACATGCGTTATTCTTATACTTGTAATTAAGACAACCCACTATTGTCAATTTTTTTTTTTTTATGAATACCTGGTACTGGAAATTATGTAAGATGTTAATGCACCTATCAATTGCTCCCCCCTCCCCCCACCCTCCCCTCCTTACACCCCCTTACACCCCCTCCCCCGGGCTACCCCACCTACATGTGGGGATTGTCACTTTTGCGTGACAAAATCCCCACCCAGGGACGGATCCCGGAAATTTTGCAGGGGGAGCGGGGGGGGGGGGGGGGGGGGGGGGGGGGGGGCGGTTTGCCAGTGGTGCTAAAATAAAGTTGATAAACGGGGCTGGTTTTGGTTTAGACTGGTTCCCGCTCCACATATTCCACCAGCATTGCAAGATGGCGGATAGTCAACAGCCTCTGCACTTGGCTCTGATGTTTTTCACTATTTGTGCTGTCACTAGTTTGATTTCCTGTGTAAGCTACACACCACTGGAAAGAGTTTTTCTTGGTGAATCTGCTGGTTCATCAGTTGGACAAGATGAAGGTACTGCAAAGGATTTCTGGACAGATTTTGTGTTGGATTTTTGTCAACTACAGTCAGTGTTTCAACCATGCACTGCATGCAGCTACACCCAAGCCACCATGCCTGACCGACTCCATTGTAGACAGCATGATTACCATTGTGTGGTGATCACCACCCATTGTTACCTGCTGGGCATCTACAAGCATCCTGCCCCATGTGTATACACAATATGGCTGAAGTACAAAAAACTCTCTACGACTCGAAAAAGTAAGTTTGGGAAAGCTCCTGTCCCTTACTATCAAAATACCACAGCATCATTCCACATCCTGCTAACTGTGTCTGGAGACATAGAACTCAACCCAGGGCCTGTGAAGGACCCCTGTGGCAGTTGCAGTCGGCCAGTCAAATGTAACCAGCGATCTCTTCTTTGCGAAGACTGTAACAAATTCTGGCACCAGAAATGCATCCCTGACATGTCAATCACCCAGTACAACTACCTGATATCAAGTACTGTGGACTGGTTTTGCCCATATTGCATCTACAAGTTTCCATTCTCATCATGTTCCGACACCTCATTCCATGAAGTATTTGGCAGTGATCATGAGCTGGATTTTGCCTTGAATCAAGATACTAATTTGAAGGCTTATCCTGCAGGCTTCCCCACACCTTCAGGGATCCAAAACAATTCTGTCTCTGGGCTACTTCTCAACAGTCGCAGCATCCGCAGTAAACAGCAGGACTTGCAGTCATTCCTTGAACTTCATCCTTTTGACATTGTCTGTATCACGGAGACATGGCTGTCACCAAATGATGTTTTTTGCCTACCCGGATATTCCACCATTCGCCGTGACCGAACTACCGGCCGTGGTGGTGGTATTGTGGCAGTAGTCAAGGACTCATTGTTGCCGACGCATCTTGACCACCTAAACCCAAACGACATCGAGGTAACCTTCCTGTCCCTGACATTAAAACGAACAAAATGGCTTGTGGGAATTGTGTATCGCCCCCCAAATTCCGATACATCATTTTTTGAAAAACTGCAAGATATATTTGACAACATCCAAGCAAATCTCGGAAGCTTTGAAGGTTTAATTGTACTGGGGGACTTCAATATAAATTGGTTAATTGAATCTTCCGCACTGACAACTCTGCAAGAAGTGACCACGTCAATAGGCCTCACCCAACTAGTTGAAGAAGTCACCCGGCCATCGAGTAATTCTTCATCGACCGGGACTGTCATCGATATGATATTTACAAACAGACAGGAGAAATTTTCTTCAGTGGAAACGGTTGCCAATCCAGTCAACAGTGACCATCATGGAGTGTTTTTCTCACTGGTTGCCAACAAAACACCCCCAGAACCCAAAATACTACGCTCATTTCTGCAGTACAAGAAGGGAGATTTCACACATTTGGAGACTCTGTTACATCTCTTGCCGTGGTCTGCATTCATGGACGACAGCAATCCTGAGGCGTCATGGGAGACATTTATGGATTTACTAGATGCAGCCATCCGTGACAGCATTCCACGGAAGACTTGTAATCGTCGTATCTCTCCATGGATCACACCAGCATTGAAACAACTAATCAAACGGAAACAAACACTTTTCACCAAAGCCAAATCAAGCGGTAACATCCGAGACTGGAAGAACTACAAACAAATCCGCAACAAGGTTAAGAACGAAACAAAGAAAGAGTACTGGAAATATGTCAACAATCTATTTGCTCTGCCAGACAACAAACGCAACTTTTGGAAATTTGTCAAAGACCAAAGAAAATCCAAAAGCCCACCTGCATTCAAGGTGGCCGATACACAACTTCACAAGCCTACTGACATTTCTCAAGCGTTCAACAAGTTCTTTACATCAGTCCTCACCCCAGCACAGACTCCTGCAAAAACAGCGCCGGTTTGCAAACTACCAATCCCCGAGATGCCCCCTGTGACTGTGAGCCTTGGCTGGCTCATGAAGTCCCTGTCCAACCTGAATCCCCATAAAGCCCCAGGTCATGACGCCATACCACCGAGAGTCCTTAAAGCAACAGCATCGTCAATCGCTCTACCACTGATGCGGTTGATGAATGCCTCACTCGCAACTGGTGTTCTTCCCACTGACTGGAAATGTTCACAAATAACTCCGGTATTTAAATCTGGGAGTCGCACGAATATCAAGAACTATCGTCCCGTCTCATTAACTTCAATTATCTGCAAGGTTCTGGAGAGGGCTGTTACAGACAACATCAATAGTCACATTACCACACACTGCCTTGGCAACCCACAACAACATGGTTTCACTTCCGGCAAGTCGTGCGTTACTCAACTTGCAAACACAATCCACAATTGGGCCACCATCCTAGATAAATCAAAAACCCCACGCATCGATGCAATCTTCCTTGACTTCAGCAAGGCTTTCGATACCATGCCTCACCATATCCTACTCAACAAGCTGGCCAGTAACTACAACATTCGGGGAACTACATGGGCTTGGATAAAGTCATTTCTCTTAGGACGCCAACAACGAGTTGCTTACCGGGGATGCTACTCTGAGTGGGCACCAGTCACCTCTGGTGTCCCGCAGGGGAGTGTTCTTGGGCCCCTCCTATTCAATTTGTTCATCGCTGACATCTCCCATAAAATGACCACTAACTGCTTACTTTTCGCGGATGATACACTTCTATACCAACCAATCAAATCTCCCGACGATGAACTCTCCCTTCAGTCAGACCTCACTGCAATTCAACGATGGAGTGAACGTAATGGCATGCAGTTGAACACCACAAAAACCAAGATCATGCACATCTCAAGATCCCGGAAACCAGCTATTCTTCCCAACTACAAACTTCACGGCACATCACTCGCTCCCACTCCCACATTCAAGTACCTTGGAGTCACCATCAATAGTTCACTCAACTGGAACGATCACATAAACACCGTCGTCTCAAAGGCCAATAAGACGTTAGGTTTTATTTGGCAGATAGCGGGTGGAGCTTCACCCAAGGCCTTGGCTTCCCTGTATCGCTCTCTCGTCTTGCCAGTGCTTGAGTATGGACTGCCAGCATGGTGCCCGTACACAGCGTCCAATTCTGCTAAACTGGAGAAGGTGCAGAGGAGGGCTAGTAGGATGTGCCTCAAGCAGCGTAAGGGGGAAATGCCATACGAGGACAGACTACGTACACTTAACTGGATGACACTGGATTCGCGAAGACAAAAACACACGGTTTCATTTACAGTGAAATGCCTCTTCAACTTGGTGGACTGTCGGTCTATTAAAATTAACACAACGGTCAACACGCGACACCAGGACACACTCACCTTTAATCACCACTATGCCAGGACTCTCACGCTCAAAAACTCACCCTGCCATGTATTCCCCAGAATTTGGAGTAGTCTGCCGTCACACATTAAGGATTCTCTTTTAATCGATTCATTTACTCACTTTAACACCACCTTATCTGCTCATTTTTATGTAAAGTAAAGGCTCAGAAATTTCTTTTGTATTGTGATGTGTTGTGCATGCCATTGCATTTAGAGACCACCTTGCTGTTGGTCGTGTCATCGGATTCAGATCTCAATCTGTGAGGTGCAGACCGCCGATCGGTTAACAGGCTAATTGTGCATTCAGGGTCTCGTTGCAAAAGCGAGACCTGGGGTATACAGTTGTCTAGTGCCTTGGTCGGTGGTTTGCATTTTATGAAGATTATTTGCAAGGGTTCGGGTGACACGATTGACAGCTGCTTCCATGGGAGTAAAATTCATGTTCAATTATATTATGTGCAACCTTCATGCTTTTATTGTTTGACATTCATCTCATTTCTTGCTGCTGTTTAATTTATGCATTTTCCATTTTAAAATTTATTGGGACATTTTTTAAATTCAGTTGGTAGTTAATTCTACATGTTTGTGTTGTTTGTGGTGTTTTTTTTGTTTGTGGTGTTTGTTTGTGGTGTTTATTTGTTCGTTTGTTTTGTGCTATTTCTTGCAGACATTTAGTTTGGACTCCGGGTGGGGGAATTTGGAAGGGGGAGGGGGAGGGGGAGGGCATTTTGGAAGGGGTGGGGTTAGCGTCCTGTGGTTTTAATTGTGCTTTTACTCCAAGAGTTTTTGTACATGTTTTGTGGGTCTGATTCATTTTTAATACTTTTTTTCTACTCTTGTATTCTCTAACCGAAAGAAGGATTTAGTTACCCCATTTGTAGTCATCTTTGTGCACTTTTTCAGTTTGAAGTAATTTCTGCCACTTGCTATTTTATTTTATTTATTTACTTATTTATTTATATATATTTATAAATACATATATTTTTTCCCATTATGATTTGCTGTCGTTCATCCTTCATCCAATATTTCGTCAATGTATTATATAAATATTAGTGTTCTTTCCTCACTGTATTTTCTGAGTTAAATTTATCAAATATATATTTTATGCATTTATATATAAATAATTTTAAGTTATATACATGTACTTCTATTCTGTGTGTTACCTCTTCAAGTTAGGATTGGCAGGCTTTCGAGTCAAAGTGTTTTATTATACTTTTGTCAGTCCAGGCCAACTTGGATAGGGTTGTTTTGTTTAGTTTATTTTGGAATTGTATGTTGTATGTTTGTATTTTGTACCTTGTTGTTGAAGGCCGAATAAATAATAATAATAATAATAATACAACGACTGAATATGAGGACCGGCTACTGTCGTGTTTAAAATAGCACTTTAAGCATTACGTCATGCATTTATTTTTAGGAGCACATAACCGTTAATTTTTAAAGCGCGCTGCGCGCTATATGGCATGAGTGTACAACTTGACTAATACAAATTTAATATATTAACTTAAGGCTTAAAATATTAAACCTTGTCTGCATCACCATGGAGGAAGCATGGCATCATATCACCCAGTGAGCTCCATCACTGAAAACTTTATTTCGTCAATTGACAAAAAACAATTAGTCATACACTGGGTCTTATATGACTAATTTCTAATTAGTCATACGTGGTTTGAATTGACTAATTTTAATTAGTCATGAAAAAGGGTCTTATTTGCCTAATTTCAAAAATGATTAGTCATGCGAGAAAATTAATTGGTTATGAGGGAGAATTAATTAGTCTTGCAAGCAAATTGATTAGTCCTGCAGACAAATTAATTAGTCCTGCAGTAAAATTAATTAGTAATGTCAGTTAGTCAGCCTGACAAACTTACTTTGTCACGTGCAATACACGGTGTGTTTCGTATAACGGACTGAAATAGGCCTACGCAGAATACGTGCAATGACTGCACGGTGTGTTGTGTTAATGCAACAAAGATATCCGCAGTTTGATGACGATAATGGGGACAACATCAATGGAAGAGGCAACGATGTAGGCTACCCAGAAAAACATCCATGACAGTTACTATTCGTAGCTTATTTTATAAACTTACTTCTAACTGCAGCGAGGAAAGGAGTCCAACCTGGGCTGACCTAAAATTACGAATACGTACTGAGTTGTCCTTACAGATTATAAATATGTGTGTCAATACACGGATGTTGAGACCCGAAGCACGGCCTCAACCATGTCTTTACTCCGACACACGACATAGTTTGAAACATGCAAAACCATAAATTATTGCCTTAGAAATCTCAGAGTCCCGCACAATTCTTTGGTGTCACACAAAACCCGTCACACGCTTACCTTTCCAGAGTAACGTCACAGAATGTTCAGTCCAGCGGTTCGCATGTAATGGCGTCGCACAGCTGCACGAAAACAAGAACTGAAGATTTATTTTCCCACGACTGATTTCATGACTAACCTTTTAATACATTATCAATGGAAAGAATATTCCCGCCGAAACTCATGACTAATTAAATTAGTCATGAGTTTCGGCTGGATTATTCTTGCCATTAGTAATGCAATAAAAAGTTAGTCATGCAATTAGTTATTGGAAAATAAATCGTCAGTTTTTGTATTACGTGACAATACAAATTAGTCAAAAGACGATCATCACATTTGTCAGTCGTTCAGATTAGTCTTCCGCTAATATTAATTTGTCCTGCAAATTTCCAACCTCGTCATGCACCAACAAAGATTTGTCATGCACCAACAAAATGTTGTCAACTCACAAATTGTATACATGACTAATCATGTTGCCCTTGTTTGACTAATTTTCCACTGTGATTGACTAAATAAAGTTTTCAGTGATATTGTACATTAGTTTTAATCTGCTGTTGCAATCCCGTAACTATAGCCATTCATACGGTTAATACCGTAACTATAGCCACTGATAGCCACTGCGTCGTTTTAAATCCGTGTCATCACCGTCAATACACACGCACGCACATGTATACGTGCACGCGACGTCAATTCAAATTCTCGAAACAATGACGAATTGTACCCGACGATTAACGGTAACGTCCGGACGACCGGACGTGCATTCGGGTAACTTCGGGAACCTTCGGAAAAAGGAGGAATTCCTCCTGTTTCAAAATGGCGGAATTGGCGGCTGCCGGACCTTAAATTCAGTCTAGTCAAACAATTTTTGGTCCGGGTACCGACAATTCTCTCAATTGTTGTGGGGGATATTTTTGTTGTATGTACATGTATATTATTTGATTGTACATGTATGTACATGTACGCAGTATAAATGTTCGTGATTCAAAGAAGACCTACTACATTTAGCTAAAAATTAAACGCAGTTCATCTGAATAAAGATACGAATCTATTGAAAAATGTTCTTAATGCACATTCATTTCAACACCCCTCCCCCCGCCCCCCGGTAAAAAATGGACGCTACCACACCGTGGAGTGCGGTGCGTGGATTACCGTGATTGGTTCTTGCTATGGCAACAGCGTCAACGCGCTTTGTATCATGAATATTGTCGTGCAATCAGGTTTATCAAGTCGGTATATCGGTCGAAACCACAATATTTACTGAGCATAAAAACGGCTATCAATCTGGCGCGGTAAAAATGGTGTTAGACGGACAAAACACGGCCGTATACCGAACTGATTTCAAGTCTAATCGGCTTGTTGCGGACAGGCGGGCAGGCACACACAAAATGCATTTTATTTAAAAAACAAAATGAGACAGAGCAGGGTGGAGGTTTGACTCCCCCCCACCCCCACCCCCCCCCCCCCCCCCCTCCCCCCCCCCCCCACCACCCCGTCCCCCACCCCCACCCCCACCCCCCCGTCCCCCACCACCCCGTCCCCCCCAACCCCCGTATCCGCGCCTGCCACCCCTGGGGCAAAATTTAGGTGCTAAAAATTCCAGTGGGTCAAATTCCTGGGGCACAAAAAATGTGACCAAACATATGCTGCCCCACGTTAGGGGGTGGTGCATCACGGGGGCGGGGAACATCTAATAGCACATGCTCGTCAGCAACACGCAGCTCCATACGCACCCCCCCCCCCCCCCCCCCCCGCCCCTGCAAAGCGACTCCGCAAAGGCCCGTCAGCCGTCTGCAAGTTTTTGTGTGATATGCAGGTACTTATTAAACTGAGACAGATTTTCTATGAATTACGGCGCTCGGCATGGTTAACTTACGCACACAAAAACTCCCACATACGTTTTGGGAGCAACCTACTACATATTTATTTACCTTAAAAGTACCATTGCAAAAGCACAGGGATACGGTTCATTAATGTTAGTGTACAGCCATTGCCTACGCAACTAACAAAAGATGATGTATTCGCTTCGGCAGTCTATTAATACATAATGATTAGCACAACGTCTGCTGCAATAGCTTAATTTTCGCATGTCGAATCGATCGGCACTCATGTGAATCGAACCGCTTTATGCTTCCATATATCAACCGCTGTACTATACCAATTGAAATGCATATTACGTCGAAATGGAGAACAGTACAGACCCATCTGGTGCGAAATGGGAGCCGTGTTCAAATGTTGTGTGCGTTTTACAGGCAGTCGTCGTCTGCCTCATAACCGTCCTCTCTCTAACCGGAAATTTAGCTAACCTTGTCATCTTGGCATCCACACCACATCTACGAAACGCCCATGGTTATCTTCTAGCGTCTCTCTCAGTCGCAGACTTAGGCATCGGTCTGGTGGCCGCTTCGGCCGGTTATCCAGCAGTGATCCACGCATGGCCGTACGGGGACCTGGCTTGCCAAATTGTTGCCTTCTTCGAGGGAGTCTTCACCAGAGCGTCATTCTTGACTATTACCCTCCTTAGCATTGAGCGGTACTTTGCCGTGGTTGTTCCCTTTCGATACCGGCGTCTGGTAACATCTCGGAACGTGACAGCAAGCATCGCCGTCATCTGCTGGACAATCCCGGTTGTAGCTTACGCTGTATTCATTTTTGTCCAATCGAATTACTGGTTTGCTGAAGGCCTTAAGGTGTGTTCACCACACTATGGAAATGGTATCGTTTACACCGTCATGGCTTTTACTGTATTCTTCCTACCGTGTCTAGTCATTGTTGGTGTAACATCCTTCAGCATACATCGACAATTATCACGGAGCATGCGATTTCATCATGAGGTTCGGCAAAATGATAGAGCGATGCACCATACACACAAAGTGTCGAATCGAACCCTAAAAATGTTCCGTTTGGTCCGAGTTGTGGCAGTTTCTTTCTACATATGCTCGGTGCCGCATGTTGTTGTTGGACTTGGCTTTTTTATCGCAGGCAAGCGTGGCCCATCCGATCTTTTCTTCTTTCTCTACTGGCTTAACATGTCAAGTGGTATCTGTAACTTCGTCATCTATTTTGCTATGAATAAGGCGTTTAGGGACGCGACCATCGAGCGAGTGGGTCCGTGCAGATCGTTTTTCAAAGGACCTGGAATGTCAACTCGCCGACTTCAAACTTCTAAAACAGAGATAGCTACAATTGAACTCCGTTTTGTTGGCGAACGACTTGAGACCAAATTGTGATGTACAGTTCCACCAGGATCGAGTTACCAGATTAAAACTCCTTATTATAATGCTTACTATGCATCCCTCACTAATTAACTAATTTAGTCGTATGTTGCAAGCAAAAATCTCAAGTGTAGTATGTAGTTAGTTTACATTCGTTTATATAAGAGAGAGGAAGAACGGGGAGAGGAGAGAGAATGTTGGGTTGTGTTGGCTATGCATGTTTTTCTTTGCAGCCGGCCGCCGAGGTATGCTTGAAAACGGACACTTCTTTGCAAATCTCTAAACCTCTTCGCAAATTGACATAAGCCTACACGCATCCTCATTTATGACCACAGGGAGTATTTAGAGCAGTTGAGCACCAATGCAACACCGAAAGAAAACAGTCATGTAATCGCAGGCAAACATGAGCGGTACACTGTGCCTCATAGCCGCAGCTGCATGGTAGAGCATCTGCTCGGAGAGTCATATATCTCGGATGAAAATTCCCTTGAGGGCCATGACTTGTCTCTCATCCAGAGTTTGGTTGTTTCATTTCAATGGTAATTGGGCACCACATCAATTATTGCGTTTGTTAACTTGTATATAGCAATTGTACATACATGTACCGATAAAATATCTTAACAATTGGAAAGATGCGTGCGTGTGACCTACACAAATCTAGACCGACTTCAAGACGGAAATGTATTTTTTTTTAAAATTTCGCTATTTTTACTCCAATTTTTGGAAACGTACTGTAGGGATTTAAATTCGTGTAACAACTCGCCTCTGTCTCACTTGCAAAATTCGGTTGAAAAATTGAAAATTAACGGATCCTACATTGTTAATCTTATCTGGTGTCAGAGTAGAGTGTCACGGATGAAGTATCCCCATATTGTCTATACAGATGCGTTCTCGCTGGGTGATGTTGCTGGGTGATGTAGTGCCAGACCTTGGGATTCATCTTAATCATCGTTAGTATTGAAACAAGTGGGTATGCTTGATGAGTACATGTATTCTTAAAATCCAAGGCTGCATTCCACTTACGCGAACGTTGCCAACGTTCGCCACTGGTTACATTGTTTTTGTGCACGCGTCTATTGAAGTCGGGTACCTGTTGTTGGCGAACGTTGCAAACGTTTGCAATAGACAGCCGAAGTGTGACGTTTGCCATAGCAATTGGCTCTAAACATCATGGCCGTCTGAAAAAAAGTACCATTGCAAAAGCACAGGGACTCGGTTCAGTGATTTTTTTAGTGTAGAGCCAATTGCCAATAGGTGACCGAAACAAAATGACGTATTCACTTCGGCAGTCTATAGACTACTAAAGTGTGACGTCAGTTGCCATGGTAATTGTGTATGAACATTCACTGGTAATATGAAACGTGCATCGCCAAAGCGCAGGAAAACAGTTGATTTTAGTGTGGACACAATAACCATGGCAACACACTGGGTGACGTTTCGCGCGGCCATCTGCTAGGTCGACTGGTTTTTAGCACACATACAGTGAAACCTGCTATTAAGGCCACCTTGATAAACAGGCCACCCGTCTTTGGTCCACAATGTCATTTGTATAATTAATGCTTAATCAACCTCAATACAATGCCACCTGTTTATAGTGACAATTTTTGCGGTCCTGCAGGGTGGCCAATATATATGTAAGTTTGTCACTGTATTCCACATGTATGAACATGGAGGCCATGTTGGGTAATGCAACTGCCCAAAATTAAATAATTGTGAGCTGTCATCACTAATACCACACAAAGACAAAGTACAATGGTGGGGGTGATGGCAAAGCACTTTAGAAGGGGGCCTGCAAAGCAGCTAGCTTACACTACAAAGCAGCTAGCTTACAGCTGTGCAAGCCTCAAGTGTCATTTGGGGGGAGGGGGACGGGGTGGGGGTTGGGGGCGGGGGGGGGGGGGGGGTGTGGGGGGTGGGAGCGAATACAAGGGAGGTACACCACTTTTTGGGGAGGGCCATGTGCCGTCCCTTTGGCCAGACCGATGCGCTTTTCACTCTGAACAGTCTGGTGATGCCGCTGCACACATAACCTTTCACCTTGCACTTATTTCTTCCTCGGCCGTACAACGTTTATGGTAATGTCGATGTAATTCAGTGAACCAGTTTGCTTTCAGACTATGATCTTCTCATGTATACGTGTTCGTATGTAGAATATGTGGCCCAAGAACCAGTCTATTTGTATATACAGTGTCCACCTACGGCCACGGGACCGTAACAACTGGTCACTATACTATAAACATACACAGGTTCCCTCTTTATAAAGGTTGCTTAGCATTAGCAACCCGGTATACACATGGCATTTGGGACCAAAGATGGGTGGCCTATTTATAAAAGTGGCCTTAATAGTCCGCTGTTTTACCCCCGTCACGGCAATACCTCTTCGGGGGGATGCCAAATCACCATGGTTTGATAGAACTTACCATAAATATAACATTTCAACAGAGGCCAAAACCAAACTATCAGGCTCTTGCGAGAAATCGGCGTTTTTTGTTCAAAATTCCCGCCCCATTCGAGCGAGAATTGACATTAAGCGCGCATGCCCAGAAGGTATTTCGTTAATAACTTTCTAAAATAACAACTAATTTATTCATACACATAAATTGTATACACGCAATATAAGTTGTGCTATAAACGAAAATTGTATAAAACCTAATTAGCACGCATTTTGTGTTGTTTATCAGTTACTAAAATATAATAAAACGCGTTATAGTTTAAATATTCCTGAGCGAGGTTTCGCTTAGACTGGTTTCCCGTCCACATATTCCACACACCGACACGATGATGACTTTATGAGGACCGACATTGGAAGTGTTTTTTACGCCATCGCATCGCGGATGCCACATAAACTCTTGAGGAATTTCAAATTGTCATCGAAAACGAGGGTCTCAGTGCTTTTGTTTGTGATAAAATGTTTAAATGAAAAGACGCACGACGTATTAATGGCTCAGCATCTTGTCGGTGTGTTGAATATGTGGACGGAAAACCAGTCTAAGCGAAACCTCGCTCAGGAATATTTAAACTATGACGCATTTTATTATATTTTAGTAACTGATAAACAACACAAAATGCGTGCTAATTAAGTTTTATACAATTTTCGTATATAGCACAACTTATATTGCGTGTATAAAATGTATGTGTATGAATAAATTAGTTGTTATTTTAGAAAGTTATTAACGAAATACCTTCTGGGCATGCGCGCTTTAAAATGTCAATTCTCGCTCGAATGGGGCGGGAATTTTGAACAAAAAACGCCGATTTCTCGCAAGAGCCTGATAGTTTGGTTGTGGCCTCTGTTGAAATGTTATATTTATGGTTTAAGTTCTATATTAAACCAAGGTGATTTGGCAGTTATCTCTTTTACATGGTGTTTGCTACCAGAATTGGACGTAGATATCTGATTGGTTGAGACACAGGGCTTTATTAATATTCATGCGACATTTTAAACTGTGCTCGTGAATTATAATTCCTCAAGTAGTGGACCTATTAATATCCATTACTCCTGAATTTCAAAATGAGATATAATCATTGTAATAATTCGGCCTTTCCGTTGGCCAAAGTTTTGGTTAAGAAATCAATTTAAAAATCGCAGCCGACAATTATTTATTCTTTCAATTGTTGTGGGGGAGATTTTTTGTATGTACATGTATATTATTTGATTGTACACTTATGTACATGTACGCAGTACAAATGCTCGTGATTCAAAGAAGACCTATTACATTTAGCTAAAAGTTAAACGCAGTTCATCTGAATAAAGATACGAATCTATTGAAAAATTTTCTTAATGCACATTCATTTCAACACCCCCTGGTAAAAAATGGACGCTACCACACCGTGGGGTGCGGCGCGTGGATTACCGTGATTGGTTCTTGCTATGGCAACAGCGTCAACTCGCTTTGAATCGTGAATATTGTCGCGCAATCAGGTTTATCAAGTCGGTATATCGGTCGAAACCAAAATATACATTGAGCATAAAATGTATATTGAGCAGAAAAAATTTGTGTTAGACGGACAAAACACGACCGTATACCGAATTGATTGCAAGTCTAATCAGCTTGTTTCGGACAGGCACACAAAAAAGCATTTTATTAAACAAAGAATGAGACAGAGCAGGGGGGGGGGGGGAGGTTTAACTCTCCAAGTATATGGAGCCTTGCCTTTAATGTTTTCTTGGATCGGTAAACCCATATTTGCCATAAGGATTCTTAATAAATTTATATGTGAAAATATCAGTGATCCGAAAAAAAGTTTGACACGTGCGAAGTGCACGACGCGATATGCGAAAAGAATTCCGCCCAAACTTCGCCAAAGCCCATTTAGCACTTTTGTTAAATCCGCGAACGTGCGCGTGCGAAGAATTATTGCGGCCAGCCACACCCCTCCCCCTCCCCCGCTGAGCGACTCCGCAAAGGCCCGTCAGCCGTCGGCAATTTTTTGTCTACCCCCATCACATTTTTATGTGATATGCATGGTACTATGCATGGTACTTATTAAACTGAGACAGATTTTCTATGAATTAACATGGTTAACTTACGCACACAAAACTCCTACATACGTTTTGGGAGCAACCTATTACATATTAATTTACCTAGTTTTTTCTTTTAGGTCTATAGACAGCCGAAGTAAGACGCGTGCCTTGGTAATTGGTTCTAAACATCAAGGTCGTCGCAAAAAGTACCATTGCAAAAGCACAGGGACACGGTTCAGTGATTTTAGTGTAGAGCCATTGTCTAGGCAACTAACAAAAGATGATGTTTCACTTCGGCAGTCTATCAATACATAATGCTTAGCACAACGTCTGCTGCAATAGCTTAATTTTCGCATGTCGAATCGATCGGCACTCATGTGAATCGAACCGCTTTATGCTTCCTTATATCAACCGCTGTAATTATACTTCTGCATATCACGTCGAAATGGAGAACAGTACAGACCCATCTGGTGCGAACTGGGAGCCGTGTTCAAATGTTGTGTGCGTTTTACAGGCAGTCGTCGTCTGCCTCATAACCTTCTTATCTCTAACAGGAAATTTAGCTAACCTTGTCATCTTGGCGTCCACACCACATCTACGAAACGCCCATGGTTATCTTCTAGCGTCTCTCGCAGTCGCAGACTTTGGCATGGGTCTGGTGGCCGCTTCGGCCGTTTATCCAGCAGTGATCCACGCATGGCCGTACGGGGACCTGGCTTGCCAAATTGTTGCCTTCTTCGAGGGAGTCTTCACCAGAGCGTCAACCTTGACTATTACCCTCCTTAGCATTGAGCGGTACTTTGCCGTGGTTGTTCCCTTTCGATACCGGCGTCTGGTAACATCTCGGAACGTGACAGCAAGCATCGCCGTCATCTGCTGGACAATCCCGGTTGTAGCTTACGCTGTATTCATTTTTGTCCAATCGAAATACTGGTTTGCTGAAGACCTTCAGGTGTGTTCACCAAACTATGGAAATGGTATCGTTTACACAGTCGTGGCTTTGACTGTATTCTTCCTACCGAGTCTAGTCATTATTGGTGTAACATCCTTCCGCATACATCGAGAATTATCACGGAGCATGCGATTTCAAAATGATAGAGCGTTGCACCATACACACAAAGTGTCAAATCGAGCCCTAAAAATGTTCCGTTTGGTCCGAGTTGTGGCAGTTTCTTTCTACATATGCTGGGTGCCGCATGTCGTTGTTGGACTTGGCTTTCTTATCGCAGGCAAGCGTGGCCCATCCGATCTTTTCTTCTTTCTCTACTGGCTTCACATGTCAAGTGGTATCTGTAACTTCGTCATCTATTTTGCTATGAATAAGGCGTTTAGGAACGCGACCATCGAGCGAGCGGGTCCGTGCAGATCGTTTTTCAAAGGACCTGGGATGTCAACTCGCCGACTTCAAACTTCTAAAACAGAGATAGCTACAATTAAACTCCGTTTTGTTGGCGAACGACTTGAGAGCAAATTGTGATGTATACAGTACCACCAGGATCGAGTTACCAGATTAAAACTCCTTATTATAATGTTTACTCTGCATCCTTCACTAACAAACTAATTAAGTCGTATGTTGCAAGCAATAATCTAAAGTGTAATATGTAGTTAGTTATACATTCTAGAGAGGGAGAGGAGAGAGAATGTTGGGTTTTGTTGGCTATGCAGGTTTTTCTTTGCAGCCGGCCGCCGAGGTATGCTTGAAAACAGACACCTCTTCGCAAACCTCTAAACCTCTTCGCAAATTGACATACCGCATGTTTCAAAATTTGAAAAGAATGTTCAATATTATTATTAATTCCTTCTGGTATTGAAACCAAGAATTCCTGAGGCACTGTAGCTCGTAGGCCTGAAGAAACCTGTGAAGACGAAGATGAGGAAATGCTCGGTTTTAGAGGTGGGAGGAAAACCCACACAAAATCAGGGACTAAGAACCCAATCCACCTTCTGACCCGGATGGGATTCGAACCAGGGCCACAGAGTTGGAAGGCAAGGAAAGTACCACTACACCAACCGGATTTTCCTTTTTACCAGTTTAAAAGTTAGGGAAAACCTTAGGAAAAACCCAAATGAAGCATATCACTTTGCCTCACAGCTCAGCGGGTAGAGCATCTGCCTGGAGTGTGATGAGGGTTGTTTGGTTGTTTTATCCAAATATTGCATCTGTTACTTTGCACGTAAATGTGCTATGCAAAACCAAGAGAAAGGTTAGTTTCTATAAAGGGAAAACTTGAGTGTACCCTACTACTGTGCCTCGGAGCTCAGCTGGTAGCTAGAGCATCTGTCCAGAGTTTTAGAGGTCTTTGGTTTATATCCAGATGAGGACAATTTAATTTTTTTTCATCCCATGTTTGGTTGTTTCATTTCCATAGTAGCACTATTTCATCCCTAAAATATTGCATTTGCAACTGCTGCAATATGGTTACACACTAATCTTGAATATTAATTTTAAATATTTATGACAAAGAAATGAAGTCAGATTTGCATTTTTGTTCCTGAGCTTTTAAAGGTATATTTGGTAAACCGTTACAAAAGGTTTCATCTCCCTGTGTGACTGAAGATATGCATGATTAAAACCAACCTGATAAGTCAGTTCCGTATACTTCGTCTAACTTTTGAGAAAACAGTCAAAAACTGTGTCGTTACCACTTCGCCCCAAACCACTTCGCCCTATAGAACCACGGCCTGCACACGAAGTGGTTTTTGGGCGAAGTGAATTTTCGTCTCATGAGACAAAAATTAATTGTTTTACTCATTTCTCAAAGACTATAGCACTTTGGACAAAACCGCTTCAGGGGAAGTTTTCTACCGTCATCATGTTTATATCGTGATTCTCGATATATCAATCATGTGTTATGCCTTTAATGGGCATGTCACATTTTAAGTAATTTTTACAACCAATTGTGCTAGGGTGAAAGGTCTCATTAAGACTTTTCAAAATGACAGAAAATGTACATACTAACATAATGCTCTAAATACTGGACAGGGTTTTTGTTTAATAAACTTCATGGGGGCAAATTGATTTTTAGATCCTTACAACTTGCACAAAACGTGGCAAATGGGTCCCTACTTTACAAGCTTGGCTTTTTTGGGATCTCCTCCACTTATGGTTAATTCTCTATATATGTTAAATTTGCCATTTGAGCTTTATGAAAGTGGAAATAAATGAAATAAATTGAATTGAATTGTATTGAAATGTACTCAAGGCAACAGTTGGATAAGAGCGTATGAATTATTGTTTTTGAAATTATACCGTTACAAAGCAATACAAACACCCAAGTTACTATGATAATACATGCGCATTTGTTTGAGTTATTGAAAACTTGTCCTTCTGTAGTGTACATACGCTGTATCTCTTCTTGCGACCAACTGCTTTGTATAATAAGCACATCGTTGGCTCGCAATACTCGGGTGAAAACTTGGGGTTGCGGGTTCGATACCCGGCCATGGTACCTATTCAATTCAATTAATTTCAATGTTGAATTCACATATGTAATACAAAGATAAATTACAGCAATAATAAACTGTAGAAAACATATCGATATTATCAAGAGTACCCTAACCTAGGACAGACAAACATGAAAGACAAGACAACAACAAACAAACACAGACCTCATGAACAGATGTCAAGGCAAGGCAAAGCATCGGCCATCACCAATGAAATGTGAATTATTGTCGTCAAGCCCCCTTCTTGGTCTTAGTGGTTTTCGTTTCAAATGATGTTTGTATTGGATATCAATAATTACCTTGGAGGATATTATAAAGACTGTTTAATGTTATAGGTTCGTCTTCGTTACTGCAAGCTCCTTCATTCCAGTTGGGTAACACTAGTTGTATCGGGCAGCCCTACTTTTGCACCTATTTAAGTTGTTTGATGTCCTTGCCTAACCAAAGATCCCAGCTTGTTGTAGCATACTCAAGACGAGGACGGACTTGTGTTTGGTATAATTTAATATAGTGTTTGGTACAATTTAATATCATCATCGATCGCTTTTTAATTCCGGGCGTTTGCCACATTTTGTTCCCGAAAATGGCTCTATTCCTCCACAAAAGGCTACATAGAACCATCGCCCATCGGTTTCAACCGTTGCAACCCAATATGCTTTGGGTCAACACCTAAACAGAACATATTCAAATCTACATCAGAATACAGCGATTTTTTGTTGACTGTATGGTCGCCGGTGGAAATGAATTCAGAAGGCCCTGTAGCAGCACATCAGCCATAGACAAAATGGTTACGGACTGGCCCCAACCATGTCCAACAAAATTGTCCTTACAGAATTCTACCTCACAATCTCTTCCACTTCGGACTTACATGAGATTACACTTTCTGCCAGAGTGGAATGTCGTACGGTTGAGAGAATTTGAAAAGGTCTCTACCCTATAAAGGGCCACCACGCCCGGCACGCCTCAATACCGGTCGGGTTGGCGTACGGGTTCTTTCCTCGCCTTTCACCTCTGGCGTCCCGTGTTCGAATCCGGGGCGTGTAATGTGGATTGGGTTTGCAGTCCCTACTTGACCGCGTGGATTTTCCCCTGGGGTATTTCTCTGGGGGTTTTCATCCCACTTCTAAAACTGCAACTCCTTCTTCGTCATCTCAAGTTGATAGTTAAAGCTAAAACCGTATAGTTGATGGCATAAAGGGCCTTAGTTGCCAAAGATGCGATAAAATATACAACAACAACAACAACAACGCCTCAATACGGGCGGTCGGGTTGGCGTAGTGGTACTAGTACGTAGTGGTACCTGGGGCATTTCTCTGTGGGTTCTCCTTCCACTTCTAGAACTGCAACTCCTTCTTCGTCATCTCAAGTTGATAGTATAGTTAAAGCTAAAACCGTATAGTTGATGGCATAAAGGGCCTTAGTTGCCGAAGATGCCATAAAATAAACAACAACAACAACAACGCCTCAATACAGTCCCTACTTGACCGCGTGGGTTTTCCCCTGGGACATTTCTCTGGGGGTTTTCCTCCCACTTCTAAAACTGCAACTCCTTCTTCGTCATCTTTAGTTGATAATATAGTATAGTTAAAGCTAAAACCGTATAGTTGATGGCATAAAGGGCATAGTTGCCGAAGATGCCATAAAACAAACTGAATAAATCAGTAACCTATTACCATTTCAAAATGGAGACAATTCAATATGCACTGCATCTCATACGACCACAGTGCTTTATGGCATCGATCGATCTTAAAGATGCATATTTTGCCATCCCCATTGCGGAGAATACCGCAAATATTTGCGTTTTCTATGACAGGACAATTTGTATGAATTCAACTGTTTACCAATTGACTTGGCATGTGCCCCTAGAGTCTTCACAAAGGTTATAAAGCCTCTAATTGCCTCTTTACGACAGAGAGGTCATGAGTCATGTGACTACATAGACGATTCATTGTTGATGGGTTCAACAATTCACGAGTGTATAGAGCTAATGTTAAAGCTCGTTTAACCCTTACGCAGGAACTAGGGTTTATCATAAACGCTCGGAAATCGATCTTGGAACCCACACAAACCATCGACTTTCTTGGGTTTGTCCTGAATTCGATCAATATGACCATTTCAATTCCCGCCGTTAAAGCGCAGATAATTGTTGCCGATATTGACAATCTAGTCACCATGACTTTTTTTTGTCTCGTCCGAAAATTCGGAACGTTGCACATGTAATTGGGTTTTTGGTTTCCTGTGAAATGGCCCTGCCATATATGGTACTCTGTTCAGAAGGTCTATAGAGATGGACAAGAATGAGGCTTTAGCACAAAATGCTAAACATTTTGAGGCAAAAAGGTCTAGTTTACCCGAGCTAAGGCATATTTAAATTGGTGGCAATAACTTGCAAAATGCATATGCCACTATTCACAGAAGTAAGCCCCATTATGTGATGCATCCAAAATTGGTTGGGGTGCCCACTGTAATAGGCAGGTATTAGGTGGACAATGGACAGCCTCAGAGACGTGTTTCCATATAAATTACCTGGAGTTAAAGGCGTGTTTTTTTCGGTGTAAAGTCTCTTTTTAATAAGCATAGAGACATTCATGTCCACATAAAGACCGACAACACGTCTGCTGTGTCATACATTCAGTTTTTCGGAGGCACTCATTCCCTTCAGTTAAATGAACTTTCGAGGGAAATCTGGCTATGGTGCATGGCCAGGGGAATATGGTTATTCAGTTCGCATCTGCCTGGGGCTTGCAATGTCGTTGCAGATTTTGTCTCGCGCAATTTCCATGATGACTCAGAATGGAATTTACACCCAGAGGTTTTTCGCAAAATTGTTGTGAGATTTATAGTACCTGACATCGACATGTTTGCCTCAAGACTGAATTATCAAATCCAGACTTATCATGGCAATCTGATCCAGGTGCAATCAGCAACGATGCATTTATGCTCGGACTGGTCTCATTATAAAGTCTATGCATTCCCCTCCCCAACTCCCCCTTTTGTCTGATTGGGAAAGTATTGACAAAGATTAAATCAGATGAGTCAAATGTCATTCTCATTGCCCCACGTTGGCCAACTCAAATCTGGTTCTCAAGTTGTTGTTGTTGTTAATTTATGGCATATTCGGCAACTGAGGCCCTTTATGCCATCAACTATACGGTTTTAGCTTTAACTATACTTTATTATACACGCCCCGGATTCGAACCCGGGACGCCAGAGGTGAAAGGCGAGGAAAGAACCACTACGCCAACCCGACCACCCTCTGGTTCTCAAAGATGTTGAAATTACTTATCAACAAACCAGTTATTCTGGACTATCCCTGGGCCTCTCAGCCCGAATTTAATGTGCACGGGTCCCTATAGCGTAGGCCTCGCCGCGTTGTTTTCTTTCCTGCCATGGCCGCGCGATCGTTTCTTTTCGGCATATAACATGACCGAATTTATTAAATTACATCAAAATGACTCGGGCGTGTGTTGTCCGAACACAACAGCCGGCTTACTCCACAGATTTGCGTGGATTTCCTCAGGGTATAGACCCTTTCACTGATAAATTCAAATGTTATGCACATGCGCATAACGGACGTGGTAGGCGGAAGTGAATTGAGTCGAATACGTGCACATGTTTAGATGGCGAGTAACGCGATGGACATCATCTTTCTCAGATTTGGAGTAAGATTTTCGCGTTTTAGGGGTGTACCGAGAGGCAGAATTAAAAACCAAACAATAAGGATTCTATTTATTTGATTCATGAAGGTTTTTATGAGGAAATATAAATGGAGGAAACGTGGTTTCTCATGATCAAGGCGCGCGCATATATACGTGTGCGCGGCGGCCATGGCTTATACGCTAGGGACCCGTGCACATTAAATTCGGGCTGGGAGAGCCAGGGATAGTCCAGAATAAATGAACTCCAGATCAACATACAAAAACTAGGCATCAGTGAAAAACTGATTTTGTATGGTGCCATGATTACCATAGAAATTTATCTGTAAACATCAGGTGACAGCAAAGTTATTATGGTCCTCATTGGGATTCTAACACAAGACCTATGACATGTCGAGTTGATGCTCTACTAGCTGAGCTGTATAGCATAATGCACATATATATCATGTACATTCAATAGTAAAGTTCCTCACGGTTTCCATAAGAACCCAATCTTTCTCACTATGAATGTGCTGTATTTCTTTCAAGACATTTTATAAAAAAACGTGCAATACAAAAATAAAAATGATGAAATAGGTATTGTTACAGTGAATGCCGTATAAGAAAATGCAAATTAATGTTTGAATTCACCTATATAAATTGCACCTGCTAACTTAATCGTGTTTTTTTATCCACCCTGGCCGATATACGATTTGGGGCCTCTAAGACGCTCGCGGTTGAGGGTGCGCAAGAACCTGCCAGCTATTTGGCGATTTGCTCCAGCTATGCTGCCTACTTTTTTGATTTGATAATTTTATGTGATTCCTCACTGTGTTGCTCCTCTGCTTGCACGGAGGAAACTCCGGAAGATTCTGTTTTCCCACCACATCCCATTTTAGTGGATTGTTTAGTCCTTTCACCGTCTTGGATAACTGTTAGCATGCTAAAACTGCAACTGATCAGGTTTTCCTGGTGCAAATTGGAGTGTACTTCGGTGCTATACGGTACTTTTATAGAAATAGACAAAACTGTAAATACAGTTTAAAACATTTCAAAATAATCAATCATTCATATGGAAAAGGTGACAAAACTCACAAAAGATGTAATTGTTTACACAGGAAAAATCACGTGGTGTTTGTTACTCTTCCTGTCAACACGTTCGTTCGGTCGGTTGTTTTTGTTCTTGTCAACTTGAACTTATGAACAAAACATTTAGATCACTCCAATGTACTCAACCTGACGTTGCAATGTATCGAACAGTTTTAACATTATTTATTGATGTTCACCATAGCCTTTTCATACTACCCACTTCCGACCCAGTAGCTGCAAAGAACCCGTGTTAAATTTAACCCGGATTTTCGTTTCACATGACAAATTTAACCCGGAGAAACACTTTTGCGGCGGTCACACTTTCAGGATTTTTACTGCCGTCCTTGATAGGACCATTCCCGATTAAAATTTGTCAAAAGTCTGATCAAGGTCCTGTGATTCGTGACGGGAAATTCAAACCTTTTATTAAAATTTGTAAAAACATTTATTTAATCACGACAACAATCAGATATTGTTCAGGAAACGTCCCGATTCCGCCGTTCCCAGCCGAATTCATCCCGATTCTCCAGTTCTTTCGCGGGGTAAAAAAACGACCGAATCTGTCCTGACAGCGTTCCGATTCTCCCGAATGCGATCCGACAGAGATCAGACAGTGAACCGACGCTCTGGACGCAATCTGAATTTAATCGGCAAGAAACGGCAATGAACAATTTCTCGAGACATGCCCGTTCATCACGACAGCGTCCCGATCCACAGGACACCGTCCAAACACCGTCCAGACAACACAGGACATTGTTACGATTTGTATCCGATACAGCAGAATCGGTCACGACATAGTCACGATTGTAATCCGACTAGACAAAATTGGCAGAGTTTTCCGAATGTTACGGGACACACCTAACTGTCGGGAGTGCTTAGCCGACGTCTCCGGACCTCTCCGGACCATTCCCGATCCGTAGGACTCTGTTACGAACGTATACGACTATATGTTCAGACAATGATAATACATTCCAGATCATCGAGGATAGTAATCCGACTTTTTCACTTTTCGTGTCGTAGCGCTGTCTGATCTCAAACGGGAGCCATAATCGGCAATGCGTGACGCCGGCATTACCCGGGTCGTCTTTTAGACGGGTCATTAGCGACCCTTTTCCCACTGCAATTCTGCACGCGCACCTATTTGCACATCCGTCGACGTTGAGGGCAGCGTAGGAATCTACGCAGTCTCGAGTATAGCAATCCGTTGGGTGGACGTGTGTGTGATCGCTCGGGATAATTAATGGTTTTGAATTCTCATCCAATTAATTAGCTGATATATTTCGAGGAAAATGAAAGTGCAGCAGTGTGTTACCTAGCGTCGAGTTTTGGAGGTTTTGTAAGGCGAAATCAGGTAACCAGAGTAATTTAGAGGCATTTAAACACTTGGGAGGTGTGGGCAGCACCGCGCACCAGTATCATTACGGCAGCTTTAAGCAATCGTCGTTACCGCACGCACGGTTGGCACTACGTTGGGATAGAGCCTATACGTTGTGCACATAGTCAAATTGGCTCTTTCTCAACAATGGTAGAGCGCGCTCCAGTAATTACTTTTGAATTTCCGCGCGCCTTATGCCCTTAAGCAATGCACCTCTCATTGGGCTTGCGCGTGTATTATAGGCTATAGTGCCAATGCTGTGTGCGGGTTATGCTGCCTCGTCGTGTTTTATGTACCGGACAAGTCTCCAACTACATGTACTCGTTTGCTGAATGTGCTGAAGATGGACATGATTTACGCCTTAGTTGAGGTACGAATTGCTTAAATGCTTTATATGTCATAAGATATTATTCAGTTTTGTAAAACATCTGCCAGGCCCATAAATATGGCGAATTAGGCCTAGTAGCCTCAGGCTCGTATTTTGTAGGTATCACCCGTGTGGCGACGGGGGCCCAGCCATTCGACAGGTATACAAGGTATACAGCCAAATTTTTTTTACGTATACAAATGCATACGACTCTTTAATTAAGTTTGGGCTACTAAACCCACCATCACAAGTACGCATTATAAGAATTAAAAAAACAAAAAACAAAAAAAAGAAGATTATATATATATATATATATATATTATAAAATATGGTGAACTAAAACCTATCCTAGTTTGTGATTGATTTTGTACCGCTCCTTGTGTAAAGTAGAGCACTCTCCGAAGTTGAATCGGTTTACAAACACGTATGTTATATATATTTAAAATAAAATAAAAAAACGCTAAGGGCAGTTTGACAAACGCGTCTCCGAAACAGTGCTTTTCTCCGCCTTTTCATGGAGCCAGGCGGCCCAGGTACAGTGTGGGTCTGCGTGAACGTAGACTAGGTGGATCGGAGAAGGCATGGGCAAGTGAAAATGTTTTCGCTAATAGGCGTTTACACAAACAGTTTCAGAAATTTTAATTTCCTTTGTTGCTTATTTCGTGCTCCCTATAGGAAAAGGCGGATGCCTACCAGGCCATAGACAACTCAGCAAGCGCCTAATTATAGGCCTGTGCGGCACTTTTAAGATTTCATCTAAGTGCTTTAAGGAGCTCGCCAAGGATGGTTGGGAAGACATCGACCAATTGCAAAATCTGGAAGACCGCTGGAGGGAGCATCTGTTCGCCTTGGCGTCCAATGGAGGACAACGCCAAAATCTGGAGCGAATGCTCCAACGGGTAAACAAGGCTCAGTGTGCAATTCTAGCATGTTTATAAACAGGGCACGCCCTTGAATCATGGGAATTAAAATACCAGTTTTGCAGGTTCGTTAGACGATAGAGGGCGGGCCTCTTTCAAGATCCGTAGTTCGGAAAGTGCCCTCACAATTCTTGTTTTGTTATTGCTCGAACATGTATAACTAGTGGAATATAGCAATAAAAAGGAGTCAGCCTAGCATTTGGGAAATCTGGTTCTGGCCTTTTGTTTTAAGGTACCTGTGTTAGCGCCCTCATAGATAATGGAACAGGCCCTAAGTGGCAAGTTAATGTACTCTTGCTTACTAAATTTATGAAGTGGAGGACGGGCCCCCCAACGCGCAGTTTCAGCGCCTTTTTTGTTAGGCAATTTACGAAGCACGGGTTGGGCTTCCGAGTATCAAGGCCTAGACCGTGTTTCTATGGACCAGGACTGGTGCCTGTGTACATGTCTTAATTTCCAGTTCCTTTGAGGAGGCAGAGGATGGGCCTCTGAATGCTATGCTGTTGTTCGTGAGCACGTCCATTGGACTGAATGATAGATATGTTTCGCCATTAGGCAGCAAGTACAGGTGCACTAGAGGTTGGGCTTAACAATACTAAGTTTCGTCATAACCCTAGTCAGAATCTGTATAAGCCGAGGACGGGCCTCTAAAGGGCAAGTTCAAAGTACCCATAGTTTACATGTGTACTTGCCAGAGGTCGGGCCTCTGAATACCAAGTGGTAATACATATTCCATATTCCAGTGGTAAATCATATTATCGATGATGGGATATCTAAGCTCCAGCGCAGGCTGCGGCTGTTTTTAAGATTCGTTTCGGGCTTGCCCTCGGGAATCGCAATAGAATGCTAAATTTCTTCTTCAATCAGGCTCCCCCTTCTTCACGAGAGCGTTTTGTTATATTTTTTGAAGATGATCAGTGTGGCAACCAGGCTGACAAAACTAGGAAACAAGTTGGATAAGCAGGGATATGAAGTGCAAAAGAGCAGACTCATTTGCAGCGTTGGACCGATTTCTGCGGGAGCATCAAGGCAAATGATGCTGTACTGAAGGAGAGGATCTGGAGTCAGCGACACCACTGGACATCCTATGCTTTTTGATCGATTGTGACTCAGAAGGTCGCACGCAGATTCACGGCTTAGGGGGTACAAATTTGGGTAAGCACGGGATCTGCTCTTGTGGGTGCCCGCTTAGATTAGCGGCATGCACCGTGGACTCTTATGTTGGGCAGATAAGGGCATACTTATAAAAGTTCGGAATAAAAGTTGGATAAAAGTTCGGAAACCCTGGCATCTCTCATCAAGTTCGTAGATACATTAATGCAATTCAGCTGGAGCAGGCTTAGTCTCACATTACTCCAAAGTAGGCAATTCCATTGTTTTCTGATAAGTTACGATGGTTGGTGAAAGAGATTACTGACCGATCCCGGAGACTTGGCAAAGGCGAAGGTCTTTTCCCCTAGCGCTACGTGTTACAACGAGACTTGGCCTTTTTCCTCTGCCTATGGTGGGCCGGGGACAGAGCTGGTGACCTAGGAAGAACCAGAACCTGTAAAATAACAAGGATCGAGGGAGGCGATTTTTTTATTCAGCCACACTATTGGCAAGACAGTAAGTGAGGGTGACTCATCATTGATAATGATTCCAAAGTTGGAGGACCAAGGAAAGATGGATCCAGTCGGCGCAGTTCAAAGTCTGGTTGATCTTTCGCCCCTTGGCGGCCAATCGCAAAGTCCTTGTAAACAAACCCTTCGCCCGGTAACGGACCGAATTCACGGCTGAAGATGTATTTTGCCGCTGATCAGATAATCCTGAAAACCAGCTTTTGAGAGCGCACAGCAGCCGTGCCGGGTAGCAACCACACTGCGGCTCCTGGATGCATCGGAGGAGCAGGTGATGGACCACTGCCGATGGGCGTCGCGGAAGACGTACAAGCACTATACCCAGGTTGAGAGAGTTATGAGGCGTCAGAGCACGGTCCAGGTATTACGCGACGCCGTCTCCACAGCTAAACAAAGTCCAAGGGCAGATATCGTCGGACAATTCTATAGGCGTCTGAACTCGGGCCTCGGTGCCCGCGTGGCTTTCCCGCCATCTTCATGCAGCTGATGTCTATAAATGCCATCACCTACTAACAAAACTACCCATTTTGTTTTTTGAATTAATGTTATAGGCAGCGGCAGCTTGAGAAAAGAAAAGAGAATGAAAGAAAGGCGGCAAGACAGCTAGTCCACTTTTTCTTTCCTTTGTATCTGATATAGTCTCCCGCTTTCGTTTGAGGTTTGGGTAAGGATTGGGGTGTATTTGGGCAGGTTTGGGGTTCTCGGCGGCCTAAGGGGGCAGGTTTTGGCGAAATCCATCTCACCCATATCTAAACCCTATAGATACCGGAGTCGGACGGAAACAAAGGAGGTTGTGCAAATAGGTTACTATCCCTGGCCCTCCCAGCCCGAATTTAATGTGCACGGGTCCCTATAGCGTATATAGGCCATGGCCGCCGCGCACACGTACACCCGCGCGCGCCTTGATCCTGAGAAACCATGTTTCCTCTATTTATATTCCCTCGTAAAAACCTTGGTGAATCAAATAAATAGAAGCCTTATTGTTTGGTTTCTAATTCTGCCACTCGGTACACCCCCAACACGCAAGATTTTTACTCCAAATCTGAGAAAGATGTCCATCGCGATACTCGCCATATAAACATTTAAGCACCGGTCACCTTATGAGGACGTCTTAGAAGTCGGGCTCGAATCTTGGTGACATTAACAGTTTTATCTCTCCACGATAGTCAAAAGTGTTGGTTTTTGTTTCCATATGTTCTAAGATCTCCTCAGAATAATGACCAAGAGTTCAAGCATTTCACGTTCGCGTTTTACGTGCATCTAAACCTCCCTAGTATCGACTCAATTCACTTCCGCCTACCACGTCCGTTATGCGCATAATTTATTAGTGACAGGGTCTAACACGCGAACATAGAGTACTATAGTAAAAACGTCACCTTTTGTGTTGCCATCACTGTTCACTGTTTCCCTGCGCTTTGGCGATGCACGTTTCATATTACCAGTTACCATGGCAACTGACGTCACACTTTAGTAGTCTGTAGACTGCCGAAGTGAATACATCATCTTTTGTTGGTTGCCTAGGCAATTGGCTCTACACTAAAAATCACTGAATCGCGTCCATGTGCTTTTGCAATGGTACTTTTTCCTACGGCCATGATGTTTAGAGCCAATTGCCATGGCAAACGTTACACCTTGGCAGTCTATTGCAAACGTTTGCAACGTTCGCCAACAACAGGTACCCAGCTTTCCATAGACGCGTGCACAAAAACACTGTAACCAGTGGCGAACGTTGGCAACGTTTGCGTAAGTGGAACGCAGCCATGGATTTTACAAATACATGTACACTGCAAAAAATGCGGTGTTAAACACCAAGGTTTTTTAATTCTTTGGGTGTTACATTTGTGTCAAACGAACACCGGTGTAATAGATTAACAGCAGAAAAAAAAGTGGTTTAGAATTTGCATGGTGTTAAACTTGATAAACTGCGCATGATCACAATGCGTGACACTTAGTATTATAATCCCATTGGTTGATCTCGAGAAAATTATGGGATGTCGGTCACGTGTTCACTGCCAAACAAATGTTTTGGTGTTTAAAAATAATGCTAAGAAAGCATGCGCGGAAATCCAGCTATTTGATTGGCTACAGGTGTTTCTGATCATTTTACCGCGTTTGAGCATACAAACCCGTAATCACCACGTTGTACTTATGGCTAAACTATCTGAATTTTTTTCTCTATGATGTCATTATTACTCCTTAGGGAGATGTGAAGAAATAATGAAAAAACATAAAAAAAATAATGGAATTTTGCCTATGTCAATACTGTTCCACCACGAACAGATCAGTGTTAAAATATGTTAACACCAAACGCTGGTGTTAATTTACACCATGGGTGTTAAATTTAACACCAGAGGTTTTGAAGTGCGTGTTTTATTTTAAAGTGGTTCTCCCATTTTACACCAATTGGTGTCGGCTTCTAATTTTGTAAGAATAAATCAACTGTATAGGTGTTACAATTTAATTCCACATTCAGGTGTCAATTAACACAAACATTCTTGCCCAAAATCAACACCAAGAAGAATACGTTGACACCGGATGGGGGTGTTAAAGTTTAACACTCTTCTTGATGTTAACAAATATTGATTCCCAAATTGGTGTTACTTAACACCCAAATCCTTGCCCAAAATAGATACCAACGAAGAATTTTACACCAGCGGTGTAGATTTTAACACCCCATTTTTTGCAGTGTACTCATCAAGCATACCCACTTGTTTCAATGCTAACGATGATTAAGATAAAGCCCAAGGTCTGGCACTACATCACCCAGCAACATCACCCAACGAGAGCGCATCTATAGACAATATGGGGATACTTCATCCGTGACACTCTACTCTGACACCAGATAAGATTAAAAATGTAGGATCCGTATATTTCTAATCGATGCACGGTCCCGTTAATTTTCCATTTCTAACCGAATTTTGCAAATAAGACAGAGGCGAGATGTTACACAAATTTAATTTCCTACAGTACCGGTACGTTTCCAAAAACTGGAGTAAAAATAGCGAAATTATTAAAAAATACATTTCCGTCTTGAAGTCGGTCTAGATTTGTAGGTCACACGCATTTTTCAAATTGTTAAGATATTTGATCGGTACATGTATGTAAAATTGCTATACATACAAGTTAACAAACGCCATTGAAATGAAACAACCAAACTTTGGATGAGAGACAAGTCATGGGCCTCATCGGAGTTTTAATCCGAGATATGACTCTCCGAGCAGATGCTCATGGTATACCATGCAGCTGCGGCTATGAGGCACAGTGTATCGGGTAGGTTTGCCTGCGATTACAGGTTTTCTTTCGGTGTTGCATTGGTGCGCAACTGCTCTAAATACTCCCCGTTGTCATAATGAGGATGCGTGTATGTGAATTTGCGACGAGGTTTAGAGGTTTGTGAAGAGGTGTCCGTTTTCAAGCATACCTCCGTCGGCGGCCGGCTGCAAAGAAAAACCTGCATAGCCAACAAAACCCAACATTCTCTCTCCTCTCCCCGTTCTTCCTCTCTCTTATATAAACGAATGTAAACTAACTATATATTAGACTTTAGATTATTGTTTGCAACATACGACTCAATTAGTTCATTAGTGAAGGATGCAGAGTAAGCATTATAATAAGGAGTTTTAATCTGGTAACTCGATCCTGGTGGAACTGTACATCACAATTTGGTCTCAAGTCGTTCGCCAACAAAACGGAGTTCAATTGTAGCTATCTCTGTTTTAGAAGTTTGAAGTCGGCGAGTTGACATCCCAGGTCCTTTGAAAAACGATCTGCACGGACCCGCTCGCTCGATGGTCGAGTTCCTAAACGCCTTATTCATAGCAAAATAGATGACGAAGTTACAGATACCACTTGACATGTGAAGCCAGTAGAGAAAGAAGTAAAGATCGGATGGGCCACGCTTGCCTGCGACAAGAAAGCCAAGTCCAACAACGACATGCGGCACCGAGCATATGTAGAAAGTCACGGCCACAACTCGGACCAAACGGAACATTTTTAGGGCTCGATTCGACACTTTGTGTGTATGGTGCATCGCTCTTTCATTTTGAAATCGCATGCTCCGTGATAATTCTTGATGTATGCGGAAGGATGTTACACCAATAATGACTAGACTCGGTAGGAAGAATACAGTCAAAGCCACGACGGTGTAAACGATACCATTTCCATAGTTTGGTGAACACACCTCAAGGTCTTCAGCAAACCAGTATTTCGATTGGACAAAAATGAATACAGCGTAAGCTACAACCGGGATTGTCCAGCAGATGACGGCGATGCTTGCTGTCACGTTCCGAGATGTTACCAGACGCCGGTATCGAAAGGGAACAACCACGGCAAAGTACCGCTCAATGCTAAGGAGGGTAATAGTCAAGGATGACGCTCTGGTGAAGACTCCCTCGAAGAAGGCAACAATTTGGCAAGCCAGGTCCCCGTACGGCCATGCGTGGATCACTGCTGGATAAACGGCCGAAGCGGCCACCAGACCCATGCCAAAGTCTGCGACTGCGAGAGACGCTAGAAGATAACCATGGGCGTTTCGTAGATGTGGTGTGGACGCCAAGATGACAAGGTTAGCTAAATTTCCTGTTAGAGAGAGGACGGTTATGAGGCAGACGACGACTGCCTGTAAAACGCACACAACATTTGAACACGGCTCCCAGTTCGCACCAGATGGGTATGTACTGTTCTCCATTTCGACGTGATATGCACAAGTATAAGTACAGCGGTTGATATAAGGAAGCATAAAGCGGTTCGATTCACATGAGTGCCGATCGATTTGACATGCGAAAATTAAGCTATTGCAGCAGACGTTGTGCTAAGCATTATGTATTAATAGACTGCCGTAGCGAATACATCATCTTTTGTTAGTTGCGGATAGGCAATGGCTCTACACTAAAATCACTAAACTGTGTCCCTGTGCTTTTTATGCGACGACGTATATGCGCATGATGTTTAGAACCAATTACCAAGGCAAACGTCATACTTCGGCTGTCTATAGACCTAAAAGAAAACAACTAGGTAAATTAATATGTAATAGGTTGCTCCCAAAACGTATGTGGGAATTTTTGTGTGCGTAAGTTAACCATGCCGAGTGCCTGTTAATTCATAGAAAATCTATCTCAGTTTAATAAGTACCATGCATATCACATAAAAATGTGATGGGGGGTTGACAAAAAATTGCCGACGGCTGATGGACCTTTGCGGAGTCGCTCAGCGGTGGAGGGGGAGGGGTGTGGCTGGCCGCAATAATTCTTCGCACGCGCACGTTTGCGGATTTAACAAAAGTGCTAAATGGGCTTTGGCGGGATTCCTTTCGCATATCGCGTCGTGCACTTCGCACGTGTCAAACTTTTCTTCGGATCACTGATATTTTCACATATAAATTTATTTCAGACGGCCATGATGTTTAGAGCCAATTGCTATGGCAAACGTCACACTTCGGCTGTATATTGCAAACGTTTGCAACGTTCGCCAACAACAGGTACCCGGCTTTAATAGACGCGTGCACAAAAACAATGTAACCAGTGGCGAACGTTGGCAACGTTCGCGTAAGTGGAATGCAGCCTTGGATTTTAAGAATACATGTACTTATCAAGCATACCCACTTGTTTCAATACTAACGATGATTAAGGTGAAGCCCAAGGTCTGGCACTACATCACCCAGCAACATCACCCAGCGAGAACGCATCTATAGACAATATGGGGATACTTCATCCGTGACATTCTACTCTGACACCAGATAAGATTAAAAATGTAGGATCCGTTTATTTCTAATCGATGCACGGTCCCGTTAATTTTCCATTTTCCAACCGAATTTTGCAAGTGAGACAGAGGCGAGTTGTTACACAAATTTAATTCCCTATACAGTACGTTTCAAAAAATTAGAGTAAAAATAGCGAAATTATTTAAAAAATACATTTCCGTCTTGAAGTCGGTCTAGATTTGTGTAGGTCACACGAACGCATCTTTCCAATTGTTAAAGTTGCACTGCCCGTGTTTTGGCCGATTTGGGCGTCAAATTTTTTTTTAAAGATAAATAGGTATTTTTCTAGAATAGAAAAAGTTATCAGCTTTCATTTGGTACCAAGAACGCAAAAATCCGTCAAGGATTAATGCCAGTCGATTAAAAACAAGAAATTATTAAATGGCTGGCAGGTCAATTAATCGACAGGGTTATGACGTAAATGTACATGGGCGTGTACATTGTACACATGCTATGTACATATGAGCGTACGCGCACATGTACAACATGTGAAGCACGTTTCAAGAAAAAGGCTTGTATCTCCAATTCCCGACGTCGAAAATTTAAGTTTTTGATATTTTTCGTTACAGAGACACGTAAGCTTTCTAAATTCGTTCGCTTGTGTAAATTAATTTTTTTAATCCTTTCACCGAAACACGGGCAATGCAACTTTTAAGATATTTTATCGGTACAAATGTATGTACAATTGCTATACACCAATCCGGTAATAAGGTCTTCTTCCCTGTACATCCGCCATAGCTGGGGGGCTTCCACTGAATGAACTGTATGTTTTTGTTGTTGCTGAAGCTGAATTTGTTTACTTCGAACAAGTTGCGCGTCTTTGTAGGGTTGTGTGCGCGCGAAGGCGGGCGCGTCGCGTGTACGCAAAGGCGGGCGCGTCGCGTATACGCGAAGGAGGCTCGTTCGTGCAAGTAACGGATGAGCGCTTTTTGTTCTAACAGCAACACAAAACGCACAGCCCATGCACTGGACGCCCCCCAGCTATGGCGGATATGCAGGGAGGAGACCTTCGTTACCGGATTGGTGTATATTGAGCTCGTGCCAATGACGTCATTTAGGGAGTAAAACAATGCCGCGTCGTTGTGGAAGCAATGTGCGTGCGCGTTGTGTGTGTCCATAGCGCGCGTAACGCGTTATGATGAGGCTCCCATTGGTAAACTAAACCGCGTTACGCCCACCAGAGACACACACAACGCACACGCACACGCACATTGCTTTCACAATGACTCAGCATTATTTGACTCCCAAAATGGCATATTCGCACGTGTTCGAAATGGGTCAATATACAGGTTAACAAACGCAATAATTGATGTGGTGCCCAATCACCATTGAAATGAAACAACCAAACTTTGGATGAGAGACAAGTCATGGGCCTCATCGGAGTTTTCATCCGAGATATACGACTCTCCGAGCAGATGCTCTACCATGCAGCTGCGGCTATGAGGCACAGTGTACCGCTCATGTTTGTCTGCGATTACAGGTTTTCTTTCGGTGTTGCATTGGTGCGCAACTGCTCTAAATACTCCCTGTGGTCATAAATGAGGATGCGTGTAGGCCTATGTCAATTTGCGAAGAGGTTTAGAGATTTGCAAAGAGGTGTCCGTTTTCGAGCATACCTCGGCGGCCGGCTGCAAAGAAAAATCTGCATAGCCAACAAAACCCAACATTCTCTCTCCTCTCCCCGTTCTTCCTCTCTCTTATACAAACGAATGTAAACTAACTATATATTACACTTTAGATTATTGCTTGCAACGTACGACTCAATTAGTTTATTATTGAAGGATGCAGAGTAAGCATTATAATAAGGAGTTTTAATCTGGTAACTCGATCCTGGTGGTGCTGTATATCACAATTTGGTCTCAAGTCGTTCGCCAACAAAACGGAGTTTATTTGTAGCTATCTCTGTTTTAGAAGTTGGAAGTCGGCGAGTTGACATCCCAGGTCCTTTGAAAAACGATATGCACGGACCCGCTCGCTCGATGGTCGCGTTCCTAAACGCCTTATTCATAGCAAAATAGATGACGAAGTTACATATACCACTTGACATGTGAAGCCAATAGAGAAAGAAGAAAATATCGGATGGGCCACGCTTGCCTGCGATAAGAAAGCCAAGTCCAACAACGACATGCGGCACCCAGCATATGTAGAAAGAAACTGCCACAACTCGGACCAAACGGAACATTTTTAGGGCTCGATTCGACACTCGTGGAGAGGAGCTTTTGTGTTTATGGTGCATCGCTCTATCATTTTGCCGAACCTCATGATGAAATCGCATGCTCCGTGATAATTGTCGATGTATGCTGAAGGATGTTGCACCAACAATGACTAGACACGGTAGGAAGAATACAGTCAAAGCCACGACGGTGTAAACGATACCATTTCCATAGTTTGGTGAACACACCTTAAGGTCTTCAGCAAACCAGGAATTCGATTGGACAAAAATGAATACGGCGTAAGCTACAACCGGGATTGTCCAGCAGATGACGGCGATGCTTGCTGTCACGTTCCGAGATGTTACCATACGCCGGTATCGAAAGGGAACAACCACGGCAAAGTACCGCTCAATGCTAAGGAGGGTAATAGTCAAGGATGACGCTCTGGTGAAGACTCCCTCGAAGAAGGCAACAATTTGGCAAGCCGGGTCCCCGTACGGCCATGCGTGGATCACTGCTGGATAAACGGCCGAAGCGGCAACCAGACCCATGCCAAAGTCTGCAAATGCGAGAGACGCTAGAAGATAACCATGGGCGTTTCGTAGATGTGGTGTGGACGCCAAGATGACTAGGTTAGCTAAATTTCCTGTTAGAGAGAGGACGGTTATGAGGCAGACGACGACTGCCTGTAAAACACACACAACATTTGAACACGGCTCCCAATCCGCACCAAATGGGTCTGTACTGTTCTCCATTTCGACGTAATATGCACAGGTATTTGGTGAAGGACAGCTGTTGATATATAGTTCAAGCATAAAGCGGTTCGATTATGAGTGCCGATCGATTCAACATGCGAAAACTAAGCTGTTGAAGCAGACGTTGGCTAAGCATAATGTATTAATAGATTGCCGAAGTGAATACGTCGTCTTTTGTTAGTTGCCTATAGGCATTTGCTCTACACTAACAAATCACCGAAGCGTGTCCCTGTGCTTTTGCAGTAGTATTTATTTTTGGCGACGGCCATGATGTTTAGAGCCAATTAACAATAAGGAAAACAAAGTAAATTAATATTTATTTATTTATTTAACCAAATCCAACAGCGAATAAATCGCCATTCACAGGAAAGGTACATAGGCCTATAAAGTATATGACATAAAACAAATATGAAAAAAAGGAATTAAAGTAGGCTATGTACATTAAAAATGAAAAATTAAATTAATAAATATTCAGTAATTTGAATTATATACAAGAAAACAAATTTCGTCAGTAAAAACAAACAAGAAGGCTAAATTTTGACAATTTGAAAAATGGGTGAAATAAATAAAACAAACTAAATGTATCCCAAATGTTACAATGTATCTATACAGGAGAGAAATTGAAGTTTATGAACTGCTAAGTTTAGGGCTTTGTAAACTTCCCTGCGGAAGCATTCAAGATTTGCCGCACCAAACACATCGCACCTCCCATGGAGCCCGCTGTATGTCATATACATTTTGGAGATGAAGCCTCTTTTAACAACATCAGTGCGACTCCTTGGGACATGCAGAATGGGTTTGTCGGCAAATCTTGTCCTGCGTAAAGGAACGTAAAGACTAAAAGGAATGGCGTCAGTTACAGTGAAATTATTGCGGAATACCTAATACAAACATAAACAATAATTAATAATTCGTCTGCAGGAAAGTGGAACAAGTCTAAATTGGTTACATAAATCATGGTAATCTGGGACATTTACATCATTGTTGGGCCCTAGAGTCTTGTACATACAATAAACAAATCTGCGTTGAACTCGTTCAATCCTGCTCGCTTGGTACGGTGAAATTGAAATGAAAGCTACAGTACAATATTCTAACTGGGGTCTAATCAAGGAGCAGTATAGTGCGCGAAGTACATGTTCATTCTTAGTCGATCTAAAGTTACGCCAAATCATACCAGCAATACGGTTAGCCTTGATAATAAAATCAACATGGTGAAAACAGTTTTAACAGTTTTTAACAGTTTTAACAGTTTTAACAGTTTTAACAGTTTTTAACAGTTTTAAACAGTTTTTAACAGTTTTTAACAGTTTTTAACAGTTTTTAACAGTTTTTAACAGTTTTTAACAGTTTTAACAGTTTTAACAGTTTTAACAGTTTTAACAGTTTTAACAGTTTTAACAGTTTTAACAGTTTTAACAGTTTTAACAGTTTTAACAGTTTTAACAGTTTTAACAGTTTTAACAGTTTTAACAGTTTTAACAGTTTTAACAGTTTTAACAGTTTTAACAGTTTTAACAGTTTTAACAGTTTTAACAGTTTTAACAGTTTTAACAGTTTTATGCTCGTCTTAAAAGACGAGCATCAATATAAATACCAATATCTTTCTGTACATAAGCCCTGTCAAGCACCTTGTCCTGTAAACAATAGTGAGATACAATGGGGTTCTTCTTGAGGGTTACAGTTAAAACATGACATTTACAAACATTAAATAACAGCTGCCATTGAGTAGACCATGATTGAAGCTTATTTAAATCATCCTGAAGGGAATCAGTGTCAGCAGTGCAATTAAAAGGCCCGGTCACACAGCGCTTTACGGCTTAATCACTGCCAAAACCCGTCCAAAAGTGGTCTCCCGTGAAGCAGACGATGTTGTTCGCGTTGATGTCGAGTTTAAGACGAGCTACAGTCGATTTATAGACGTGGCAGGACGCGGGGAGAAATCGGAACGGCGTCGGACGCGACAAAAAGTTTTAAACTGCTCAAAATTTTAGCCCGCGGACAACCACGGGTGGCACACGTGGTAAAAACGTGCAACACACGTGAAACCCACGTGATAATCCGTGTTCCGGCAGTGATTAAAACTTGGGGAGACGCAGTAAGACGCAGTAAGACGCGAAAGTTTAGCAGTCTGTCACGGGCAGAGCACGGTCATCGGACGGGTGTTACGCGTTGGTATCAAGGGAAATAGCGTGTGTTTTGCGGCTTATCACTGACAAGTGAACCTATTTTTAACCTTACACGTGGCTGGACGTGGTTAGCTGTGCTTAGGCTGTGCTTAGGCAGTGCTTTAGCAGTAGAACAGCCGCCGACTGCCATACCCGTACAAAGCACGGCCAAGCCAAAATTGATCAAAATTTACCACTTACGACCACGTCCACCAGATTTTCATAACTTTTTGTACGTGATTTAGACGTGGAGTGCTGTGTGACCGGGCCTAAAGGTAGGCCTACACACCGGCCTACTGTTTACATGATTTAGTGATGTAGCAGCATTGACAATACGTTTTTGATGGTCGTTGTGAAAAAAATCATCAAAATATCCCGTAATTTAATAAAGAAGTGCACAATTAACAAAAACGGTCAAAAGACGGGTTATACGCTTTACCAGCCGTTGCAACTACGCGCGAGCTTCACGACTTTGTCACAAACGATTCGCTCTTCTCCTACTCGGGATATCTCCAATTTTCTGCTCACGATTTCACTGGACAGCGCGGACGACCGAATAGGAATTTCCGTTTTCTTTGGAGAAGTTGGCATCATATATTTTTTCTTCACGAACGTACGGAGCAACCAACCCGGCCGGCCGTGTGTGCACTCGCCGGATATTTGCCGTGCTGCACGGGGCAAATATCCTACACTCCACCGTACGCGTAGTTTGCCGTAGCACGCGCTCGCTAAGTCCCGTTCTCCGGACTCTTAAAACAAACATTTATGTTCGAATTTTCATTCTTATGTTCTACTTTGTTTCATACCTGTATAAATAGTCTCTCTTTTGTCAATTACTTAAAAATATTGGGGGAAAATCGGAGTTGAATTTGGTGCAGTTCTGCAGTAAGAAACTTTCTCGCAAGACCATGTGACTTTTCGGAACCAGAATCTGGTTCCGAAATGTCACGTGACGTCTGTTTTTTGAAAATTGCTAAAAAACGGCAAAATTCCGTGGTTTCTTTTCAGGATATGTTCAGTTTATTTCGGAAGGGCATTCAAAATCTTGTATGTGTCAATTTCGAGCCCATACAAGCCAAGCGAAGCCGGTGTTACCTTTAATCTGGCAAAAAAATCTTAAGGTCGTCGGCAAACATAATGTATGTAATAGGTTGCTCCCAAAACATATGTGGGAGTTTTTGTGTGCGTAATTCAACCAAGCCGAGTGCCTATTAATTCATGGAAAATATGTCTCAGTTAAGTACCAGCATATCACATAAAAATATACCGAACGGGTTTCGAACCCAGGTCCTTGGTATACATGGCCAACTGCTCTACCAACTGAGCTATCTGTGGGCATCCCCGGCCGCCGGAGCACCACAACAATCTCGTGCTTGCCTCTCTTTTTCCAACAATGCAGTAGGGCACGTCCATGCCAACCAATTTCGCTACACTGATGGCCTATCGTGAAGAGCTAGTCTTATACTGACAAAAGGCATAATTTCTAGCCCTGGTCGGATCTCGGGATTAACGGCGGCCTTGAGACGATTCGCCGGGTTAGTGCCGTAGGAAACAGGTTAGCGTGCCGACCCGGGTTAGCGTGTCTTTAATTGGAGAAAGCGGGCACAGTAAAAGCTTCTGTGCGTGATTGGCAGGCAGTTGGAAAATGTGTGGAGCCATTGCGTTGTTACAAAACGAACACCGCACAATTGGCTTTAAAAAAATCAAGAAGCATAATCGGCATCGCGATGCCGTTTATGCTGCGTTACGCGTTCCAAATAATTATGCGAACTTTGCAAACATTTGCAACGTTCGCCAACAAACTGGTATTCTGATTTAGACCAGTGCACAAAAGCACTGTATTATAACCAGTGGCGAACGTTTGCAACGTTTGCAACGTTTGCGTAAGTGGAACGCAGCCCCGATCACGGGTTCAACCAATAATCACTCTTCATCGGCTTCAGTTGCTAACGTCTGAAGCTGACCGTTGAATCATGTCAGAAATATGTTTCTTGCTATTATAACAACAAACAAATCCTCTGGTTGGTGTAGGCATATACCCGGGTATAGGCCTATAGTAACCTATTTGCACAACCGCCTTTGTTTCCGTCCGACTCCGGTATCTATAGGGTTTAGATATGAGTGAGATGGATTGAGCATAGAAACCGAAGCCAGAGGAAAGCTCAGAAATGAGGAAGGAGGTCGGGTGGGCGGAAAAAAACAAATATATATAATAATACTCACCAGAAGCTGGCCGCCGAGGCCAAACTATTATCTTACCACCGTTGAGACATACAACCGTACCGTCCTCTGCCGACTCGTTCCTTCTCGTCCAAATACTCCCCACCTGCCACCTTGGTATACTCGAGACTGCGTAGATTCCTACGCTGCCCTCAACGTCGACGGATGTGCAAATAGTCCAGAATAAATGAACTGTAGATCAACATAAAAAACTAGGCATGAGTGAAAAATTCAGGAGGAAATAATTTAGTGTTTTTCATTGAGGAAATAATTTACAAGTCGGACGTCACATAAGCCCTCCTGCACTAAACATATAGGACAACTCGGAAGAATTATAACATTTTCCCAGTAAAATCCTCATATTTTTCCCCTCCAATTTGTTTCCATTCGATTTGCACTTCCTGGTGCTTTGTAATCATCTTAAGATGCTCACCTGCTCACCCTGACGCCTGTAGGCCAGTTGGCCTGTCAGTTGAAAGCCTCTTGACTAGAGCCTTCCACTCTACTCTCTCTAGCGCCATTGTCTTAACTTTCTCAAAGTCTTTCTCCTCCCTTTGAGTTATTTCTTTGATTTGGTCCACCCATCTTTTTCTGGGGCGGCCAGTTGGTCTTTTGGCTTTTGGTTTCCAATTATACATTCTTTTAGTGTCCCTTGTGTCTGGCATTCTTAGAACATGCCCAAACCATCTTAACTGGTTTCTCTCAATGATGGTGAGCACAGATTCTACTGCTAGTGACTTTCTGATTTTGTCGTTCCTTATCCTGTCTCTCCTTGTCACACCATATATCAGCCGCAGTACTCTCATTTCTGTGGCTTGGACTTTGCTTTTGAGTTTTGGTGTCAGGGTCCAGGTTTCACTACCGTACAGTAGAACTGGTCTCAATATGATTGTATATATGCACACTTTGACGTCTTTCGGAATTTTCCTTTCTTTGAGAAGGGGGTATAGCCTAATGCGTTCAAATTTTGTAAATTTGGCGATTCTGTTATTTACTTCTTCTTCCATTAGGTTGTTGGATGAGATCTTGCTGCCGAGATAGCTGAAGCTAACCGCTTGTTTGAGGACATGTCCGTTTATAGTAATGTCACGTTGTTCTGGCTTTCTCCCTACTTTCATGTACTCTGTTTTACTGTAGCTTAGTTTTAGTCCCGCTCTGGTAAGCTCACTGTCCCATTGGTTCATGATGGTCTGGAGTCTCACAATGCTATTCCCTGTCTGTGCTATGTCGTCTGCATAGCCAAACCGCTCTACTTTGTAATCTTCTCTCTCTATCTTTAGTATGACATGGTTGAGATAAAGGATGAACAGAAGGGGTGAGAGGACACTTCCTTGTCGTATATACACCGGTGTTGGTGGCAAAGTATTTTGTGCCTTCTAGGACAGTGCTGCTTTGACTTCTATATGTACTTTTGATAGCCTTCAGTAATGTACTGCTGATCCCAGTCTTCTCGATCACCTTCCACAGCTTTTCCCTTGGGACTCTGTCGAAGACTTTCTCCAAATCTAGGAAGCAGATGTGCTGATCGGTTGCATATTCCCAACTTTTCTCTAAGAAAAGCCTTAAAGCTGCGATCTGGTCAGCAGTACCTCTCCCTGGTCTGAAGCCGCATGGTACTTTCCACCTGCGACCTCAGTCTTCTTTCCAATATTCTTTCATAGAGTTTTCCAACATGACTCATGAGTGAAATTCCCCTGTAGTTCTTACACTCTAGAGGGTCCCCCTTGTTTTTGAAGATATGGCATATCACTGACTGGTTCCATTCACTGTCACTGTGTTCCACGCATGGTTGAGAAGTTCTAGTAAAATGCATTTCATTGGGTCCCCACCTGCCTTGATGATTTCTATAGGGATCATGTCTGGTCCTGGGGCTTTATTGTTCATGGTCAACTTAATGGCTGCTTCTAAATCATCTATGGTTATTGGATCTCCTATCGGTTCAGTAGGTGTTTCACTGGTCTGCTCTACTGTGGCCTGTGTGGTTTGCTCCTCTTCTTCCACATTTAGTAGGTCCTGGAAGTACTCTATCCAACGGTCTGTTATGTTGTTTTGTCCTGTAATTATATCTCCTGTGGTGCTCTTTAGACTGGAATTTTTTGGCTTATCATCGTTTCTGCTCTTGTATGATTTAGACATGCTGTAAAGCAATTTCTTTGTTCCTTGGGCATCTTCCTCTAGATCCTTTCCTATTTTGTCCCACATTTCCTTTTGTGCTTTTCTTTTTACTCGATTAACATGATTTCTCTGTTGTTCATAGGCTGCTCTGGTTTCTGGTGTCCTTTCCTTCAGCCACTGTTTGAAGCATTTGTTCTTCTTCTCAACCTCTGCTTTCACCTCTTCTGTCCACCAACCAGTTCTTTTCTTTTTCAACTTGCCCACAACTGACATTCCTACTATGTTTTCTTGAATGTTTTGTATGCAGTTTTTTCACGCTTCTCCAGTGTTCTTCCATATGTTCTCCTTTGATATTGTCTTTCTCCTCTTGTAACTTAGTTTCAATTGCTGCCTTTGTAATTTCCAAGTTTTCTATTTTAAGTCTTTTCCTCACTACTTGCTTTTCCCTTTCAGGCAAGTGGATTTTCATTTTCCCTTTAACCAGTCTGTGGTCTGAATCTAGTGATACGGACAGGATAGCTTGCACATCCTTTATGATGGACTTCTTGTTCGTTAGTATGAAATCAATCTATGATTTCTGGTCGTATTTCTCAATCCTTGAATTATATCTGTACCATGTGTATTGATGGCTCTCTTAGTGCATAAAGTATGTGTTCATTGCAAGGTTGTTTCTTATGCAAAAGTCTATGAGCATTCCTCCCTCCTCATTTTTCTCTCCAATTCCAAACTTGCTGAGAATGCCCTCGACAGCTTCATTGCCAACATGGCAGTTCAGATCACCCATGACGATGACGTCGCTCTCGTTGGGAGTGGCATCCAGTGATCTTGTAGTAGTTCATAGAAGTGTTCTTTTTCCTCTCTTGGTCTGCCCTGTTGTGAGGCATATACTTGGATAAAAGTGATTCTGTACCGGTTTACGTTTAGTGTTGCTCCAATGATTCTGTTGCTGACGTATTCTACTTTTTCAACATGTTTTGAAAATTCATGGTCAAAGAAAATTCCTACTCCATGCCTAGTGTCTGCATCGTTTCCAGAGTAGGCCAGCTCGTAGTCATTGTGCACCGTTTTTCTCCCGTTTCCTTTTAATCTCGTTTCAGCAACACCCAGGACTTTGAGTTTACGGTCTTCCATGAGTTTGGTAATTTCTTCAGTCTTTCCCCTTTTTGTTCCTGCATTTATTGTTCCAATGCTCGCATATCCATAATTCTTGGTCCATATCCGCTCGATCATATTCCTGAAAGGTCCGTCCGTTTGAGGCTTTCTGCGTTTTTCTTGAGCAAATTTATATCCACCGCCGGCTTGCTAGGCCTGTCACGGCTTTACCGCTGTCGTTAGCATTACCCAGGGAGCACCACGTGGAGGTGACAGTCGGACTTTACCCCCTCGGGAGGAGTAGGTGAAACAACTGTGCATAATGATTGCAATGTGTGCATAGTATGGTGCCTAATCACCATGGAAATGAAATAACCAAACATGAAATGAGAGAAAAAATGTGGTCCTAATCAGTCTTGGAACCCGAGACTTCTGACACAGAGCAGATATTCAACCACAGAAGCCATTAAATGCAGGGGTATAGACCCTTTGCAACAGTAGCCATGTTTGGGCCAAATTTTATAACAACAGATCCTTGCTCTTGCATGGTGCGCAGTGTCAATGTGAATCTCCCCAACGTATACCCACCCCCAAGACCACTTTGGGGCAAAGGGTCTATTTCACTCCAACCAATTCCCTTGGAAATCCAGCTCAGCACAAAAAACAAACAAATGTACGATTTGGAATGGTGCCTGATTACCATAGAAATTTAATTGTTAACATCAGGTGACAGCAAAGTTATTATGGTCCTCATTGGGATTCTAACACGAGACCTATGACATGTCGGGTTGATGCTCTACTACATGTAGGTGAGCTGTATAGCATAATGTACATATATACAGGGTGGATAAAACAAAAACGAAACCGAGATATTATTGCTAATTGTAACTGAAGTAGGGCACGTATGAATGAACGGGAGATATCATCTGTTAGGTGGAATCTCCTCTTTAAAATGATACCCTGATCATGTCATTATGTTTCCAGTTAACTGAGCAGTGACCAGTGTTATGCAAGGGTCTAGTTATGGATTTGCGCCACTTTCTTTAATGCACGGCATAGCCTGTTTGGACGCCGGACCAAGTATCCAGTAGCCAAGGACGCCTCGGAAATTAACATGTCGATACAAATGTTGGTGGGAAAAAACCTGCCTTTTCTTAAACAGAACATTCAGTCCTACATGGGAATGCAGCGAGTTTTTGTTGAGTCCAAGGTCTGGGCGAAGGAGAACTGGTCGGTAATCCGAAAACATTAACGCATTTCAGCAAGCCCTGCATGCAGCAGGGAGAACGCAGCAGCCATAGACGAAATGGTTTAGCCGGGACTGGCCCTAACCATGTTCAACACAATTGTTCGGTGGTACCTTTACAGAATTGTGGCTCGTAAGACATCAACTGCTTTCTGGCGATCTTCAGAGGCATCTTAGGTTTAGCCAATGGATACTTGATCGTCCAAACAGACCATGCCATGGTTCAGGCCATGACTGGACGCCATTGAAGAAAGTGGTGCAAATCCCAAACTAGACCCGTGCATAACATTGATCACTGCTCAGTCAACCGGAAATATAATGACATGATCAGGGTGTCATTTTAAAGAGGAGATTCCACCCTAGCAGATGATATCTCCCGTTAATTCATATGTGCCCTACTTCAGTCACAATTAGCGATAATATCTCGGTTTCTTTTGTTTTATCCACCCTGTATATCATGTACATTCAATAGTAAAGTTCCTCACGGTTTCAATAAGAATCCAATCTTTCTCACTATGAATGTGCTGTATTTCTTCAAATAAATTGTATAAAACAAGTGCAATAAAAAATGAAAATGATGAAATAGGTATTGTTACAGTGAATGCTGTATAAGAAAATCAGCGGCGTAGCTAGGGTTCTCTCCATAGGGGAGCGACTGGAGGTGGAGGGGGGGGGGGGGGGGGGGGGGGGGGGGGGGGGGGGGGGGGCGTGGTGGGGGGGGGGGGGGGGGGGGGGGCTGGACGTGTTATACCAAAACATGCGAGCGCCGGCGCACAATGGGCCAGGTGGGAATGCAGCTGTGCCAAAATAGGCAAATGGTGATTTTTAATCCCATTCTGGTGAAAGCTTTAGCAGTCGACTCCTTATGGAAATTTCTCTACTACCTTAGAGAGCTGCACATTCTTCAGGGAAGGACAACCTCTGGGCTTGTTGGTAGAGGTTCAGCTCGATCTCTGCTCGCTCATCGACGAAGAGCTCTCGGGGTTCTTGCTGCGTAGCCGCCCCATCACGGGTCTGCTTTGATGCCTTAATGAGGTCATCCCAGGTTTTATACTTGTCGAGATCTTGAATGTCGGTGGGTTCTATGGTGACTATTCCACAGAATGTGGACTTTTTCAACTCGCAGTTGTCTTCAGCTAAGGCTGGTGGAGTTGCTGGCCACAGATCGCAGTGAAGCGAGAGAAATGGTGGGCCATCTCGCCATCTGCCAGGTTGGCTGAGTGATTGCAGAGGCATCCCTCTGGTCAGGTCGTCAGCCGGGTTGTCCTTGGTATTAACAAATAGCGCCACTGGTTGACGTCAGTCACGGTCTGGATCGGTGATATCTGGGTCCCGACGAAGACTTTGTATCTGCAAGACTCGGACTTTAGCCAAGTCAAGACGGTGGTGGAATCACTCTATAAGGTGATGCTCTCCAATGGTAGCGTCAACTCCTCTTGAAGAAGACTGGATAGTTGAGCCCTGGTCAAAGCGGCTGAGAGTTCGAGGCGTGGTATGGACAGCTGCTTTTTTGGAGCAACTCTTGACCTGGCCATGAGGAATCTGGTATGTATGTTGTGTTCAGAATCTTCTGTTCAGAGATAGGCCACTGCTCCATAGATCCTCTCTGATGCGTCGCAAAATATATGAAGCTGGCGACTGGCTGTTTTGAGGTTGATGCCGGGTGGTGTGTAGCATCTGGGTAGTCTGATGTTAGACAGCTGTGGTAGCTCGCTTTCCCACTCTTGCCACCGGTCCATAGTGTCTCCTGGTTCCAGGACTTCATCCCATTCACGTTTGGTTTTTCACAAGTCCTGTACAATGACACGGGCTCTTGCAGTGAAGGGGGTCAGGTATCCAATGGGGTCGTATTGGCTAGCTAAGGTTTTGTATATGTTTCTCATGCTGAGACACTCATATTTCACTTCTCTGAGCTGGTATTGCAGGTCGTCGTGATCAGTGCTGCAGTCCCACTTGAGCAGTCCGTCTCACCGAATGCCAACCACAGATCGCATCCATATGAGCGGGCCTCTGGAGGTAGGTCATCTACAACACTGGGCAGGTTACTAGCCCACCGACGTATCTCAAAACCGCCCTGGGCGAGCAAAACACGCGTAGCATGGACGAGGGATTTAGCTTCATCCTCTCCTGGTATGCTGACCAAGCAGTTGTCGACGTAGAATAATTGGTCGACTGCGGCAGCAACTTCTGGGTATTCTTCTTGGTGGTCGAAGGCATGCTTACGTAAAGCATAGGTGGCACAACATGGACTGCAAGTAGCTCCAAACGGCAGTACTTGCCACTCATAGATATTGGGTTCCGAGTCAGACTTCAAGTCGCGCCAAAGGAACCGAAAGAGGCATCTCTCGTCTGGTTGGAGCTTATAGTTGGTGGAACATTGCCTTGATGTCCCCTGAGGCAGCTACTTCGTGTTGGCTAATGCGCAACAGTACAGCAATGAGCGATGCACTAAGTGGTGGGCCTGGAAGTAGATGCTGGTTGAGCACCTGGTTTTGGTATGGAAGGAGCAGTTGAACACAACGTGCTTCATCAGATCTGTGGTGTCTGCTTGGGGTGAAACTCTGAAGCATCTGTGCTCGTCAGCTTTCTGCTCCAGGATTCCAGCTGGTCCCTGGAGTGTCCAACCTAACTTGGTCAGAACGGCTACTGGTGCCGCGCGAGGTCCGAATCTGACAGGTTTTCTCGGAGTGATGAGGTCCACGTGATCCGAACCAATGAGGATTACTGGTTGAGCACACTCGATTTCTGGTAGCGGTAAGTCACGGAGATGGGGGTATTTTTGTTGCAGGGTCTTCACCTCGTAGGTGTATTCAGAGAGACACAGGTTGGCAGCTGTAAAGACGCCGCCGAGAGAGAATTTGGAACATGGCTCGTCATAGGGTGACAGGGATAGGGACATGGATTGCCCTGGCATGTGACGATGTCTTCTCTGACGGTTCTCAGATGCATGGTTTCTGGTTTACCCTGTAGGTTGAGTTGTTGAGCATAGGAGTGCATAAGAGTCTATGCTGGTGTTTGGGCCGTGGAGGATAACTCTCACTACTTTCAGCAAGATGCCACAGGGACGTCGGGGTTTATCGACGTAGACAGACTGGGTGGTTAACGTCGGTTTCACCAAATATACATTGGTAGCTCTTTGGGCTGCCTCGTGCAGAACAGTCAGGTGAATCTGCTTGCACTGGTGGCACGGTTTCTTCAAGGTGCAAGCTTCAGGTGCATGTTTGCGGCAACACTTCCAACAACGCTTGTTGTCTTGGACAACAGATGATATCATCGGTGCTGTGTGCCTTGAACTTCTCACAGCCATTCGGGAAGTGATCATTTCCATCACAGTAAGGGCAGAATGGCTTTGGCTTGTTGGATCTTGGCGGTGCTGCACTTGGCTGTTTACTGCCTGTGAAGAAGGCCGAGGTGGGAGGTTGTTTAGGCCTCCACGGTGGACGTTCTCTCCTTTGGTTGGTACCACTTCGGTCGGGAATGTGGCCAGTAACGGCTCGCTTGGCCAACATCTGGGACTGTGACTTTAACTTAAGCCACATGGCAAACTGGGGCAGAGTGTACGTTTCGCCCGGGTTCGGCTTCAGGATGCCAAACTTCATGCAGTATTCGATTAAGTTGGTGCGGAGACCGGGAGAGACCTTATTAGCAGCTTATCCATATGTGAGCCACAGCGAAGTTCAACTCCAGACTGACTCTCCAGGGATTCTAGCATGCCCACGAGTGACTGGACATCTAGGCAGAAATCTTCAATGGCCTCTGTGTCGTTGGTCTTGATGGGAGGAGTCATCATAATGGCTGCGATTTCGAATTGGACAAGTTGTCGAGGCTGGCCGTACTTATCGGTCAATGCAGCTAAAGCAGTGATGTACGGCTGGTTGCTGTGCATGTAGGATTTGGCAAGTTTAAGTGCCTTGCCGTCCAACTTGTCAATCAGCACCTGGTATTTATACTGCTCGCTGAGGTGAGGGTGGACATTGACTAGGTTGTGCAGCGCCATCTTTAGCAGGGCGAACTCCCTCTCCTTGCCATTGGAGAATCTAGGAAGATTCGGCTTCGGTACACCAAGTGATGAGGCCATTATGAGGTCGGTGAGGTTTGGCGCTGCAATGATGCTGGGAGGTGAAAAAGGACTCTGGTGCGGCAAAGCAGATGAGAAATTAGGCAATGACTGAGTCATTGCAGGCGGGGGTATTGTCCCTGGTGAGTGATGAGTCACATTACTACATGGTGTTGCAGGGAAGTGCAACAGGCACAGGGGATTCATGATTGGAGATGAGGAAAGGGACCATGTCATATTCCCTTCATATGGAGTCCGCTGCAGGAAGGTAGTTGTGACAGTGGAGTGGTGTGTTGCCATGGCAACGAGTGGCGGTGGTGCATTAATGATGCAGGTTGGCGCAGGGTACATCTGCTTGGATGCGCTGGTGATTTGGAACACCGGTTCTTGGCCCATCCTCACTGGTCTCTGGAACGTACTGGTCAGTGGATGTGGATGGTCAGTTGCCTGGGCACGGGTTTCTGCTGCAGCTTTGATCTGGGGGGTGATTTGTTGCTGGTCAGCAGTGGAATGGCTAGGTAAACTGATAGGTGAACCATCCTTTGGCTGGGATGAGGCTGGCAAAACATCTGCCCCATCAGATGAACTCAGAGACGTATTACTCACTGAAAGAGTGGGGTCAGCAATTGGCCGGGTAGAAGGTGTTATATATTGTTATACCTCGCTGGTGTCAAGTACCTTCATGTCCACTTCTTGCATAAGGGTCTGAACCACTTCAGCATCACGCAATTCCTGCTCAGCTTGTACGGAGTCGTCGTTTCTTGGTGAGGTGTGCGGTGAGAGTTTCACGCTCTCGGATCGCTCGTCGCTCAATTTCTTCCAGCTCTGAATGGGTAATTGCTTCAAGCAGCATACGGGCTGCTCTGGCTTGATCATCTCGCTCTTGGAGCTGCTTAATTGTCGTACACTTCGTCCTCTTCGTCCTGCTTTCGGAGTTCCTTGACGTCGGAACGCTTTCGCATGGCATTAAGTCGGGCCACTTGGGAATCACTTAGTTGTGAATAGTTGGAACGGATTGACAGTGTGGAACGGTTCGAGTGGTGCGAACTCAGGGAAGGAGAACGGCTGCCGTTGATGGATGAACCAAGGCCATTTTCGCTGGCAGACGGGTGTTCAGGCTCGGAGGGGATGGACATTGTTGGCTGCAGATCCATAGGTCGCTGGTTCGAATCCGGCTCGAAGGACCATGAAAAAAACGGACAAGAAGTCAGGTGTTTGGCTCTCACCACCAGCTAGGATTATTGTTGGTTTACTATGGATCTGCAGGATTCCGTGTGATGTAGGGTTTAATCCAAATGTGTGGATTAAGTGTGCTACGTGATTTAATGTACGTGGTTCTATAAGGAATAAGAACAGAAATACATCTCTACTGTAAAAGGCGAATGAACACGGGTGTAGGGTCCTATAATTACATGTAAACGGTGGTAAGCTTGACTATAATACATGGAATTAACAAGTGTCTTGTCTTGTCAACGAATAACCAAATTGGGTAAGGACCATCATACACAAAACAGTCTTTGTTTTAACACTGAACAAAATTTACATGGGATCCGGGAATGAACTGTCGTCTGGTGATTAGATACACAAACTATTGAGGGCGCTATTCAGTGAGACCGTTGGATTGCCTTCCTTACTGGCTTCACTAAATAAATCAACAGAGGGCGCCATTTAAGTCCCTGAATAGGAATGCTTTCTGACACGACCCTTTCCTCAGTTTCCTCGGAGACTAAACTCCAACGTCCAAGTTACAGTACTATAAATAACATTAAAGCCAGAGAGAAATAATGTAATTGTGTTCACTATAATAATACATGACTTGTAAATTCTTATCCCAGACCTTGTGTACAAAATATATGAGACTGGCTAATTTTCGTTAAGATTTGTAATTGTTTAGGGTGGGGGTGGTTATTTATTTATATTTTTTAAATCTTCAGTTTTTGTCACTGCTAAATTTGGGGTTTTCTATCAAATCTGCACTTAGGCCTACTGAGGTTTGATGCTAAAAGACCAGAAAATTATCAATCAAGCATTGGTTTAAGTGTAGATTTAATGTAAAACCCGACATTTATGGGCAATTCCGTAGTGACTGACGTTACAGGTTTTAAGACATATTGTTCTGTATTCCCCACGTTAATTTAAGTGTAGATTTAATGTAAAACCCGACATTTATGGGCAATTCCGTAGTGACTGACGTTACAGGTTTTAAGACATATTGTTCTGTATTCCCCAGGTTAATCAAGGGTGATCCCCTACTTCTATCTAACTGAATAGCTAAGCCCCCATAGCTGTTAAAATAACTGTCACTTTGTTTACTAATGCAATATTGTATGCAGGGGAGCTCATTAAATGTGCGTGACTGACGTTACAAAAAAAAGGACATGCAAAAAAATCAATCATCTTTATTTTCAATTTCTTCTCAAACTAATGATACATTCAAAATAGTTATTTTACCCCTCAAAATAGAAGAGTTGGACCTAACAAACACACCATTTGGAGTCAGAAATATTGCATCAGTATATATGTGTACACATGAAATTATGCGTGACTGACGTTACATGTGACTGACGTTACATTTTCTGTCATTACAACTTATAACAAAAAAGTGGATACCACAATACCTACAAAACGGACAATACAAAGTGTCCTATACAAATTTACAACCCTAAAGGCATACTCTAACCATCCTAAGTAGTTTCTAATCAATGTTTGGGGTTTTATTTTTTTCCTCATGTCCACCTATTTGCGGAATTGCCCTCATGAATATGAAAATTTTTAACATTTTGTGGTAAATTGTTTGATTTGGTTGACTTTCTTTAAAATGACTCATTTAAGCATTGGAATGTACAGATTCGATACAAAAAATTTGCACACAAACAAAATGTGTTGCACAAAAGGTATGAAGCCATAACTTTCCAATTGTTTCCCCCTCCCCTATGGCCTCTTGGGTGATCCAAATTTTGCCCCATGGGGGAGAGAGGCATAAGAATTGAGAAATTAATAAATATTACTATCTGTCTTAGAATAAACAAAAAACTTTTTCAGCAAAGTCAGAAGCCATGGTCATTTCTTTTCCCAGACATGCCAAAACTCCGGATAGTAGCCAAAGTATATGGAATTTCCATTAATTCGACAAATTGCTACCTTGTTTTCCTTTCGTTTGGCTTCTTTTTGGCAGCTCCCTTTGTGTCAAATGATAATCAACACGGTTGGCCTCAGCTCAGCTCATCATTATCGATTATAGCCATTTATTAGTGAAAGGGTTATTAGTGAAAGGGTCTATACCCACACAAATACATGTATGGCTTCGGTATAAGTACATATGTAGGTTGGTGGGACACGGTAGTACGGTTTCGGTTGCACACGATTTAGCTTTTACGACGACTTTTTGTGTGTCTGTTACGTCAATGGTCTACGCGTACAAATAGCTGCACAATCTTGTACACGAGATAGTGAGACGATAGCCAAATATTTTGGGTAGAGTGGGTTACATCATGGAGGTCTTGTCCTACCTCCATGGTTACATGTACGACATGAGCGGTTCGCTGACGCCATTTTGTTTCCCAATTTGTTTTCCTAAAGAATAAATAGCAACATATTGATGACGTTGACCTTTTTTACGTTTTAATCCCATGTTAATTGTGCTTTACCTGACGTCCCAAGTGACCAGTAATTGTCGTAACTTTCTGTACAAAAAGACTGTGTTCTTGTCTGATCCGACAACGCGAATAGTCTGTCAGTTTCACGGACTTTTCGCACGAACGGTTGCAATGGTGTCAAGTGCCCCACCAAGTTCAGCACGGGAACACCTCCCGAGAACTGCACTCGAAACAGGAGCACACTTGAGAAAACGCGCAAAATCTAGAATGTAACTCGCACGTAATTTTGAACAAGATTGTCGGTGCAAAGTGAAATCTTGATCATATGTATTCTGAGAGCCATGCTATATTTTTTATGTTATTGGCGTTTTGAGCACAGTTGAAGGTTTAAAATGATGTTGACAAATTTTAAGCAAAATAATCGTGATTATTCGATTAATAGCGATTATTTTGCTACCGATTAATCGATTATTAAATTATGATAATCACCCAGGCCTACCATCCACAGATACCACCAACAGATGCCATCCGCATATGCCATCCACAGATATAGATGCCATCCACAAATTTGCCATTCACAAAAGCCTTCCACAGATGCCTTCCACAGATGCCAACCACACTGATGCCACCCACAGATGCCACCCACAGACGTCTTCCACAGATGCCATCTACAGCTGTCATCCTCGATGCCATCCGCAGATGCCACCACCCACAGATGACATATACGGGTGTGTTACGGTCAGACCACTTGAAAGGTTTTAGTAAAAGAATAATTATTTAAATCTAATTGTATTTATTTATTTATTGACTCCTTTAAATGTAAAATGTACTGGTTTTTATATTTGAATACAAATAGAATTTTCCATAAATTTAGATGTAAATTAAACTATTCTTAAAATTTAAATATGAAAGTACATGTGTAGCTATTATGTAATATTAGGAATTTTGGGCAGAGTCCCTGTTTAGGTGTAATAAAGTAATTCGAAATCAGAAACGAAGCAGGACGGACGTATTTTCCTTCCCAGCTCCCGACAACCGTAACAGGGTGCTATCCACGGATGTCATCCACAGATGTCATCCACAGATGCTATCGATCCACAGATGCCACCTACAGGTGCCATCCACAGATGCCATCCACAAATTTGCCATTCACAAAAGTCTTCCACCATGCCTTCCACAGATGACCCCACAGATGCCACCCACAGACGTCTTCCACAGATGCCACCCACATAGGCCCTATGCCATTCACAAAAGCCTTCCACATATGCCTTCCACAGTCTTCCACATATGCCATCCATAGAAGTCATTCACAGATTGCATCATCGGTATTAAATGATATCAACTCGGGCGGAATCATTGCATTAGACAGTTGGAACAGACCACTGCAGTCTTTCAATTAGCCTTAAATTTGCCTGTTTCACATGAATATAGCGTCTGGTGTACTGACGTACTTCCTTTCACATGCACACTTAGTATCGACTTGTTTGTTGCTATTTGGTGCACGTGGCAGATGTGAAGTACAAAATCAGTACCGTGTTCACCGTAGGAGAGAATGGCACAAAGCAACCAGAGATGTTGGTTGTTAGGCAATGACGTGCACCACGTACCGACAACTGCGTAGTATGCGACTTTCTAAACTGCACATCCATTTCAATGTGAACAATTCGGGGTGCCAGCCACATCAAAGGTTTAATACATGTAAACTATGTCAATCCTACATAAAGGCACTGTCACCAGAACCTCCGTTTTTGTCTATGCCCACTCCACGTGTCTACCGCCTACCCAGGCTTTCTGATACCCTGGATTTGCACAGCAGGTGCTTTTTGATTTGCGGACGTACCTACCCAAATAATCAAATTATACTAGTTTAGAAGCTAAGTCTTATGGGATTGCGCCAGTTGGTTTAAGTATACCCCTGGTATAAATATAGCAATATATACCGGCCAAAAATAGCACAACCGGGGACGAATAAACACGTGTATTCATTTTTATGCAATATTAACAGACTTGAGCTTTTTTCTTGAAATCTCGTCTAAAAATAGTACTATGCCCAAATGGCCAGTGCGCTCACGTCAGTTGCGATCCTGCTGACGTCAAAAAGCGATACAAGTCCTACAGACGACGGCTGTTTCATTATGGCAAGTGTTTGCGAAGGCCACGTTTTTGCATCCATGGTCCTTGCAAAATATACTCGCATAGTATGCGGCCGATTTGTCTGACATTTCAATTTTTGGTTGATAGGCCTATTCATGAAACCTTGATTCCATTACCAGACTGAACAATAATTATTGTAATCACAGGCAGGCCGAAGTGCGCCCTCTGTCGACAAAACCTTACAAATGACACTCCGCTACAACTCTCTCCATTTTTCTGAAAAAAAACAAAAATGAGCAGCCGATTTTAGTTTACGAAACCTTACATTCTGCATAACCTTAGCGTATGCTCGATCGAATATTTGTATAGGATAAAGCCAGTCTCCCATCCCATCGTGCGATTTTTACTACGAATTTCCCAGATTAGGTTAGAGTTCTTGAGATTTCCACAAACATTGAGATTTCCATAACATTACTTTGCACCACCTACGAATTTTCCACGTGACGATTAGGTAAGCACCACCTACGAATTTTCCACGTGACGATTAGGTAAAAGCATTACTTTTACCTAATCGTCACGTGGAAAATTCGTAGGTGGTGCAAAGTAATGTTATGCGACAGTTAAACGGAAACAAGGCCAAATTCAAACGTTGCGCAAGCTGTTTACTTCTTTATTGTTGGTGAACTCGGCTACCGGTCAGTGACAAATAAATTTGTATTGGTTTATTTCATGACATCTTCGGCAACTAAGGTCCTTTATGTCATCATCGATACGGTTTTAGCTTTAAAGGCACAGGCTCGTCGGCAAAGCGCGCGCGCCAAATTCGTGCCACGAAATACGCAGCCCCATGCTTTGCTATGGAGCTGCGTAATTCGTGGCACGAATTTGGCGCGCGCGCTTTGCCGACGAGCCTGTGCCTCTAAAGGAAAGGACAACACTTGTTTGAATTTAACGCCAATTTAATCAAAAATATTACCAATGTACATGGTGTCCATAAAAAGAAGGGAACCTTTAAATGCAAATTATCACAAATCAGTGCAATATTTCAAAAAGAGTTGTGTTTGTAGGGAAAGTTCACTGTCGTCTGTCCAATGGTATGAGGGTCATTATGTAACTGCCATGCATGACTGCGCAAACATGGCCTCGTCTGCGCCTGGAGTACAGTGTCCCTTGTTCAGACTTATTCGTTTTGTTTTTCATACTTTTTCACATTTTTGCAGATGGTCTATTCAAAACTACACGGAATTTCGTGATTTGAGCAGCGCCCGACTAAAACAAAACTGTGGGCAAATTAACCTCTTGGTATAGGGATTTTACGTACGCACAGTCAAACTGTTTGTATGAAGTCAAAATTGTATGAAGCCTTTCAATTTTAACAAAAAAACATCTATGTACTAACTATGTTTCATGTAGATTACAAATTGTTCAGTTTCTGTGTGAATGACGATTTTGAGACAAAAAAAGAATTTTAAATTTCAATCCTCGCGTGCGCTCTCAGTCCACTTTGCGCGCGTCGTGCGTCCATCGCCCATACTTCATAGGGAGGAGCGCGTATAGAATACGCACGGCGTACACGCGTTTTGGAATAGCCGCGAGCGCTTTGAACCCGCGCGGTTAGCTCATGCAGCCAATTGTGTCGTCATTTTCCCATACTTTTCCAAATCACGATTTTCAATCACGATTTTTGATCTATGGGTTTATATATCTGTGATAACAACCAAATAAAATATCATCCTATAAAGTACTATCCATGGGAAAAAAAACAGGACATTTGCAATCTCCAATTGGATGTGGATTCAAAAGGTTGGTGTATCTACTGCACTGCTTGAAATTAGTTCACGAAACATGGGTGTTTTTTGACGATATCCTTGAAAATGCAAGCGTCAGACCGAGAACGCGAAATTTCAGAATTGGGGGGAAATGAAAAAAAATGTGTGATCTGGAAACACGCCCCTATAAGATAGATAATACATGTAATTTTACTCTTTAGACACAAATTGATTGGCGCATGGTAACAATTTTGAGTGGTTGGGCATGGAATTCGATTCTTAAAAAGTTCGATCATCCAGCACGTGCACCCAGCCTACTTAGCCGTCCGAGCTCCATCTGAAAATAGCTACGTTTACTAAATGTGCATTACGTCATATTTGTTCTATTTTAGGACTCTGAACACTGTGTATAAACAAGGTGACGATGCATTTAACCAGGTGCCTCAAAAGTCTTATAAAACCAGTGAACTCGTTTCACACACCCAAATGTTACACACACCCAAATTTCCTCAGTTTCTTTTTATTCACTCACTCGCCTGAAACGAGGAGGCCTAACTGCATGGAACAGTCGTTGATGATTTGTTGCGGGTAAAGGGTATTGCATGCACGTCCGTGAACGTGAAAAGGGTGGAGATCTCCGATCAGTCGAATCCGCTGACGGTTTCTCATAGCTCAGAGAACACAAACAAAACACTATTTATTACTCTGTTTAGCCGTTTAGATATCCTCGATCTTTCGACTTAGTTATAGAATAACAACGTCCGTCATTATTTCATCGTAAAAGGACAGTTGGAGTTGCTCCCAAGCGGGTTTAAAGCCCTATACAACATTTTACTTCACGAGTTGGCGACAAATTAAAAACTCGACTAAAACTAAAAGTGTTGATATCAATGCTAACAAACACTACAGGATTTCCCCCGCGACGTCAAATGGTACCTTTGTCAGCCTTTGTACCAATTTTTTAAACACAAAAAAAACATGCACGGAGACAGGTTTTCTGATTACTGTAGTCTCATGGCCAGACCTGCAGCGGATGCTCGCCCATATCAGTCTGGCATGAGATCTAGAGTGCATCTGTGCATGATCTGTGTGGCTGATAATGAAATTAATGTTGTCTTTAAAAATAATTCTCCTGGGTACTGCATCCCGCACAATGCAGCCAAACCATCGTGCGAAAGTTTGAAGTTCACCGTTATATTCATCAGGGATCTTTCATCAGACCTTTTTCCATCGCAGTGCATGTAGGCGCAACTACTTTTTAAAACGGTGATTTTAATGCCGTGTGTGCTGATAAAGTATAGTATTAAAGTGAAATATAGAAAGATGATGAAAATATGTTGCAGAGAATATAGACTAGTAAATTATTAAAATTAGTAGGTCTTAATAGTTTGTGTGTAACTTGAAAGGTGAAGGCCAGCTGGCCTGAGAAATAATAAATGAAATGAAATGAAATAAAAAGAACACCCCTTAAACTGAAAGTGGTCGGGGCAGCCGCCATTGCAAGTTGCAAAAACATTGTCGTGTGTAATGAACATAGAGGCTGTTGAAGAAGCAAAATATCGAACGCAATTTTTACATTTCAGCTTTTTTAACAATGACTTTTTGAGTGTTTTTGTCCTTATTAATCAGAAATGACTGCACGATCTTCCAGAGACATGTTGTGGCGGTAGACTTTGGGCAGTTTTTACATTGTTTATGTTAGGGAAATAATGGATTCCAGCTCAAGTCGTCGCGATCCGGATCAAGTGATCGTGAGTGATCAAGGAAAAGGTAGTGTCGGTAACAACAACAATTTACCAGTGTCGACGCCTAGCACTACAACTCCTGCTGCACAATCACAGGTAAAGTTACAAAGCGAGGTGATGTTTAATTCAGTAGTTTGGGTTAGGCCTAGCCCCGCGAGCAGTGCTTCGGGTGGGGAAACCCTCAGCCCTGTCTTCTAATAAGTAATATAGGCCTACACCAAATCTGTGGCAAACTCACGCAAATGAAATTTGTCCCATAACCATGGCTCCGATATTTGCTCAATAGGTGCACTCACCCCAGTTTATAAATATTCCGATGTCTAGTTTCGGTGAAATCGTGGGGAAAGTTTGAGACTTTCCGTGCGATGAAATTCCGACTTTCACCATGCGCGAGAGCGGAGAGGTCAACACAATCTAGACTGGTTCGCTGTCCTCATATTTACTTCCCTTCATCTTACGACGAAGGGAAGTAAATTGAGGATGTGGAACCAGTCTAGTGTTGACCTCTCCGCTCTCGCGCATGGTGAAAGTCGGAATTTCATCGCACGGAAAGTCTCAAACTTTCCCCACGATTTCACCGAAACTAGACATCGGATCGATGCGTACTCTTCGGAATATTTATAAACTGGGGTGAGTGCACCTATTGAGCAAATATCGGAGCCATGGGACAAATTTCATTTGCGTGAGTTTGCCACAGATTTGGTGTATATTAGAAGACAGGGCTGAGGGTTTCCCCACCCGAAGCACTGCTCGCGGGGCTAGGTTAGGCCTAGAGCCGTGAACAGGGGAAATTTATAAAACCCGGAGGTCGGAAGTACCCGGAGGTTGCTTTTAGAAGGCTAAAACTAAAGTGTTGTTTTTGACGTTTATATTGGGACGTTATCATTTTCTAGTAACACTTTTAGCCCCTTACCAATTTAACCCCATTCGCTATCTTACATTTTGCTGCACGCGGCAAGATGGCCGCCGTACTCCAAACTATAGTTCACCAATACAGTCAAAATTAAACATTGAAAAACTTACCATGGAAGTACCTGGAATCTCCAGAATGTAGTACCGTGGTCCGTTTTCCCCGATGATTCTTCTAAACAGAAAAAAACTAGTCCAACGTAATTTTTCTTGACATTTTCGAGCACACTCGGGAGAAGAGCGACATTTACAGACGATCAAATCACGTTCCAGATCATTGTACTGCCAGTGACGTCATACAATGAGATGACCACAAGAGGGCGGGCTATCTGGGCCCTGACTGCTTACTTTTAGAAGTGTTGCTTTTGACGTTTATATTGGGACGTTATAATTTTCTATATAACACTTTTAGCCCCTTAACATTTTAACCCCCTTCGTCGTGTGGAACATTCAAGCACGCCATCAAGAGTCCAATTACCCATGTGAAAATTCTTACCGTAAATTCCAAATCAGACATTTAAAAGCACACCATGGAGGTCCTTGTAATCTCAATACTTCTGTACCCTTGTCATTCATTGTCCATGATGACTCGAACATCAAAAAAGGATAAAAGGGAGCAAAATGTTGCGTAAAATCTTCAGCCAGCATGGTACCACAGACTTCATGCTAGGCCGCGTCAAAAGGAAAGTAGTCCCACCAATGCGGATGGATTTTGTTTAGCCTAGACTGGCCCCCTGTCCACATATTTACTTCCCCACGCGTTGTATATGAGCGAGAGCAGCGTAGCGCACATAGACAGGGGGCCAGTCTAGGCTAAACAAAATCCTTCCGCGTTGGTGGGACTACTTTTCTTTTGACGCGATATAGTAGCGAAGTCAACATGGTCCAGTCTCCCGTCTGTCCAGATTTGTCGATTTTACGCCAAATTTTGCTCCCTTTTATCCTTTTTTGATGTTTGAAGTCATCATGGACAATGAACGACAAGGGTACAGAAGTCTTGAGATTACAAGGACCTCCATGGTGTGCTTTTAAATGTCTGATTTGGAATTTACGGTAAGAATTTTCACATGGGTAATTGGACTCTTGAGGGCATGCTCGAATGTTCCACACGACGAAGAGGGTTAAAATGTTAAGGGGCTAAAAGTGTTATATATATAGAAAATTATAACGTCCCAATATAAACGTCAAAAACAACACTTTTAGCCTTCTAAAAGTACTGACTGCTCATCTTAAACTAGTCTTAAACCAGTGTTAAATAAAATAACGGTAACGCTTACGGAATCGTCAATTTGGCCATCTACGGCGTCTTGAAACATTGGACAAAATTCGGACAACGTTCTGACGTGCATGCGCTGGGCGCTGCCATAATATGCTGGACGATGGTGGCGCTTCTCGGTCAAGGAGCCCGGCTGTTCAATATGCATAATTCATATTGACGTCCATGTGTTTATCCCAGCTGGCAAGTACCGTACGTCACTCGCACAGTTCGATAACTACATGTACCGGTAGCTGCACTGTGCGCGTGACATATTGCCAGCTGGGTTAAACACACGCGACGTCAATATGAATTATGCATATTGTACAGTTAGCCGGGCTCCTTGACGTCTCATGATCGAGAAGCGCCACCATCGTCCAGAATATCAGCTAAGATGGCAGCGCCTAGGGCATGCACGTCAGAACGTTGTCCGAATTTTGTCCAATGTTTCAAAACGCCGTAGATGGCCAAATTGACGATTCCGTAAGCGTTACCGTTATTTTATGAAACACTAGACTCTCAGGATTACAACTGTACAATGGTGTCTGTGAAAGTGCTCTGGTCTGATGTGCTTCGGACGATATTTGTAGTGGAACTTTCTCGGATTTCAGCAGTTTGAAACTTAGCATTTCCGTACGGACCTCAAGTAGGGCTGTAATGGCGACAGTGTAAAAAGTCAGATTTCAAAAGTGAGCTATTTACAGCCCTATTTGTGGGGCTAGGTACATGTACCAGCGGATGCCAAGAATGTAACATACCGTAGGCAGGACCGGTGGTAGACATCAAGGCGGTGACTGGTTGCAGTGGAGGGGGACCATGATTTGCAGCCGTACAGGAGGACGGGGAGGACGCAGGTGTTAAGAATGCAGGGCGAATCGACCAAAGGTTTTCCAGGCCAGTTGAAGGTGGCGATCAGTCTCTGGCTCGGATGAGCAATTGCTGGAAATCTTGGAGGTACACTTGTAAACGAATTCGTCGACCCATCTGCTCGGGGTTGATGTTGATGGCCTGTGGCATTGGCAGTAGAAAGTTAGACAGGGACTAATCTTTTGTCTTTGTCCAGCTGATGGCTAGATGAAGGGGTAAAGCTTCCTCATATCGAGAACCTCCAGAGCCTCAACCAGAGTATCCAGCAGCATGGCGAAGAGTACTTTTAGAAGGCTAAAAGTGATTTTCTGACGTTTACATTGGGACGTTATCATTTTGTACGTTACACTTTTAGCCCTTTACCAATTTAACCTCATTCCCCGTGGTGCAATCATGCTACACGACCTTACTCGTCCAAAAACCTCTGACATTTAAAAACACACCATGGAGGTCCTTGTAATCTCAAGACTTTTGTACCCTTGTCGTTCTTTTTCCATGATACCTCAAACATCAGAAAACGATAAACTGGAGCAAAATTCTGGAAGAATTCGAAAATTATCAAACAGATTGGTGACTGTACTTCTCGCTATACATGTAGCGTCTAAAAGAAATTAGTCCCACCAACGCGTATATGAGCGAGAGCAGCATAGCGCACATGGACAGGGGACCAGTCTAGGCTTAACATAGTGTAAACAAAATTCATCCGCGTTGGTGGGACTAATTTCTTTTAGACGCTATAGCGAGAAGTACAGTCACCAATCTGTTTGATAATTTTTGAATTCTTCCAGAATTTTGCTCCAGTTTATCGTTTTCTGATGTTTGAGGTATCATGGGAAAAGAACGACATGGGTACAAAAGTCTTGAGATTACAAGGACCTCCATGGTGTGTTTTTAAATGTCTGATTTGGAATGTAAGGTAAGATTTTTGACAGAGGTTTTTGGACGAGTAAGGTCGTGTAGCATGATTGCACCGCGGGGAATGGGGTTAAATTGGTAAAGGGCTAAAAGTGTAACGTACAAAATTATAACGTCCCAATGTAAACGTCAGAAAATCACTTTTAGCCTTCTAAAAGTAGGCGAAGAGTACAATTTACAACATCATCCTATAACACTAACAGAGGTCGGTGAAATGATAGTGGTACACATGTAGTCAATGCCGAGGTACATGTAAGGGCAGTGCTCTATCAGACTGTTTAGCCAACAGTCTACAGAAATATTAAAGAGGTTTGGTGCGGCAACACAGCCCTGTCGGGCTCCTGATGTACACGTATGTAGTTGGGAAGGGTTCCGATACCCTGTCATCAGCTCGTACCTGGCGGGTGGTGTTGGTGTAGATGTCTCTAAGAATCTGGATGTACAACTGTACTTGGGAGGGACTTCGATACCTTGAAGAAGACAGAGGGCGCTTCTATCCAGGGGATCGAAGGCAGCCTTAAGATGGTGATACATCCTCCGTTGTCATGTGAGTAATCGACAATGTGCTAGGATGCAATCTGTGGTAGAGCGACTCGGTGTGAAGCTAGCTTGTTGAGGTCGACGCTTGGCTAACAGCAGAGGTAGAATTCGTCAAAGGACAGTAGCCATCACTTTCTACGGTCTCCCTTGTTCTTGTAGAATGAAAGGATGACGCCCTCTTTTTACTCAGCTGGGACTCGCTCTTCTTCCAAGACGCGGCAGCACCTAGGGCTCTGCCGGTTGGCAGCTTCCTCACTGAGAGAGGGTGGTTCTAGCAAGATGGAGTCGTGTATGGTGCCTGAGTTGCTTAAAGATGGAGGAGGTGGAGGCTGGCAGAAGAAGGTGGAGTACATGTACAGTAGTGCTGACACCAACGTTGTAGCTTGGCTGAGGCTTCAGTAAGCAGGGTCCCATCGTTTGCGAGCAAGGGTGTGACTGTGGGGGTTGGGGGACGACGATTGATGTACATGTAGATTGCTGGCCTGGCACAGCTCCCTGATGAACTTGTAAGGTTGGCGAAGATTCCCTGCCCCGAAGCCGTCTTCATCTGCATCAGCGATCCGATGCCGCAAGGAGGTGGTGTCATATCTCAAGCTTTGTCTTCTTTGCCTGTTCAGCTAGCGGTAGACTTCCAAGGATCTGTGAAGCTTGGTTTGCCGGCAGTGGTCTACTACATGTAGGTCAAGGGAGACCCGTGGTCTACTAGGTCAAAAGAGTTCTATGGTCTCTTCCTTGGACGGCGGACTCCAAGTATCACTGAAGCTGCTGGAGTGAGGGTACAAGAGGGCGGGCTATCTCGGCAGTGAATTGTGATGTTCGTTCATCTCTAAAATCTAGCTGTTCGATCCAGTTTGCTGGAAAAATGTTTTAAACAGTTACGTTGGACTAGTTTTTTTCCTGTTTAGAAGAATCATCGGGGAAAACGGACCAATGCACAACATTCTTGAGAGTGGTAGGACCTCCAAGGTATGTTTTTCAATGTTTAATTTTGACTGTAAGGTGAAATTTCAGATCGGTGAACGGCCGCCATTTTGATCGTGCAGCCATGGCAAATATTTCGCCATGGACAAAATCACTTTTAGCCTTCTAAAAGTAGAGTCGGGGTTGAGTAGATCTGGTCAAATACCCCCACTTTCATGACTTTTACCCTATTTGTGGCCATTTTGAGGGTGGAAATTGTTGCGTTTGTTGGGCGTGTGTGGGCTGGGAATTAATAAACAATTATACGATACCTACTAAACCGCTTGGACAGTACCGGTACATGTAACCCGAGATGCGATTGGTTACCACTCCGTAACTCGTGTTGCGTCCTAAGAATGATTTCAAGAAACTTGCGATGAGTGTTACGATGCATATCTGCCATGGCAACGCACCATTAGCTACGATGAGGCAATGGGTCATCGTAGCGTAAATTTTGACCAACGAATGTCGTGGTTTTTGTCGTTTTTTGGAAGACGAGATGAACTCTGGCTCCCCCAAAAAACGATTGCCACTCTTGATTGATTCTATGCTAAGCAATATAAACAAGAGAAAATGTAAAATTGTGTACCGGTACATACGATTTTAGCAGGTTACAAAAGCTGTCGCTTCAAAACTGTTCAGTGTCCGAAGCTACCGGTACACTGCAGTTGGCCATCCATTGTCTACATGTACGTCGTGTACGCATGGAATAAAAATTTGAATGATGCTACTGTGGTTTACACGAGTTCTATGCGCGACTCAAAAACGCGCAAAACAAAAAACGCTTGTGCGCTTGGTGACTGCATGCCACATTTATTACGCTCGCACTACGCATAACAGACACAGAACATTTTTGAACTCATGTAGCCGACGATCGTTTTATTAAAAACATAATTGAGCACAGCAAATAGTCATGGAGTAAATATGCAAATATCTCTAATCGATAATTATTTGGTGAAATCCACCGCAGCACCCATCATAACCACGATCCATCGCAGCCCTAGCTTTATTATAGACCTTAACTTACGACGAGTTTGGTGAAATCGACCCCTACATGTAGGTGACTCCAGTATTTTTGAAGTCGACTCCGATTCCCAAAAAGAATCGCGATTCCATTCGGAGTCGATTCCATTTTTCACATGAATGTGTGAGCAAGTTTAAGTGCGTGTACCGGTACATGTACCGGTACATGTACCGGTACATTGACGAGACTGCATTATTGTACAGACGACGATCTAATTATTGGCACTAAACATCCACAAAATAATGCCGGCCTACATGTATGCCATGCCACACATGTTCTTAATGTGTAAATCATCAGAGGCTGAAAATTAAGTGTTTTGGCTTCGGAATTGCAAGGTACACATGTACATGTAATTTCTAGAATCGGCAATCTATCATTGGGAATCGAATCTACATGTAGATGAAAGAGAATCAATTTCTACAGGGAATCTACATTGTATTCCTCAAAAATCTGGAATCGCAATTCCTAAAGTGGAATCGATTATACTCGACCCTGGCGTGGAATCGCTCAAGCCTAATCTGTATTAGGCCCAAATAGAAGATGTTCTGTCTCTGGTCAGCGCGTGCGTTGATTTCAAGCATGCGCATCAATCCTTTTTTCCCCTGCGGCAGCGCCTCACAGTTTCTAGACTGATCGCCAATCCTGTAGACTACGTAGGGAATGGGCACAAGTCTATATTTTCCCGGGCAGCTCGACCTCGTATTTAGGGCAATAGATTCGGACTATGCTAATATCGAATGAGAACAAATGATAGCGGGTATGGGTTGTTTAATCAGCAGCAACAATGGCGGCTAGTTCTCACGCGACACAACAAGGAATTCTAATTGTGAATTAGAGAGTGTCTGATTTGAGCTGAATACTGGAATATTCCACTTATTTCCGTGTCCATTGTTTGTGGAGAGAAAACTCTCAGAACATTCAGTGTAGTAACGGCTTTGCAAGTTTACTATAGGTACGGTATACATGTAGGCCTTACTGTGTACGAATCTGTGTGCGATGGAGGGGGGAGGGGGAAGGGAAGAAGAAAATAAAAACCTGCGTCACCGCATCAATTCTAGAACTTCGGTGTGACCAGAGTAAGCTTAGACCAGAGACAGAATCCTTTTTTTTTGTGCCTTATATTCAGTATGCTGTGACATTCACCTCACATGTCTCTGCATGAAGACTTCAATGATAAGGCAAATACATGTACACTTGAAACTGACTTCCGATTTTGGCTAACTATGTGTTTGCATATGGGGCCTTGTGCGCTTTGCAGGGTCTTGGGGACCCCAGGGGCCCGGGGTAACAGTCTCTGCATTGTTGGTTGTCCGTACCGTATACGTACACTTTACCTTCCTCAGGCCTACGAGTGTGTGTACATATATGATGAGGTTAAATTAGCTTGGAATTAAAGATGAGTTCAGCTGGCCGGCAACATCCTCTCAGGGCACAAGTTCATTTGCAAGTTCAGGTGTGGGTGTGTTTCATACATGTACATGTACGTGTCCACTGCACACTACCGGTATGCAATAGCTACGGTACATGTACTGTACATCACATCTAGACATTTTCAAATGCCTAATTATTCTAAAAATGCATGCTATTCACTCTATTTATTATCCTGCTTGTTCTTTACATGTCAGTTGTATACAAATAATGTACTACAATGTAGTTACACTTGTTCAGCACAATGTCTTGTTTTTTGGGTGTAATTTTACGGGACATTTTACATTTTACGAAAATAGATTTTCCTATACAAATGGTAGAATTAGTATACCCGGATGGAATGTTAAGACTGACTGAGACTCGTGGAAATGTTTTACAAAAATTAGTTCAATAAGGATGTGTACGGCATTTGAGATACATGTACAGCAGTACCGGTACCGGTACATGTACGGTATCTCTGAAAACATGACCCAAACTCCATGGAAAAATCCACAGATTTCCATTTTATAGCCAGTTTCTGGTGGCTTGAAAGAAGTTACTGATTCGACAGTGATGCTGGTTGCATTGTATACCGGTAGCATGTGGGGGTTGCCTTGTTCCTATTTTAGCAGAATTGTGGCAGATTATCAAAGGTAGTACTGTTCAAATCGCAAATAATTCGTATTCAAATAATTCGTATTTATCATTGTAATTCCTTGCCGTTTGTGACCTTCCTTGTACATTACATACTGTACAAACTACGTAGTTTGACTTGCGATTTGCTTGATTTGAACAGCTCTTTATATGTTGGCCACCTCATTCAAATTGCCCAGCATTGTATTTGGAGATGAGTAATACTAAGACATGTAGATTGTTTTCCAACTTGAACTTTACAGGTACAGTATAAATGTACATGATGATTTCACCCACATGATGATTTGTTCATGAAGTATCTGTGGAATGGAAGTCACTAAAGAGGTTTTGCAAACGCACGGATACGGATAGCGCGACGGATACATCAGAGGTTGTGACGTCATACAATGTACACGTTTCACTATCTGCTATGCGTGTGCACGGCACGGATATCGTAGTTAAATTTCGGATTTCTAGTGTTTTTCCTCATTTTTCGTTGGGTTTACGTACGGGGGTAGCCAGGTTGAAAAGAGTATGAATTATTAATGTCTATGTTTACGTACTTTTTGTGCATTTCAAAGCTTTGGATTAAAAGTAAAATTAGTATCAAAGCGGTGTTGTGCAGGGTACATGTAGTTTCCCCGCTGTCAGAAATAGACGCCTTTTAGCTAACACGATGTAGATTTGAAGTTGCAAAACCACAGAAATGCCACTAACGGTTACGGATAGCTAAACGTATGCGAACGCGTATCCGTCAGCTTGCGAAACCTCCCTACCGTATTATCTTGAGTGCACATGTTGGATATTTAAAGGCCCACTGTAGCATTTGCAATGACCCAAAAATCAACAAGTTGACAGGGAAAACCTTCCTCAAAGTAAAGATTGAATTGGTAGCAATCTATACAATGAAATGTTTTCGCCCGAGATTATATATTTTACCAGAAAATAATCCATGAAGATGAAATTATTTAGATCATTTGCAAACGATTTACTTCAGTTGGTTCGCATAGTCTGGGAGGTCTGAAATGGGTGCTGTGTACTGCGTGCGTGCTGTTCCAATGCGATGCATTTTTTTATATGTACATGTAACACTATGGGTCGCACGCACCTGCAGTTTGACGCGCGTCACAGAGTGCACGACACGATCCACAGAGTACGCGACCGACTGAGAATGAAGAGACAAATTGAGAATAAGTTATTTTAAAACACCCCGCCAAGACCGGCAAAACGCACATATGTACATGTATGTGTTTTTGGAAAACGTGGTACATTTGACGGAGCTTTATTGAAGTCTTTCTTTTGATTTATAATGGTTTGATTCCCAGAATTGCTCAAAAACAGATCATAGGGCCTTCAACAGCCACACAAAATTTTCTTTAAAGAAATCTTTTCTTGATCAGAACAGAGGTTTGTTGAATATGGCAAACTTGTGGATATTAAAGACATTGACCAATTACATTGGTATCGCTTTCAAGAATGTTCCGCTTTGGTGATTTCATCCAGGTGCAAGTTAATCAGGTTGGAACAAAGTGATTCCCACAGTAAGGGAATGTGACATTTCTTGTTTCTGGGAGAATCCTGTAGTTAAAGGAGAAGGGTACCCAAGAAACAAAAGACCTTGTGCTCAAGAAGTACAACTCGTAAATTATTTTAATGCAAAGAAAAAGAAATATTACAACGTTTTCGTGTATTGCCATAGAAATGCACGAAGGACTTTTACGCAAAAACGTCATTCTTTGCCCAATATTGGGACAAAATGGCGGCGCCCATAGTGCGACGCATCGCTAAAATTTTGATTCTTTGTGAAGTTCTTGTGCGCTTTTCAGTAGGTAATATTTCTTTTTCTTTGCATTAAAATAATTTACGTGTTGTACTTCTTGAGCACAAGGTCTTTTGTTTCTTGGGTACACTTCTTCTTTAAGGGCTTCCTCTGGAGCCGTGCGTCTTAAAAACAACCCTACATGTACATTTGTGTAGAAGTGCAGGTTCTGAGGGAGCACTTTAGATACGGTAGAGTAGCACAACCTGCCTCAGCGGCTCTTACAGAAGCTGATGCAGTCAGCCTTGCCACAAGAGGTGTTAATACACGTTACTAACCTATAAAATAAGCCACACAAGAGCAGCCTCCTCAATCTTTCGGTCTAGAATTTTCATTTTGTTTTTTGAATTGTATACGTACCGGTATACGTATTTTGTCTGGGCTTTCTGATGATACCAGAATTATTCCATTACATGTCAGTGGCGTAACTACAGGGGGCACGTGCCTCCCTAGCTGAGGTCCGTGCCCCCGGGTGCCGCCTCCCCCATTTGAAATTCGGAAATGTACCGGTAGAACCGGTACATGTACATGTACTGTATTTATTGTCTGAAAGAATTTGTGAGAAAACTTGTTTTGAAGTAAATGCTTGCAACACAAAATACTCTTCCTCTACTTCATTGAACTTTTTGTCAAGATACGCAAGTTTAAAAATAATTTTTGAAGCATTACATGTTGGTCATCCAAACACAAAATTATTTTGACTTTGTTTTTCGTTTTTCAGTAACTGTACACATGTACCTCAGTTTGGCATTTGGGCAACATTCCTTGTTTTGCCATGGCAGGTCACATTTGCACCAATAAACTTACATGTACATTTTGTGTGACTAAAATTTTGAATATTATTTGGCTCAACATCCGAGATGAAAAATTGGCTGTCAGTCCTGTCAGTTATTACATGTACATGTACATGTAGATTTATAATACTGCCATTGTGTCGAAGAAATAAAGTGACCTGAAACGTGTCATACATGTATGGTTCACTGAAGTCCGGGTTTTTGCCTCATTGCTTTTTAAGTAATTGTTTGTGAGAAATGAAATTTACTACAACCCCATGCACCTGCACAAACAATGTACCAGTTTTACGTTCAGCATGTACTGTCCGGTACCGGTACATGTACATGTACATGTACATGTACATGTACATGTACATGTACATGTACATGTACATGTACATGTACATGTACATGTACATGTACATGTACATGTACATGTACATGTACATGTACATGTACATGTACATGTACATGTACATGTACATGTACATGTACATAGTGTACATAGTGTACATGTACATGAATGAACACAATATCTGGGGCCAATTTCATAGAGCTGCTTAAGCATGAAAAAATTGATTAAAGGCAGTATACATGATTGGTATCTCGAAAATCAGAATTGTTCACAGATTTACGCCTAACTTACACGATATAAACATGATGACCGTAGAAAACTTCCCCTGAAATGGTTTTGTCTGAAGTGCTATAGTCTTTGAGAAATGAGTAAAACAATTATTTTTCGTCTCATGAGATGAAAATTCAATTCGCCCCAAAACCATTTCGCCCCCAAACCACTTCGTCCTGCCAAACACTACCGGTACATCGCCCCAAAACCACTTCGTGCACAGGCCGTGGTTCAGGGCGAAATGGTTTTGACTGTTTTCTGAAAAGTTAGTTGAAGTACGGAGCTGGTTTTTTGCTCAGGTTGGTTTTAATCATGCATATCTTCAATCACACAGGGGAATAAAACTATTTCTAACAGTTTACCAATCATGTATACTACATGTATCTTTAAGCATGAAAAACCTTGCTTGATAAAATTAAGTTACCAGCAAAGATTTCATGTGATTGTCATGGTGATGAAACAGTTCTCTAACACTGGTCATACACTATTTGTATCACATGAAGATTTTACCAGTACCATTCTCTACTGAGCAAGAGTTTTTTTAACTTAAGCAAATTTTTGTGCTTAAACACCTCTATGAAATTGGCCCCTGGTACATGTATGGTGCCTAATCAGCATTGAAATGAAACAACCAAACATGGGATGTGAACAAAATCATATAATAATAATAATAATAATAATAATAATAATGAAAATTTATAATGCGCCAGTATCCATAAAAAAAGATGCTCATGGCGCCTTATCAGGATTCGAACCCGAGACCTCTCTCTCTGGGTAGACGCTCTACCAGCTGAGCTGTATAAGGCACAGTTGTATATATTCCCTCAGGTTTTCCCTATGATTGGATGTATGTGAATGTTAAGCTTACCATACAAGCTAAACAAAATTGCAGTTTTAAAGCCTACATGTACCCCTGCTACATGTATGTGTCAAATTTACCTCAACAATATTATAAAAGAGGCTTTTCTTGACAAGTACATTTATAATTTATTGCAATTGGTTTTAATGCATCTACATACATGTACATGTATAATTTGATATTCATGACGAGGTTGTGAATATGTAACAAGGTCATTCTAAATGTGTATACATGTACATGTACACTGGCGAACATTTAATTATTTGAAATAACCAAACAAGACACTGTAATTGACATGAACTTAGGGTACTACATGTACGGTAGTACATGCATACACGTACGGTACCCATAATATACTTACACTCTATGCTGTATATATACTACACATAACAAGCCATGTACCGGTACATTCCTTGAAAATTAGCAGCACCATGTTCATGTAAAATATAGGGTACATGTATTTGTACAGTATTGTACGGTATATACTGTGTGTTTATTTCAGGGATTGTGGGCAGGCTAGTATTTCAGCCTCCCAACTGAATAAATTAAAGATCCAATGTATACGTTGTGTTAAATTTTATCCTTTTTAAAATGAATCTAATAAATAAATAATAAAATTTTAAGTGCAAAATATACCATCATGCTTTCTACGACTGTGTTTACACTGGTCCCGAGATCGGGATCAAGATTGATCCCCTGATAAGAATGCGTCAGTGTTAACCGCAATAATCATAAATGCCGCATTTACATTCTGTAGTTGATCTTGAGCCCGCGGTGCCAGAAGTTGCAGTCAAAGGTCATGCTCTATGTGTGTGTACTGATCAATGTGTGCATGGGTTGTACATGTACAGTGTACAAGGCCACTTGAATTTCGCGGGCTTTTCCTCCGCTACAGCTGTGGAGCGGATGCGGTAAAGATTAATTGCTCATCTAACCGCAAACTGATTCCGAGCTCAGGATCGAACCCTCCACCAACGCGAGACCAAAATCTCGGGGTCTGATCCGGGGCCAATTTGGTCCCGAGAGCGTTTACACTCAGTTTGTGATCCGGGGCTGATCCCGAGCTCGGTGTTCGACCCCTAGCTCGGGATCAAGTGTAAACAGGGTGTACGGGTATCCATATTTTTCACTTTGGTTATTGTGATCCATTTATACATGTGTGTGTACCAGCCTGTTTACACTTGATCCCGAGCTCGGATCACAAACTGAGTGTAAACGCTCTCTGGACCAAATTGGATCCGGTACAGTTCTGTACATGCACACGTACATGTACATTACGGTAGAGCATGACCTTTGACTGCAACTTCTTGCGTCGCGCTTGGGATTAACCACAGATTGTATTGTAAATGCAGCACTCCAAATACATGTAATTGCGGTTAACACTCATGCATTCTTATCAGGGAATCAATCTTGATCCCGAGCTCGGGACCAGTGTAAACACGGTCTAAATGTACATGTATTAAGGTATCCAATAATTGGTGTTCATTCATTCTATCTCCCTTGGGTCTGAATGATGCTCTCATGTACAATTAATGTAGGTTCGATTTCGTGCCGTGATGGGTTGTGGCACTTGTTCTCTTGAGCAAGGCACTTAATCACACTTGTTTCGTCCTTCGGAAGGGATGTAAAGCCATTGGTCCAGTGCGTTAGGTTTCGGTAACGCACTTTAAAGATCCCAGAGCATTCTTTCGTGAAGAGCAAGGGGAGGGATTCCCTGGTGTCTCTGGCCATTTCTAATTCAACTTAGAAGTTGAGTTATTCGAATATAGTATCTATGTTAATTGATCCCATTCCTGTAATTGGCGGTTCTTCCGCTGTTGGATGTGGTGAATAAATAAATAAATAAAATAAATAAAATACATGCTGTACATGTACATGTATGTATACTGTAGGAATGATAGAGTAATACAGTTATTCTATTGTCAACCCCTTAGCAATGACTCATGAAAATCCAAATAAAAGTGGGGCTGGTACATTGTAATTGGCAAGGCACAATAAATGTACTGCATTGTATTTTACAAAAAGATTGGAACTGGAGGCAATGACGCAATGTGAAGATTCTACATGTAGCTGGCACATAATGGTAGTGTCACATTTTTAGAAAGAAACGCAATGTGGAATACACATGTTAATTGGAACAACACAAGACATTGTTAACTTTGCTTTGCCAGCTGCCCTAGGGCAGGTGGTTAGCATTTTCGTCATACATGTACAATGTACATACATGTACATGTATGTACAATGTAGGTAAATATTTTTTACAACCAGAGGGCTGTTTTGTTGACATAATTTGGTGTACATGTATTTTCAGTGAAACCCAGTACCATTTTAGAGACCCAAAGAGAATTGTGAGGTCAGGGAAAAACCTAATCCTTTATTTTGGTTAAAGGTTTTGTGAGGTGGAAATTATCACCCAGCTGTTTTTATACAGAAATCAAAAGATCAAAGTGTTGCAGACAAAGGGGCAAACTCAAATTTGTTTTCATTTCAGAAAGAAGTGACATTTTCTCTACTTCAAAAATGTCTTGTCAGGCGAGGGGCTGTTTGTTGCTGGTCATGGAGGGAACCCACAGTGGAAAAACAAAGAAAGAACATTACATTTCAAACAGTAGCAGTAGCCCACTGATCCATTTTTGACCCAAACAAACTTGTTAGGGTTGTTGCAAATGACATACTAAACAAACTCAGTAAACTTATATAGTTCATGATATCAAGAAGCCACTGAAAATGACATTAACTTCTGTACACAAGTCTATGGAGAATTCCTCTGTTTTTCCTGAGATGACATCACGGCTTTGCTCATGAATATGGAAATTCTCATTAACATAAAAATAGAAAACGTGCAATTACACCAAAACGCAACTATCAAATTCTCTGAAATTGACCGAAATGTGTAAAACACATCCTCTACTAATATTTTACGTAATAAAAACCCTATTTCACACGTCCTTTAAAGCTAATGGCCTAGATTAGGCCTACTTGTTAGCCAAGCAGAAATTTGTACGGTATGTATACCGGTACATGTAAGTATACATGTGTAGGCCCTACATGTACATGTACATGTACAGTTGTTATTATTTATTTATTATTATTTATTGGGCCTTCAACAACAGGGTACAAAGTACAAACATACAACATACAATTCCAAAATACACTAAACAAGAAAACAACCCTATCCAAGTTGGCCAGGGCCCAATTTCATAGAGCTGTTTAACAGCCCATTTTCATTTAACCGAGCGTCAGGCTATTTCATAGACATCGTTAACGGTAAGCAACCTGCCTTAACTGCAGAGCCAAATTTTGCTTAAGATAGTGACGCAACAATTGCCGTTTCCAAGCGCGCGCATGCTTAAGCACGCCGCGGCCGTGAAATAGCCTTAACGTTAGCACAACTTTTCTGCTACAGTAAGCACACGTTTTCAGCTAGCGCTTAAGCAGCTCTATAAAATTGGGCCCTGGACTGACAAAAGTATAATGAAACACTTTGACTCGAAAGCCTGCCAATCCTGCCCAACATTATTCATGTAATTTTTAGAGTACTTTGAATCATGTTCATAAATGAGCGAGTTTTGTCTGGCTTATTTATGATAAGTATGTGACAAACAACTGAAAGAATAACAAGTGACATTTTCTGTAATATATTATTTTGGGGGTAGTTTATTGAGATAAGTGAAGCGGCGCATGGGCAAAGTGGCACTGGGCCCAAGCGGCATGGCACTTGGGCGAGACGGCGCGGCACTTGGGGCGAGGCGGCGCGGCACTTGGGGCGAGGCAGCGTGGCACTTGGGGCGAGGCGGCGCGGCACTTGGGGCGAGGCGGTGCTCAGGGAGAGGTGGCACTTGGGCGTTGTTGAGGGCGAAGTGCCATTTGGGCAAAGTGACCAACACACAATGTACATGTAGACTGCATGTGCATCTCGTTATGCATAGGACTTGGTTAAATCGATTATACACACTACCGGTATGTACTTGTACAAGTGGTGTACTGTGGCGGAGCGGTCTAGTGGATCGTATTCAAAACCTAGGTTAGTTCCAAAGGTAGTGGGTTCGAATCCCGGACTGATCCATCCATGGTGCGTGTACCCTTGAGCAAGGTACTTTGCCACGCATTGCTTCTCTCCACCCAGGAGCAAAACAGGTACCTGAGAGGGCAGCGAAAGTTGATGTGTTTGATTAGCCGTTGAGCGCCTAAGGCAGCCGGGGCTGTATACTCCCCAGGGAGCTGAGATGGTACATGTATGGAGTGATTTATTGTAGCCAGTATGATCAGGGTGATGATAATGTAGGCACCTTGATTGGGATTTTCCCGGATATAAATCTGTATCATTATCATTACAAGTGCCTTAGGCATGTTAGGGGCGATCCAAAGTTGTCAACATTTTCACAGTTCTACAAAGAGTAGTATTTTTCAAGACACCCCTCCCCCTCCCCCCGAAATACTACTTAACTTTTTTTTGTCACTACCATGAAATGTCAACATTTTACAATGCATGTAAATTAAGTCCACTCCTACCAGTACGCACCCCTCCCCCCTCCCTCTCCCTCTCCCTCTCCCCCTTCCTATCGGACGGCTCCTTAATTTGGTCTATTCTTGGAACAAGGATGTGTAATGAAATGTGATTGTTTGTTGACATACATGTACAGTACATTGTACGTACCGGTACATTGTACCGGTATCAATATCAAATCACACTAATTCACCAAAAACCAAACGGACGAAAGCAAGTCCGCTTGGAATATTTTAGAACATAAAGTATACTAATGGAAATCCTGATTCATGTACAGTATACATACATGTCCTGTACCTTCAGTTGTGACTCACACACTCTAAATATAAAATGCATACACTGTACATCATAGTACATGCACATGCATACTAATCTATCCATGTACATGTAAGTAAACGAGTGTAGGCCTAGTAAATTAACTGTAATGTACTACGCATATACATGTACATGTACCAGTGCATAAAAACCCGAGAATTATTTATGGAATGAGGCTTATGCATGGCATGCATGTCAAATGCATCATGTCTGCGAACTCAAATAACATGTTCACTGCACTGCACTGTACTGTATACATATTATAATAATAATAATAATAATCAATTCTTATAGAGCGCCCTCCATAAAAATTATCTCAGGGCGCTTTACATATATACAGTAAAAGCACATTAAAATACAGCACATTAAAAAGTACAAAAAAACAAAAAAACAAAACACAAAAATAATTTAACAATTTTATATCTTCCTAAAAAAATGTGTTTTAAGAGATCCTTTAAAAATTTCATATGAAACGGCACCACATACTAACAGTGGCAAGGCATTCCAAAGTCTCGGTGCACAGACTTGGAATGCCCTGTACATGTGTACATGTGTATGTGGAAAGTAACGGCAACAGTACAGTGAACTAAAAGTACATGTAAGGACAGTCTTGGTGAATTACCGCGTACATGTACCCCGTAATACAGTACATGTACATGTACTAGTTAACTAAATATTAAGTCCTTTCCCCAGTTAGTGATAAAACTATTAGAGCATAACCAATTACCACACAGTATCACTACCGGTACCTCGTAAATATTCATGAACAAGAGCCTCATTCTCACATGGTCCATTCACGGACGAAATAATTGCAATGTCAAACCACATTACAAGAGTTACATGTATGTTGAAGCAAATACCGGTATAACATGGTTTATTTCACTAAATTTTCAGGTACCGTAACTACATGTAGTCAACATACACACATGTACGTGTAGAAGTTGACAAACAAATTCCCTACCGTACATGGTCTTTGCCTTGGGAACAAATTTGTCATCTTCCAATACTACAGTACATCATCCTGAGATCTCAGCGACGTTACAATTCCCTGAGGAAATCACGCAAATCTGTGAAGTAAGGTGGCTGTTGCGTTCAGCAAACACACGCCCGAGTCATTTTGATTAATCCATTTGGTCATGTTACCGTATACCAAAAAGAAACAATTTCTATACTTTGTATTGGGTTCTGTTCCTTATGACTGTCCCATTCCTACCAAAATTTCCTGTGACGATCTTATTTACTCTGCAGTTTTTCAAATTAATAACAATGATGCATGCTGACCAACATGAATGGAATGGATTCCCCTGTATGCTTTAAATAGCAGCCAATCGCCGATGCGGACACGGCCAGCATTACCGAGTACATGTACATGTATCACAATGCAAGCACGGTAACTACAATCTGCGCACGTTACATTTGAATGCCTGCAATGCACTGCGCCAAGCGTCCTGATTGGTCCAGAGAGGAGACAAGATTTCTGTCGCTTGTTCCCCAGCGAAATGAGGCCGGTTTCAACAGGGCCTCGGTACGGTACGCACGAGTAGGGGTCTGCAAGAGGATGATACTACATGTACATCAGTACATATAGTTTTAGATTGTCACATCGACTACGTGTATCAGCCTGTATATACTTGATCCCGAGCTTGGGGTCGAACACCAACCTCAGGGTCGGCTCCGGAGCACAAACTGAGTGTAAACGCTCTTGGGACCAAATTGGCCCCGGATCACACCCCGAGACTTTGGTCTCGCATCGGCAGAGGGTCGAACCCCGAGCTCGGGATTAATTTGCCGTTAGATAAGCAATTAATCTTGACTGCATCTGCTCCACAGCCGTTGCGGGGGAAAAGCCCGCAAAATTCAAGTGGCCTTGTACACTGTACATGCACACATACAGCGTGACCTTTGACTGCAACTTCTGGCGTCGCGCTCGAGATCAACTACAGAATGTAAACGCGGCACTCAGAACCATTGCGGTTAACACTGACGCATTCTTATTAGGGGATCAATCTTGATCCCGAGGTCGAGACCAGTGTAAACACGGCATATGGTATGTGGACTGCATCATGATGACGTCGATGTTCAGGCTTTGAGCTTGTGTCAAGTCATCTCTCCCTATTCACTGCCACAATCCAGAATGGGAAAACAGTCGGTGCGTTCTCGATTGTGGCAATGGACGTGAGAGACGACATGAAGCATGCTCGACGTGTGCCAACGTGTATAAATAAATGACGTGTTAAAATGTACTGCAAGGATTTGCTCAATTCAATCTTGCTTATAGGAGAGGCGTTCGAGATGCTTACACCGTGTAACACCAATTTACACCGGAGCAGTCTTTTAGCCATCACGTGATACACGAGACTGCCCCGGTGGCAGCCACCACTACTCGAGCTCGCGGGCGGGTCTAGTGTGTAAAGCTTGGTGTAATGACGTCACCTAGTAACCGTGAGCAGTAAAACATGGCGAACAATTTGGAATCGCGACATGAGTACGAAGAAAAACACAGATTTATGACACAAAATAGGAGGGAATAGGGCTGTAAATTATACATTTTGCTTAATCAGTAGATGTCTGTGGGCATTGACAAAGTTTATTGCAGTACTTTAGGGCAACTATTTTTGCGTTGCGCCGGCTTCATTTTTCATCACGAGACAAACGATAATGGGAACTGTGTTCCCAGAATTCAAAGCGAAACCCTGTGTCGTTCGTTTTGCATCTTCTGGAGGCTTTCCCCAGTGTTAAACCCCGTGTTACATGGTGTAAGCATCTCGAACGCCCCTACCATGTGACTTAAAACACCCCCTTTTTTCATTGTATTGTGTTCATATTGTTCTCTTTATGTCCACAGAGCCAGACTGTTGGTAAAGGTGCGAGGCGGAAAGGCAAGTTTAAAAGATCTGATGGCAGCTTCTCAGACACTAGCTCCAATAGTCTACTGAGACAGGTTAGTTTGGACTTTTGCAATCCTACACATACATGTAAGCAAGACCTAGGGACAATTTCATAAAACATGTTAAACTCTATCAGAAATTTTGGATTAGGCATAAAAGCTTGTTGTTGTTGCTTTGCTTTCATGTACATGTCATCGTCAAAATGTTCAAGTATCATCTTCGGTAATGTATCCATTTTTGGATGACTGTCTCTACCACAGAAAAGCACCTTGCCCGTCGCTGACTGGGATATTTCAACAACAGTTGTGTATATGTTGGAATATGTCTCAAATTCAGTCACAGGAATTTAGACAGAAAAAGAAATCCCTTTGAACAAATGTACACATGTGATCGAAAGGGATATGGTGATGAGAAAAGATGGCGTCATGTTAGAAAAAAATTGGTAGGTTAAGCAATGCGGTTTGGTTTGCTAGAGAGCACTGCTTAACCAGAAATCGGGTGTTAACTTATTTTAAGAAATTCGGCCCTAGACACTATCGGCGAAGGGCTTATTGCTGATTGGTTGCCACCCGCACCACATTTCATTCTGGAACCCCCGCGAAGGCTTTGCAATTATCATGAGCACACTGGATTAGCCTAAAGCACAGAGACACCAAATAGTCTCTAGACACTAGAAGTATAACACATACACAGTACCGGTACCTTATTCATCTCACTTTATGAATAGGGTTCATGACATCATCATAAGGAATGTCCTCTCCAAACTTGGTTTATTGCAATCGCAACAGTACGCATGAAACTACCGGTACTGCCTGGCACGGCAGGGTTTGACTTGAGATTGGCACGGGGTTGAAAAGAGCAATGTTTCACACTTGAAAATATTTAACACCGCACCAACCCCACGTCAACCTCGAGATTGGTTTCAACTCGGGTGAAACTCAACCCTGCTCAAGACTAGGCTTGATATACATGTATTTTACCCCTGGTTGAAACAATTGCCCCGGGTTGGAAATGGTCGTGTGAAACGACAACGTGTCTGTGTTTCTGGCTAAGACTCTTAATTCCAGATGCCTCGTCAACCCAAACGTTATCTGGGGAGCTGTTAGGGGAATCCCACAATCTAAGTACTGATAGGGTTGAGCGCCTGACCAGCAGCAACCTAGTTGAAGCGTAATGGTTCTGGTGATTTCTTGATGGCAGTGGTAATAATGGCAACAGCGCCAGGAGCACCCCGCAGGGTGGACATGTGCGCTATAAAAATATACATGTGTAAGAATCCACCATTATTATTATTATTATTTCTCGTCATTGTCTAGCTCTGAGAAGCCATAGATGCTACTATGACTGGAGTAGGACTGAGACCTGGTCCAACAGGTCTCGCGAGTCACATGTGTAGTCTAAAAGTGTCAACTGACCACTCAGACCTGGTCAAACAGGTTTCGCGAGTTAGTCCAAAAGAGTCAACTAGCCACTGAGATCTGGTCAAACAGGTTTCGCAAGTTAGTCCAAAAGAGTCAACTAGCTACTGAGACCTGGTCCAACAGGTCTCGCGAGTTACATGTGTAGTCCAAAAGTGTCAACTAACCACTCAGACCTTTTTCTTTATATTACATAAAAACATGTATAATGTAGTGCAGCATATACATGTAGGCCCATTAGCCGGTCGGACTACTAACATACATGTACATGTGAGGCCTTTTCACACAAAAATCTCGGGGTTGATGCGGGGTTAAAAAAAGCGACGTTTCACACTTGAGAAATTTTAACCCCGAGTTTGGTTACAACCCGGGTTGAACTCAACCCTGCTCGGGACCAGGGTTAAACATTTTGGCCCCGGGTTGAAACGCTCACCCCGGGTTGAAAACGGTAGTGTGAAACGAGCAGGGTTGAGTTCGCCCCGGGTTGAGATTCTTGCCGCTTGTGAGCTACAAATGTCATGTAAAGCGCGCAAACTTTACCGTTTTTAAAATAATTTGCATGAATACTACCAGCTGAATTAATGTGTTCAGGTACCCCGGTACATGTTTTAGCTTCCTCGCCTGCGGCGATGTACACATAAACATGCATGTTAATGTGTGAAGATCAGAGCTTCAATCCGTTTTGAGAGGCTATTTTTACATCGTCCGTCATTCACTTTTGCACTTTTCTGTTGTAAAAAAAAAATAGCACAAGCAGCAAAAAGGAAATCGGGCAGAAAAGATATGATGAATTCGAAAAACATTGAACTAATTTCCTGCGTGGCACAGCACTTACGCATGCGAGGAATGCTCAATTATATTACTCGGGGTTGAACTCGCCCCGGGGTGAGATAAACCTGGTTTGGCCGAAACAAGTGGGGTACCGTGGCCGAGTGGTTAGGGCCATTGACTCGCAATCATGGGTGAAAACTTGGGGTTGCGGGTTCGAATCTGGCTGCGGTACCGGTACCTGTGCCCTTGGGCAAGGCACTCAACCACACTTGCTCCATCCTTCGGAAGGGATGTAAAGCCGTTGGTCCAGTGTGTTAGGTAATGGTAACGCACTCTAAAGATCCCAGAGCATTCTTTCGTGAAGAGCAAGGGGATTCCCCGGTGTCTCTGGCCATTTCTAATTCTAATTCTTCATGGGTTTCCTCACGCTTACGAGTGACAGTGCAATGAGCACTATTGAGGAATCCTTGGTATGAATACAGGTCAGAAAGAAATAATAATAATAATAATAAGTGTGAAACGATGCGGGGTTAAAAATTGGCATTTCAACCCGGGGCGGTCTCGGAGTTCGTCCCGGGTTGAGTTCAACTCGGGTTGAAAGGTTGTAGTGTGAAAAGGCCTACCGGTACCGGTATGTATAGCAACCACTAGTCCTCTGGCTAAAACCACTAGCCTGGACTACGGGACCACTGTTAATTTCGACACCTGAGGCCTTTTCCCACTACCCACCTCTGACCCGGGTAACTTTTCTACCCGGGTAGCGGTAAATAACCCGGGTTACATTTAACCCGGAGTTTCTTTTCACACGACAAGCGTTAACCCGGAGAAGCATTTACCCGGGTCGTCTCTTACACGGGTACAACAGCGACCCTTTTCACAAGGCATTTCTGCATGCGCACGTACCCGGGTATACCAATCAGCACAAATACATGTACCCAGAAACAATTGCGTGTGGAAAATCGATCGATCGATCGATCGATCAGGCTGCGCGCGCACACACAAACATGGCGGACGACACAGAAACATCGCTGGAAAATATTTATCGATGTGTGCTTTGTTACTGGCCCCACGCGTATTTTGTTGTACACTACCTTCAGAAGAGTACCAGTTTGACAGTGCCATTCAAGTGCGGGCGCACTTGCAACCTTTGACCTAATCATTATTGCGGCAAGAATTTAACTCGCGAAATAGCCTACCCGGGTAGGCTATTGTCGTCGTTTCCCACGACTAACGTTAACCCGGAGAATCGTCTCAAGGTCGCCGTTAACCCCGAGATTGGTGGGTTAACCCACCTCCCGAGCAGGGCTAGAAATTACCCGGGTTAAGTGGCATTTTTGGCCAGATAACCCGGGTAATTCGTAACCCCGAGATTTGCCGTGGGAAACGAACCCTTAACCCGGGTAATCTCTGGGTTAAATTTTTCTGTTACCCGGGTTATCTCGGGGTTAAAGTGTCGTGGGAAAAGGCCTCTGATGTCCACAGTTGATATGGAACTTAAAGCAGAGTGTGTGGAAGGTTGGGTGGGGAAAAGTCAGTACAAACCCCTTTTTTTCTGGTTCATTGTGCACAATCCGAAAACGCAGTTAAGGTTGAATGCACATGCACAGTACCGGTACTTTCTAAGTACAAACACTTAAACAGTGCAAGTGATTCAGGCAGTGAGCTTTTGGCATGGTTGACTCAAAAGGACTCTTTGTACAGTAGACTGGGGCAACAAGGCCAAAAAAAAACAGCCACAATTCACACTTTGTTTGTGTGCCTCCATGCAATACATTTGTACAGTATGTAATACAGACCTACAGTACCAGTAAATGTACAAGGACACAGTATGAAAAATATAAAACTTGGATTAATGCTCTAAAACCTTGTACGGTATTGTGACGTGTGATGTGGACATCGAAATGATCAGTTGAAAACAATTAACAATTCGCCAACTGTGTTTCTACTGGGCAGTATGGAATCAACTGTATTTTTGTACCGGTATATTATTACATTTCTGACTGACAACCGACAACCAACATTTTTCCATTTACGGTCGACCAGTGTGTTTCTGAGCACACTCTGATACCAGTAGCAACAATCGGTATCTTGTGATTTATGCTGGAATTGTACTGAATGTGCCTTTGTGACGCACGTACGTCAGATTCAGGTCACATGTGTCGGTGTTAGCTCAACAAGTGTACGTACATGTAGGTGTGCGTCCAACGTCTAGTTGTGCATTCGAGTTTTGGAACACCAGGCAGTATTATTACGTGGAGCTGAGTGTTTAGTTGCGCACCACATGTGCCAAAACGCGCGAAACACATCTGAAAGTGGATTACAGTTGCCAAGTGGGAGCGCACTGTCACACCGGTGAAAAACCAAACCAAATTACCCAACAACTTTTACCCAGCAGAAATATGTGGTTTAGTGTTACCAGACTTGTGCAAAACATGTAGGGCAGCGGTATACTTCGATATGCAGGGATGAGATATGCAGCAGAAGCCATCTTGGAAGGCCTACTCTTCATTTGAAATTATTCCCTAAAAATCTGACTTGAAGAACACATGAACCATACAGAGGCTACGGTAAGTTTTCAAGAAATGTCGTCAAAGGTGTCGGGTCAATTTCATGTTGATATACATGTTTGTACCTGTACAGGAACACGAGTACATGTACAGTACATGTACCTTAATTGGTTTTGTCTAAAGCTGTGTGCATTGGACTAATTTTAGTAAAACGTACTGAGGCTGTACGGTGCGACTAAAATGGTCGCATTGGCGCCTAAAAATGCTCACATGCGACCAGTAGTTAAATTCTTATCGCCATTGGCGACCACAAAATTCGCACATTAGTCGCCCACGAATTGTACAAAAACTAGTCCAATACGAAAGTGTCAACTTTTACAGGGTCAGTTGTGGGGGTGGGGGGGGGGGGGGGGGGGGGGGGGGGGGGGGGGGGGGGGAAGACGATTTCCAATGGGCCACACATGCGCTCGCAATGATCCACCCGTATCTACATGTACTACTGTACGCCACTGCGCTGAGCATGCAGTGCCCTCAAAAGATGAACACATTCATCACTTGAGGGCGCAGTTCAAAACAAATGCATGCAACTGTCATGGCCATTACAGTACATGTACATGTATATCGACGCTGATGCGATAGATTTGCGTGTTAAGAGATCTATAATAGCAAGCGAATCATGTAGAGTGAATTTACACCTCATTTTGGACTGACTTGGCTGTAGACGTACATGTACTTTCACAGTGTTTTAGAGGGGACAATTCGTTATTTTTGTCCGGGCGGCAGTGGAGATCACTGTTAACTTCTAAGTGGACCTTGATGATGAGGAAATACGCCATTACGTCAGTTTTACCAAGGTTTTACATGTATGTGGTGAAGGATACTCTATGGGCCAAAATTTATCCAAGCATTGACATACGGAAGAATTACACGTACCGGTACCACCAACGGAATGTTAACAGTTATAACAGGCCTCGAAATTCATTTTCAAAGGGACACAGCAATTTTCCTCTACCGGGTACCGGTAGTTAAGGGCACTTGAGTAAGGAATTAGAAAATTTGTGTTAGAACTTTTTAAGGGCAACACAGCAAAAGCATAGGGCACTGATGGCATTTTGCTGTGCATGGTGCCATGGGTTATTTCAAGGCTATACTGAATATTGTAATGTCGATGCACCATCTTGAAAACCCGGCCCAATGCCGCTTTGTTATAACTTGTTTTGCCCATTTCCCTTGTAAATTACTGCTAGTGTAGACGTCAAAAAGCAGTCCTATGCTACACTGTTTAAACGTCCTCCGGCGTCAAGTGGTTAAATAACTTTTTCAACGGATTTTTTAAACGGATTTAAACCCAAATTTTAGATCATGTAAACAGGGCCTGACAAATTTTTCTAAGTGACTTGCATCAGTTTTGTCCCAGAGGGTAAGATTTGTAATCCATAAAAAAAATACCCCAAATATCAGAATTTCCCACTTTCAACTTGGCACCCTCCAATGTCAAGGAAATTGTCTGAGGTCCCTTTCCACCTCTTGATGAGTTGCGCGAAACGATCAAGATGGTTTGCAATAACATTAGGGATGATCCTGCATTAAATCGGAAGCATTCGGCTGCAGCACGCACATTCCACCACCATCTCCAGTGATGTATTGACATTGAAGGAGGCCAAGTCAAAAGTAGCAAATTCTAAATTTGAGGGTTTTGGTTTTTTGTTTCGTATGGCTTTCAAATTTTTCGCCCTCTTCGACAAACGTGGTGTTCCCATTGGACTATTTTTGGTTAAACTCCCGTGGTTGTACGGGAGAGTAACAAAATTTAGTCCAATGGGGACGTACGGAGAATTAGCGTCCCTGTAAAGTTACCGCGACCACGATGTAAAACATACAGGGCGAGAGAGGCTGCGGAAACTTTCCGCTTAACTGCGGGAGTTTTACAGGGCCCTCGAAAAGTCCAATGGGAACAGCGCCGACCTGTAGAACTACCGCTGCCGCTGTGTAAAATGCCAAATGGATGACGTCACTTTCTGCATCGTGCAATCCCACCACGCATTGCGCGAACAAATTCTGGTTATTATGTACGGGCCCTGTATGTACGTACGCACGTGTTTTTTTATGCTCTTTTCTTCGCAAATATAATGGCAAGTTTAATCGAAGTTGTTCGAAATTTGATTGGGTTTCGTGCAGCATGCACACAATTAATAATTTCGCGCATACATATGTATCGCATGGCATGTCAAATATCCTGTTAGGTCAAAGGTTATGTAAACCACGCCCTCAATTGACCACATATGGCCAGCCGAGTAGCTAAATTTTTCGCTCGCGTCGTGTAAAATATATGGTAAGTGGGAGCGCACGGGAGATTTACAGGAAGGAATGTTTACAGGGAGTCGCAGAAAGTTCCCGCGAGGGCGCGGAAAAAGAAGTCCAATGGGAACACGCCTAAAGCTGATGAAACTCACTCAACAACTCACTCAATTTGTCAGGCCTTGGTTACATGATCTGAAATTTTAGTTTAAACATTGTTAAATCTGTTGGAAAATGACAAAGTTGTTTAAGATCAAAAGTAGGACATGTTTTGTTGACATGTACATTGTACATGTAGTACATGTACCGGTATATGGATATATTCTCAATGTGTACATGTACATGTATACATGTAGGCCTACATGTACTGGTACAGTACGTGTACATGTACCAGCATTTATCTTGTGTAAATTCAAGATAGTGGGAGGGAGCCATCCTGTTCATTGACTAGCTGGTGATAATTAACTACATGTGAACATCTTGCACGTCAGAGCGCCTACTCGACTGGTATTCCATTTGTTTCAAGCACTTTGTTACACTGTATTTCAATATTTACCGTAGATGTCTATTGAACAAAATTAAAAAGACGAAAGTGTTGCTTACATACACGTAATGGCAGGTCGGTGCTCGTCTCGGGTACAAAATGACGTCAGCATGTAAATTGTTTTCACGAATCATTATATATATTATTAACAAATTGAGGAGTGTTTCGGTTGAATTTTTACAATATTCCACAAGTATCTGGATGATATTATTCGTGTCAAGCATTTTTAAAGCTTTTAAAAAAATAAATTGGAAACAAAAATTCATGTGTTTTTTGGCTGCAAACGTTGGCCAGCAACTATGGTGCCTGACTTTCCATAGACGAGTGCACAAAGGCACTATAACCAGTGGCGAACATTGGCAGCGTTTGCGTAGGTAGAATGCAGCCCGGGTTTTCCTATTCAAATTATGTGACAACAGAACTATTTTTGTAATCCCATGGCCGTAGAACTGCACACAGGATCCAATCACAGCGCTGCCCGCATTTGTGCCAGATGAAACACAAAACAGCCGTCTTCCCAAGCGTACGCTATTCAAAACAAATGGGCACTTTCCCAACGGCTGTTGTCTGTACTGCATTTTTAAGTCTTTACGTTTTTAAAGTGGTGTTGTGTTCCCATTGTAAAATAAATTAGTTCAATGGGACGCACGGAGAATTAGCGTCCCTGTAAAGTTACCGCGACCACGATGTAAAATGTACAGGGCGAGAGAGGCCGCGGAAACTTTCCGCTCAACCGCGGGAGTTTCCCTAGAAAAGTCCAATGGGAATAACAGCGCCGCCCTGTAGAACTACTGCTGCCGCTGTGTAAAATGCCAAATGGATGACGTCACTTCCTGCATCGACTTCGTGCAATCCCACCACACATTGCGCGAAAACATTCTGGTTATTATGTATGGGCCCTGTATGTACGTACGCACATGTTTTTTCATGCTCTTTTCTTCGCAAATATAATGGCAAATTTAATCGAAGTTGTTCGAAATTTAATTGGGTTTCATGCAGCATGCAAACAATTAATAATTTCGCGCATATATGTGTATCGCATGGCATGTCAAACATCCTGTTAGGTCAAAGGTTATGTAAACCACGCCCTCAATTGACCACATATGGCCAGCCGAGTAGCTAAATTTTCCGCTCGCGTCGTGTAAAATATATGGTAAGTGGGAACGCACGGGAGATTTACCATGTTTACAGGGAGCCGCAGGAAGTTCCCGCGAGGGCGCGGAAAAAGAAGTCCAATGGGAACACACCTTAAGTCTTTACTGCATTTTTAAGAAGCTGTCCCGGGCTTTCCTAGGGGAATTGAATTTCAACTTTTTAAGAGGTGGTAGAAGACACCTTCGGTAACAAATTGGTGAAGAAATTATTTTGTAAGGAATTTTTTCCCAGATTTGCCAGATGTCGGATAATTTTCCCTGACTAACGGGGATGCCAGTACCGTATCATTGTGTGGTCCAAAAAATTATTTTGGCTTGCTTTCCAGACTTGCTTTCATGGTCAAAGGTTATGAAACTCAGTAATGAGTTGATCAAATGCCCAGTCAATAGATCATCCAGTAAGCTACGCCCATTTTGGAATTGACCAATCACAGCCCCAGGTTGAGGTAACCAAAAAGTGGATCTCCATTTTGGTGACCCGAGTCCTCAAAATTTTGTGCACAGAGATACATGTAGACGAACTGCAGCATAAGTGACGCAAAAACACAATAAACATCATTTTTATCAGCACCCAGAGTCTAGGACCCTAGCCGGTTATAAACAGAGACTGGCCAGACCTACTTTTAATCAACTCATAAATACCTTTTTGTGTAAATCGATAAAACTCACCAAAATTATCTTGTCGTTTTGCCATGTTTTGTATTCACTTTTGTACTGTACGTATGTGAACTGCTAGCTGTGCGTCTAGTTGTTTTTGTTCGATCGCGCGTAACGCTTACAGCAAGCGTGTTGTACACGCATGCACACGGCCTGATACTTGTCACTGTGCACATTTTGCTTTCGGGAGCGTGCAGTTTCTGTGTGCGTGTGCGTGTTCCATATTCGCGGGCCAGGCTCAAAAGTGTTTACGCGACTGCACGTGTGCTGTGTTTCTAGGCAATTGCTAACTGGATTGGTCTATTACATGTAGAACGAATGCATTTGCACAACAGTACAATACATGTACATGTGTAGGATGCTTTGTAAAAGTACATGTACATATACATGTACATTGTAGTATTTCTTTAAAGTGTTTTGTTTTAGTATAATTTTCTAATAAAGCTTTGCTTTGCCGTATTGAGGACCAACATTTTGTCCTTGAAACTTAGGGCTATGGTACCGGTACTTGTAGTTTTATTTTCATGCGTACCGCGGTACATGTACATGTACGGTACATGTACCGTTACATGTTGCATGTGAAACTGGGATCTTACGTGTACTGATACATGTACATGTATTCAGTATAACAAAGCCTGAATAACCAGTTTTTGGTCAATTTTTGTGTCATTTCATATAACGTGGAGCATGACAATCAAGGACAGTTGCTTATTGAAAAATTGCATGTCATGGTACAAGTTATAATACAATGGAAGTGCTCCCAATTTTCCTATGCCATGCCATATGAACTGGAATCATTTTTCTTTGTACATGTGGGGAACAATATACATATATGTACATGTACATGTTATGATGTAGACAAAATGCAGTCTTCAACATAAAATGAAGGGGAAAAAATTGAAAAAAAATCGCAGACATGTTACTACATGTATTAAAATAAATAAACAAATGGAATATCTGATATGGTGCCTAATCACCATTGAAATGAAATGAAACGACCAAACTTGGGATAAGAGAAAAATCGTAAGGGCCTGTCCTTATCTGGATTCAATATCTGATATGGTGCCTAATCACCATTGAAATGAAATGAAACGACCAAACTTGGGATGAGAGAAAAATCGTAAGGGCCTGTCCTTATCTGGATTCAAACCCGAGACCTGTGATTCACCGGGCAGACGCTCTACCAGCTGAGCTATTTTATGTATAAATTTAAGGCACAGTAAGCTTCATTTATATTGGATCTTTTCGAGTGACATGAGAATATACTGCACTCGTCATGAAAATACGAATCTCGTATTTGGCTCATTCTATATTTTGTATGACTCCTGCGGTATTCTCATATCACCTTCAAAGCCATCCAATAATATAATTACATGTACTTTCAGTAAGGAATTCATTTGACAACTTGTTTAGTTTTTGGGTCACTGCATATGATACAGTGGGCGTTTAGCCTACATGTACATGTGTAGATGCAGTTGCAAGAGGCACCCATGACCCATGTCTCCCAGACACCTTTCCAAGTGCATGACTGGAACACTTGTCACTCCGCCAGTAGGCACAGGTGTGGCAGCCTCATTTGCATGCAAATTATTCATGAATTATTTGCACAATTTCGACACGGCAAGCGGTAGTCTTGTCAAGTCTCGAGGATTATGGCCCACTTCAAGTGGCCAGTGAAAAAAAAAGAAAAAAGGATGAGATCACCTGGTAATTATTTCACTGGAAATGTCAATGTGGATGAAAGTGGCATTTGTAATGTGTGTTTGCCGTTGCGTATGGTATGTTTTTCTTATACTCGGTACCCTCTGGAGACCCGGGTATAATAGAGAACAAAGTGTCTCATCAAGGAAATTTCTATAGATGGAAAGGTCTCTCAACTTGAAAAGGTCTCTCGATTTCCGGACTGTTGAAAAGAAGCTGTATGCCTGCTGTTCGGTTGTCTGATGTGGGCAACAAATTTTTGTCTCTGCTTGTCAATAAACTCGGACAAGGGTGTCGACTTGCAGATGGCTAAGATTGAGTTGTTGGAGTGTTTGTACGCGAAGTTGGCACTAGCTCGTCTTACAGTTTTTGGAGTTCAGACTTCAAAAGCTTTTTCCGGTCGATTTTTGAGAGTGTCGGGACGTTTTTGGTGTCCGCCGCGCACCATTCGCCTGAGGAGGGAGGCGTGGGTGGAGTTCAGTTTTGGGATTTGGGCGGCGGTGAGTGTCCACGTCTGGCACGCGTAAGTCAAGCGTGCTCGAATGAATGAATTATAAAACATCATTCGGGTGCGCAAATTGATTCTGTGATTTTGGAGTAGTTGTTTGAGCGACTCAAACTTTGATTTTGTAGTTTGAACGCGCGCATCGACTTCAATATCTCCGGTAGCTGGTTGGTCAGAAAAAAAGTAAAGGAGCAGAGAATATCGACAGTGACACAAGAAAAGGGCTAAAGAGCTTGAGAAAGAAAGTAAACGAAGGGGAAGTTGTCATTTAAACAAGACAGATAAATCAGGATGTCTGTCTGTCGAGACAAGGGAGAACTACCAGCGGGGTATGAAAGAACACCTTGACAAGATGATCGAAACAACATTAAGTGACTATGTGAACGTTGAAAAGAAACTAAATGGCATGATGGCGTCTTGGAGTTTCATCATGAATGCTACCGGAAGGGTACGACAGAATCTCTAAGCAGTGAATAATGATGTTCCACCACTGTACGGATTGAGGAAAGACCATAAACCGAGAAAGGACAAGTGCGGAGGACCACCACTAAGACCGGTTTGTGGGGCGGTTACGTCTTGTAATCAACGTGCAAGCTTCCTCCTGTCGCAGTTTGTCAGACCGTTAGTGATGGAGGCTGAGACAGTCTGTAAAAGCACAGAAGATTTGCTGTCCAAGATCAGAAAGTTGAATGAGGAGGAAGACTTGTCAGACTGTGTGGTTGGCAGTATGGATGTGAAATCCTTATATCCGTCGATCGACGTGGAGTTTGCTACCAGTACCAATGTATGCTGTGACATGATTGCTGAAAGTGACATGCGATTTGAGAACATAAATCAAGATGAGCTGGGTCTTTACCTGACGGTGGCAAAGGAAGAGACAGATGGAGAGGAAATACCGGAACATTTTCTGCAGGTATTATCCGAGTAGATTGAACAAGAAAGGAAGATGACCGAGACTAGGAGGAAACACTGCCAATATTAATGAAGACGTTCGGTGGAGAGGGTGGGCAAAAACAAAGGAGGTAGCTGAAGAGGCATGTGTGAGGGAAATGATGGTAATGGCATTAAAATTCAGCATAAAGACCACACTTAATAACCACTTATGCAAGTTTGAAGACAAAGTGTACAGACAAAAAGAAGGAGTTATAGGAGTAACGCTGGCGGGGATGTGGCGCAACTGTTCATGGTCTGGTGGGATGAGAAGTTCAAAGCTCAGCAAGAAAGAGCAGAAGTACAATGCCTACTGTATACAAGATACATGGATGACATGTTTGGTGTTGTAAGGAAAAGGGAGCACGAGAAACACCTGACAGCCGAAGAAATCATGGAAAAAGTTAGTAATATTGCTAACAGCATACATGACACTATAAGAATAATCAACGACTACCCCGAGAGGAACGACGATGGAAAAATGCCTGTACTAGATCTGAAGGTATGGGTTGGACCAGGAAAGACCGGCAAGACTGCTCTGCTTCATACACACTATGCCAAACCAGTAGCGAGTAAACAAGTAGTAAACAAAGATAGTGCGTTCTCAGCGCAGATGAAAGAAGCCATACTGGTGACAGATCTGACAAGAATCATAAGGAATGTGTCGTTGGAAGTGGGCAACGAGGAACGTAAGAAACATGTACAGGATTGCGTAGAGAGAATGGAGGAAGGTGGATACAACAGGAAGGAAAGAATGACGGTGTACAGAAAGGCAAACAAGCGGTTTCAGAGGATGCTGATTGAAGATAAGAACGGAACAACACCACTGTATAGACCGAAGAAATGGAGGAGAAAGGAACGACTTGCGAAGAAACGACAAAAGAAACACATGGTTTAAGAACGACAGAAGTGAAACGACGATGTTTGTAGACTCCACCCCAAACGGAGAATTGGCAAAGAAAATTGCAAAAGTGTTCAGAGAGACCGGCCTGAAGGTGAAGGTGATCGAGAGACGTGGTGCCACGATAAAAGAACTGCTGGTAAAATCGGACCCATTCAAATCACTACAACAGTGTGAGGAAGAATGCATTGTATGCAAACAAAGCGGACGGGGCACGTACAAGTTGAGGGAAGTCGTATATAAAATGGAGTGCAGGGAATGCAAAGGGAAAGCAGAAGGAATGTACATAGGAGAAACGTCACGGAGTGTTAAAGAAAGAATAGATGAACACTTGAAGAAATACGAAAGACAGAAAGAAGGAGTGTTGGTGGAGCACATGAAAACGGAACACGGAGGAGACAAGAAGGACATTTGTGTAAGCGTTATTGGACGGTTTCCGGGAGACGCGATGAAGAGACAAGTAGCGGAAGCTGTTCTGATAAGAGAACTCAATCTTGGACTTAACCGCAAAGATGAGTAGGGTAACTCTCAGAACACATGTGTAGTCTATTCAGGTTGCTAGGATACAGTGCATACGCGCGGAGACGTGCACGCACATCAGCAGTGAAATACAAAGTTGCGTCTTCGAAGGATTTATTCAGAACCACTGAAGAGGCCTCGGAGTAGAGGCGAAAATTTTGGACATAAAATATCCACAAAGGCCTGTGGCTACAATGAGCAATTTCATAAAGTTATCGACAAAAGGCCTTAAAACGCTGAATATAGATATATTAATTACAAGCTCTCTACAAGGTTCTCACGAAATAGAAATATGGATTTTACTCAAAAAGGAGGAATTTCAAGTACCGGGTATAAGGGACATTCGGTCGAAATTTCAGCCCAGGAAAGTTACAGTTCTGGTTTTATAAATAGTACATGAGAACAAAGGGATGTCTCCACAAGTATACAAATTCCAGAATGGTTACTGTGCATACTGGACTTGACATTGGATAATTTTTGAAGGAAGTTGCAATGTACATTTGTAAATGCCACTAATGTGGAACTTGAACTTCCAATGTCTTATTGCATCATTTGCAGTGACCCAACATTTTAATTCATGAGTTGACAAGAAAAACCCACCTAAAAGTTATCAATAGCAATACTAACAAACACCACATGATATAATGAACGATAGAATGAACGACGAGAGCGGTCACACGTCAATCTATTATGATAGTGTCACAATAGAAAACAACTCGATGATGAGAATTCTCGTCGTTCACCTATCATGATACTATCATGATAGATTTGGGTCACACGGACAATTAAAATCGCGTCATGCTACTATAGTAATAGTACATAGAGTGGAATCTCGTAATTCGTGTGACCCCTGCCTTAGTTACAAAATAAATTTTTAAATTTTGATTAAACTGAAAATTTGTGGTGTTTCTTTCATTTCTAGGCAAGTGGTCACAGTATAATACCTAGATGTAAGAGATGATAGCTACATGTACATGTAGGCTGCCATGCTATAAAGAACACGTAGCAATTTTATTCATCATGGTTGCTGGCTCTCTTTAATTGACATCTACATGTACATAATGTCGGCCTATACCAATATGTTGTGCTTGACCTTGCACGTGATGCTGGTTGTCAAAGGATTATAAAAAATGCAGATTTGTATGTGGATTTATCTTATGGATCGAGTGCTTAGGGACACTGTTTGGTATAAATGCTGGCAAGTTGACAGTTTTGTGGTCGCAGTCAAAATGCCTATCCAAAAATAAATAGGAATGTATAGGTACAGTACATGTGCATGACTGTACACGTAGTACCGGTACTTAAGAGGCCCAATCGGGCAAGAGGCTTACAACGTACATGTACGTGTACCTGTATTGCCCCTTGTATGGGCGGCCATGACGGGAGCAGTCACAATGTCACCGTGCGTCATGCATGAGTATATAGGCACTTAATTTGTGGATCTATTGTCACATTATTTACGTTGTAAATTTATATGAAAACCTGCCCCTGTCATGGCCGCTAGTGCAAATGGTCTATAGTCCATAATGCTTGGCATGCGTACACACACATGTGTACATGCGTGGCTAACGAGTAATTAAAGCCATTAGCTTCGACCAAAATCAAGGATTTAAGGCAGAGGCTCGTCAGCAATGCACGCACACCAAATTCTTGCCTTGAAATATGCAGCCCCATGCCTTTGCAATGGAGCTGCGTATTTCGTGGCACAAATTTGGCGTGCGCGCATTGCTGACGAGCATTGCCTTTAAGGTCTTTCCATGACCTCACAGTGTCTGCTGTCTATATATATCAGTTGTGCATGTCCAGTCCATAATTATTTTAGTAAATGGAACATATTTTTCCAGAAAATAGATTTCGTTTTAACCTGAGAATCATACAAAATACCTCCCCAAAATACTATCCATGGGATCAGGAAGAAAATTTGCAATCTCCGATTTGGATGTGGAAGCAAAAAGGTTAATTGATGTACCGTACAGTGTACATGTAATTGCTACACTGCATTATAGAACCAGATAAATTAGTTTACAAAACCGGTGAATTTTCGACGATGTCCTTGAAAATATACGGATTGAGCATGGAATTACAGAATGGTAATGAGAAAAATATGATGCATTTAAGGTATCAAAATGTCAACACCCGTGGGAAAAATGAGGGGTTCAAAAATAATGTGATCTGCAGACACGCTCCTTCAGGAAGTTTTGTTACAATTATTTCTCTATTTTATCCAATAGGGCGACACTTTTTGTGTAGAGAGTCATGTTAGGGCGACCCGGTTGGTTAGGGCGACAATTTGGCATAGCCCCAATATTTTGGAGGTAAAAAACAATTTTTTTAAGGTCAAAAACCATCTTTTTAAAATCGAGAACCATTTTTATTAGGTCTAGAAGCATCTCTCTTGGGTATGGAACCATTTTTGGAAGCTCCGGGTAAAGAAATTTGGTGTCCAATCGATGTCTTCCAGCCGAAATTTCGGTGGTCGTTTGGGAACGTTTTACCGGTGGGTCGCCCCTTTGCAGCATTAAGTGATATTATTTCTCTATTTTATCCAATAGGGCGACACTTTTTGTGTAGAGAGTCATGTTAGGGCGACCCGGTTGGTTAGGGCGACAATTTGGCATAGCCCCAATATTTTGGAGGTCAAAAACCATTTTTTAAAGGTCAAAAACCATCTTTTTAAAATCGAGAACCATTTTTATTAGGTCTAGAAGCATCTCTCTTGGGTATGGAACCATTTTTTGAAGCTTCGGGTAAAGAAATTTGGTGTCCAATCGATGTCTTCCAGCCGAAATTTCGGTGGTCGTTTGGGAACGTTTTACCGGTGGGTCGCCCCTTTGCAGCATTAAGTGATATTATTTCTCTATTTTATCCAATAGGGTGACACTTTTTGTGTAGAGAGTCATGTTAGGGCGACCTGGTCGGTTAGGGCGACAATTTGGCGTAGCCCCAATATTTTGGAGGTCAAAAAACATTTTTTAAGGTCAAAAACCATCTTTTTAAAATCGAGAACCATTTTTATTAGGTCTAGAACCATCTCTCTTGGGTACATGTATGGAACCATTTTTGGAAGCTTCGGGTAAAGAAATTTGGTGTCCAATCGATGTCTTCCAGCCGAAATTTCGGTGGTCATTTGGGAAAGTTTTACCAGTGGGTCACCCCTTTGCAGCATTAAGAGATATTATTATTATTATTATTTATTTAGCCATTTCTGCAATACACAAAATAGGCAAGGAGCAACAAAATTAACAATTACTGTGATCCAAGGACCTGCTGCCCCCAAAAAACTAGATACATGTAAATGAACAACCTTTACCAAAACATAATAATTAAACTGTACATTTATGAATATACATGTAAGTAAAATTATTTATACAGGATTATCATTTTCAAAAATTTAAGAAAAAAGAGAGGGACACGAAAGCGACGAAAAAGTTAAATTGTAAAAATAAATTGTAAAAAAAAAGATGATTACAACAACATTAATAAAAAAAAATAAAAAAACACCTTTAAGATTTCATTAAATAAAGAATTGGTAAATCCAATCTGAAAAGTAAGGATATTTGCAAGTTAAGAATCAGTTGACAAAAAAAAGGTAATTAAACAATCAGCAAAGAAACAGTCAGAAAATAAGCAAGCAATAAACAAGTAAACTAGTTAAATTATGATTGGAAAATAAATAAATATATACACATATAATTGCCTTCAGTGCAGTTATGAGTATAAAGTAAAATTAAATAAATATTATACCTGTATATGCAGGATTGTCATTTTCAAAAAATAAAGGGAAAAAAGAACGAAAAAATGTAATAAAAAGACATTACAAAAATATTTAAATAAAAAAGTGTGATGAATACCATACATGTATCAGTCATTAACAAAACAATAATTGAGGCAAATGTGATTTTTTTTCTTCTGTTTTATAGAAGTAGGTCCTGTCAGTAATGCCAAAACGTGTGTGTGCCTGAACAAAGTTTAGCCTGAAGGCAGATTTACATGTTGGGGGTAGATATATGTAAAAATGTAGCACTGCATCTCCAGTGGCTCTGCTTAAAATGAAATAGCGCCCTCTATTGACTTTTGTAGTACAACAAACTACATTACATGCAGGGTGGAGTGCCTACAAGTGTTCATGACAATTCTGTACCTGGATTAAATTTTTGCCTGTGAAAAGTCGTTCATTCTATTTTATTATTGTTTAATTTTTTTTTATTATCATAATGCACATACCTGGTCTCATTGTTAATGAAGGTGTTTTGAAGTAAACTTCACTTTCATTGGGAAGGAAAATAATCCTACTTTAGGTTTGCTGACTGACGTACATACAATGTATATCACCGTACGTGTTTACACTCGAACTGGCAAAGGTGGATACAGACCCAGCATTTTTATTGCGACCGCAAAAACTGAACCTTTGCCGCGTTTACACTACACTCCAAATCGGCTTCAACTCGCCTTCAGAATTAAACCACATAAGTCGCCACTAAACTAAAGGCCCGTTTACACTCGATTCGCCTTTGCCGAATCGAACTTCGCAATTTCCAAAAAGGGGAGTTGAAGTCGGGTAGGCGCTAAGTGTAAACGCAAAAGGTGAATTGAGAAAGACGGATCAGACCCGGGTCTGATTCGCCTTTTTCAAGTCACCTTTGGGGTACGGGTAGGGTTGAACCCCGCAATTGCTTGTAGTGTAAATGCTACCCGAATACAGATTCGGCAATTTCCTTTGGTGACATCCGGGAGGCCATCGTTTGGCGCGCTTTATTTTGTGGGCGTGCGTGATAGAATGTACGCCACTTACTGTGCTGGTGTGCTACTGCTAGTACATCGCTCACGGCACGTTTTGTTGGGCAAAAACTACCCTAGTCCTACTGGAAATTCGTCCTACTGACAAGCACTTCTTCTCTGCATAAATCTACGCCGTAAAATAGCCAAAAGTGGCAACATCATGGCTACAAAAACAAAGGAATTCTCCATGATATTAAACTGTTGAAATTCACTCCAGAATTTTTGTCAACAGGAACAGTTTTGCATGCAGCAGCGCAGTAATAACGCGTCGATTTTCATGACACCCCCCACGTGTGACGTGCATTCAGCGCTTGCATGCACGCACACGATCATTACACAACAACATCGGGCGCTAGCTTTCTTGACCTCTTATTTTGACCTTTCACACCCCAGGGTCCCTCGCATCGGTATTTCCGGCACAAAAGGTGGGTTGAGCTGTAGTCTAAACACGGCAAATTGCCGAGTTTGTGGTTTGCTCTGCGGTTGCAATAAAAATGCCGAATCTGTATCCACCTTCGCCCGTTCGAGTGTAAACGCGGTGTATATCACAGTACAGGCCTCAACCTTAAGCTTCAGAGGGGCAAAGCCACTTGGGCTTTAAGGCCCCCAAAATGAAGGGGGCACCAAGGCCAATGCATAGTTCCGACCTGTCAATCAACCGAACCCGCCGACCATTCACAACAGAGCTAGCAGAGATCACCCACATAGGTCAACGTGCATTGTTTGCAACAACATCACGCGATGTTCTGCCCCATACAATTTGTACAGTGTTGTATGCGATGATCCGGGTAAATTTTTGGTTTCAAGGCCGGTTGTTTCGTTGTTCAAAGGTACATGTACGAAAGCACGTATTTCATGATATGACATCCCTGTATTACTGGCCCTTTACTCCGTGTGTTCTAAGATAACTGTCGACCCTGAAACATGAATACCTCCAATGAATCTGTGCTTTCCGTTGAAAGTCCCATTGCTTTGTGCGTTGTGTGTCGCCATTTTGACGATAGCGTGTGAGCCATAGCAACAATATCCAAGGGGGCGGGGTTAACTAGGCAAAATCGGAACTATGCATTGAAAGGGCACCAAGGCCATTTTCAAAATGTTTATTTGTTGATGACTTATTTGTCCAACGATTAGGTACGATTTGGTGAGACTGTCTATAGATAGACTCTATACACAATCGTACCCAATCGTTGGAAATTTGTGGCAAAAATCGCACAGTGGGAGGCCCACTTAACAGGTTAAAATGACCTGAATCAAAAAGAGTGCCTCTTTTAAATTATGGTAGAAAGATTTTGAAAGTGCGTACCCATATGTTTAGCTATCTGTAACCGTTAGCAGACCTGCCAACTAGTACGATTTGGCCGTATTTTGTACGGGAAATTGTTGAAAATATGACCGTACGTTTTCCCCTACAAAAATACGGGTTTTGACCGTCTTGACACGCCTTAAAAAAATCCTGGTTTAAGCACGCGGTAGCGAGTGTAAACTAGGCTTGATAGTAAAAACGGCTGTGAGTCAAGACTATGCTCGACACTACATCGCGCTCTCATAAGCTAGGATGTCCGTAATTGTTGCACGGGGTGTACAATGCTGTAGTGGCGACTGCTGTAGGACCGGGCATATTAGCCAATTGAAGCGTTGCATACAAAGCACCAGGCATTAGGATAGATGAATGGCGGTCTATACGCATGATCCTTGCTTGAGCGTGAATATTTAAATATATGGCTTCGACAAAAAAGATAACAGGAAGCAATCGTACAAAGCAGAATACTCGGAGAAATGGGACTTACATCCATCGCAGAAAGGAGAAAATCATGTATGATGTACATGTATATTGTGTGGTTCGGATTTTAGCATCGCGCACAGTGGTTCGTTCAAGCACCAAAACTTTGCCGAGATTAAAAGGTCTAATCGCTCTTTGAAACAATTTGAAACAATTAATGCGAACTATGACGTGATTAGAGCGGAAACTTTATGTTCAATCTTTGTTCGTAAGCTCATCTATGCATATTTTTCAAAAATACAGTTTTCTTATTAAGAATACAAGTTTTGAAGTTTCAGAATACAATTTCGTGATTCCAAAGGTTTGCGTTAGTGGCATTTCTGTCGTTTCGCAACTCCACAACTACAGTGTGTTAGCTAATGTAAAATGAGTCTATCGGGAAATATATCCAGCACAACACTGGGAAAGAATTAAGAAGTTGATCATGCAGGCTTCAGACCTTGTGTGCGAAACATATGAGACAGGCTGAAAAATAGTTTCCTCACTAAATCTTAAATTTTCTCACTCAAAATTGTTTTTTTTTCATCAAATCTGCACATTCCAATGCTAGATAACTCATTTTAAAGAAAAACATTTCTGATCAACTTCCCAATTCTTACCCAACACGGCTTTGATACTAATTTTACTTTCAATGTGAAGCTTTGAAACGCACAAAAGAGCTTGTGGACATTCATAATTCATACTTTTTTAAAGGCAGTATATACATCATTGGTAATCTCGAAAATCAGAAATGTTCACAGATTTACGCCTAACTTATAAATATGATGACAGTAGAAAACTTCCCCTGAAATGGTTTTGTCTGAAGTGCTACAGTGTATAGTCTTTGAGAAATGAGTAAAACAATTAGTTTTCGTCTGATGAGATGAAAATTCAATTCGCCCCAAATTACTTCGTCTAAACACTACATCGCCCCAATGCCACTTTGCCCCAAAACCACTTTGCCCCAAAACCACTTCGCGCACAAGCCGTGGTTCAGGGCGAAATGGTTCAGGGCGAAACTGGTTTTAGGGTGAAATTACTGCAAACCCTTTTTTGACTGTTTTCTCAAAGTACGGAGCTGGTTTTTGCTGAGGTTGGTTTTAATCATGCATATCTTCAATCACACAGGGGGATAAAACTATTTGTAACAGTTTACCAATCATGTATACCGGTACTATCTTTAAACCTGTCTACGTATACGTACATGTACATGTAAATGCAACGAAAAATAAGGACGAATACTGGAAATCCGATTTTTCACTTCGCTTTGCGGATAGCGAGTCGCGTACATGTATGACTTCACATGACTGCAGAAACTTGTGACGTATCCGTCGCACCATCCGTATCCGTGCGCTTGTGAAACCTCTGTATAGTTTCTTTTAAATTTTTGTTTCAGTGCAAGTGATCGATTTACAAGGCTGAGCATGCTGAGTGGCCACTCTTGGTTGGGCTGAACCGGATTTCCCCTTAACTTTTTTTTATCACCAGCCAGCTGGACCAGTAAACTAGACTCTTGACTCGTCCACATGTGTTTTAGTTCGCAGAATACAAATCGACTGCTCATTGGCGGGATAGCAGGGCTGCCAACATTGAGTAAAAGTTCAGAGTGAGATTTTGTGAGTGAGTGCGCGGGGCTGAGGGACAATCGCGACCGAGGGGAAGGATGGAGGGTGTGGGAGGGGAGTTTCGACGATACGGAGCTTTTGCATTTTTTAGGTAGAAATGGTCCAATCTGGCGCATAAAAGTGCCTCTGGCATAGATATTTTTATCCCTCTAGTTCCATTAGTTAATTCAGTCTTAATCCCAAAGGTTTTCATTCACCATTAGCTTAATTTTCTCACCTAAAATGTCTTTCACTTTTATCAGTGCACTGAGTGCAGATTTGATAGGAAACACCAAATTTACGTGAACTTTCTTTTTTTTTAGACTTAAAAAAATACTTATTTTCAGCAGGGATATATATCGTCAAAATATACACCAAAACTTTTGTCAACTCTTTTTGTTTGCCCACTACTTTTCCGACGTTGTCCACTTACACCTCAAATGTTTCCTTTGCAATTAATCCCTGCCGCGATCATTGCAATGCACAACTGAATATTTTTTGCGATGAAAAAAAATGACAACTCCATAGATCGAGCGCGCGATGCATGAACGATGGCATTCACCTTTCTTCCGTTCGGATTGATGACTAAAATGAGTTGGGTACCCATACTCCCTTCCAGAGAAGCCATACTGATTGCGCGAAAAGAAAAGCACCCGACCATCAGTTGGAGCTGTCAACAGAGGGCGCGCTTACTTGCATTAATACTAGCGGATGCGATTGGTAGGTACCGAAAAAGATCGATCGCCGTTACTTTTTTTTTGAGAGGGTAATTTTTGTGAGCGTGAGAAAATGTCATGCGTGCGTGAGAGCGTGAGGATGAAGTCAAATGCGTGAGTCTCACGCTCAATGCGTGAGTGTTGGCAGCCCTGGGATAGTGCAAACCATTGTCCCAGGATCGATGATCTTAATATGGTAGGCCTATCAAGAGGCAATAGTTTGCACCATCACTTGAATAAAGAGCAGTCAATACATTGATTTTTAACCCATTGACTGGTATTTCAGGATTAGGTTTTGTCGAAAGCAAAAGTACACTGGCCATAAATACTTTGTTCACGTAAACTTTATGGTTGCTTCATGTGAATACACACCTAAGTAATTACATGCATGATAAATGTACATACATACTGTTGTTTGACCCATGATGCGAAAGGTCAAACAGTAATACATAAAATTGTACCAATGTTTGACCTACATGTATAACAGCTTCATTATGCATGTCGACATAAAGCTTAGCTGTCCGCTAAAAATTCTTAATCTCAGATTGATTTTTTTTTCATCAAAAAATGGAGAAGAATTTGTTTGTTTAATTACTACATGTACATGTATGTATTCGCCCTCAAGGAGTATTTGAACACAAGTACTGCTGAAGTTTTGCTAATATGTGAACCGCTCTGGAAAAATGTACAATAAGTCACGTACCGGTAGGCTTGGTCGAGTTTTCGCGACCATAAGAAGAAATCTGTACCAAGCAGATCCACGCTCATTAAAATACAAAAACACAATGGAAATTCCAGACAGAACACGGACATTCTATCTGTTTTTGTATTTTAATGAGCATGGATCTGCCGCAGATTTCTTCTTATGGTCGCAAATACTTAAGCCGTGTCCGCATTGGACTCGTTTTTTTGGAGGTTTTACCGAGACGATGGTAAAATGAAAAATAGCTAAATTTTACTGCTGTCCGCAGTTGGATTTTTTGACACAGTAAACTTTTACCGAGACCGTGGGAGAGCATGCGCAGTGTCTCTTCGCAGTTTGACCTTCACTGACTGGACGTACACTTCCAGAGCGCTTTTACCGACTCGCTGTGTCCGCATTGGACTTTTCGTCTCGGGAAAATAGTTCCCTGGTCAATTTTCCTGGGCAGAAGTTGGCCAGGAAAAGTAACTGCTAAACTCAGGAAAAGTTACTGAGAGAAAAACGTCCTAGGCTGTCCGCATTGGACTTAAAATGGGGAAAGTACCCATCGTCTCAGTAAATTTTCCCCCAAAAAAGTCCAATGCGGACAGGCCTTTTTTCTACATTTTTCAGGACTGTGGGTCATTTGCTTGGTCTATACAAAGAGCAAGGAAATGCTATACCCCTAGCATAATTCTGTTCTTGCCACTTCTACATTTGACCTCCACCTCCATTTGCTTCCACAATTTGATGCTCTTTCAACTATTTATAGACAGGCACAATTGTGATGCTGGTACTTTTACTGTCCAAGGGATTTATACAGAATAATAAGGTTTCTTTCTGGAGGTTACACTGTACAGCAGTGCTATTGTGTAGAGTGATCGTCACCCATGTGAACTCTTTTGAAATAAGTACCGGTAGGGTAGATCGCGAGCCACCATCTTTGCATTAAATTCATTTTCCATATTAGGAAAGATCAACGATTATAGAGAGAGGCTGGCAGTTGGAAAGTACACAGTACAGAAACTGCCACTTTGCATTGCACAGAGCGTACACATGATTGCATATATGCAGGACTGACTCTATGGGTCTTTATATGATGACTGAAATGTGTATGTCCAGTGCATAATGCAGTGTACTAGTATTTAATTTTCTACAGCAGCATTTTATCCATGACCTCCATATAGCTCTTGTGTGCATGAGTTGTGTAGGATCACTCAAGTAGATCCAGTGCCATGGCTTGCAGTTGTGCAGCCGACGACGTGTTGAACTAGGGGATGATTCGCTAGTAATTTGATGGAGGCCCCACTCCTGCTCGTTAACATAGTCATTATCATTGCCTACTGAGATGCATGCAGACATGCATGCATGTACACGTATGATACACCATACGCCACACATACATACCGGTACGCACAGTACTGTACATGTACACCAATACTCTGCATGTATGAGAGTGCATATTCTTAATACTGCATTGGACACCATCTCCTTATCGTCTCGCATGAGAATAAGACTTGTCACTTGATGTTGGCTTACTTCGTTTCGCTCGGGGAGCCAGCGAAGGCGTGCGATCAGTGAGTGAAATTTGGCTTGGCTGCTGATGAGATGTTTCCTGTGGCTTACATGTAAGCTGGTTATTCTAGAAGTGTGCGATTCGCATGTAGTTGTCAAGTATGTACCAACAATCGTCCAATTCCAGTCGAGGATTTCATCCACTTGAGGATTTACATCATCTTAATGGTGCATGGATTGTATTTATAAGCAAGCAACATCATAACTGAGCTCCATTGAGGAACATCACCATATACACTGTAGCAGAGGCCTGATTATAAAAGGGCGGATTTTTCTTGATTCTTGATGGGAGATGTGAAGGTTTGGCTGATGTGATTTTTAAAAAAGATCACAGGCACTGCATTGAGAGGAGCCATTTGCCATGACTTGGACCCGCAAGGATCGCGGATCATATTCTTCAGTAAATCAATTTGATCCGGACTATTTCATGTCAACCGACGAGGTAAAATAATTCCCAGTCAATATTTGTCATTTTTGCTCTTGTTCCTACATGTATATTGTCTTGATCAATGCATAAATGTGTATTGTCATTGCATGACATGAGTTTCAATTGATAATGTACATAAACGTATGTGGGTCTGTCCACAGTAATGGGGTACATTTCTGTAACATTCAAGATCTTAGGTCCCAGTTTACATCAAATGTCTTACTTTTATCTTTAAATTATCCAGCTAAACTGAGGAAATAACTTTTTCACCAAGGAGTAAGAAAAATAGTCCTACAACATACATTTGTGAACACCTCGTGCACAAATTTTCCTATTACGCATGTAATTACAAAGACGGAAAAATATGTCACAAACTTGTCTGTCCATGTTACATGCGTAATAGGAAAATGTGTACACTTGCTTTTCAAAAATGTATGTTGTGGCAGCAATTTCTTACCTTTTGGGGCAAAAGTTATCTCCTGAGAACAAAACAAGGACATTTCTTTAATTCTGAGATAAACTCAAGACATTTCAAAGGAATTATTGACTAATTTTTCAAATGTACCCCATTACTGTGGACAGATCCAGGGGGCGAAGCTGAGGGGGCTATACCCGGTAGGCAACTCCCCAACTCCCCAACCCCCTCCCCTAAAATTGTAAAAATAAAATAACAATAAATAAAAAAACGTGCTGGGGGTGGTGCGGGAAAAGAGAGGGGAGAACGCATTCCCCTTCCCATAGTATATGGGTGTAGTCCAGGTAACCTGAACCCAAAATAGGCCTACAATGTATCACGTTTTTAACATTGGGACGGGAGTTTTAAAAAAAATTGAAAACAACTCTTAGCCCCCTTAAAAATATTCTGGATCCGCCTACGAGTAACTACGGTAGACTTGAAATAAATTCGGTATACAGTCGTGTTTTGGTCCGTCTGATGCCATTTTACTGCGCACGATCGATAACCATTTTTATGTTACAGTATATATTTTGGTTCTGACATGTGGGACGTCGCGACACGTAACTGGACATCGACTAGACTTGTTTCCAGTCCATTTGCGGCTAAGGTGCTGTGGTTTATGAACTAACCGGTCCACTTATATACCGACTTGACATCAAGTCTATTGAGTATCAGATAATGTATGTACGTGTACAATGTACTAGTATCACCAACTGATAATGTACCTGTAGTAACATGTTACTATCAGACAATTGTTGAGTAATGGTTCCTAATCAGTCCTCGCCGATAACGTAATGGACAATGGCTGATAGTGTATGGTAGTAACATTCTACATACATGTATGTACGTGTAATTATGGGTCAGTTTTTGTTGGATGGTGAATACGTTATGCACTGGTTACTACATTTGTATATATGGTTAAAAAAATAAAAAGCAAATCTACTCTGACCAAAAAAATGAAGAGGCTGAAAGATGTTTTCCCCAGAAACATGAAATGTCACATTTCATTCATGAACTTTGTTCAAAAAGGTAGACTTGGACCTTGAAGAAATCACTAATTTAATGCAAAAAAGTCTTGAAAGCAACTCCAAAGTGATTGGTCAATCAGCACTTCATTGTATTGAACAAACTTCTGTTCTGGTCAAGAATTTACAGTATATTTTAGGAAAATAGTAACGGTAAAGTAATGGACTACTAAAGCGTGACGTCAGTTGCCATGGTAATTGGGTCTAAACATTTGCTGGTAATCTGAAACGTTCATTGCTAAAATGTAGGGAAACAGTTCACTGGTTTTAGTGTAGACCCAGTAACCTTGGCAACACACAAAGGATGAGTTCTGACTTACATGTAAGTAGTCTATTGGGGTTGTACATGTACATGTATATATACATGACTGTACAATGTATGTAATAATAATAATAATAAATGCGCACATATCCACCCTGCTGGGTGCTCAAGGCGCAGATACCAATTGTACTGTTAATGCCATGCTTAAAGAGCCAAGTGATGAATGTTTCCTTCCCTTTTTAGTTTCAATTCAATTTTCAATTTCAATTCACTTTATTCCCATACTGTGTACACATAAATTTAAATACATTATTATACAGATATTTAGAATAATGTACATGTATGGAGGGATCCCATAAAAAGCAAAGCTTGTCCAGTATGGGATCCCTTTATAAAGATAAGTTAAAGCATTTTATTTTCTATACTGGTATGGAAATAAGTTAGGGAATGAGCAAAATGATATACATTTGTACATGTACCCATACTATTACAAAGGCATAAATCAGAAAGAAAAATGTAATGGAAACACTAGCAAGGGGAAGTGCATGCATGAAGTCCTTTTAACTGGTATATTTTGTTAAAAGGAAAGTTTTATATTCTTTTTTAAAGGATGATAGTCTTTCTATTGATCTCAGTTTAGTATCGAGTGAATTCCATAACTTTGAACCATTGGACAGTTGGATGTGATGAATTTATTTCCTAATGTCGTTCGAGTTTGTGGGATGTGAAAGTGATGAGCCTGTCTAGTAAGGTAAGTATGATAGCGGTGATTTCTTTTAAACAATGATTGTAAACATTTGGGCACAACATTTTTAGATACCTGAAACATGAAAATACAGAGTTGGTAGAAATAAGTTAATTCAGTTAAGGCTCGTTGAAAGGTTTCTAGGGGTGCCAGGGTTTCATTTAGGATTTCCAAAACTGCATGTCCTACTTGCATGTAGGTGCAGTTAAAAACTACCCGTCCTGTGACTGGCAAAAATTGAAAGTCACACAAATGCATTAAAGGTAATAGTGAAGTGAAAATTATCAACCAACTGTTTTTATACACGAATCAAAAGATCAAAGTGTTGCAGAAAAAGGGGCAAACTCAAATTTGTATTCATTTCAGAAAGAAGTGACCTTTTCTCAACTTCAAAATTTTCTTGACAGACGAGGGTGCTGTTTATTGCTAGTCATGGAGGGAACCCACAGTTGAAAAACAAAGAAAGAACATTATATTCAAACAGTAACAGTGGCCCGCTGATCCATTTCTAACCCAAACAAACTTGTTGGGATTGTTGCAAATTACATGTACATACTAAACAAACTCAGGAAACTGTTACAGATCATAACACCAAGAAGCCACTGAAAATGACACCGACTTTTGTACACAAGTCAATGGAGATTTCCTCTGTTGTCCTGAGATGACATCACGGATTTTCTCATGAATATGGAAATTTTCATTAACATAAAAATATAAAACTTGCAATTACACCAAAATAGAACAATCAAATTTTCTGAAATTGACCGAAATTTGTAAAACACATCCTCTACTATTCTTATATTTAATAAATACCCTATTTCACACGTCCTTTAAGTGGTTATGGACACCAGGCAAGTGTTAAATCTTGATGTGGTCATGGTCAAGGGCACACTTACGTACTGTGTCCATACAACATGTACAGGAGTTACAACTCGTACATTACCACGGCCGGCCGGCTGCGGTGGCCTGCCAGTTGCGGTGGCCTGCCGCACAGATTACAAGGTACTTTTGTTTTCATTCTTAACATACATTTAAAACCAAAAATCCACCTGTCATTTTTAATGTCCATTTGACAAAATTCTACCCATCATGTTTTATTGTCCATTGCGCAAATTGCCTGTCAAAAATCACACATTGTCTGTACAAAAGACGGGTGGATGGATGAAACTTGGTAAACAATATATTTTGTAGTCTCAAATTTGTTTTTAAAATTGTTTTAAGGAGTCTATTTTTGTACATGTACCAGTATGTCCTTAAGGGTATTAAACAAATTTAATATAGAAGTGATTGTTTACATCAAGAACAGTGTGCTAATGCAGGCTAATGTCAAATTTAACAAGATCACTTTTGAAGGCCTGAGTGAAATGTGATAAATTGGCATGACGTCCCCGTTACATTAGTGACCATCATTTTGTCAAATAATTACATTGTCAGTCTCTCAAGACGGAACATTAAACAAATATTACAGAACAGGCAAAGCAACCATGTTGTGCAACATCATTATATAAATGACGACTTGCTGTTCACTAATTGGCCATTTTGTAGAAATGAAGAAATGTCACACTCTGTGCCCCAATTTTGTGGAATGACCAATTTTATTGAAATTAGTTAATGTTTTGACATTGGGGGGGAAAACCTGGTAATATGCCTAGTTTGTTGCGATTAATTCACCACAGAAGTCCTTCCTGCTCCACAATCTCAAAATAGGAAGGTAAAAAAGAAACCTACGTCATACTGCTCCTGCTGTACAAAGTGTAATTGGAGAAAAGCCAACCACCCGCATTGCTTGGCCTTTTGCTGACATTTAATGCAAGGGACTCTGTTCCAGATGGTTGGCAGTATTTCCACGGCGATGGCATTGCCATGGAAACCAGGCTCCTAGATGCTTTTCCTTCCATTTAGTGATTTGAAGGGTTATTCGGTCCCTGCTGACGTGTTGGCATTTGGAAATGTTGCTGGGAGGAAAGCTTAGGCTTACCGCTGATAAATTGCTGCACATCTTAGCATTTACGGCAGCAATAAGGCAAAAGTCCATATTTGTGCACACGTGCAAAAAAATGTTTTAACAAATGTTTTAACTTGCTTCTCTAGATGTATGTATATCTAGAGAAGCAAGTTAACAGATTTTTAAAACATGTTAAAGGCCCAGTGTATCATTTACAATGACCCCAAAAAGTAATCCACGAGTTTACAGGGGAAAAGTTCTAATAGCAACTACCGGTACCGAAAGGTTTCCGCTCAAAATTATATAATTTTACCAGAAAATAATCCGTAAAGATTATTGCAAACGATTTACTTATTTTTGGTTCGCTCTACGCGGTCCAAAATGCATGGGCGCTGTGTACTGCGTGTGCGTGTTCCAACGCGATGCATTTTTATGGATGGCGTGCACACGCAGTATATGATGTCGCAAGCCACATAGTACCCGATCAACTGAGAACGAATATTTGAAACACACCGCCAAGACCAGGAAAACATTTAGCATATGGATTTGACAAAGCTGAAATTTCTTCGGATGAGTTTGTTGATGTCTTTCTTTTGATTTATGTTGGTTTTATTCGCAGAATCGCTCAAAAACAGATCATCTACAGGGCCTTTAAAGGCCCATTGCATCATTTGAATTGATGAGAGAAACCTTACATGTGGGGTGTAATTTCAATAAAGTGAAATTTCAGGTTCATGCCCTTTAACAGGCTGTTCAGCAATAACTGTCGGGTATTCAGGTATTTCACCATTTTTTTTTATGAATAAGTGATTATTTTTAGGGATTATGACCCAGGGACCCAGTGTGTGTACGTGTGTGTTTGTTTTTTAAATATCTTGTATGTTGGGCTTTGCCAAGCTTATGTGCACCCGTTTTGGAAATAAATGTACATGTGTGTCCCATGCGTAACACTTTTCGCATCAACCAGATAATATCCCATGTCTAACACCAATTTTGCTTATTTGTCACTTTGATACATGATGACCCTGATGAAACGTTGCAACTTCTCGGAAGAGTTGGTGTAAATTGGTTTAAAATCTGTGGAGATATGGTTATTCAAAGTCACTTAAAATTTTTAAATTCTGGTTGACAGATATTTCATGTTATGTTGTGGAAACAAAACTCGTTAAGGACAATTTAACAGAGTAAGTTTAATGCAAATTAGGGATAATGAAATAAAAATTCTATCAGGAAGTCTGTAAATTTGTTATTTATACAGAAATATTGGTGGGGGCAGGGCCCCACTGACTCATTATTGTAGAAACAGCGCTGGTTGTGTGTTTGAACATGTAACGGTAAATCTTATGAATTACAACTAACCAGATGAGGACGAAAAAAATCCAACTTTTGCACTCTTTACTATCAAGTACACTTCCGTGGTCCAACATCTGCCAGGACAGCATATTACATGTACCGTACGTGTAGCATTTAATTCTACCTGCACATTTATCCTCTGGCAGAGATTATCAAAAGCCCTTGACTTTCGTTAACTTGGTAAGCTGCATGGGTTGGCTTTGTACATTATTCTCTTAAATTATTTCATCCAAGGTCTGATTAATTTTAAAATGAAGTGTATTGTGTCCAAGGTTTGCCACTCTGTGAAAAGTGCTCTCAAAAGGCATGTTCCCATTGGACGTTCTTTCACCCGCCGAACCCCCCCCCCCCCACCTCGCCGAAAGTTACCGCGACCTTCGGTAATATTGCTTTGTGTAATCTTACCATGCGTTCTCATTTCCAATTGCTTTCAGTGCTCATGAAAGGTACCGCCCCATAGTTTACTGCAGGGTCGTGTTAATTGTACAGGCGGTATTAAACTGTTCTCATTGGGAATAGGCCCTGTAATAACTCGTGCGGCTGAGCGGAAATTTTACAGGGATGCTAATTCTCTGTGCGTCCCCATTGGACTTAATTTTGTTACTCTCCCTCACAACCACTGGAGATTTACCCAAAAAAGTCCAATGGGAACACCACTAAAGTGGGCCTACAGTCAAACCTGCAATTAAGGCCATATTTGTTAAGTGGTCACCTGCCTAAAGTGGCCACATTTTGTTTGGTCCCAAGTCAGTTTGTACACAATGGGGGTAGAACCTTGATATTGTTGCCCCTGTCTAACGCGGCCAGTGGCCTGGGACCTTATTCACAAAGCACCCGTAAATGTTTGCCTTTTGCAGGGCCCGTAAGTTGATATTAAGGGCACGTAAGACTTGCGTTAAGTGTTATTCACTAAGCACCCTAAGAGTTTCCTTTGCAGACCTGTAAACTGCGGGCACCCGCAACTTAACGCAATGAGCAAGTGTAACGAAGCGTGACAAAAGTCACGTGATTCCAGAAACGACGTAAATACTGCGCTCAATAATGCACTGAGATGCACGCTAAGTGACAGTACATTACCTACTGCTCATAGCTATTGCACGACCCACGCAAGTTGCGGGAAGTTTGGAGGTCACACAGATTTACGGGTGCACGCAGATTTAAGGGGGTTTTGTGAATAGCCTGCAAGAGCTTAGGTGAGGGTTACAGGGTAGTGCGTGCTCACAAATCGTTGCTGGTGCTTTGTGAATAAGGACCCAGGGCACTAGGATCTGTGTGTGTACAATCCTATTGCAGTTGAACCTGGATAATCTGGCCAGACACAGTAAATTTCACCAATGAACCAAGCTACTGCGGGAAAATCTAGGAGGAGCATTTAAATTTGTTCAAGATCTTTTAATGACTTTCTCAATAATCCAAGTGCATGTTCAGTTCTGATTTTTACGGCTTAATGTGGAATTGTATGCTCTCCAGAAATAGACCCTATTTTGTCAAGTAGAAATGACAAAAATTATTTTAAAAAACAGACTTTAAGCACTAGAGGTCTTACTCATGTTCTCTAACATGGATCACCCATCGCTAAATGGCAGAAATGGTTCAATTCCTAGCCACGGTGGCCTACAGGTACATGTAGTAACAACCATTTGGACACACACTTAAGGCCTGTCCGCATTGGACTTTTTTGGGGAAAACTTTCCAAGACGATGGGTACTTTTCCCATTTTAAGTCCAATGCGGACAGCCTGGGATGTTTTCCTCTCAGTAATTTTCTCCCGAGTCTAGCAGTTACTTTTCCTGGCCAACTGCTGCCCAGGAAAATTTACCAGGTAACTGTTCCTGAGACAATAAGTCCAATGTGGACACATTGAGTTGGTAAAAGCGTTCTGGAAGTGTACATTCAGGCCGTGAAGGTCATACTGCAAACGGACACTGTGCATGCTCTCCCAAGGTCTTGGTAACATCTTTCCGTAAATATTTTCCTTCTAAAACCATGCATGGATTTTTCGGGTTTTACATCTATGTGGCTGAAATTTCTACAAGTCAGTTTTCTTGACAAAAGACTTTTAATTACGAGTGGAAATAATGCAATTTGTAACAGTTAAAGAAGCTACTCCAGATTTTTCCAGAAATGGATTTCCTAACAATCATATTAAAATACCTCCCCAAAATACTGTCCATGGGAAGAAAACATGAAATGTGACCCGCTCTGCAAAAAAGGGTCTTAAGTCACGCTGGCTAGTATTCTTTTTGCGACCATAAAAGGAAATCCGCGGCAAATCCACGCTCAATAAAATACCAAAACACAATGGAAATTCCTGGCGGTGCCCAGATACCGCCTGGAATGTCTGTGTTCCCCCTGGAATGTCTGCGTTACGCCTAGAATTTCTTTTGTGTTTAGGTATTTTATTGAGCGTAGAAATGCCACATATTTCTTTTTATGGTCGCAAAAAGAATACGACTTAAGACCCTTTTTTGCCGAGCGGGTCACAAATGTGCAATCTCCAACTTGGATGTGAAAGCAAGAAGGTTGGTGTAATCACTGTACTGCTTTATGTAACCAGATAAATTAATTTACAAAACATTGGTTTTTTTTTTTACAATATCCTTGAAAATTTAAAGATTGAGAGTGCAAAATTTCAAAATGGTAATGAGAAAAATATGACAAATGATATGTATAAAAATCTCAATACCCGTGAGAAAAATGGTGGTCTCAAAAAAGATTTTTGTCTCATTTGCAGGTGTTTATGGGTGAAAAAATGATTCATTTATGAAAAGAATGCCTTACATTTCTATTTCAACAAGTGAAATTTAGGCCTAACAATTTAACAAGTGTTGCCATAATTTGTACTGCAACATACATGTAGTACTGCAACTGTGCTTCAAGATCACGCCTGTATTAATAGTTTGCTCAAGGTCGAATACGGCACTGGAAATTGACCGACAGTGACAGTGTTACATATGGATTGACGTCATTGATTAAATTTTGCACGCCCGTTGTTGTTCTGCTGCGCTTGTACATGAACGAGGTCCGGCTACACTGTACATGTACGTGTATTTGTAGAGCCAAATTTAGATTCGGACATCAACAGACTGGTTAATTTGTATCCAGTGCACGGTGCGCCGGCAATCCATCATAATATTGTCAGAATTTGGAAAATAAATGTTGTTATGAAAACATTTGTTACCCATACTTTTAAGGCTTTATTATGAACATGTACATGTGTTTCAATACATGTACAGTACATATATTTTAAAACTTCTATTTTTATCTCTCTCAATTTGCCACTGTCTGTTACCAGTAACATGTGCAAATTACATGTTCACATGTGCAACATCATGAACATCTTGAAAATTTACATGTACCTGCATCAGCACATTGCTGTGGTATTTCTTTTATTGATTTATTCAGCGATCTGCATATCTTTCATTGTATAGGTATTGATTTTCTTCCATTTAACAAAATGTATTGTTTTGTTATTTGTACATATTGCGCGGTTGCGAAAAGATTACGTGTGAAATTGCTCGAATTGCTATTGAGATAATTTTTATTTCCTATTTGCCTCCTGACATGCCTAAGGTTTTTAGCTAATTTTAAAAAATTAAATGCCAGACATGAAGGCTTTTTAAAGGCCTTTTCCCACTTGTACAACTATCCCCAGGGCAAACTCGCCCCAGGGTGGCCCTGGGGCTGCCCCGGGGTGACTCACCCCCAAGTTCAACCCCGCGTTGATTCACACTTGTTTAGAAACACACCCCGGGGCGAACTTGCCCAAGAGATCGGCACCTCATCCCTCACTTGAACAAGTGAGAACTCGGCTCTGCCCCTTTTACCACAACCGTTCTGGCCCCAGGGAAAGTGTCTCACCCTAGGGCCAAAAGTTTCAACCTTGGTCTCGAGCAGGGTTGAACTTGCCCCAGGGAAAGAGCAATTTCGGGGCGTGGCGTGAGGGTGAGAATTTCAAGTTGGAATTGGGGCTCTGTTCGCTGTGTGAGGGCCCTGTTCCAAAGAGATGCATGCAGCTGTCATGGCGCTGTTCGGCCTGGGATTGGGTCGTCAATGTAATATGCAGGGAATGAGGCCATTGGCCTTTGTACATGTACCTTTGGTAGCCTTGGTTAATGTCAAGCCCCTTCCTTTGCCCAAGTTTGACTTGAGTCAAGACTTCACCGTTTTTTCTTTGACAGGACTCGAAACAAGACCTTCAACTGTAGTTTATTTGCTTATTTCTGATTTCATGTACATGTAATATTCTTTTCCCCATTTTGTCTTGATTGTGCAGGGTTCTGAGGACTCCAACTATGGTCGGCCCTCTGATTCAGACCTCTCCTTGGATGAAGAGAGGGAGGCAATACGTCTGGAGACCGAGCGCCAAGCGCTGGCACAACTGGAAAAAGCCAGGGTAAGCCAGGGTTACTGCAGTTGACTAAGGGACTGTCCAAACTTAACAACATTTTCTCAATTCTACAAAGCGTACACGTGTTATAGGAAGGGGGAGATGGCCGCGCGTTTAGGACTTTACATGAACTGTGAAATGTAAAACATTGGCTAACATGTAAATAACATGTAAATAACATGCATGGCACATACATACAGTATAGTTACATGTTGTGAATTCATTATTTTAGAAAAAAAGATATGCAATATACAAGGGTGGCACTAAGGTGTGCTGGCATCAGGTAACAAGATGACACCTCTGCATGGGATTGCCTATCACGTCCATGTAGGTATACATGTCTCCTTTGAACTGACCTTATCAATGAAATTGCAACTGAAGAGTGATGGATTTAATACAAATGTACTTCCTTAAATGTCTGATTTGTAGTGACAAAAATTGTTGATATTTCAGGGGGGAGGGAGGTGGTCTTGAAAAATACTACCGGTACTCTCTTTAGAACAGTGAAAATGTTGACAACTGTGAACGGCCCATAAAGCTGTATGGACATTGGACTAATTTTGGTAATACCTTGCGGAGATCATTTTACCAAATTAAGTCCAATGCGGAGTTTGCAGATGGCTGGAAAACACCAGAAATTACATGTATAAAGTGTCAACCGTCGATTGTACCGGTAAGCTTTATGCTCTGACACCGTAATTTTTACGGGGCAAGCTAGGTTTCGGGAATTACATTGCCAGTCCTGCGCAAACGAGCATTGTAACTGTAAACCCACAATGGAACACGCATTGTGGTCATGTAATGTCTTCGTGATAAGGTGACATACATTGTATTCAGGTTTTACACGGCAAAGGAAATTCTATGGGCAGAAATTAAATCCTCTGGAGTGGTATTCTCTGGTCATCTTTATCGCATCCACTCCACAGTCGTTGCGGGGGAAAAGCACCAAAAAAGCACCTACTAGCGTACATGGCGTAGTACAATGTACACTGTGCGTACATGCACACATTGTTCTGTACATGCACATGTAAAGCATCTAGCTCAAGATCAACGACAGATGTAAATGCAGCACTCGGAATCATTGCGGTTAAACACCGCACATTCTTATCAGGGGATCAATCTTGATCCTGAGCTCGGGACCAGTGTAGACACGGCGTAAATGCTCCAATCATACCCCTGATTTTCGCAGTCGGATTGTCTTGGTGAGGTTGGAACAATCCTCTTCAATTAAGCAGCAAGCCACAAAGTTGAGCTTCAATGCACCTCCGTGTCTTCGCAATCCATTTTCTAATCACTGCTTGTTGGCATAACCTTGGCAGAAATTACAGCAAAGGGCTGTCTCCAAATGAAAATGATGCCGGCACCGGACTTAAGAAAATAGAGATTAAGACTAGTAATTTAGCCTGTAATCAAATCAACTTCCGTTTTACGGTATGGTGTGTGATTCCGAGAACTCCAAGTACATACTGTATACTGTTAACCTTGCACATACTGTACATGTAAACTATGGTTGGAATTTCATAACTGACAGTGCACAGTCAGATCCACTGATTCCAATTTGTATTGTGGGACAACTTTTGCTATTTAACACGTTGACTGTCGAGCATAGTTTCACAGGGCGTTCCCATTTTCTACGAGTACATCCATACTCGTTGTGGCAGAATCCAGTACACCTGTTACCCGGTACTACAAGTACATGTATACTCGTAGTCGGCAGTCAACGTGTTAAAGAAGCGTGTCCAGATCTATTTTTCACATGTTGAGATTTTGATACCATATCAATTGTCATATTTTTCTCATTACTATTCTGAAATTTCGCGGAGATTGCAAATTTTCTGTTGTTTTCATGGAAACCAACAGCAAAATCATGGTACATGTATGCTTACATCTGCGGATGAAAGCTAATCTTTTTGTCTATTCACGAAATACATAAGCACTATATTTTTTTATCACTATCAGTGTCCTCATTGGCTTGCAGGGGTCGAAATTAGCACTGGTCCTGTGGTCCGAGACCAGTAAAAAATCAGAAGGACCACTATAGACCTGTCAAAAATGCTGGTCCAGTGGTCGGTGAAAACATTTCCTGACTCATGGAAACATTCCCTGATGCCTAATAATTCCTAGTTGCCACAAACAATTCCTGATCGCTTTAGACATTTTCAGATACGTGTACATGTAACTACATTTCTTTCTCCGAACTTTTCAGACATGCCCCAGTGTTGGATCAAAAAGCAATCCCGTCACTGAATGACCTTAAACCAGAAAGTGTTGCAGTACGTGTATCTTGGTGCCATTTTGAAAAGCACCAGTGGACCACCAAATTTTCAGCAGTACCAGTAAAGTTCCCTAATCTACTGGTCCTTAAATTCAGGTTAATTTGGACCCCTGTAATGCGCTTCCACAAATAGTATGTATTTGTTCAAATTTGTTCCTCAGCACCTGCACACTTGCGATACAAACATGCCCTACATGTATCTACAGCTTATTCACACATGCCATTCCAAGACATGCTTTATTGAACTCCCATAGGCCGCTGTCTGTGTAGCAGCACTGTGTTTGTTTACAACCGTACATGCAGTCCGCAGGGCCTTGCAATTATGCAGATGAGACTACAGACGTCAAACAGCGCTGGCGTTGCCAATCTACACGGCCGTTTCCATCACTTTGCTCTTGTGTCCGTCTTGTTCACCATGGCATTAAAAACCATCATTCATGCAGACTTGCGTATGGGTATCAGCTGAGCACCCTGGATAGCCGGGACCAGTTTCATAATACTGTTTAGCAGGGGAAAAATGCTGAATCAAACATTTGTTTGCTACATGTATATAAAAATTAGTTAATAGTCAACATTTTATGTCAACTTGTGTTCTTAGAAATAATAGCAGAACACCAGTCAATTGTACATGTAATACACATAACCCATTTTCAAAAAGCAAACAAATTTTGCACTAATTAACCTGAATTTCATGCTGGTCAGAAGGACCAGTAGATTAGAGAACCTCTCTTGGTGGTCCACTGATGCTTTTCAAAATGGCACCAAGATACTGCAACACTTTCTGGTTACTTTAAGGTTATAGAGTGCAGGAGGGATGGGATTGCTTTTTGATCCAACACTCGGGCATGTCTGGAGAGATCGGAGAAAGAAATGTACCGGTAGTTATCTGAAAATGTCTAAAGCGATCAGGAATTATTTGTGGTAACCAGGTATTTTTCACATTGAGTAAGAAATGTTTAATGTGGATTAGGCATCGGGGAATGTTTCCATAAGTCAGGAAATGTTTTCACTGGTTCATCGGACCAGCATTTTTGACAGATCTAGTGGTCCTTCTGATTTTTTACTGGTCTCGGACCACAGGACCAGTGCTAATTTCGACCCCTGATTAAGCAAATTTGAAATAGGCTACTGGCAAGCATATCATCACAATGTTTGTGCAGATACAACCATTCCTACCTTCATGATACAACCCAATAAAACTCCACAGTTGTACAGTTGTCTTTGAATTAGTGCCAAAAACACAGACAAATTACATTCCACTTACAGTATGCTTAGACAAACATTAATCTGTCACTAGAAAGGACAAACAATCTGTGTCTGGGAGACCAAATCAGACATTTAAGGAAGTACATGTACATTTGTATTTAATCCATCACTCTTCGGTTGCAATTTAATTGATAAGGTCAGTTCAAAGGAGACATAGGTAAATGTACATGTACGTGATAAGCAATCCCATGCAGAGGTGTCATCTTGTTACCTGATGCCAGCACACCTTAGTGCCACCCTTGTATTGCATATCTTTTTTTCTAAAATAATGAATTCATAACATGTAACTGTATGTGCCATGCATGTTAGTTATGTTATTTACATGTTATTTACATGTTAGCCAATTAATGTTCAAATTATCATAACTTAAAAACTGTAAGAGTGCCCATCCCAAATCTTTCTGGAAATGTTCCTTACATCTTAAGCTAAAAAAATTACGCATTTTTGCAAATCAAGGTCAAAGGTTATATATTTACATAACTTGTTTGTGGTATGAGATACAATTTTGATGTTATTTTATAAAATGAAGGCCATTTCAAGAGCTTTAAAATGATATGAAGTTTATCTCTGTACATGTAGATGCCTTACTTTTGGAGATACAGCTGTCCAAACATAGCAGGTCATGCTAATTAGTGAAAAGTTCGTTGAACCGTATCTCAAATATTAATTGACATAATGACATAAAATGTTTGTTCTCAGGGTTTCTCAAGGAGTCCAATCAGCACACCAAATTTCATTTCAATCTGTGGGGGTCAGGTCTAATTAAAAGCGTGTTGAATTGACACAGCTAGAATGACCCTTCAGTGTTCACAAAATTTAGACAAAATGGCAAGTGATATGATTAGAATTAAAGGCAGGGGTTACGGCAGAAGGGGATCGGAGGCGGAATACATACCGTACATGTACACAAGTTCACCTTGACACTTGCATGGTACCATACATGTTCCTGTTACATTTAAGTTTCACATGCGGTTAAGAACATTTGCAACCCTCATCAGTTTTTATATTAATTGACCGAATGGAGAGATGACGTCAATAATGTTAACAAAACCACTTCACGCAAGGGTTCATGGGATTGTTTGGAGTACTCTAATAAAATGGCATATGAGGTATAGCGTTGGTCTGTGGATTCGACGTTGTACGGTAGGTGCTACCGTAAAAACATTTTACAAAAAATTATCTTCGACCGGGGGCTATAACTGCATCCCAATCAGTTGTACATTTCATGCTGTAAATGTATACAACACAATGAGCAGCAGTTTGGCGAGTGCTGTATTTAATCCCATCATGCTTTGTATGGAGAGGATTGTTACATCATCATCTCCCTTGCGGGCTATACTTATCCTTTTATTTGGTCTAAAGTTACTGCAAATTTGCAGATCTAACCATGGTACCGGTATCTGGAGGAGTAAATATTACCGGTATACAAATATTGACTGCAATGAGGGTTAAGATTAAGCCCAAGGTGATCTCGAAGCCATGACTATGCCCCGATTTCCTATGGGCCATGCGCGCACTCCCAACGATCCACCTGTACCATCGATACATACCGTACACTGGATGAAGCAACGACGTCTAAAATTGAAGCCACCGTCCGCCATTGTACCCCACCAAATACAATGCTTTGCCTAGACTGGTCATACTGTCTTCACTAGTCTACATCATGGTCTACATGTGTTAAGTGGAATGCAAGCGATCGCATGGACCGGGGAGCAGTCTAGGCCAAGTCAAAATTTTGTCCGGGTGCTAACGGTACCTGTGATGATTTTGTCCGGGCGGCGCTCTCAGACAAAACTGGCAGTGGAGAACACTGGCGTAGAGAAAAATTGTGGAGAAAAAGAAAGCGAACATTTTAAAACCATAATTTCGCAACATTGTTTGGGCGTTTTTTTGTTCATGGGACCAGTGAGTAGCCACATAACATCATGTTTTCGTGTGGACTGCCATTTTGCACGATGATTGCATAGCAACTGCAAAAGTGGGCATGTGTAATATGACTACAACGCACAGTGCCCTCGTGAAAATCGCACACTGTACATGTACATTCACACGATCAATCCCGGTGATCATTGCATCGATGCGAAGTTTTGGAGGAGGTCTCAATCGGTGCGACGGTACACACGGGACCCTTGTAATGCATAGTTCCGACCTGTCAATCAACCAAACCCGCCGACCAATCACAACAGAGCTGGCAGATGTCACCCACATGGGTCAAAGTGCACTGTACGCTCACAACATGATCACGCGATATGTTCTGCCGGCCCCATACAATTTGTACAGTGTTGTATGCGACGATCCGGGTGAATTTTTGGTTTCAAGGCCGGTCGTTTCGTTGTTCAAAGGTACAAAAGCTATATTTCGTAATGATATCCCTGTATTACTGGCCCTTTACTCAGTGTGTTCTAAGATACATGTAACTGTTGACCCTGAAACATGAATACCTTTGAGTTTTCTTCAATGAATCTGTGCTTTCCGTTGAAAGTCCCATTGCTTTGTGCGTTTTTTTGACGATAGCGTGTGAGCCATAGCAACAATGTCCAAGGGGGCGGGGTTAACTGGGCAAAATCGGAACTATGCATTTGGTGATATGGATGCACTTTCACACGACACTGTATCCCTGTGTTTGTGACATCGATGTAATTTATTCGCACAGGACCCTTGTTTCCAGTGCTTGTGTGAAATGGCCTCAAGTTTTCATCTAGTGCGAGCTTGAAAACTACAGTGAATTTTGATTTCTTTGTAATTGAGGTTTATATGCTTTTTCTTTTATCCATTTCAGACGAAGCCAGTTGCATTTGCTGTCAGAACAAATGTAGCCTATGATGGTTCTATAGATGACGATTCACCAGTACAGGGATATGCCATCTCCTTCAAAGTCAAAGACTTCCTTCATATAAAAGAGGTACATGTATGTCTTAAAGATAACTTCTTTTTGCTCACCTTGTTTGTGTAGTACGGTAGAGGGGCATCACGGCCAATTTTGTCCCAAATGTGCACTGGTTATTAGTTTATAAATACAAGCATCATGAAAACTAAGAAAGATAGGACATGCTATTTATCCAGATAGCTGAAAGTATTGCTCATTTTACTGGGGGGAAATTTTGCAAGCAATACCATCAGGCCGAATTTACCCAACATGCTAAATTCACAGCATGTTTCATCGCACATGTCGGAAAAACGAGGGCAGCAAGTTGAATCATGTGATACCAGACTGGCTTTATGCACTAGCATGGTTGCCACTGTAGACAAAGGGGGCGCTATCCACAATCAATGACTGCGATGCGATCAATATATTTAGATGCCATTAAAAGTTGTCATTGTTTAATAGTGACATACATGAAGGACACAAGTCGAGATCGGGCAATGTCACATATTTTCAAGTTACCAGCCTCCTTATTAACATTTTCCTGAGAGGACATGTTGATTTGGGCTCGCATGAAAATTTTTGAAATGTTCAAAATTTTTGCCAAGTTTGACTTGCATCATGTTATTCTTGTGATAGCATTTTATGGAATTTATGGCCCATTGTTAAAGGAGCTTGTTCAGATTTGTCCAGAAAATGTTCTAAACTAACAATCTCATAAAATACCTCCCCAAAATACTATCCATGGGAAGAAAACGGGAAATTTGCAATCTCCAATTTGGAAGCAAAAAGGTTGGTGTAATCGCTGCACTGCTTTATGGAATGGATAAATTAGTTTTTACAAAATATCAGTGGTTTTTTGACAATATCCTTGAAAAAATACGGATTGAGAGTGCAAAATTTCAGAATGGTAATGGGAAAAATATGACAAATGATATGATATTAAAATCTCAACACCCATGGGAAAAATAGGCAGCACAAAAATGTGACCTGGGGCCTATTGCATAAAACTTTAGGAATATTCCTAAGTAGGATTTAGGAACATTTATCATTCCTAAATCCAAATTGTTCCTAACTTTAGGAACATTCCTAAAGTTCTATTTCATAAAGCAATTTAGGTAAACAATCGTTCCTATCTTGGTTGAAATTGTTCCTAACTTGAGGATGATCATAATCAGACCTAAAGTTAGGTATCACATGACAATTTGGCGGGAAAATTAAACACTGCTTCAGTTTGCTTGCTTGTCAACTGTGTACATCTCAATTTTGCTATGTTTATGGCTCTAGGCCTACTTGACAGGGAAAATAGGCGCGCTAGACGGAGAGAAAGAGTGTTCAAACTCGGTCATACAATGTGTAGTCTGTATAGTTTATGCATTGTTCCTAACTTAGAATTGTTCCTAACTTAGGATAATTAATAATGCCTAAGTTAGGAATCTTCCCAATTAATTGTTCCTAAGTGACTTAGGAACAATTAATTAGGAATGTTCCTAAATAGTTTTATGAAATAGGGCCCAGGACACGCACATTTAATACAACAGAATTACCCTTTTTCTAATTTTTGCATACAGGTTTAAAGAAGGTAGAGTTGGTGTTAACTGATTATTTTTACCCGCTTTTCCATTTTTGTCTTTGCTGTATATGTAGAAATACAACAATGACTGGTGGATAGGCAAGCTGGTACGTGAAGGGGTTGATGTAGGCTTCATTCCCAGCCCGGCCAAACTAGAGAACATGAGGCTACAATCATCGACCACGAGCCGGTCCAAGCTCATGAACAAGTGAGTCATTGGAAAGTCTGTTACAACTAATAATGTAGTAAATAACCGATGGTGTAACAAACATTGACCAATAATGCAGTAGAATGTCGTACGATCAGTCTAAGAAGGCTAAACGTGATTTTCTGATGTTTTTTCATTTGGACAGGAAGATGTAACTTTAACTTGATCCCCAAAGGGCAATTCCGTAAATTCAGATTTACACTTCAGAGACTTTGAGGGCTTGTAATGCTTCTCATATTCAAGTTGTTTGATTTTAAACACATGTTCTTCAAGCATCATTGATGGAAGTGTAATTCCTGAAAAACTTATTGTAATGCCATTCTTAATATGCGTGGTACATTCAAAAATATCGGTTTCGGATGTACTCATTGAGTACGTCCGAAACCGAGGGTTTTGGAGACCCTACACACTTACTGAGAATGGCTCTACAATCACTTTTTCAGGAATTACACTTCCATCAATGATGCTTGAAAAAAATGTGTTTAAAATCAAACAACTTGAATATGTGAAGCATTACAAGCCTTCAAGGTCTCTGAGGTGTAAATCTGAATTTACGGAATTGCCCAAAAATAGCCGCCGTCAGATACAGCCAGTTTTTGATTCAGCACCCCAGCCAGTTTACATGTGTCAGAAATCTCACGTTACAGTCAAAATCAAACCTTGAAAAGCATACATGTACCATAAGGTCATTTGACTCTCAAGAATTCTGTGCAATTATTGTTTTTTCCAATGAATCTTCTAAACTCGTCCAACGATATTTTTCTTTAGATGTTTCCCGTAATCTTGTCGGCGTTAAAATTAGCAGCATTTAGACATTACGTCATGTCGCAGTACAATGCAATAACCACAAGAGGGTGGGCTCGCTATGCGCTAGTTGGCTCGTGAGTTTTTTGCTGTTTAGAAGATTCATTGGAAAAAAATTAATAATTGCAAAGAATTCTTGAGTGTCAAATGACCTCCATGGTACCGGTACATGTATGTTATTCAATGCTTGATTTTGATTGTAACATCAGATTTCTCACACACTGGTAAACTGACTGGGGTGCTGAATCAAAAACTGGGGATTTTGGGGATAGACTTAAAGTGACATCTTCTCGTCCAAAAGTTAACGTAAACAAAATTACTCTTAAGGCGTGTTCCAATTGGACTTCTTTTTCCGCGCCTTCGCGGGAACTTTCCGCGACTCCCTGTAAACATTCCTTCCTGTAAATCTCCCGTGCGTTCCCACTTACCATATATTTTACACGACGCGAGCGGAAAATTTAGCTACTCGGCTGGCCATATGTGGTCAATTGAGGGCGTGGTTTACATAACCTTCGACCTAACAGGATGTTACACATATTGGCGCGAAATTATTAATTGTGTGCATGCTGCACGAAACCCAATCAAATTTCGAAAAACTTCGATTAAACTTGTCATTATATTTACAAAGAAAAGAGCATGAAAAAACACGTGCGTACGTACATACAGGGCCCGTACATAATAACCGTACATAATTTCTCGCGCAATGTGTGGTGGGATTGCACGATGCAGGAAGTGACGTCATCCGTTTAGCATTTTACACAGCGGCAGCGGTAGTTCTACAGGGCGGCGCTGTTCCCATTGGACTTTTCGAGGGCCCTGTAAAACTCCTGCGGTTGAGCGGAAAGTTTCCGCGGCCTCTCTCGCCCTGTACGTTTTACATCATGGTCGCGGTAACTTTACAGGGACGCTAATTCTCCGTGCGTCCCCATTGGACTAAATTTTGTTACTCTCCCGCACAACCACGGGAGTTTAACCAAACATAGTCCAATGGGAACACCACTTTAGCCTTCTTAAAGTACTATCAGTCAATTGTTAAATCATCGGTCATACTGATTATTGACTGATAGTGTATCAACATTCTACTAAATTATCGGTCAATTTGTTATATTTATCGGTTGGTGAAATGTTATCCATTATACTACATTATCAGTTGTACATTCAGTCGACCTTCATTGCTGACTAAATATAGATTTTTAAGCTGTCCTATCTCTGTGTTGTGTACTTCTTTTTTCCTGGTTTCTGTTTTGACTTCTCATTCATTTTGAAATGTATTACATTTACATGTACATGTACATGTAGCACAGCGATTTGCTAAAGTGGCATTACAACATGTATGTATTTCAAAAGGTGAAAACAAAAATGGCAATTCCAGATGTTTTATGAAAATCTGGCTGAAAATCAAATTTCTTACAAAAATGTTGCTGTTCATTGTGTCTGATTGGAGAAAATATTGAATTGTCACCCTAAACACCTAAAAGTGCTTAATATTCACTGACAGACTGGTCCCCTGTCCTACTACACTCTTCTGACTTATTAAAAGTAAGGGTGTATTCAAATTGAGCCTTTTAATTTGTTTATTTATTGGGTTTAAAGAACTTCAAATCGCACCCCATAGGCTGAATAATTGCATGAAACTTACAAGTACATGTATCTTCCACCTAAACATCGAGATACATAGGTGGGTGGCGCCATTGGCAGCCGACGGCCAGAGACACTGGGGAATTCCCTAAGTACTCTTCACGAAAGAGTGCTCTGAAATCTACACAACACACTGGACCAACGGCTTTACATCCCTTCCAAAGGATGGAACAAGTGTGTTTAAGTGCCTTGCTCAAGGGCACAGGTAACACGGCCCGGTATTGAACCTGCAACTACAAGTTTTCACCCGAGCGTTGCGAGTTAGTGACCCAAACCACTTGGCCACGGTATCCCCGCACGTAAATGCAACGTGCGCGCTTTGAGAAAAAGCGGTGTGGAGGGGATATGGAGTGAAATGACGCACAGAAAAAAACAGAATAACAAAAACACTTTCCGCCCAAATTTATTCTGTCGTTTTCAGTGCGTCCTTTCGCTCTAAATTCCCTCCACATTGCTTTTTTTCAAAGCAACACGTTTGGCATTAACGCGCGAAAACGCTTGGTATGAATTCATCCTAAGCACCTATTGCTGATGATTTTTGACATTGTTTGCCGTGCTTGCTAAAAAAATTATATTGAAAGAAAAAGATGCTACACATGTACCGGTATTAAGACAAATAAAATTGTTTTTGTGGCTGAAGTCTTTCCCATGAGCAGGCAAATTGTTTTGTCCATTTATACACGTAGTATGTACAAATGTACATGTATCTCCTTAAACTGTTAAACGTGTGTACGTATACGTGTACCTTCCGTTGTGTGTCACAGGTTTGTGGTCATTGTTCCACTTGGCTGTGTGCATGTGCATACATATGCAAATAAGCTGAAAATTATGCTCATTATTTCATTCTGGGAAGAAAAAAATTGCCATGAGAAACAGTTTAATACTGGTTTGGCTGCCTGATACGATCGAGTTTGCCAATCCAGTGCTGATGATGACATGCCTGGTTCTTGTGATGTGGTGTTCTGTGTTGAATGAGGCTAGTGCCATCTGGAGACTGTACATAATATGCAGTGGGGCCTCAAAGAGGTGATGTTAAATAAAGGAAAGGTGCAAAAAAACACTATGAAAAATCTCCGGGTTGTACCTGGGTCCGACGTGTGTTAACTTTTCACAGGACAACATTTCAACACGGCACTGACCCGTGTAGAGCACTGGACATGTGAGTGTTGAAAACCACAGTCTGAATGCCTCTAGGTTAGGTTGGGACCCGTGTAGATTTGGGAGCACGGCAGCATCGCACTGCAATGCTGGGGATTTTCCGATTTGACTGATTTTGTGTGTGTAGTGTGAAACGATCGCACGATACAGGTGTCGAAACATTACACGTGTCGAAAAAATGCAGGTGTTGCGTTTAGTAGTGTAAAAAAAACCGATTTGACCGGTGTTCAAATGTTTAAAAGTCTACACGGGTTGAAACCGTGTAGGACGTTCATAGTGTGAAAAGGCCTTAGGATGCGTGGTTCTCACTGTCACAGTTCAGGGTGTCAGAAGCCCACAGTTTTCTGTGATTGTCCTTGGTGAATCTGTAGACATGACCATGGTGTTCTGGGATAAACCATCGCTTTCCGTGGTCAAATGGGCTCCCCATTTCTGACCATGGTTAGTGCGGGATAGGTTATGGATATGCTACAGTTGTGTCTTGGTGATTATACATGTTTGTATTACTGTTTTCTACGGTCATTTACAGTTGGTGACTGGAAAAATAAAATTGAGCAATAGAAAAAACGAGGCTCGGGAATCAAGAGGGTTTAAAGGCATACTTGTACATGTACACTGTACATGTAATAATTGTTTGTGAAAGAACTTGCCTTTTATTTGTCTGTTGATGTCTACATGTTTTTGTTTGTGTCAACTGTGCTGTATGTTGCTTCTAATTTTGTAATTGTTTTGTGCTTGATCAACCTGTTAGTGGTCTTTAATGTACATGTTAAAGATCACATGAAAACAGTTCTCATAGAATCTTGGAACAATTAAGAAACTTGTCTGATTTTAAATTCATGGATTCTTTAAAATAAAATAAAATCAAATGAAATCAATTTCAGCCATGTTTACTGAAATGCTAAAAGTTAAAAAGCAAAATCCTAACAGGTTTTCTTTTCTTTTGCTGTTTTCCCCCGTTATTTCTCTTTCTTCCCACCCCTTGCCATTTTTATTCATTTTTAACTGCTGAATGTGCGATACTTTGGTGTGTGGACTCGCCATCACATTTACTAACATTGGCTGAAACTAATTTAATTTGTGCATTGCGTACTAACTATATTTTGGCTTTTTTCTGTCCTCTGTCTGGTGTGGATCTACATTATAACCGACATGCAAAATCTACATGTATGTGTTGGTTATGGCTTTGTATTGTTGATGTTAATCCTCTGGTAATGAAACTGACTTTCCCTAACGGTTGGCGGCTTTGTTTTGGGAATTACTTTAAATACAACTCACCCTGACTAACCCAATAATAATTAAACAATTCTGTCTTATCCCACAAATCTGTGCATTTCAATTCCATGTGCATTACATGCTTAATTTTTGGTTGATATTTACATCTTCACAAATCATTCGATTTTGAAACCTTTCATGGCTGCACGATTCAAAATTCACCATCTGGAATGGGTTCCGATAACAATTTCCCAATAATTTCATTCTCATGAATGGTGGCACAATAACCATCTATCTGTCACGCAACACGCTACCATCCTTCTAAAACTGGCCCATATGTAGCCGGTTGCCCCAATCGCCGTCCGGCCGGATCAACTACCTACCGAACAAAGCCGCAACCTTACCCATGAACAGCAACAAAAGTAGTTACCCAACTTCCCCCCGTCATAGCAGGTCTACCAGCGGACTGAGCTCTTCCTCGAACCTGGGAGACATCATGGGATTGGCCAATGCCAGGAATGCAAACTCCAGGGGGTCCACGCCGCCCACACCCGGTAAGTCATGTATTCTAGAACTGCTTTTGGGGCGTGTTTGTTTTACACAGATCCAGATCCAGATGGATCTGGATCAAAACGGATACGGATCTAGACAGATCCGGATCCAGATGAATTAGATAGATCCAGATCCAGATAGATCAATCCAGATTAAAGGTACATTACTTCAATTTGCACAGATCCTGATTGAGATCTGTGATTTCAGGAATCCTTAGATATCGATATTGGTTCAGTGTATGGGGTTGTCCAACATTTTCATGGTTCTACAAAGCGTAGGAAGGAGAGGGGTAGAGGGCCGCGTAGGACTTTACATGCACTGTAAAATATTGACATTTGATGGTAGTGATAAAAAAAAAGTTGATAAGTACCGTAGTATTTCGGGGGGAGGGAGGAGGTCTTGAAAAGGTACCACTGTCTGTAGAACTGTGAAAATGTTGACAACTTTGAACGGGCCCCTAAGATCTAAAATGACGACACTCAATACAAACATGATTACATTCTCAGTGACGGCACACAATACGAACACATTTTTAGGCTGTTTGTTTACTTACGATGAATGCCATGTAAAACATTTTGATTCAGAAATTTGACAAATTGGGTAAACTAAAATGCTGTTCATGTGACTTGAGATCCTTTTTAAGAGCAGTTTCTTTGTTTCCGCACAGTGACACATCTCGAGATCTGAATTTGGATCTGCAAAGAAATAAACACGCTCTTTAACTTAAATTGTGTTTCTATTACTATTGATGTTTTATATTTATTCGTGTTCTAATGTATGGGGGCCCCAAATGGTCGGCTTTTGCTGGATGGGCTACTCTTGGTTTTAAATTAATAAATAAATAAATTGAGTAAGTGGCTAGTAGGTAATGTGTAGGGATATTTGGGGTAATTATGCGAAGTACATGTACATATAATGACGATCCCTGCAGAGCATGATCCAATTCCTTCCATAACGCGTGAGGGACGGAAATCAAGAGTTTTATGCGGAGGTTGTTTTTTATGCATGAGGAACATAAATCAATAAAATTGACAAAAAAGGCAATTTTTTACATGAAAATGTGATGGCACAGTGTGCCCAATCAAATTTGTTCTGTTAATTTTTGTACTATGATTGTAAAATATGGACATTTCTTTTAGAGATCGAGGTATTATTTAAATAATTTAAGAACTTTTGAAATCTTCATCCAGTGTTTACCAGTTTTGGATCACGCTCTGCAGAAAATATTTGGCCTCACGGTCACCATCTTCTAAATGTGACTTTTAGAAATGTATTACGACGGTATCAGAAAGTTCTTGACTGCATCCCTGATATATACTGGGATACATTACATGCACAACCCACACAAGAAAGGAGTTAGTTCAGATATTTCCAGAAAATGGATTTTGTCCTAACCTAACAATCATATAAAATACCTCCCTAAAATACTATCCATGGACAGAAAACGGAAACTTTGCAATCTCCAGTTTGGTTGTGAAAGCAAGAAGGTTGGTGTAATCACTGCACTGCTTTATGGAACGGATGAAATTAGTTTACAAAACATTGGTGGTTTTTTGATGATATCCTTGAAAATATATGAGAGCGTGAAATATGGTATCAAAATCTCAACACCCATGGGAACAATGGAGGGGGGGGGGGGGGGGGGGGGGGGGGTTTGGGGTGGCTCAAAAATGTGATCTGGACACACTCCTTTAACTAACTACACTGGCTCAAGACACCGATTCAATCATCATGTGCCCATTTACATAGACAATGTGATATTTGCCCAGGTTTATACGTTAGGAGTAATAATGCATGTGCAGGTCGGCTGCAAAGGCATTCACGAAGACAGAATTGTTCATGTACATAAGTATCCCAACGGGACACTTGTGCCTGGTCGGGCATTGCTCAAGTACCGACCTCAAGTGTTTGTTCACAGGTTGGAAAGACTAGGTGGCGAAATCAAGGAACGTGTAGAAATGATAATGGACTTTTTTTTCTAAATTCACCGAAGACTTATAAATATATATGTATTTTTCCATATCAGATCCACGATTGACATTTAGAAAATGCCGTTTCCACCTTTGGCTTTTATGGGCGCTTCATGAGTCCTCTTTTTTTCATGATTAAGGAACTGCAGTCTCGGCAGATTATATGAAGTGATTCATGGCCTTTACTTCGGACTTTGTATTCATTTGCCAAAAGTACAATTTAGGCAATGCTTATTTTGATACAGAAAAAGCAGTGTTGTAGCCGAGTCACCAATATCGAGTCCGAGTCTCGAGTCATCAGCCCCGAGTCCGAGTCGAGAGTTACTTGCCTCGAGTCCGAGTCGAGAGTTACTTGCCTCGAGTCCGAGTCGAGAGTCACTTGCCTCGAGTCCAAGTCACGAGTCACTTGTTTGCCAAATTAATGAAACTGAATCTGCTATAGTTTTGTTTACATAATGTGAAATGATGATGTGCTCGTGCGCTCCTTGCCGGCCTGGTGGGGCAATACATGTACATATTCACACATCGTACTGTTTATTTCCCCCCCCAAAATCCTCCACTGATCGCGTGAATATTTATTTTCTTTTTTTGAAATATGACTTGTGAGTCACGTGTCACCATGTTCGAGTCTGAGTCATCATGGTAAAATTTGAGTCATTTTCCAATGTGACTTGAGTCGAGAGTCAGACTTGAGTCCGAGTCCTGGACTCGAATCCTACAACACTGGGGATAAGTATGTAAAGGGCCCTTGAAATGGTTAGTCAATTCCGACCCATTCCTTGCAATACATGTTTATTCAGCTACATGTAGGTTCTCCACTAATTTTGTCCAGGTGCGCCCCCGGAAAAATCAATAGAGGTACCGTACCGTACCGTTAGCGCCCTGGACAAAAATTTGCCACCCGGACAAAAAACTTGGCTGCACGCACAAAAATAATATATTTTCCCTCTAAAAACACTTTAAAAGAGTCATTCCAAAATTAGGTGTAAAGTCGCCAAGTATGATAGATTTGCTGGCTGCTGGTGTCATTATCAGCACTCTCAGATTGTCTGCTTTCAATCAAAAAATGGAGAAATCTGTTGTTGCTCGGTATATTTTACTAATGGTGTCCAAAACAGCACTTCTACATTGTGTAAAATGGACAATGAAAACCCATCATCCTACATGTACACAATGTACATGTACATGTATCAGTCAAGATTACATGTACATCTTTGCCTGCATTATATACATGATGTACATGTACCACATTTACCATTTTGTTTTAGTAATTATGTACGGTAATATTATCTGCCTTCTCTAAAACAAGCAAGGCATACATGTGCTAATTACATGTGTAGGCAGTGGGGTGGCATTAATACCCGTAGTACTGATGAAAATGCAGTCATATTACCATTGCTTGATTTAGCTTTCCAGGAAATGCTTTTGACCATTATCTCATTACTAGACAGACACAGGGTTCTTCATTTGCCTGATTGACTCTTTTGCCATAGGGAGGTCATCCAAAATGGCAGATCTTTGGCTATGTTCAGATTGTGTGTTAGTTGAAACAGGTGCTGTTATCAACTGGTCCTCGATTGTCCACAGTTATAAATTGTACTACCGGTATATGTTCACAGAAAAGATTTTGGAGCATTCAAAGATTTACGGTACATGTACATGTACATGTATGGTTAGACAAAGCAGAGCTGTGTTTCGCTTACAAATGTAATTGGACATACCGGTATGTACCAACATACACCGACAGCTGGTACTCGACAGATGGGGTGAGTTCAATAGCGTAATACGTATATACAGCGGCATCGCCAGACTTTTCAAGGGGAGGGGGAGGGGGAGGTGGGGTAGCACAGCACAGCACAGCACATTGGAAGGGGGGTTAGCACACAAAGTGCATAGGGAGTGGGGATGCATACTTGCGCTGATCACCCAATCCTTGGCCGAGTGGTGTCTATTATAATACCATCCGACTACCCGAACTGTTATGAGTCTCAGGATGCTTTCAGTTCAGGCCATGTCTAGCACGCATCCCTGCCGCATCGCTTAGATGTGTGTTTGGGGTGGCAGGGATAGCAACCCCCTACCCTGCAACGTTCTCGCAACGAAGTCTAATAATAAGCCTTGAAAGGACAGATATAATCGAAGACGACCAACGAACCCCCATCGACTATGTGAAAAGGATTTGAGTATATTAGAGGTGAACATCAGAGGCCTCCCATCAAACTTAGGTGAATTGTCTAACCTGTGCCATGAGCTTAAACCAACTATCGTGCAAAAAAGCTGCAACAAGTAAATGACGGCTGTTCAAAAATTTAAAGAAGAACAACACTGAGGAAAACAAGAACAAGTTTACACAAGCCAGAAAGGAATAGAATCGGATCGCGAAACAGCCGGAGGTGGAATCACTGTCTACTAGTGTCTTGAAGGAATTGCTGTTTTCCATGACAAAGACCTTGACCCCGAAGACTTAGAACTGATGTGGTTCTCAGTGGCTCTTAGAACTCAAAAGCTACTCATTGCAGTAGTCTACAGACCACCAAACGGCAACAATGATGTCATCAACTATCCAGATATGAACACCCCATCTAAAATGACTGATTATAATGCCCAGTCTTTGGTCTTACTCGGAGACTTCAACGTCCACCACAAAGACTGGCTTGGTAGCTGCACAACAGATGCAGCAGGTCATTGCCAGTTTGAGATGTCCAACTCTCTTCGGTTGAAGCAGATTGTCACCGAACCAACTAGGGAAGACCAGATTCTATTGCTTCAATTGCTAATACTCATGCAAGAATAGGCACATCTGACCACAACCCTGTCTTTTTCAAGCTATATTTACTCATCTACAGGGATAAGCCTTACAGACTGAAGGTCTGGCGCTACGACAAGGCTGACTACTGGGGATTGAGAGGACACCTTTCTTCTGCTGGCTGGTCGAGAGTTTTCCAAACCAATGACCCTGAACAAGCTTGCAGCACAAGCTTACTGCCATCATTTGTGACGCAATGGATATCTTCATTCTGAGCACGTTTATCACTAATAAAACTGGCAACAAAGTCTGGTTTGATGACCGTTGCAAAAAAGCTGCAACAAGTAAATGACGGCTGTTCAAAAATTTAAAGAAGAACAACACTGAGGAAAACAAGAATAAGTTTACAAAAGCCAGAAAGGAATAGAATCGGATCGCGAAACAGCCGGAGGTGGAATCGCTGTCTACTAGTGTCTTGAAGGAATTGCTGTTTTCCATGACAAAGACCTTGACCCCGAAGACTTAGAACTGATGTGGTTCTCAGTGGCTCTTAGAACTCAAAAGCTACTCATTGCAGTAGTCTACAGACCACCAAACGGCAACAATGATGTCATCAACTATCCAGATATGAACACCCTATCTAAAATGACTGATTATAATGCCCAGTCTTTGGTCTTACTCTGAGACTTCAACGTCCACCACAAAGACTGGCTTGGTAGCTGCACAACAGATGCAGCAGGTCAACGCCAGTTTGAGATGTCCAACTCTCTTCGGTTGAAGCAGATTGTCACCGAACCAACTAGGGAAGACCAGATTCTCGACCTGATACTGACTGATGTTGCTTCAATTGCTAATACTCATGCAAGAATAGGCACATCTGACCACAACCCTGTCTTTTTCAAGCTATATTTACTCATCTACAGGGATAAGCCTTACAGACTGAAGGTCTGGCGCTACGACAAGGCCGACTACTGGGGATTGAGAGGACACCTTTCTTCTGCTGGCTGGTCGAGAGTTTTCCAAACCAATGACCCTGAACAAGCTTGCAGCACAAGCTTACTGCCATCATTTGTGACGCAATGGATATCTTCATTCCGAGCACGTTTATCACTAATAAAACTGGCAACAAAGTCTGGTTTGATGACCGTTGCAAAAAAGCTGCAACAAGTAAATGACGGCTGTTCAAAAATTTAAAGAAGAACAACACTGAGGAAAACAAGAACAAGTTTACACAAGCCAGAAAGGAATAGAATCGGATCGCGAAACAGCCGGAGGTGGAATCACTGTCTACTAGTGTCTTGAAGGAATTGCTGTTTTCCATGACAAAGACCTTGACCCCGAAGACTTAGAACTGATGTGGTTCTCAGTGGCTCTTAGAACTCAAAAGCTACTCATTGCAGTAGTCTACAGACCACCAAACGGCAACAATGATGTCATCAACTATCCAGATATGAACACCCCATCTAAAATGACTGATTATAATGCCCAGTCTTTGGTCTTACTCGGAGACTTCAACGTCCACCACAAAGACTGGCTTGGTAGCTGCACAACAGATGCAGCAGGTCATTGCCAGTTTGAGATGTCCAACTCTCTTCGGTTGAAGCAGATTGTCACCGAACCAACTAGGGAAGACCAGATTCTATTGCTTCAATTGCTAATACTCATGCAAGAATAGGCACATCTGACCACAACCCTGTCTTTTTCAAGCTAGATTTACTCATCTACAGGGATAAGCCTTACAGACGGAAGGTCTGGCGCTACGATAAGGCCGACTACTGGGGATTGAGAGGACACCTTTCTTCTGCTGGCTGGTCGAGAGTTTTCCAAACCAATGACCCTGAACAAGCTTGCAGCACTACTGCCATCATTTGTGACGCAATGGATATCTTCATTCCGAGCAAGTTTGTCACTAATAAAACTGGCAACAAAGTCTGGTTTGATGACCGTTGCAAAAAAGCTGCAACAAGGAAACGACGGCTGTTCAAAAATTTAAAGAAGAACAACACTGAGGAAAACAAGTTTACAAAAGCCAGAAAGGAATACAATCGGATCGCGAAACAAGCACGAAGCAAATACAACAAGAAGCTGAAGGATAAACTGTGAGATGGAAGCTTCAGCAGCAAAAAATGGTGGAACACAGTAAATACCGGGTACCCTCTCAGGCAGAACGGCCAGAGCCGACATACCGGTACCTGTGTTGAAAGATCAAAGCCATGTTTACACAACGGCGAAGAGAAGGCTGAAAAATTTAGCCAAACACTTGCCAAAAAATGTAAACTTGAGAATGCAAAAGAAACTGCTCCAAAAGTGCAAAAGATAACCTCACACATCAAGGACAACATAACTTTCAAAGCCAAGGACATCAGGAGGCTCCTGTATAGATTAAGTCCAGACAAAGCAACTGGTCCTGATGAGATTCCTACCAGAGTCTTGAAAGAGTGTTGTAATGAGCTCGCAAGTCCTCTCAGTCGTCTATTTCAACCGTGCTTTGCACATGGAGTATTTTCAAGCCAGTGGAAGTGTGCTTCGGTCATTCCAGTACACAAGAGGGATTCTAAGTCCAACCCATCCATGTACCGCCCAATCTCCCTTCTTAGTAACATCAGCAAGGTTATGGAGGCAGTCAACCGAATGCACGGATTCCCAATATGTATTGAATCCCAAGCAATCCCTACTCGAACGTGGTCCGCTTTCCATTCCAAGATGGTGGACTGAGATGGATAAACTGTGGCTACAACCTCGGGGGTTTCAAGTCCATACTTTGCTGGTGGAACAGAATTTCAAAGTGTTTATTCTTCACTGTGGAAGACCACTGCCAGCTGAGTTAGCAGTTTTTATTTGCAATGTAATTGTCGGGTCAGAATTTTCTCGTTAAGCGTGCAGCCGTAATGCTTTGTAAACCGCGTTGTCTACAAAAGCCATGTTTGATCGTACGTTTTGGGATGCAGTCACCCAACAAGCCGTTTTGGTTGCAGCATACCGACGCTGCCGTACTTATTTCTGTATTGTGCCTTTGAACACGTCCCTGGTGTGCCTACTGCACTGTGCTGTTTGGTAGTCACCAGTGGAGTGAAGCAGTGTTGTGTTCTTGCCCCAGTACTGTTTAACCTCTTCTTTATCTGTCTGATTGGCACATTTCTTCTTGTTCGAAAAGAAAGGAAATTTCTAAGCTTAGGGTATTTTGTATCTGTAACCGGAATGATATTGGTGTGTCGTCTCAAATTAAATAATCAATAGTACATGTAGCTTATAAATGTATCTGAAGTTAAAATGTCTGTCCCTCAGTTTGGCTTCATGTTCAGCCGAAGCACTATCAACATGGCCTTTGTTCTGAGACAGATCTAGGAGTTAATGTATTCATAAGGAGATAGATCTTTAAGCTGTCTTTGTTGGCCTGACCAAGATCTTTGACAAGATCAATTTGAAGGACTATGTACAGTGTAGTCAAGTTTTGCTGCCCCAGAAAACTCATTCAGATTATCTGCCATATCCATGATGGCACGACAAACTGTTTTAGCAAACAATAACTGCTTCATGCTATTTGGCATCACCAGTGGAGTAAAGCAGGGTTGTGTTCTTGCCCCAGTATTGTTCAATCTCATCTTCACCTGCATCTCAAGTCACACCCTACAGGTCTACATGTACATGTACAAGTACCTAAAATGCCTGCAATGACAAAACACCAAACTCGATGACTATTCTTATGGCCACCTTGGAAATGGATTTTCAAATTCACTGTGACTAGATATTCCTATAAAAGTAGCACATATCTTTGGCCTCACCAGTAGATTTTTATCATTCAGTGGCCAATACTATGTTATGATGAAGGACTTTCCCCAGTGTACACATTGACATTGTTCAGCTGAACTTCAAGGTCAAAGACCATATTGCCAATGTCTTAATTGAGGCAGCCATTGTCTCTTTCAAGGATCTCCTGACAACATCCAAGAAACAAAAGCTGAAATGATATGGCCATGACACCCGATCATTTGACCTTGCAAAGACAGTCCTGAGAGGCATTGAGCCAGGAGGAAGAAGAAAAGGCAGGTAGCAAAACAAAAGTGGGCAGTTTCCAGAGGGCAGCAGAGGACTAAAATATTATGCGGCCATGTTCCCTTTCACCTATTAAAATGAACATAACCAAATCGAGGTTTGCAGGAAAAATAGTTTGGCCCCGTGTTGACATTTTTCAATGACACACATGTAGCGCGATCAAGAAAACGTGCAGCGTGGATAGTGATTCTCTCAAAATAAGAACGGGAGATTACACATGCTATTGCGCAACTGCTTGAGCAGACACACTGATCATGCCTGACATTAATGTACAGTGTGTACCATGGGGAACAAGACAAAGATGGCTGCACCGTGATCAAGGTCCATTTTTAGTGGCAAACTCTAGGTTCCTTTTAAGTCACACTGTAAAATTAGTGGCCTCACGTTCCGATCGTAGCAGGATCTTCTTCAAAGGCAAAAATCTTTTCAAATCTTAATCTTGGACTTCTACAAAGATCAAAATCGCCAATGAAGAAGTGCACGGCAGGATTGAGGCAGTCATTGGCCCCTTCGAAGACCACCCGACTGTAGTCAAGAAAGAAAAAAAAGCTGAAGTAGTATGGTAATGATACCCGATCAACTGGCCTTGAGAAGATGGTCCTGCAAGGCATTGTGCCAGGGGGAAGAAAAGGCAGGTAGCGAAAAAGGTGGGAAGACATCAAGAAGTGGACAGACGTGTTCTTCGACAGTTTCCAGAGGACTGCAGGAATTGGTGAGAACTTAATTGTCAGAAAATCATCAGTGGTGTCCCAACTACCCAGACAAGGGCTACTGGATTATGACAATTATCTTGTAGCATCTTGGACAAAGAAATGTTGACCACATTCGGCAAAGTCAGTCAAGCTTCATGGTCATCGCTCCTTTTAGTTTTCAGCCCCTGCGCTCTTGAACACTCTACATGTACCACAACACATCAGGGATGCGCAAACCCAGTCAGAATTTAAAGCATTGCTCAAGACACATCTACATGTATTTCTTTAATTGTTGTATAATTTCTTTCGCCAGTTAAATTCAAGATTCATTGTATACTATAAATGTTATTCAATTTTGTTAAGCGCTTCGGGACGCCAGTGTGAAGCGCTATATAAAAACCGTATTATTATTATTATTATTATTAAGCACTTGGACGACTGAGAGTTCATGTGTCATCCAACTCTTCACACAAAAAAGTTTACATGCACCAGTTTGTCTACTCCCCATCTTGCTTTGTGGAAACCTGGACTTTTTACAGAAGGCACGTCCATCAACTTGGAAAGATCAACATGTTCCATCAGAGGAATCTGTTGGCAGGATTGTATGTATATAGTGTGTGGGTCACGCTGTGTGTGAAAATGAGATCCCTGCGTACGGGAATGGCACAGCCCACGTTGTGTGCCAAGCTTCTCGGGTCACGCAAATACCATTGGACTGGAAAACGGAGGGCGTCATTGTTTCTTTTATTCCGACGACATTTTCCGACTAATTATCACAGCCATTTTTACATATATTACAGAAAGATACAGTACATCCTGCATGGATTCGCGGAAAACCCGCTTTCATAGAGTTATGTACTGGGAAGTTACGGCACTGCAAAGTCGCCCCAGCCACATCAGTAACTTGACACCCTTATAGTTTTTTACAGAAAAGAGGCACTCGGGGATGTCACAAAAGCATTTTTAAAATGCTGGTCCGACGAAACAAAATGTCCAATGTCATTCAAATGTGGGAATGTTTTAGATAAATATACAAAGATTAGAATTCCGAGCGACCCCGATTTCCTGATGTCTTACTTTGGCGAAAATATTTTTTTTGGCCTGGATAGAACAGTTTCGACCCGTGTTGTTCCATGTGGTCGTGCTTCGCGTAGAGGAAAAGGGACCACTTTTCCATATGTGTAATCACGCATGTCCTCAAGATGGCAAGATGACAGATGACAGAAGCTGATAGAAAAAATGTTTTAATGTCTGTCTGGGTTTTCTTATGACATCCATGCATGGCCTTGTCTTGGTTTAATAATAGATTTACATGTACGGAAGTTATCCATGAGAGTACGGTAGCTGTTATTTTTCACATTCTGAATTGACCAATCGGTTCCTTCCCCGTACCACCCCCTCAATTTGAGTGATTTTATGAAATTGCACATGGACAGTCTTTACATTACAGTTCCATCACTCAGCACCGTTTGATCGAAACCAAGGTGCTCAGTTTACAGATCAACATGTCCGCAGCTGCTGCACCAGACAGTGTTGATTACAAAGAAAGGAATAAGAATTGTGTGGGTCGCCTTGGCAGGCCTCTGCTTGCATACTAATGCTATGGGGACTGGTTAGGATCGGAAATAATCATCATGCCATGGAGTAGTACTCCGCGTTCAGGGGACGATTTCAAAAATCCGTTTATCAGAAAAAATTGCTTAATGCCAATCGCCAAATTTATTTGCTAAATACAAACATGGGTTAGCAGTCAGAATTGTATGTCAACTTGTGTTGACAAACAGCAGTCAATTCTGGCATTTTAAAATATATTCGCCACTGCGCGGAAAGGCTACATTTGCTGTGTGTGCATGCGCGCGTCATGCATGGGAAAAAGTTGACAAGCATTGCTAAACGTGTGATAAAGTTTATTATTATGTTGGGTCGATTCCGTGTCAATTCAACACGCTTTTGGACCTGACCATCACGGATTGAAATGAAATTTGGTGTATTGATTGGACTCCTTGAGAAACCCTGAGAACTATGGCACAATATACACACATAAAGTACAGTTACATGTTATAGTTTACATGTTATTTACATGTTAGCCAATGTTCAAATTATCATAACTCAAAAACTGTAAGAGTGCCCATCCCAAATCTTTCTGGAAATGTTCCTTACATCTTAAGCTTAAAAAAAAAAAATTACGCATTTTTGCAAATCAAGGTTGAAGGTTATAAATTTACATAACTTTTTGTGGTACGAGATACAATTTTTATGTTATATTATAAAATAAAGGCTATTTTAAGAGCTTTAAAATGATGTAAAGTTTATCTCTGTTGGTACGTGCATTACTTTTAGAGATACAGCTGTCCTAAACAGCTTTATGAAATTGGCCCCAGTACATTGTGGCCGAATTGTCAACCCACACTCCCACTACTAATGAAGTTTGCGTTGTTCGTCAGTCTGGCCATTCCAATTTATTGATTCAACGTACAAGCACATACCATACCTGTCAAGTCATATGGCTTGATACCTGTAATTAGTGTGGGAAATCTTTTTTTTGGGTGGTATGGAGTACAACAGTTGTACGTGAAAATCGATGACGTGCACAGACAATGTGCTGAACATACACTCAACAAAAAAAAGGAAAACCAACTGTCATCCACATTTTTTTAAATATTTGTAAAAATTACATAGCATGTCTAGCTGGCACACCCAAAACTAAAGGTCACAAGCCTAGACAATTAAGTGGTGCAGATGAAATTTGCAATTTGCTCTGTGGTGGCTAATTTACAAAAAATGTGCAGTTACAAAAATGTGGGTTTTGTTTTGTTTATTTTTTTTTTTTATGGGAAGCTGTATGGCCAAACTGTTCAGTTGTATACAATTAAAGAAGCGTGTCCAGATCACATTTTTGACGCCCTCATTTTTCCCGTGGGTGTTGAGATTTTGATACTACATGTATATCATGTGTCACATTATTCTCATTACCATTCTGAAATTTCACTCCCTCTATCGGTACGACTACGTATGTATATTTCCAAAAAATATCGTCAAAAATCCATCAATTTATCCGGTTACATAAAGCAGTGTAGTGATTACACCAACCTTTTTGCTTCCACATCCAAATTTGGGATTGCAATTTACTATTTTCTAACCATGGATAGTATTTTGGGGATGTATTTTATATGATTGTAAGGTTAAAAGAAAATCATTTTCTGGAAAAGTCTGGCCACACTACTTTTAGATTTCTCTTTAAACAAAATTAAAAGCAAAAAAATAAAAATTAAGCAGAAATGTCAGGGAGTATACCACTTCACCTCACAGTAGTTAGTAGAGCATCTGCCCAGTCTATCGGGTTAAAATCCTGATGAGAAACATGCGATTATTTTCTTGCCCCGTATTTTATTTGAAAAATTATAGATGTACAAAATGTAGGCCAGATGCATACATGTATAGTACATTCTGTCGGAATTTCATGAGCCTCGAGCTCCTCTTAGGGTGTGACTTGAATGAGTCAGCGCGTGTGTGAAGACGGCACGTGTCTCCAAGATATCATTAGGTGTTTTGCGGCATCTATTTCATCCCGCTTCGGCCTGTGGGAAACCGACCGGAAGCAGGGTAGTGTTGCTATTAAAAATGATTCTATTTTCGGTGGGTGTGGGGTCTTGTCATGTGTCATTCTGCATAGGATGAGAATATTTGTTTAAAACTTTGTAGTTACAGGAGCAGTCAGATTTTGAAATGGTAAAAAACGTCTTGTTTTCCAAAATTTAGTGTGATCAGTGGCTAGTTTAAAGATAGTATACATGATTGGTAAACTGTTACAAATGGTTTTATCCCCCTGTGTGATTGAAGATATGCATGATTAAAACCAATCTGAGCAAAAACCAGCTCCGTACTTCGTCTAACTTTTTAAAAAAAACGGTCAAAAAAAGGTTTGCAGTCATTTCGCCCCAAAACCACTTCGCCCTGAACCATTACGCCCTGAACCACGGCCTGTGCACGAAGTGGTTTTGCGGCGAAGTGGCATTTGGGCGATGTAGTGATTGGACGAAGTAATTTGGGGCGAAGTGGTTTGGGGCGAAATGGTACTTGGGCGAAATGGTTTTGGGGCTAGTTTGCGGAAACATTTCATTGGATAGTTGCTATCAGTTCAATCTTTACTTTGAGTAAGGTTTTACCTGTCAACTCGTTATTTAACTTTTGGGGTCATTGCAAATGATACAGTGGGCCTACTGAGAACCCAAACCACATACTGAACCAGATGGGATTCGAACCAGGGCCACAGAGGTAGAAGGAAGAGGTGTAAGTTTCACTCTTGGAGTTTAACTGCATACATGTAACTAGATAATTGCAGTATTCGGGTTCTAAATTTTTCCATAGTCGTGCCAGAAAACAATGCCCCAACTGCCCTCTTTTCTGAAAGGGCATGCTTAAAGCCAGGATAAAAGCTTGAAGCTACTTGGCGAGGAAAAAAATAAAAATTTTATAAAACGGATGTTACTTGATAAAGTTGCGTTTTTCTTATCTTTATTGCTGACTTTATATTAGAGAGAAAAATGAAAAACTAGACCGTGTTCGTCAACCGGCAACAGGCCAAAATGAAAAACGGGGTGATGATGTCACAATGATATGCATTGACCCCGCTACGTCATAGCGAGGAGACAGTCACTATTTTGCATACATGTACATGTAGCAAGTTGCATGCTTTCCGCAAAGCATTTTTTTGTAATTTAAAAAAAAAAAAGTTTTCGGTGTATTTTCTCAGTGGTTGTTACAATGAATTAATTTTTGATGTCAATAAAATGCCAGCTTCGTGCCTTGTTGGTGGTAACAATTGCAACTCTGTGGAAAATCTGTGGTTCCGTGCGTGCATACAACGTGTACGTGTTTACTATGAGGAGCTAGATACACGACCACAGTCAGTGAAGCAGCTCCGTGTGTCTCCTCGCTATGACGTCACACACATAGCTGGAGTTGATTGACGTGACCTTTCGTTTTCAGTTTCGCGTGAAAAGAGTCGGGAAAAAGACTGCCGACTTTTCCAGGATGAAATTCTGAATAAGATGTTCTTAGTACATAAAGGATTATATAAAGAAAGGAATACTGTTGAAAACCATGAGAGTGAAGGGCGATTTCCACCTATCTTTAAGTACAAACAACCCCAACCTGTTTGTTACTCCATATAAGGCTAATGGAAATATTGTGTAACAAAAGAACCTGGAAAACAAAATGGGAAGTATTGTGTAACAAAAATGAAAAACAGGACTGATGAACTTTACAAATACAAAAAAAACAGAACTTGAAATAAAAAAACATGACTTGAAATAAAAAAAACATGACTTGAAATAAAAAAAACCTGCTGAAGTACCTAAAAATACATATTTTGTTGTTTTCTGGTATTAAAAATGACCTTGCCTGACCTATTTCATTTACTCTTACCCAAGGAAGTAGAAGAAAATAAAAATCCACTACGAAATTAGAAAACCCTGACGCCAAACCCAAGATGTACATGTACTTATTAGCGATTGCACTCGCCTCATTGAACCCATGACATTTTCTCTACAGCATCTCACATGCTCTATCTTCGGGGATATAGAGTTTTCAACACAAAGCCTGTTTTTCTTGTAGCCAGCCTCTCTGCCACCGAGCACATGATTGCTTTGGTAACCTTTTCCTCGTGTCTTTACAAATTGCCAGAACAAAATAGAAAGATGAATGGCGTAATATGGACAAAAGAAGTGTGTTGTTACTTTTTTTGCACCATTAAAAAATTAGGTACTGTATGTAATGCTGTTTTTGAATTAATACAAAATGGTATAATCTGCAAATGGTATATGGTCTTTACTTTAAACATATACAGTCCGTGGTTTTCAGCAAATTTGATTTTGTTTTTCTCGGAACAAGTTTTTAAAGCATTTACTCTATTTTAACGACAAAACATTATACTTTGTATTTTAGACATTGGCAACCCTGTTTTACTGAGTTATAGGCCTTTTCCCACTAGAACATCAAGCCCCAGGGCGAACTCGCCCCGGGGCCACCCTAGGGCCGCCCCGGAGTGACTCGCCTCCGAGTTCAACCCCGCGTTGATTCACACTTGTTGTTCTGAATCTCGCCCCGGGGATCGGCACCTCGTCCCTCACTTGAACAAGTGAGAACTCGCCCTGCCCCTTTTCCCACTACCGTTCTCGCCCCAGGGAAAGTGTCTTGCCCCAGTTCCAAAATGTTCAACCCTAGTTTCGAGCAGGGTTGAACTCGCCCCGGGGAATGAGCAATCTCGGGTGAGACTTGCAAGTGGGAGTCGGGGCTTATTTGGCTGAAATTTCTACAAGGCAGTTTATCAACATCATTATTATTTAGTTACGGTATGTACATGTACTGCTGTTACTGCAAGTGGGAATCTGGGCTTATTTTCACCCCGGCGTCGCCCCGGGGCCACCTCCCGAGATTTTGTCTAGTGGGAAAAGGCCTTGATATAATGGGTCTCGCATCTTTTGACAAGTGTGAAATGGCCTTCACTGTTGCATCTACTTCTAATTCCGCATGCTCTAAATGTTTCCTTCAACATGTTCAAGAATCTAATTTTATTTATCATGAAACCGTAGCAAGTCTATGTATGCAACACAATCATGTGTGCATCATGAATCGATTGAGCATCGCAGGTGCTATTGAGAGCTAATTAGATTATGAGCCAGTTTTGCCACACAGACCTAATCATGGATAGTATGTGAACATTGATTGGAAACAATACAGTACATAAACATTTTTAGAAATGTTTTTTATTATTATTGTTTTTTTTCTTTTTCCGGTTGGGTTGTGGGTAGGAGTAGTTTCAGATATTTTAGAAATGGAATATGTCAAGTGTCTTAGGCTCGATGTTCATGTGTTCTGAATAAATATTAAAGATATTTGATTAGTGGTTTTATGAAGCTACATGTATTAGGGAGGTTTCGGTCCCCCTCAAGTTATGAGGGGGAAAATGTGCAATTTTGATAGTTGCCCAAGTGTCTTGCCCAAGGGCACAAACACCATAGACATGGCCTTTCAAACTCGAGGGATGTGCCAATTATTCGAATATTTGAATATTCGATCGAAAATCAAATATTCGAATAATGATTTCCATAATCGAATATTCCAAAAGGTTGATGAGTAATGAGTTGATCAGTAAATTGGGGAAGAAACACAATTTATTTTAAAAGAGTGGTATTTTTTCTCTAACAATGATGCTTCAAATGTTTGGAATGGACTTATTTTTTACATTTCTAAATTGACTGTACTGCATTAAAATCAACTCTACAAGACTATAGTATACATGTAGGCCAATTACACCTAATAAATCTTGACTAAATCGGGCTAAACAGATATGAGTCTTTCCACGGTAAAGGGGGCATTTTGGCAACACAGACCATATTTTCCAGAAAATACCTTTGTCTGGTCTCAAAATAAAACAAATATGTTTTTTTAAGTTGTTCTAAAGAGATAACTTAGGCCCAAAAATGGTTACAAATATTGTGACAACATGCCTTTGTAAAAACCCTGTGTAAGAATTTCAAATATACGCTCGTAACCGGGACGGCCTAAAATGTAACACGAGTGTCCGTCCCGATTACGCACGTTATATTGGAAATTTGTACACATGGTTTTTAGAAAGGCATGTTGTCACACTATTTGTAACGCTTTTGGGGCCCAAGTTATCTCTTTAGAACAACTTTAAAAAACTTATTTCTTTTATTTTGAGACCAGACAAAGGTATTTCCTCGAAAATATGGTCTGTGTTGCCAAAATACCCCCTTTACTGTGGAAAGACCTATATTCAATATTCGATCGAACGCTTGGCTAGAATATCCGAATAGTAAATTATTTGAATTGACCCAGCCCTACTTAACTTGCACAATGAACCAAAGTTTAATTCACCAGACTACTCGACCGTGATGCTCGACTACATGTACTTGTGTGATATTCACACAAATCACCTAAAGCTATGATTTTCTTTATGTGTCATCAACTGATGCATGTGCTTGCTTGCAGCAACAGATTAGACCATCAGTTGATAAGATAAGAGTGCCTAGTCCAGGCACATCACACAGCAAATGAAATTTCCCTGGGATGAAATTCAGCCCCTTTAGCTAGCAAGCCAATGAGCCAATGTTCCGCCGACGTGAACCGCGCAAACCATCATGTCATATGCAGCTGTTCATTGGGGCAATGTAGCCGGAGGCAAATGCGCATACATTGCATGGAATAGGAGAGCTGTAAATGGAATAGGTTGAACCATCTCATTTTTGTAAACATTTAAATTAATCAAAGGCTTCGTTTGAGCGTGTACTTGTGTTAACATGAGTATACTCCTGCGCGTGTGCGAACAGGAAGAATGACTACACTTGGGTCAGTGAGAGTATGATCTCGCTATTCCCCGACGGGAATGGTACGCTCGAACGCAACCAAGAAGTATTACAATCCCTGAAATTCAGTACACTGTAATATTTCATCTAGGCATTTGGAGTAACAAAAGGGAACACAAATGGAGCGGCAAGTGAACTTTCGATATGGTATTTTCTGCATTAAAAAAATGTATTATCTGGAATTAGTCATGCCAGTTAACCGATCCATTAATCTCCACCCACATACATGTAACAATGCATTTGAGTCTGTTCACAAAAAGGGGTCACCAATACAGTTGCCAATCATGTACTCTATCTAGACTTTAGAGCAATCTCAAAAAAGTATATCACAATAATCGCAAGACCCGAGTCTTTTCCTTCTTATTTTCAATTAAATTCATACTTTCAGAACATGGCCTCCGATCTCATTACATATGCTTATTACTGAGAGATTTGTATACATGTTGTTGTGCACTGCGCGCAACTGCAGTTATTTGTCATGAAGTACTGCGGTAGATAAATCTCGGAGACCATAATCCTTAAATGTAGGACTACCAACAAAAGCTGGGGATTACAAACCAATCAGTATGACTATTATGCATGTACCGGTACACACACAGAGATTACGAACTTGGATGCCAATCATGTACATGTAGCACATTATGCATAGACACGTATTATGCAGTAAGGTACTACATGTAGTTACCGTACCTAAACAAACTAAAGGAGTGTGCTCAGATTTTTCTAGAAATTGGATTTCCTTCGAACCTAACAATCATATCAAATACCTCCCCAAAATACTATCCATGGGAAGAAAGAAATGGCACTTGGGCGAGATGGTTTTGGGGCGAATTGAATTTTCGTCTCGTGAGACGAAAACGAATTGTACTCATTTCTCAAAGACTATAGGACTTCAGACAAAACCATTTCAGGGAATGTTTTCTACGGTTATCATGTTTATATTGTGTAAGTTAGGCGGAAATCTGTGAACATTTCTGATTTTCGAGATTACCAATGATGTATATACTGCCCTTTAAAAGTCTTCTGAATTGGAGATTACAGTGTGTGAAAAAGGATTGCGTTTTAAATGAGCCCACAATCCTTGGCCTCCTCAAACAAATTAATCATCTCGAGGCATTGTACAATGTAATCAGTAATACATACATAACCAAATGTGGGATGAAAGAAAAATAGTATGGTCCTCATTAAGATTTGAACTCAAGACCTCTGATACATCAGGTAGATGCTCTGCCAGCTGAGCTATGAGGCAGAGCAGTATACTCCCCCAGGTTTTCCAAAAAACCCAATTTTGTTCCCAAAGTAACAAACCCATTAGCCTTTTAAAGTATGGCGGACACAATTTTTAATTTTGGAAATAATACTACCATAATGTAAAGTGGTAAAAGGTTTTGATTTTATCATAACATACTTGTGATATGATACTGTTTTAAAGTGTGGTACATGTATTATTAGTCTGACGATAACCATGAATTGTTTTGAATTAAACAAAAAGGACAGCTACTTTTGTATGGTACTGTATAACAGTGTACATGTATATCTAGAAATATTGTTTATCCTACGGTACGTGTATGCCCAAAGAGCTGCTGACAGTTCTAGGTTTTGCAGAATACTTTTGGGAAATTTGTCTGTTTTCCCACTTTTCCAACTTACAGAAAAATCTCCTGAATTATCTACTGTAACCAGCTGTAACTATCCATTAGTGTTTCTATAATGTTTTAAGAGTTCGGGATTCGGCAAAGAATCTGAAAATTTCTGCAAAATTTTGGAGAGGGGGGCGGAGAGGGGGGTTAGAGCCAATGCCTACACCAAGTGTTAAAGTATATGGGTGATGTCACAAATTTTGGGTGGGGTCTAAAAAGTCGTCATTTCGTGGATACATGTATATACTTTATGGACGACCCCTTTTCTCATGTAATTAGTACTATAAAACGGCTAGTATTGTGATAACCTTGCTCAGTGTATAGACGAACCTTCATGGCATTTTCTGAGTAGATTTATTTATTTATTTATTTTGTTTTTGTTTTGGGGTGATGTGTAACCTTTGTTTCTGTTGATTTTTGCATTGGAAGGCGTGGATCTGGATCAGAACGGAATGGCTGAACCTGAAGAGAGTGAAACACTGAGCCGGTCCAAGAGCAGCACCATTTCACCCCAGCCCAAGGAAAAAAGAAAACCATTTTTCAAAAAGGTTGGTTAAAGATATATTTTTGAATCCCAGTCCACTCCATCCATTGTACTGTATGTGTGCCCTCGAGCAAGGCACTTTGCCACACATGGGTACCTAAAATAGAGGGCAGTGAATGTTGATGTGTTTGATTAGTGATTGAGCATCTGACAGGCAACCAGGGCTGTATAGGGGACTCCGAGGCATTTTTCAACTCTTGCAATTACGTTTCAAGTCTTTTAATTACGTTTCAAGTCTTTTTGACCAGTTTCGTTCTGGAAAAGGTAGTTGTTGATTTTACCCAGCTGTAGAACCGGGACTTCATCGATTCAAATTACATCATGAGCGAAATTTGTCACATTTTGAGCGAAAGTTTCACAATTTCACATTCACAAGATCGCACTAGATTATTGAATCGTTTTCGTTGTGTTTTGGGTAGTATCAACGGATGAAGGTGGTGTTCGATTCATGAGGTCATATATTCTTTATATGCTGAGGGTAATCGTTCTCTGAAGTCCGATAATTGTAAAAAATCAACTCCAGAAGTGTCGCGACATAAGGGGGTACACTGTGTCCCCTTTTTATCGAATTACCCATATGTAAATAGCCCTCTGTTAAAAATTGGTTCTCGTTATGCGCACACATCCTGTTTTGCATAAATTTGGTTTGGTAATGATGCCACAGGTCACATAATTCAAAGTCGATTTGACATGCGACCTCATTCCTAAACCAAGTTTATGTAAAACATGATGCGTGCACATAACGCCAGGCATGTTTTAATTTGCTGTGACGCCAGAGGGCACATCGTCTATACTAACATATTGAAATTATTAAATGTGTGTATTGATCTCAGTGTGGCCCAACCAGTACATGTACATGTGAATTGGACTTTGACTAGGAAAGTGTGACGTCAGTTGCCATGGTAATTGGGTCTGAACATTCGCTGGTAATCTGAAACGTCCATAGTTAAAGAGCAGAGAAACAGTTGACTGGATTTAGTGTAGACCCAATAACCATAGCAACACACAAAGGGTGACGTTTTCACTTTACTGCTCTATAGACAGCCGAAGTGTGACGTGGGTTGCCATGGCAATTGGCTCTAAACTAACATGGCCGTCGGAAAAGTACCATTGCAAATGCATAGGGACACGGTCAGTGATTTTTAGTTTAGAGCCAATTGCCTTCGGCAGTCTATTGGCAATGAGGTTTTGCTATGCGTAAAATTATATTTTCACTGGTAGCCTTTCATCTACTAATTAATATGGTTTGAACTGCATCAGTACCAGTGAAATACACCTGTCGTAATGGCTCATTGACAAATACAATTTAGTATTCTCATCAGGCTGGTTAAAAATCAAACACAAACGCCCTTCGGTTCGGGTTGCAAGGTACATATGAAAATCAACACGGTGGTTCTATAAATAGCATACAAATTGACGCACATTCTGGCTTTTGTTCCCTGCAGACGGAGAATATACCACCGTATGACGTGGTGCCGTCGATGCGACCAGTTGTCCTAGTCGGCCCGTCACTGAAAGGTTATGAGGTTACAGATATGATGCAAAAAGCGTTGTTTGATTACTTGAAGCGCAAATTTGAGGGCAGGTAAATGAGTACATATTAAAACATTTTTGTTTATTGCTTGTATTTCCTGTGAAGTCTTTCCACAGTACTGGAGAGACTTAGCATCCAGAGTCATATTGACAGTCTACGTATGTACATATCTGGGTCTGTCCACACTAATGGTTACAAAAGTGTGAAATTTTGAGGAAATCAAGGACAGGAGTCAATGCATCAAAGAATTTGTCATGTTTTCGCTGTCTCCAACATCCTATGTCTTTGGTAAAACATTGTCCACCAAAAAGTTGAAAAAAATTCTTGGTATTCAAGAAATAACGGAGGATCATCTGCAAGATTTAACGTTCATAACGTGGACAGACATTTCATCATAAAGTGTAAATAGTAGGAAATGAAATGCATAAATTATCCCAATTTTTTTCCTAATGCAAAGCTATACACTGAGGGACTACCACTGGCCTATCTCAGATTAAACCTCTCGGTATTTTTGAAACTACAGGGTGTACATCTTCAAGATTTATGTTCATAACGGGGACAGACATTTTGTCACAAAACGTCTGTCCATGATACATGCATGAACGTTATTTAAAAGACATCCTAATTTCACAAATGATAAATAAAATGCTTTAGTTTGGAGTGACAACAATTCTGTATTTACCAAGTAATATAATGGAACAAGGTCCAGATTAATTATAACAACAATATACCAGTATGATACAAGAATGTCTGTCCCATGTTATGAACATTATCGTTCGTTTCATGTTAAAGATGACCCAGTAATTTCTTACATATCCAGTGGATCAGCCTATTTATTTGTCAGTGCACTCTAGAAAATAAAAATTTGCAAAAAAACCTGATTTGAAATTAACCTGCCATATCTCACCCCCAAAGTTATTCAGTTGTAACCGTTAGTGTGGACAGACCCACCTACTACGTGTAAAAAAAAAACCCATGTCCTAATTTTGATCTTAAATAACCTTGTGAATTTTGAACGGATTTAAACCAAAATCTCACATCATGTAAATAAGGCCTGACAAATTTTTATTGATACAGATGTGGACAAATGTCCATGAGTTTGGGAAATCTGGATGCAGTGAAAAGCAACTTGGCTCCACCGGGATTCGAACCACGGACCTTCTGCTTAACGTGCAGATGCCCTACCAATTGAGCTATGAAGCCAACTGGTGGTCTCGAATCACGGTAGTGCAGTTGTTCCTCACTGATTGGGATTGGCTATCACGTGAGCTTAGCAAGCCCTACAGAGGGATAAACCCTTCAATGAGATAACCATCCTTTCCAGATATCATTTATGCGCCCCAAACCCCTGTCCGGCTTGCCCCAATTATTAAGTATGAATAAGTGATTATTTTTAGGGATTATGACACAGGGACCGCTGGGGTGAATAAATTCGATACAGATTATTTTTAGGGTCATAATCCCTAAAAATAATCACTTATTCATACTTAAATTTGTTTGAGTGAGTTTCATCAGTTTTGTCCAAGAGGGTAAGATTAAAAAGCCATATGAAAACAAACCCTAAATTTCTGAATTTGCCACTTTCGACTTCGCATCCGCCATTGTCAACTCAAGGAAATTGTCTGAGGTCCCTTTGCACCTTTTGATGAATTTGGAGTGATCCTTTCTTCAGAAGCTTTCGGCTGCAGCACACACATTCCACCACCGTCTCCAACGATGTATTGACATTGAGGGGGCCAAGTTGAAAGAGGCAAATTCTGAAATTGACTTTTTTTTTCGTATGGCTTTTAAATCTTACCCTCTTGGACAAAGTTGATGAAACTCACTCAATAAAATTCGTCGGGCCTCGTTTACATGATGTGAAATTTTGGGTTAAATCCGTTGAAAAATGGCAAGGTTATTTAAGATCAAAAATAGGACATTTATTTTGACACGTAGTACATATGTACAATGGCTTTTATCTTCTCTGAAAATAAGAGAAATATCTCTAGATTGTTTTAGGGTACTTCAGCCCAAGAAAAGCAACAAATAGTGTGGCAGCATACCTTTCTGAAAACATTGTACAGCTTTCCCATAACTTAATACGTAATAAGGACACATACTTGTTACGTTTGTTATATGGACAATTTTGTACGAAGGGTTTTTATAATTGTGACGCTAATTGGCCTTTTGCGTGTTTCGCAAACTTTGTCAAACAGTTACAGCCAACAGAAATATTTTGAAGGAATGGTTGTGTCAATCATACCATGGTGTAGACTATCTATTCATGGTCTATCTCAATTTTGGAGTGTACCTTTAAACATGATATACTCCTTCAATTCGCTTTTAGCATGCATTAAACATCAAAAGTTGCAGACAAAATTTTTTGTGGTACATTTTTTTTGGGGGGCGGGGGTAGGGGGTGCGGGTGGTGGGGTAATTGATTGGAAATTGTTCCTAGCAATAGGAAAAACATTTAAAATGTTTTTGGTGAAAATACGAGCAATTTATATTTGGAACAAAACGATTTCATGGAAATGCTGTTCATATAATTATAAACATCTACATCTGCAATTACAGCATGGAATCTGGAAATTCAATTGCTTTGTTATGCTACCATCTCTCTGCAGAATATCCATTACGAGGGTGACTGCCGATATAGCGCTTGCCAAACGCTCTCTCCTGAACAATCCAAACAAGCGTGCAATAATGGAGCGTTCCAACAGCCGCTCATCCAGCATTGGTAAGTACATGTAGGTTTTAGGTCCATATTATGCAGGAATTAAAGGTTGGTTGTACGGATGGGATTTTACGGTTAATTCAGAAACCGGTTTGCAATTCTTTCAAGTGTTGGTTAACCGTTCGGCCGACACTAAGGTTGTTGCTGGTGTTTATAGATGCATGTGCAATGTATACAATACCCCTGGGCCCCCAAAATAATCCTTGAACCTTTATCTGGTCAAAATTGTACTACGACTCCATATAAATTTAATAAAATTTCATTAAGTCATTACAAATAACGCTCTGAAAATATTGTAAATTCTTTAAAATTGGGTTTCGTTTAAACGTTCGGCAAAACCGGTTTTTCAATTTTTTTCTTCGGTTAAACGGTTAACCGGTTTTAAAAACGTCCCATCCCTAGTTGGTTGTATCATTTGCAGTTAACAAGAAAATCTCGACTCAGTTTTGATAGCAATGTTAGCAAGCATCACACGAATGTTTTTTCTTTGTCCACAAAAAAAAAGGGCATCTTAACCGGATAAATTCCCTGGCATTTTCCTTCCTCGAGAAGGAAAATTGCCGGGGAAAATTCTCCCCGCCATTTACCGGAAAATAGCGGATAAGACCTGTTTCTACTGAGCACATTTCCCGTCTTTTCCCGCATTATCCGGTGAATGGTTCTCAATAGAAACACGCCTATGGACATTTGTCCACATTTTTACCAAACTTATACTTTTTGTGGATTTAGCATTCACCTGACAAGGAACAGGTTACGCTCGAAAATTTGTAAAAAATAAAACTTTCACACAGGATGATGGCTTTCAGAAGAATATTCAATTTATCTGGAGAAACCCTGTGTCAGGTCAAAAACATCATAAAGAATTCCAAAGCATTCATTCTGGTGGCTTTAAACTCCACTATGCTTGACATACGTTTTCGTGTTCTGGATCAATGGAAAGTTCAGTAAAAGTGAGAATGGAACTAAAGTACTTTCAACTGCATGTACATGGCACAAACTACTGACATGCATCAAAATGAATTGTTACTGTGGACAATATCAGCATTATTCACAATGTAATGCTTAAATTAATAAATCAATATTTATGACAACCAAACACAGGTTATGTCCTTGATAGAGGACAATCTGAACAGGATGGTAGTGTTGTTGGGTATCAACCAGAACACTGGTGTACTAAAAAATAAAACAGTCACGCACCAGATATTTTACTGATGTAAAAGAGATATCTTGTTAACTCAAATATATTTGAGTGAAACAGATATTCCAGGTAAACGTGGTAAATTCTGTTGTTACACTTTCGAAGGGAATTGGTTTTCAGTTTTAGTTTAAAGATAGTATACATGATTGGTAAACTGTTACAAGTAGTTTTATCCCCCTATGTGATTGAAGATATGCATGATTAAAACCAACCTGAGCAAAAACCAGCTCCGTACTTCGTCTAACTTTTAAGAAAACGGTCACAAAAGAGTTTGCAGTCATTTCGCCCCAAAACCACTTCGCCCTGAACCATTTCGCCCTGAACCACGGCCTGTGCATGAAGTGGTTTTGGGGCGAAGTGGCATTTGGGCGAAGTGGCATTTGGGCGAAGTGGCATTTGGGCGAAGTGTTTTGGGGCGAAATGGCACTTTGGCGAAATGGTTTTGGGGTGAATTGAATTTTCGTCTCATGAGACGAAAACTAATTGTTTTACTCATTCCTCAAAGACTATAGCACTTCAGACAAAACTATTTCAGGGGAAGTTTTCTACGGTCATCATGTTTATATTGTGTAAGTTGGGTGTAAATCTCTGAACATTTCTGATTTTCGAGATTACCAATGATGTACATGTATACTGCCTTTAACAAACGGGGCTTTTGAGTTATCCAAGTATGACTCACGAAATTTCACTATTTCCTTTTTCATTTAAGAAAAGATTAACCAGGGGTGGCAAATCTCCATGTTAAGCAGTTTGTAGTGGGAAAATGGTACTAGACTGCTTATTCTTCAGACTGCCCCTAAATTCCGAGCTAGCTCTATATCCCATGAATCACCAGGTGATAATCCATGGCCTGCTTACTGCATTATCCCACTGCTGCATGATTTATTAATGAGTATCAGGCATGTGTGATAATTTATAACCCAGATGTGGCTAAATGGGGTAGTCAGTCAGGGTTGTAAGGAGTCTCCCTCTGCTCGAGTCCCAAGTCAAGTCAAGTCAAACTGCCTTCGAGTCCAAAGTCAAGTCAAGTTAAACTGCCTTCGAGTCCCAAGTCAAGTCAAGTCAAACTGCCCTCGAGTCCCACGTCAAGTCGAGTCAAACTGCCTTCGGGTCCCAAGTCAAGTCAAATGGCCTCGAGAGTCAAGTCAAGTCAAGTTGGTCATGTCGGTTCAAGTCAAGTAGTGACGACAGTAAATTTGTTCAAGCTAATTTCAAAATGTGTCTAAATGCTGAAACTTCCATCCGTGTAGGGTATTTGCGTTGTTCTGGCCAAGAATGATCTATGTTAAAACAGTGTATCTGTAGTGCTGAATTACAATTTGGTCCTCAAAATGAAAAACAGTGCAATTTTTGGCAGACTTCAGTCAAGTCATTTGAGGTTCGAGTCTCAAGTCAAGTCAAGTCAAGTCAAGACAGTGAAAATCGGGACATACACCGCCTTACCGTCTTCAACGGTAGATGTTGCCTGGATTTTAAAAAATATTATCCACATTTGTAGGCCTATAAACAAGGTAAATGTTTCAAACAAAACTGGTTCTTGTGATGCCTAATTAAAATGTTTTTGACATGGCATTTTGCACCTTGCCGATGGTACGGTGGTGTTTAAAACGATCCTCCGAAAAGTTGAAGTTTACCTGGTCCCTACGTCTCCCCCCCCCCCCACGCCCGAACGCAGCCCTGATGTCCACCTGTTAAAGTTACTGTGCAGCCATATTGCTAAATCACACGGGTGATATGTAATGTAAATCCCCCATAGGGTATATTTAACTGTAAAAAACAGTTAATAAGGACATGTACGACAGTCCATAGCCAAACCGGAAGTGCATTTTCCTTTTTGAAAATATTGATCACTTTTAATGATACACTGACCATCAAAACAAACTTATCAAGATATTTTTCTTTTTCTTTTTGTAAGACGTTTATGACTGGTGACAACTACTCCTAAATGTCAATTTCACCAATTGGTAACCCAAAATTGAGTATGACATGCTTGAGTGCCTCTCTATTTGTGAACTGCCCAATTTGACCTTTCTGCTTAAAACAGAAAAAAATATCCTTTCCTTTGACTGTCAGTATACTAGCCCAGGTTGGACTCCGTACCGCATACTACATGTGGATACAGAGTCCAGGGTACAGGGTGTATGAAGTTCCAAAAACAGGGGGAACATTTTTGTAACAAAAACATTCAATATTTCTACCTTGTGCTGGAAGCCGGTAATGTGCTAACAAAGTTCCATGTGTCCTAATCTTTGGGATTGTCGGGTTTTAGAAATCCACTACACATCACCGAACTGCATATTCTGGAAAAAAACGGCAAAAATTCACCCTAATTTGCTATATATTTGTGCACAAAAAATCCCTACTATTTATACAGACAGCCAAGTTACGTTCAGCTTATTTTGTTCTCACCGCGCGCGTAGTCCCGCGTACGCGTGCCGGCCGGTCGTGTGCGTGTCGCAACTGAACTAGGCCATGGCCTCGGCACATTGCGTGCCTGAAATCGTGTCGCCGCACGCGCAAGCCTATCCAAACTTCACGAAGCGTGACGCGACGGCAGCTGTTATTTATTTATCTGAACTTTAACGTTAGGTTGTGCCTTAGATTTCACTATTTTTTTAATCAAATTTGGTATATACGACATTTAAACCTCCCGTTCCTGTAAATGAAGACGTCAAGCATATATGGACATAAATTCGACGTCCATTAAAAGGTAATATAGTTTAAAAATTATGTGGAAGTTTCAGTCCCCCTGTTTAGAGACATCGTAACCTGGACGTCACTCGTAATGCAATGAAGACGACGTCCAACCTGGGCTAGTCAGTATACATGTAATTTGAAGCAAGCTTTCAACCTGCAAAGGAACTTGATCAGCGCGAGATCCTTTGAAATACTCCCTAAACATTTTGTTGTCTTTTTCTCCCTCTACCGGTACAGCTGAAGTGCAAGCAGAGATAGAGAGAATATTTGAGCTGGCCCGATCCCTGCAGTTGGTGGTCCTAGACTGTGACACCATCAACCACCCTGCCCAGCTGGCCAAAACGTCCCTCGCTCCGATCGTCGTCTATGTCAAGATATCCTCAGCGAAGGTTCTCCAGAGGCTGATCAAGTCGCGCTCCAAGTCACAGAGTCGCAACCTAAATGTTCAGCTGGTGGCAGCAGACAAGCTTCAGCAGTGCCCACATGTAAGGACTTTCTTTTTGATAATTGCTAGTTTTTTATATAGCACATTCCATAATAATAATAATAATAGACAGTTCTTATATAGCGCATTACAGATCCGACGGATCTCTCAATGCGCTTTCTGCATTATTACCCCTGGTCATTGGGCTCAGTAATATCATTCCTTAATCCTTCTCAGCTCCCTGGGTAGTATACAGTCCCGTGCAGCTTATGCGCACAGGGACTAATCAAACACATCAGCTTTCACTACCCTCACAGGTACCCATTTCCTCCTGGGTGGAGAGAGGCAATTCATGGCAAAGTGCCTTGCCCAAGAGCACACGCACCATGGACAAGCCGGGATGGGATTCGAACCCACGACCTGTGGACTTACCACAGTCTTGGATTCAACACGCCATACCGCTCGGCCATGGTGCCCCACAATCAATTTATTTTTGATATCAATAAAATGCCAGCTTCATGCCTTGTTGGTAGTAACACTTGCAACTCTGTGGAAAATCTGCATACAACGACCATAGTCAGTTAAGCAGCTCTGTGTGTCTCCTGATCGCTATGACGTCACACACACAGCTGGAGTTGATTGACGTGACCTTTCGTTTTCAGTTTTGCGTGAAAAGAGTCTCGGGAAAAAAACTGAAATTTTCTGACTTTTCCAGGATTAAATCCTGAATATAATGTTCTTAGTACATAAAGGACTATATAAAGAAAGGAATACTGTTGAAAACCATGAAAGTGAAGGGAGATTTCCACCCAGCTTTAAGTGAAGTTTCATGTACCGTACATGTAAAGCACAACATTTTGCTTTAGCACAAACATGTTTTATTATACATCACAGCGTATGTTTATGGCTGGCGTACGATTGGAGTGCATGTGCAACATTATCATGAGCTGCATTCCTGTGTGTGGATCATCTGCCTCAATAACTGAGTCTCAGTGAAAACTTACTGAAATTATTACTGGTAATGGTGCATGCAATTTGGTTTGGTTTCTACTGCCACAGATACCGTATCATATGTCATATTTTTCTCATTACCTTTCTGAAATTTCGCACTCACAATCTGTATATTTGCAAGGATCGTCAAAAAAATACAAATGTTTTGTAAACTAATTTATCCGCTCTGTAAAGCAGTGCAGTGATTACACCAACCTTTTTGCTTCCACATCCAAATTGGAGATTGCAAATTTCCTGTTTTCTTCCCATAGACAGTATTTTGGGGAGGCATTTTATATGATTGTTGGGTTAGAGCGAAATCCATTTTCTGAAAAAAAATCTAGACAAGCTCCTTTTAATGCATTAGTTGGAATAGTCAATTGGTAACTACTGCACTTTTGTTGGTGGTTGTAGTATGTTTTCTCTATTGTTTAGCATGTTTAAAAGTTGATTTGATTGGGATCTTTAACAAAGTGTGCTCAAGTCTTTTTGGTATGTTCTGTGTTGCCACAGGAGCTTTTTGACGTTATCCTTGATGAGAATCAACTAGAAGATGCCTGCGAGCATCTTGCTGAGTATCTAGAAGCGTACTGGAAAGCAGCCCATGGTCCCGAGCCTACCACACCACCGAAACCGACCCCAGCTCACAACTCGGTATCGCGGACGTCGTCCCCTCTTCACAGTCTGCTGTCGCGAGTCGGCTCACACAGACACGACAAGCACAAACGCAAGGGAAAAGACGATCACGACGGCCATAACGGCGACCGTTACGACAACCACGCTGATCACCCGGAGAGTGGGTATCGCAGCGACTCGCGACCGGATTACACGTACTCGGATCGCCGGGACGACAGCGATAACGACAACCACCGTGCAACGTCACCAGAGGAACGCCCTCGACGGCCGCCTGATTACTACGATAACGAGCGGAGAGATCATCACGATTACGATCACGACTACGACCACAGGCGTAGTAACAAAACTCGTGACGTGGAGAGAGGTGTGCACAACCATCGCAGCGGGGGTGAGCCCAGAGAAGGTTCCAGGGGCTCGCGAGACAGGCTTAACATGGATCGAGATGCTGTTAGGTATGAAAGCGATTACCCCGAACGGGGCTCGCAACGAGAACACTACGAGCCCAAGGGACGTTATGAACCCTCTGAGAGGGCGCGAGCGACTGCTGAAAGGGACAGGTACCCAGATCGAGGGAGTGGTCCAAGCAGTGGACGTTCCAGAACAAGGAATCGGGATATTGAGATGGAGGACATGTATGAACGTGCTCAATCAGGTCCGTACCCTGATCAGTATTCCCGCTATCCGGATGGGCCGAGGGAGAGAGTTCACCGCGACCCTTCGCCCTCACCGAGATCACGCGTGGGACGACCTTAACCTGCTCACAGCATTCTGACTCCATTGGAGTTGAACTTGGGCTTCTGTTGTTCCTGCTGGTGGAAGTTTTGAGAAAATGGGAGGACTCATTTTGTCTCCATTTTTAGCTGGCTGGCGATTGGCTTCAGATGTTGAGCTGAGTCAATTTGCATTGTAACGACAGCATCAGTGAACTTTTATCTTCCAGATAAAACCACTTCACTGCCGGAATGGTTGTCGAGTTGCACCAGCCTTTGGGGCCAGGTCAGGGCAAGATATTCCAGAGAATTTTTAAAGATCAGATCTGGCGGTTTCTATTGGCTTTTTAATTTACAATGCTCTTGTTATAGCACATGTGACAAATCATTCATTGGTCTTTCGAATGTAGTTTTGCTTGTGGAAAGGTGCTTTATAATCTTTCAGGCCAGATGCCTAGCTCTAGCACCTAGAAATCCATTCTTTGACATAGGTGTAATATGAACGCAGGGGGATCATGGCCAATTTACTGTCAACACTCTTTTTGCTTGTCATGTCATATAACACATTGTGATCAAAATTCACAATGCTTTAGTACTGCACCAGATGGCCTACTGTAATGTTTGGTTGCAGTACATGGAAAAGTGGGAATATTGTAGTCCACTGAAACCTTTCAGGACATCAGACATTTGCGATGAAGTGTTGGCATCGGAATGTGAAAAGAATAATTGTTTGCATTCACAAGTCTCAGATTTCGCCTCCTAAAGGGCACTGCCAATAGTACATGAATAGGGGAACTGACAGCTGTTAACTTCCTGCCTCCCTAAAATCTGCTTTCAGAGAACAGTGGCTAAAGCTGGAACGATTGAAAACAAAAACAATTGCCAAAGTTTCAGCCGAATGCACACCACAACCCCAAAATACATTTCTCTTGTAGTTAATTGCTCATTCTCTAAATATCTCAACGAAACCAAATGATGGCAAATATTTTCAAGAACGACTTGTGTCAGGCATCAGGCATTGTTTCCTCGGTAGATGCGTCAGGATGCGCATTTTGCGCTTGCATTGTTGGCAAATTCGGATGACAGAAATTGCATTTGCAAATGGCCACTGTGAAAAGGTCTGTATTTTGGGGACGAGTCTCACTTAATGTCATTGAATCTTGTGTCACACAGTTGTCACTTTTGTTTTCCTTCGCCGAAACCTTGTTTTGCTTTACTTGATTCTGAGACGTCATTTTGTGTCCTGACCACCTCTACATGCACTCTTTGATGCGCAATTCTAACATACCGGTATTCGCGGGCAGAGTAGTGACGTCACATCGGGGTCACTGGACCGTTGCTATGATCACTAGTCCATGCTCACATGTTATTTCCATTATGTTTGCATACAGTGTACTCTATTATTATTCCCTTAAAAGAAAATATTTAAAATTGGGACAATAATCATGACTTTCACTGGTTTGGTAATACCTTCTTTCAAAGCGACCATAGTCAGTGTAGCAGCTCTGTGTGTCTCCTGCCTGTTATTTTGTAATCGTTGTAACAGAAAAATGCACGGGAAATGTTCCCTTTGTGGGAATCGTTGTCAAAGCAGTGAACGCTACCTGGGCGGAAGTTGATGTCACTCTCTGCCGGCGAATAGGCAACATAACATAAATGTACAAAACTTAATCGAAATAAGTTTTTTGATGCATTCAAATATCCCACTTTGGTTCAAGTTATTCATCGGCAGATTTGTCCGTACTGTGTGCTACTTTGAGTTTCCCAGTGCGCTTATTAAGCCCAGGAGTGCCAAGTATTGTCATTTTGGCTCTTCTTTTTGTTTTGGCACTCGTTCAGTTGGAAAATGAAGCATTTCCATAAAAAAATAAATACATTGTAAGTAGGAAATGAGCTTCATGGATTGTACTGAGTACATTTAGCTCTGCTGTTAACAGACAAAAACAAAAATCCATAAATGTGATTTTTGAGGCAAGATAACTCTTTTGCCATGACCACAATTTGGACTTGGGTTCTAAGCCCTCCAAATGATTATGATCAGTGCTCGAAGCATTTTGCATTCATGTTCGCATTTCACATGCATCTAAACCTCCTTAATAATGATGGTGGATTCATGCATAGTGCACGTGTCTACCCTGCAGGGTACATGTACTCCTGGCGCTGTTGCCATTATTACCGCTGCCATCAGGGAATCACCAGAACCATTTCGGTTCAACTAGGCTGGCAGCCTAGCCAAGGCGCACAACCCTGTCAGCACTTAGATTGTGACATTCCCCCTAACAGCATCCCAAATATCGCTCAGGTTAACGAGGCAATCGAGATTAAGTGTCTTGCCCACGAACACAAACACGTTGGCACTAGTAAGGCTCGAACCCACAACCACTCAATTATGAGCATGGCTGTATACCCACTAGACCACACATGCTGATTTGAGTGTACCCTTCACTTTGGTGTATCACAAATAACTAGTACTGGTATGAATTGACTTCAATCAACTTTGTCAACCCATGCTTTGGAGGCAATACTGCACTGTTTGCACAAGATATTGCACTGTAACAAGTAGACTTCCTCAAGTCTGATATCCTTGCTTGGTCTGTAATGCACAGAATTTCATACCTGGCTTCTTTGTGTTGTTGTCCTGTTTACGTTGGTGGCCTGTCTAATGCCCTATTTTCTTTTTGGTTTGGGTAGAAAGACGGTTATTGCAAAAAGGCACAAAATAAAATACATGTACAGTGCTCCAAACTGACACATTAAGAACCGAACACAAACATTGACTTGAGTCAAGTCTATGTACAAACTAGCAGTTGTATGAACAACATGCTGTCTGTCCATTTATGCTTTAATTCATTTTTGAACAATTTTTTTCCCTATTCATATTAACATACAATGGATCAGTCACATGTGCTTATATCGGGCTTAATCTTTCAAAGTACTAATAATTGTAATGGTTGTAGAAGTTAATGCCCTGTGGTAACCATGGTGATTTTTAGTAACACACAGGCGTAAGATTTAATAGAGTGGCACCCGGAAACACAAGGTTCAGAATGCAGTTGACTTCCCATATTTTATATCTATGCATTTTGTCTGGTGAATTACTGGGTCCATGTACATTTTCAGTGGTGACAAGTTCGTCACATTTGGAATGTCTGAAGAAAAAAAATGAAAATTGTACTTGTAAATAGCATCAACATATATAATATTATGATACATGTCCCTCATTTGGTATTATATAAAATATGCTACAGATATATTAGAGTTAGTACGGGAATTTAACACTAATATATTTAAATGGGAAATTGTAGTTAATATTGGTAAACTAACAAGACGGTGACTTGTGTTACACACTTAAACAACCGCGGTTTGCTGAATAGGGTTACAAATCCCAGACACTCACTTTTCACTTTGGAAAAGAACTATTTATAGTCTGTTTCTCAAAATACTACTGCAGTTGTAACATTCAAACATATTTACTCTTCAGAGAGTAGTTATTGTATTCACGGAGCCAGTTAATACCGGTAGCTTGCTGTATACTGCCCTATAGGCCCTGAAGGTCCTATGTTTTATCATATAGGCCCTGAAGGCCATATACATGTAGGTCCATGGTAAGTCTTAAAGAAAATATCAGGGTATCTTTGGTCTGTGCAATAATTACAGTTGTCAAACAGCATTCAAAGTCATCTGCTTAAACATTGAGGCCTACTAATAGTAAATACTAACATTGCTTTCAAAAGTCATGCACCCAGACATGTACATGTAGTTGTGGCAGTAATTTTAAAAAGGAAATTTGTAAAAAGGTAATCTTTTGACGTAACATTTTGGCATCATCAGTGAGGTTTTGCATACGGATTTGATAGTGGTGCCTGCTCACGTTTATGCACACGCTAAATTGGGTTTTGCACTGCGTGGATGATGGTGTGTGACCATGGTGACAAACGAAGGAACAGAATTGTTGTCCATGCGACATGTACATGTATCTATGTACGAACGAATTTAATTTCACTCCAGCAGGGTTGTAGTAAAGTCCAGAGCCGATAAAATCATAAGTCCGTGACAAGTCCCGCACAAGTCAGTCACAAGTCCAGTAACAAGAAGCAAAGGATGAACACGCACAAAAGAATGCCTTTGTTGGAGTTCATTTGAATGGGCTAGCAACTTGAATTAAGACTGAGGGACTTGTGAGGACTTGTGATGGACTCGACTACAGCACTCCAGTTACGTTGCTATGTCCATATACAAAAGTGCCAGGATGTGTGACCGACAATATACTGAACTATCACGGACCATTTCTTCCTCCATGCACGGACGAAGTGAAAACTCTGCAAAACAGTGTATGGAAGCCAATTACTGTCCTCGACACACATGTTCTATGGTGACACATCACAAATGTGCACTCAGTGATAACGCATCATACCACTTTCTATAAATGTGCGAAACCTCTCTATTGGGAATTAAAGGTCACTGTTTACACATGCAGCTTAAAACAGCCCTCAAACTCCAACACTTAACATAAAAAAAAAGCTAAAGTGGGATTCTATATACAAAAAGGTATCATGTGTATTCAATTAATCTTGTGAACTACCAAAAATCATTTCAATTTGAAATAGCAGCGTAGTGAGATTCTAGATGCGATATATTCAGAGTGTATTTTGCAATGTGCATACAGGACGCAGTTTCAGAATAGCCTTAAGCTAAACTTGTCTGTGTATTTGTGAACACTTATCATCGAGGAACTCTGTGTATTGTTTGTGGCCAGACGCTTTCAAAATCCTCTGCAAGTTTATAACGCACATTGCTGGAGTCGGTTTAACAAGCATTAATGTTCAAGTTGGCTACATTTGGACTGAAATAGTGGCTTTTGCTGTGGTAAAAAAATAGGCCTGCATGGATGTCTTGTACTAGACCTTTTTCACCGGCTGCCATATTAGGGGGCGGGTTTTCTTATTTAAATGACGACAATTCCACAAAGCGTCTACTTTGTATGATGCAATGTGATTTGCCCCTTAAGGTGGCCTCGGTGCAAAGAGTCTTTACAATGTTCACACAATCATATATGATGGTGCATTTAGTTTCTATACTCAATTTTAGGCCTTGCGCTGTATACTCTACCATCATGTGCTGATGACAAATGTGTTTTAAAACAAAGATCTTTTCTGACGAGACAACAAATGCTGTACATGCAGTTTGTTTCAAAAGAGACATTGGACATAAGACTCTTTAACCATGGGGCTAGAATGAGTATTCAACTCTGTTTCACAGTTGGTCCTTAAGGTTTAGAAGAGACCTGTTTTTAAAGAGAATGCGATCAATTCACAGAAAGTACCGATATCCATTACATAGTTTGAGAATTGTAAGGTGATAGACCGTAATCTGACATAACAGCTTGATTGACGTCATCCGACCAACGAGCTCGCTTAATTTCCGCGAAGTGACTTTTCCCCGGAGAATCCATTTCTGAATCCATTTCCCAAATGGATTTCAGCCGATCATATCCACACAAAAGCCACATTGTCGTTAAGTCCAGCTCGTTTCTCATTGTAAATATAGTAACTGCGTGCAGTGTCGCGTATAGATTATAATTGAAGGAGATTTATGGGTTGTTTCTATTATAGTCGGTGTGTAAAAAAGATTGCCTACATAACCTATAAACATGTAGTTACAATATAAACACATATATTTTTCTTTTGGACTGGTGAGCCTTTTTATTGATAAGTTTTATTGTTTTAACGCGCAACATTCAGCGGGGAACGTATTGTGCGAGATCACAGCACCCCCTTGTATTTATGTAAAGATTTTTGTTCCAAGTACCGATGAAAAGAACAAGCCATCGGTCTATAATCATCATTTGGTTTGAATGTTTTCTATATATTGTGCCTTTTATTATTATATATAAATTGTATTATAAATACATTTATTAGCAGGTGCATGTAAACATTTTTTCATACTTTTTAATTCTGTTAGCGCACTGGTTGAAGCTGGTATGTTTATTGATTGTTGCTTTCTTAAATGTCTCCTCCTCAAATGCTTCATCTTTCCAGCACTGCGTATTTTTTTTTACATGTATTATAACGACATCATTATAACGTCAATAGTTTAATTCATTAGGATGACTTTATACTGAGAAGGTTGACTTCATGTGGAAAACCAGCCGGGGTATTCTTGCAACACTTAAGTTTTATTGTTTGTTTTGAATGTGCCAAAGTATTGCAATTATCATTTCAGGTATGTGGACCAGTTTTTGCTGTGTGATTGTATTATATTAATCCCAATCTAGATATAATTTCTAAAACCAGTTTTGGCAGTTTGCAAAGCCCACTATCGAGATATTGACAGAACGAGGTATTCTGCTGTGTTATGGTTAACTGAAGTCGATATCTCATCAGATTTGTGATAAAACATACACAATATGGTAAATCCAGTAAAGAAATGCTTAGCACATTGAGGTTTCTTCTTTGGAAGAGGATTAGAGACGGAGGCTCGTCAATGCGCGACACAAATTCGTGCCACAAATTTCACCACGCTCTAAACCTTGCCCTGGCAGCCGCTCTTACGGACCCAGAGGATGTGAAGAGCCATGGTGCAGGCTGATAGCCTTGTCAATTCTGCAAATAGGGTGTGTATCTTTTCGAAATCAAATATTTATCACAGAAAACACACCCTTTGTAAATTCATAATATTTATTTCCAGTCATTTTCACATTGTATTACAGATATGGTCACATTTGCTTCAAGAAGGTGTCATATAGATGGTTGAATTTACCGTATATGAGAACTCTTTGGTACAAACAACACACACAACTAAGCGCCTAGCAACGCATAAACACACTGTGGCGAGCTCGCATAAATACATGTAACTCCACCCTCTGGGATTGAAACGCCCCAATATCGCATCTTTGTTGTGGCTTAATTCTATTTTACCAAACATCTGTTTTAATTAAGCAGTCTGTCTGACGTTTTATCATGGAGGAATTGGTTTGGTCACGAAACAAGTGCAGTCACGCTATTCAAAAACTTTTTAAAAAACCAGCTACAATCTCCAAATGTTTAGTACAGCACAGTTTACTGATGTGGCCAGTTATAAGATCCAGTGAGTTACAATACATATTTGGTTCAAGCAAACAGTATTAAGTAGTTTTTCTTTTCAAATAAAAGTGGGAAAATGATATTTAAAGCAGGGAGTGAGTTTAAAAAACTGCCCATTGGGTATATTATCTTGAACCAACAAGATTATTACTAGCTTTGACAAAGCGATTTAATGTATACATTTGCAAGCAGGGTTGTTACACTGGGTATCCGATTTGTGTCATATTTTACCATGGCAAAAACATCTGCAATACAATTGTTTCATATTGTCTATTTATTCTGTTGTGTATATTTGAGCTTTTAAGACATATTTTATTGGGAATACTCAACATTAAGGTGTGTGATGCATAATGATATATGGAATTCCAGTTGTTGAAATACTGCAGCATATTTTGAGAAATGTTGGAAAAGTCTATTATTGTGGGAAGCTAACGTGTATTCTATTTGTGCCTGATAAAGGTCTATTTACATGTATTCTGAAGCTTTATTTCAAAATTGATATGTACATTTGTTTTGTTTGTGCACCAGTCATTGGAACTTCCATACATATATATCAGTGCTGCTGATTGGTTCAAAATGATGTCGAGTCTTAAATGCAGCCAATTAGCTTCACTGTAAAAAGTTTGTTTGGATGAAGCTGAAGCTGATTGGTCAGTTCATGAATGAGTTTAACTGACCATTCACTGTCAGTGGTTAGTTCATACTGAAGGTGACTGCCACTGTTTCCTGCCTGGTCATGCTTTGCAAACATGTTACATCTTGGGAAGGCTTGTCCTCGACCACGCACAAAGTTCACACAAACTTACAGATGGGTACAAAATGGGACAAAATAGTGGACAAAAGAGACTATGTGCATTGTATCCCATAAGTACCTATTCTTGGGTCTCACTTGGACTGACAACCGGTTGCTATCCGCCATACTGTGTCCATACTGTGTCCATACTATGTCACGCCAAAGCGAAAATAATTCAACACTGGTAATTTTGCCATCAACCCTGAAAAACAAGTGTATTTATGCCAGTTTCAAACAGTCTATAAACATTTAAAAGTCATGCCAACCTTTTTTTTTCTTGCGCAACAACAAATTATCAGTGTTTAATTATTTTGCGCTTTGGCGTGCCATAGTATGAACACAGTAATGGCGGATAGCAACCGTTGCCAAGCTAAGTGAAACCCAAGAATATACTAAGTCAATACTATAAAGACAAACTCTCTGAAATTTGGGGTCAAAGATCACAGAATTGGAAACCACTGGTTGTGGAAATTAATAAAGGGAGGAATGAATTAATTTTTCTGCTCACTATCTAAAGTGAAAATCACCAACAAATAAAATGTTAAGCCGTCACAAGGATTTGTAATAAGAAAAGCATTAAAAAACCAGTATTCCAAGTGATTTTTGTCAGACATATGTGGAATCCTGACAAAATGATTTGAATCTGACCACCTGAGGTTTACTGTACGTATAGTCTACATTTATCACTGTAGACTGTCGGTTTGTACGGTTTATAAAGGTGAAGATTTGTGCATCAAACTGAAACTTTGTTTGCAATTGTAACATTACAAAATGTCTGTATTTTGGCAAAGACTTTTTATTTGCATTCTGATAACTGCTGATTTACAAGCACTATCTAAATCAAATGTTGACCATTTTACTAGTTGTTTGATTATGTAACAGTTTGCATAGCATGAACACATTTATTTTCTTAACTTGCTGCAAGGCGGTGTTTGTTACGATTACGCATGCATTATTGAGTAGTACACTTTTATATAAAGAAATCAAATTACAGGTTTACATGTACAATTCTTAAGCCGATTGGTTAATGGTGTATGTCATGTGACTGTGTCATGTGACTGTTATGTGATTATCATGGTGTGCAGACGACCCCTGCTGGTTCAGGGCAACCATAACTGTTTGGAGATTGAAACGGATGTGAACATGACTAACATTTCTTGAAGAGTACGCAATGAACATAGATAAAGGTCTAGTTGGTTGTCAGTTCCGGTATCCTTTGAGGAACTAATTTTAAAAGTTGTTCGCTGTTTAGCTGGAAGGATAAGCCTTAGAGCATGTGTATAATTCTTCGAACGATTTTTTAAAACAAAAGTACTATTTTATCGCTCTCTCTCTCTCTCTCTCTCTCTCTCTCTCTGTCTCGTGTGACATGACTCCGGTTTTCAAACTTTCTGAGAAAGTTATTTCCAATGTATCATATACGTCGTGTATGCACTTTTAATTCTTAGCAAATTTATGAAAGTGTAGAATTTTGCGATTGTTTTTATTGAGAAAAAAAAGTTATATTGTAGTCGGTCAGGGAAATATTGACATTTGTTGTCATACGGATTGTTGTGGTTCCGCTTTATGCTTGGTTCTGGAAACCACTTGGTATTTTGATATTCAAAGTTATGAATTTTGGATCCAGGGTGACTGTTGGAAAGAACTATACACTCGGAAAAGGAGATCCTTGATTGTATGATTCTGTTGCGGGAGACAGAATCATTGGTTGGCATTTTGCACAGTTAGCATTTGACATTTTCGTTGTCATTTTTGCATATTACTCGGGGACATTCAACGACCCACCCATAGACAAGTCTGTACCAAAACTGGTATGTTGCAAGTTATTAATCAAATTTAAGAAAATGTAACTTAAAGCATTATTAATTGTTTTATTTGAAAAGGGCACTTTCTAATGTATTCCAATATTATTGCAGTACTTTCACATATGGGTAATTAGTCTTGGGAATGTTTAAGCTAAGTCTTACTGGGTAGTTAGAATATTATACAACATTAAAACAACTGTTGGTCAAATTTCATATACATTATTAAACTATAAAATGTTTCCATGGATTAAACATCAATACAGCCTAAGGGTAAAAAAAAAAGAGAAATTGTGACTTTATTTGAAGTTTTATTTCACTATTAAAAGTTAAAATGCATATAGCCTTAAAGAATATGTAACAAAATTTTGACGATCTTCCAAAACTCAATTGTATGTACTAGACTATACTGTATTTCAGAGTGGAGTGTATGCCGTTTGAATGTATTCATGTACTCAATCTAAATTATATACTATCTTCTCTGCTGATTTTTAAAGAATCTTTTTCAGCTGAGATTAAAAGCTCAATTGGTGTTGGCTAATATAGACCCACAGTGCAGGGAATTTAACCCTTGTGTACTGGCATAAGGTGTGAATGACTTTCATGTATAGCAAAGTAACAAGTGCAAAATATCATGAGTGTATTATTTCAGTAACAATCGCTTGTAAATGTATGTGGGTTGGCACAAATGAATGAGCAGTACAATATTTCCATACTATGTAATGAAATAATATAACGCCCAATTACACAAGTACCAACAGTCGAGGTTCTTGAGACTGTTTGGAAGAACAAAATTATTGACTCCTTAGGATAAAATAGTTTTCCAGTTCTATGCTTGGGTATAAGCAGCTAATTAGTGTTTTATAGGCAACATGGTCCATAAGCCTTTTCCCACTAGAACAACAATCTCCGAGGCGAACTCGCCCTGGGATGACTCAACCGCCCCCCCCCCCCCCCCCCCCTCCCCCCTCCCCCCCCCTCCCCCCCCCCTCCCCCCCTCCCCCTTCCCCCAAGTTCAACCCTGCGTCGATTCACACAGTCACCCCGCTGATCGGCACCTCGTCCCTCACTTGAATAACTGAGAACTCACCCCTTCCACTTTTCCCACTACCGTTCTCATCCTGGGCAGGGTTAAACTCGCCCCTGGAAATGAGCAATCTCGGGGTGAGACTTACATGGCTTATTTTCACCCCAGGGCCACCCCCAAGATTTTGTCCAGTGGGAAAAGGCCTTATGGTGTTCAAAGGAGTGCATACAGTTTTAAAAAGGAAAACGTTTTGTAACATAACAGGTAGATGGAATTCATGTGCAAAAGAAACAACCGTGTTTAAAAATCCTCCAGCTATTGATCAAATGCCCTGAGAACTTCTAGATTAAGATTTAACATTTGTCCATTAGAATTTATCCGCACTGAAAACTTCCAAATGCTTGCAATACAATCATTATATAACATATTAAATCACTAAGCATCTGTGAGAATATGTATTTTTTTTGCACAACCCTAACTTAAAATGGAGCCAACATATCCGACTTGTAAAACTCTGCATCATACTATTTATGTATCGTCACATCATGCACTACCTGTACCTATTTATACAAATCATTAAATTACTGTGTATTACACATGGCTACAACACTGTCTCTTGCATGAGATCATGGATCAAAAGTACTGTAAAAGGATGAAAATATGAATAACAAGTACCCAAAATGTAGTGGCAAGTCGGCATTGGGCACTGGATGTTTTAGTGCTTAAATGTCAACATCTTATTGAAAAGCAGTATGTGTATGTCTGCTGGTATGTGGTTCAGCCAAGTTCTGATGTGTAAATAAATTTTTAATTGCTTCTATCAGCTACACAATTGAGTCTTAAATCTCCTTTGGTGTTTTTAAAACATGTTATTTTATGCATTTGTAGATTCTACCTCTTTAGATTATAGTCAAACTTTGTCTTTTAAAGATCCATCAGGCCAAAACAAAAAGAACTATAAATTAAGCAGTGGAAAGTAACATTGTATCTTTGTATCCCAGTTTGGGACGGGAATTTGGTCAAAGTGTGGTCCAAGCGTCAGCAAATTTGGAAGTCAAGAAATTTTCCGACGAACTTCAAATTTTGCATGCTCCAAACGGTCTATATTCCGCACTTGTCCTGAAAAATTGACAGACTTTCGCCGGGAAATGGCCGAGAAATTTCAGAGTTTAGGGAAAACTGGGCTCGGGCTTCCTGCCTGCTCTGCAGACCGTGGCTGTCCGTACACTCTTCTTTGGTGTACTCCTGACTCGTGCGCATGCTCAGGCTTGTGGATGGTCGTTGACACACCCCAGTTTGGGACGGGAATTTGGTCAAAGTGTGGTCCAAACGTCGGCAAATTTGGAAGTCAAGAAATTTTCTGACGAACTTCAAATTTTGCATGCTCCAAACAGTCTATATTCCGCACTTGTCCTGAAAAATGGACAGACTTTCGCCGGGAAATGGCCGAGAAATTTCAGAGTTTAGGGAAAACTGGGCTCGGGCTTCCTGCCTTCTGTACACACCTCTTTGGTGTACTCCTGACTCGTGCGCATGCTCAGTCCTTCGTACTGTCGTTGACACGGCCCAGTTTGGGACGGGATTTTGGTCAAAGTGTGGTCCAAACGTCGGCAAATTTGGAGGTCGAAAAATTTTCCGACGAACTTCAAATTTTGCATGCTCCAAAGACTCTATATTGCGCACTTGTCCTAAAAAATTGACAGACTTTCGCCGGGAAATGGCCGAGAAATTTCAGAGTTTACGGAAAACTGGGCTTGGGCTTCCTGCCTGCTCCGCAGACCGTGGCTGTCCGTACACTCTTCTTTGGTGTACTCCTGACTCGTGCGCATGCTCAGGCTTGTGGATGGTCGTTGACACACCCCAGTTTGGGACGGGAATTTGGTCAAAGTGTGGTCCAAACGTCGGCAAATTTGGAAGTCAAGAAATTTTCTGACGAACTTCAAATTTTGCATGCTCCAAACAGTCTATATTCCGCACTTGTCCTGAAAAATTGACAGACTTTCGCCGGGAAATGGCCGAGAAATTTCAGAGTTTAGGGAAAACTGGGCTCGGGCTTCCTGCCTTCTGTACACACCTCTTTGGTGTACTCCTGACTCGTGCGCATGCTCAGTCCTTCGTACTGTCGTTGACACGGCCCAGTTTGGGACGGGATTTTGGTCAAAGTGTGGTCCAAACGTCGGCAAATTTGGAGGTTGAAAAATTTTCCGACGAACTTCAAATTTTGCATGCTCCAAAGACTCTATATTGCGCACTTGTCCTAAAAAATTGACAGACTTTCGCCGGGAAATGGCAGAGAAATTTCAGAGTTTAGGAAAAAAAGGGGTTGGCGCTTCCTGGATGCTCCCGCAACCTGTGACTGTATGTACACACCTCTTTGGTGTACTCCTGACTCGTGCGCATGCTCAGTCCTTCGGACTGTCGTTGACACGGCCCAGTTTGGGACGGGATTTTGGTCAAAGTGTGGTCCAAACGTCGGCAAATTTGGAGGTCGGAAAATTTTCCGACGAACTTCAAATTTTGCATGCTCCAAAGACTCTATATTGCGCACTTGTCCTAAAAAATTGACAGACTTTCGCCGGGAAATGGCAGAGAAATTTCAGAGTTTAGGAAAAAAAGGGGTTGGCGCTTCCTGGATGCTCCCGCAACCTGTGGCTGTCTGTACACACCTCTTTGGTGTACTCCTGACTCGTGCGCATGCTCAGTCCTTCGGACTGTCGTTGACACGGCCCAGTTTGGGACGGGATTTTGGTCAAAGTGTGGTCCAAACGTCGGCAAATTTGGAGGTGGCAAAAATTTTCCGACGAACTTCAAATTTTCCATGCTCCAAAGACTCTATATTGCGCACTTGTCCTAAAAAATTGACAGACTTTCGCCGGGAAATGGCAGAGAAATTTCAGAGTTTAGGAAAAAAAGGGGTTGGCGCTTCCTGGATGCTCCCGCAACCTGTGGCTGTCTGTACACACCTCTTTGGTGTACTCCTGACTCGTGCGCATGCTCAGTCCTTCGGACTGTCGTTGACACGGCCCAGTTTGGGACGGGATTTTGGTCAAAGTGTGGTCCAAACGTCGGCAAATTTGGAGGTCGAAAAATTTTCCGACTAACTTCAAATTTTGCATGCTCCAAAGACTCTATATTGCGCACTTGTCCTAAAAAATTGACAGACTTTCGCCGGGAAATGGCAGAGACATTTCAGAGTTTAGGAAAAAAAGGGGTTGGCGCTTCCTGGATGCTCCCGCAACCTGTGGCTGTCTGTACACACCTCTTTGGTGTACTCCTGACTCGTGCGCATGCTCAGACTGTCGTTGACACGGCCCAGTTTGGGACGGGATTTTGGTCAAAGTGTGGTCCAAACGTCGGCAAATTTGGAGGTCGAAAAATTTTCCGACGAACTTCAAATTTTGCATGCTCCAAAGACTCTATATTGCGCACTTGTCCTAAAAAATTGACAGACTTTCGCCGGGAAATGGCAGAGAAATTTCAGAGTTTAGGAAAAAAAGGGGTTGGCGCTTCCTGGATGCTCCCGCAACCTGTGGCTGTCTGTACACACCTCTTTGGTGTACTCCTGACTCGTGCGCATGCTCAGTCCTTCGGACTGTCGTTGACACGGCCCAGTTTGGGACGGGATTTTGGTCAAAGTGTGGTCCAAACGTCGGCAAATTTGGAGGTCGAAAAATTTTCCGACGAACTTCAAATTTTGCATGCTCCAAAGACTCTATATTGCGCACTTGTCCTAAAAAATTGACAGACTTTCGCCGGGAAATGGCAGAGAAATTTCAGAGTTTAGGAAAAAAAGGGGTTGGCGCTTCCTGGATGCTCCCGCAACCTGTGGCTGTCTGTACACACCTCTTTGGTGTACTCCTGACTCGTGCGCATGCTCAGTCCTTCGGACTGTCGTTGACACGGCCCAGTTTGGGACGGGATTTTGGTCAAAGTGTGGTCCAAACGTCGGCAAATTTGGAGGTCGAAAAATTTTCCGACGAACTTCAAATTTTGCATGCTCCAAAGACTCTATATTGCGCACTTGTCCTAAAAAATTGACAGACTTTCGCCGGGAAATTTCAGAGTTTAGGAAAAAAAGGGGTTGGCGCTTCCTGGATGCTCCCGCAACCTGTGGCTGTCTGTACACACCTCTTTGGTGTACTCCTGACTCGTGCGCATGCTCAGTCCTTCGGACTGTCGTTGTCACGGCCCAGTTTGGGACAGGATTTTGGTCAAAGTGTGGTCCAAACGTCGGCAAATTTGGAGGTCGAAAAATTTTCCGACGAACTTCAAATTTTGCATGCTCCAAAGACTCTATATTGCGCACTTGTCCTAAAAAATTGACAGACTTTCGCCGGGAAATGGCAGAGACATTTCAGAGTTTAGGAAAAAAAGGGGTTGGCGCTTCCTGGATGCTCCCGCAACCTGTGGCTGTCTGTACACACCTCTTTGGTGTACTCCTGACTCGTGCGCATGCTCAGTCTTTCGGACTGTCGTTGACACGGCCCAGTTTGGGACGGGATTTTGGTCAAAGTGTGGTCCAAACGTCGGCAAATTTGGAGGTGGAAACATTTTCCGACGAACTTCAAATTTTGCATGCTCCAAGGACTCTATATTGCGCACTTGTCCTAAAAAATTGACAGACTTTCGCCGGGAAATGGAAGAGAAATTTCAGAGTTTAGGAAAAAAAGGGGTTGGCGCTTCCTGGATGCTCCCGCAACCTGTGGCTGTCTGTACACACCTCTTTGGTGTACTCCTGACTCGTGCGCATGCTCAGTCCTTCGGACTGTCGTTGACACGGCCCAGTTTGGGACGGGATTTTGGTCAAAGTGTGGTCCAAACGTCGGCAAATTTGGAGGTCGAAAAATTTTCCGACGAACTTCAAATTTTGCATGCTCCAAGGACTCTATATTGCGCACTTGTCCTAAAAAATTGACAGACTTTCGCCGGGAAATGGCAGAGAAATTTCAGAGTTTAGGAAAAAAAGGGGTTGGCGCTTCCTGGATGCTCCCGCAACCTGTGGCTGTCTGTACACACCTCTTTGGTGGACTCCTGACTCGTGCGCATGCTCAGTCCTTCGGACTGTCGTTGACACGGCCCAGTTTGGGACGGGATTTTGGTCAAAGTGTGGTCCAAACGTCGGCAAATTTGGAAGTCGAAAAATTTTCCGACGAACTTCAAATTTTGCATGCTCCAAAGACTCTATATTGCGCACTTGTCCTAAAAAATTGACAGACTTTCGCCGGGAAATGGCAGAGAAATTTCAGAGTTTAGGAAAAAAAGGGGTTGGCGCTTCCTGGATGCTCCCGCAACCTGTGGCTGTCTGTACACACCTCTTTGGTGTACTCCTGACTCGTGCGCATGCTCAGTCCTTCGGACTGTCGTTGACACGGCCCAGTTTGGGACGGGATTTTGGTCAAAGTGTGGTCCAAATGTCGGCAAATTTGGAGGTCGAAAAATTTTCCGACGAACTTCAAATTTTGCATGCTCCAAAGACTCTATATTGCGCACTTGTCCTAAAAAATTGACAGACTTTCGCCGGGAAATGGCAGAGAAATTTCAGAGTTTATGAAAAAAAGGGGTTGGCGCTTCCTGGATGCTCCCGCAACCTGGATGCTCCCGCAACCTGTGGCTGTCTGTACACACCTCTTTGGTGTACTCCTGACTCGTGCGCATGCTCAGTCCTTCGGACTGTCGTTGACTCGGCCCAGTTTGGGACGGGATTTTGGTCAAAGTGTGGTCCAAACGTCGGCAAATTTGGAGGTCGAAAAATTTTCCGACGAACTTCAAATTTTGCATGCTCCAAAGACTCTATATTGCGCACTTGTCCTAAAAAATTGACAGACTTTCGCCGGGAAATAGCAGAGAAATTTCAGAGTTTAGGAAAAAAAGGGATTGGCGCTTCCTGGATGCTCCTGCAACCTGTGGCTGTCTGTACACACCTCTTTGGTGTACTCCTGACTCGTGCGCATGCTCAGTCCTTCGGACTGTCGTTGACACGGCCCAGTTTGGGACGGGATTTTGGTCAAAGTGTGGTCCAAACGTCGGCAAATTTGGAGGTCGAAAAATTTTCCGACGAACTTCAAATTTTGCATGCTCCAAAGACTCTATATTGCGCACTTGTCCTAAAAAATTGACAGACTTTCGCCGGGAAATGGCAGAGAAATTTCAGAGTTTAGGAAAAAAAGGGGTTGGCGCTTCGTGGATGCTCCCGCAACCTGTGGCTGTCTGTACACACCTCTTTGGTGTACTCCTGACTCGTGCGCATGCTCAGTCCTTCGGACTGTCGTTGACACGGCCCAGTTTGGGACGGGATTTTGGTCAAAGTGTGGTCCAAACGTCGGCAAATTTGGAGGTCGAAAAATTTTCCGACGAACTTCAAATTTTGCATGCTCCAAAGACTCTATATTGCGCACTTGTCCTAAAATATTGACAGACTTTCGCCGGGAAATGGCAGAGAAATTTCAGAGTTTAGGAAAAAAAGGGATTGGCGCTTCCTGGATGCTCCTGCAACCTGTGGCTGTCTGTACACACCTCTTTGGTGTACTCCTGACTCGTGCGCATGCTCAGTCCTTCGGACTGTCGTTGACACGGCCCAGTTTGGGACGGGATTTTGGTCAAAGTGTGGTCCAAACGTCGGCAAATTTTGAGGTCGAAAAATTTTCCGACGAACTTCAAATTTTGCATGCTCCAAAGACTCTATATTGCGCACTTGTCCTAAAAAATTGACAGACTTTCGCCGGGAAATGGCAGAGAAATTTCAGAGTTTAGGAAAAAAAGGGGTTGGCGCTTTCTGGATGCTCCCGCAACCTGTGGCTGTCTGTACACACCTCTTTGGTGTACTCCTGACTCGTGCGCATGCTCAGTCCTTCGGACTGTCGTTGACACGGCCCAGTTTGGGACGGGATTTTGGTCAAAGTGTGGTCCAAACGTCGGCAAATTTGGAGGTCGAAAAATTTTCCGACGAACTTCAAATTTTGCATGCTCCAAAGACTCTATATTGCGCACTTGTCCTAAAAAATTGACAGACTTTCGCCGGGAAATGGCAGAGAAATTTCAGAGTTTAGGAAAAAAAGGGGTTGGCGCTTCCTGGATGCTCCCGCAACCTGTGGCTGTCTGTACACACCTCTTTGGTGTACTCCTGACTCGTGCGCATGCTCAGTCCTTCGGACTGTCGTTGACACGGCCCAGTTTGGGACGGGATTTTGGTCAAAGTGTGGTCCAAACGTCGGCAAATTTGGATGTCGAAAAATTTTCCGACGAACTTCAAATTTTGCATGCTCCAAAGACTCTATATTGCGCACTTGTCCTAAAAAATTGACAGACTTTCGCCAGGAAATGGCAGAGAAATTTCAGAGTTTAGGAAAAAAAGGGGTTGGCGCTTCCTGGATGCTCCCGCAACCTGTGGCTGTCTGTACACACCTCTTTGGTGTACTCCTGACTCGTGCGCATGCTCAGTCCTTCGGACTGTCGTTGACACGGCCCAGTTTGGGACGGGATTTTGGTCAAAGTGTGGTCCAAACGTCGGCAAATTTGGAGGTCGAAAAATTTTCCGACGAACTTCAAATTTTGCATGCTCCAAAGACTCTATATTGCGCACTTGTCCTAAAAAATTGACAGACTTTCGCCGGAAAATGGCAGAGAAATTTCAGAGTTTAGGAAAAAAAGGGGTTGGCGCTTCCTGGATGCTCCCGCAACCTGTGGCTGTCTGTACACACCTCTTTGGTGTACTCCTGACTCGTGCGCATGCTCAGTCCTTCGGACTGTCGTTGACACGGCCCAGTTTGGGACGGGATTTTGGTCAAAGTGTGGTCCAAACGTCGGCAAATTTGGAGGTCGAAAAATTTTCCGACGAACTTCAAATTTTGCATGCTCCAAAGACTCTATATTGCGCACTTGTCCTAAAAAATTGACAGACTTTCGCCGGGAAATGGCAGAGAAATTTCAGAGTTTAGGAAAAAAAGGGATTGGCGCTTCCTGGATGCTCCTGCAACCTGTGGCTGTCTGTACACACCTCTTTGGTGTACTCCTGACTCGTGCGCATGCTCAGTCCTTCGGACTGTCGTTGACACGGCCCAGTTTGGGACGGGATTTTGGTCAAAGTGTGGTCCAAACGTCGGCAAATTTGGAGGTCGAAAAATTTTCCGACGAACTTCAAATTTTGCATGCTCCAAAGACTCTATATTGCGCACTTGTCCTAAAAAATTGACAGACTTTCGCCGGGAAATGGCAGAGAAATTTCAGAGTTTAGGAAAAAAAGGGGTTGGCGCTTCCTGGATGCTCCCGCAACCTGTGGCTGTCTGTACACACCTCTTTGGTGTACTCCTGACTCGTGCGCATGCTCAGTCCTTCGGACTGTCGTTGACACGGCCCAGTTTGGGACGGGATTTTGGTCAAAGTGTGGTCCAAACGTCGGCAAATTTGGAGGTCGAAAAATTTTCCGACGAACTTCAAATTTTGCATGCTCCAAAGACTCTATATTGCGCACTTGTCCTAAAAAATTGACAGACTTTCGCCGGGAAATGGCAGAGAAATTTCAGAGTTTAGGAAAAAAAGGGATTGGCGCTTCCTGGATGCTCCTGCAACCTGTGGCTGTCTGTACACACCTCTTTGGTGTACTCCTGACTCGTGCGCATGCTCAGTCCTTCGGACTGTCGTTGACACGGCCCAGTTTGGGACGGGATTTTGGTCAAAGTGTGGTCCAAACGTCGGCAAATTTGGAGGTCGAAAAATTTTCCGACGAACTTCAAATTTTGCATGCTCCAAAGACTCTATATTGCGCACTTGTCCTAAAAAATTGACAGACTTTCGCCGGGAAATGGCAGAGAAATTTCAGAGTTTAGGAAAAAAAGGGGTTGGCGCTTCCTGGATGCTCCCGCAACCTGTGGCTGTCTGTACACACCTCTTTGGTGTACTCCTGACTCGTGCGCATGCTCAGTCCTTCGGACTGTCGTTGACACGGCCCAGTTTGGGACGGGATTTTGGTCAAAGTGTGGTCCAAACGTCGGCAAATTTGGAGGTCGAAAAATTTTCCGACGAACTTCAAATTTTGCATGCTCCAAAGACTCTATATTGCGCACTTGTCCTAAAAAATTGACAGACTTTCGCCGGGAAATGGCAGAGAAATTTCAGAGTTTAGGAAAAAAGGGGTTGGCGCTTCCTGGATGCTCCTGCAACCTGTGGCTGTCTGTACACACCTCTTTGGTGTACTCCTGACTCGTGCGCATGCTCAGTCCTTCGGACTGTCGTTGACACGGCCCAGTTTGGGACGGGATTTTGGTCAAAGTGTGGTCCAAACGTCGGCAAATTTGGAGGTCGAAAAATTTTCCGACGAACTTCAAATTTTGCATGCTCCAAAGACTCTATATTGCGCACTTGTCCTAAAAAATTGACAGACTTTCGCCGGGAAATGGCAGAGAAATTTCAGAGTTTAGGAAAAAAAGGGGTTGGCGCTTCCTGGATGCTCCCGCAACCTGTGGCTGTCTGTACACACCTCTTTGGTGTACTCCTGACTCGTGCGCATGCTCAGTCCTTCGGACTGTCGTTGACACGGCCCAGTTTGGGACGGGATTTTGGTCAAAGTGTGGTCCAAACGTCGGCAAATTTGGAGGTCGAAACATTTTCCGACGAACTTCAAATTTTGCATGCCCTAAACTCTCTATATTGCGCACTTGTCATAAAAAATTGACAGACTTTCGCCGGGAAATGGCAGAGAAATTTCAGAGTTTAGGAAAAAAGGGGTTGGCGCTTCCTGGATGCTCCCGCAACCTGTGGCTGTCTGTACACACCTCTTTGGTGTACTCCTGACTCGTGCGCATGCTCAGTCCTTCGGACTGTCGTTGACACGGCCCAGTTTGGGACGGGATTTTGGTCAAAGTGTGGTATAAACGTCGGCAAATTTGGATGTCGAAAAATTTTCCGACGAACTTCAAATTTTGCATGCTCCAAAGACTCTATATTGCGCACTTGTCCTAAAAAATTGACAGACTTTCGCCAGGAAATGGCAGAGAAATTTCAGAGTTTAGGAAAAAAAGGGGTTGGCGCTTCCTGGATGCTCCCGCAACCTGTGGCTGTCTGTACACACCTCTTTGGTGTACTCCTGACTCGTGCGCATGCTCAGTCCTTCGGACTGTCGTTGACACGGCCCAGTTTGGGACGGGATTTTGGTCAAAGTGTGGTCCAAACGTCGGCAAATTTGGAGGTCGAAACATTTTCCGACGAACTTCAAATTTTGCATGCCCTAAACTCTCTATATTGCGCACTTGTCATAAAAAATTGACAGACTTTCGCCGGGAAATGGCAGAGAAATTTCAAAGTTTAGAAAAAACTGGGTTGAGGCTTCCTGACTGCTCTCACGCAAACCGTGGCTGTCTGTACACACCTCTTTGGGGTACTCCTGAGTTGTGCGCATGCTCAGTCATTCGGACTGTCGTTAACGCACCGCAGTTTGGCTCGGCAATTTGGTCAAAGTGTGGTCCAAACGTCGGCAAATTTGGAGGTCGAAAAATGTTCCAACGAACTTCAAATTTTGCATGCCCTAAACTCTCTATATTGCGCACTTGTCATAAACAATTGACAGACTTTCGCCGGGAAATGGCAGAGAAATTTCAAAGTTTAGAAAAAACTGGGTTGAGGCATCCTGACTGCTCTCACGCAAACCGTGGCTGTCTGTACACACCTCTTTGGGGTACTCCTGAGTTGTGCGCATGCTCAGTCATTTGGACTGTCGTTAACGCACCGCAGTTTGGCTCGGCAATTTGGTCAAAGTGTGGTCCAAACGTCGGCAAATTTGGAGGTCGAAAAATGTTCCGACGAACTTCAAATTTTGCATGCCCTAAACTCTCTATATTGCGCACTTGTCATAAAAAATTTACAGACTTTCGCCGGGAAATGGCAGAGAAATTTCAGAGTTTAGGAAAAAAGGGGTTGGCGCTTCCTGGATGCTCCCGCAACCTGTGGCTGTCTGTACACACCTCTTTGGTGTACTCCTGACTCGTGCGCATGCTCAGTCCTTCGGACTGTCGTTGACACGGCCCAGTTTGGGACGGGATTTTGGTCAAAGTGTGGTATAAACGTCGGCAAATTTGGATGTCGAAAAATTTTCCGACGAACTTCAAATTTTGCATGCTCCAAAGACTCTATATTGCGCACTTGTCCTAAAAAATTGACAGACTTTCGCCAGGAAATGGCAGAGAAATTTCAGAGTTTAGGAAAAAAAGGGGTTGGCGCTTCCTGGATGCTCCCGCAACCTGTGGCTGTCTGTACACACCTCTTTGGTGTACTCCTGACTCGTGCGCATGCTCAGTCCTTCGGACTGTCGTTGACACGGCCCAGTTTGGGACGGGATTTTGGTCAAAGTGTGGTCCAAACGTCGGCAAATTTGGAGGTCGAAACATTTTCCGACGAACTTCAAATTTTGCATGCTCCAAAGACTCTATATTGCGCACTTGTCCTAAAAAATTGACAGACTTTCGCCGGAAAATGGCAGAGAAATTTCAGAGTTTAGGAAAAAAAGGGGTTGGCGCTTCCTGGATGCTCCCGCAACCTGTGGCTGTCTGTACACACCTCTTTGGTGTACTCCTGACTCGTGCGCATGCTCAGTCCTTCGGACTGTCGTTGACACGGCCCAGTTTGGGACGGGATTTTGGTCAAAGTGTGGTCCAAACGTCGGCAAATTTGGAGGTCGAAAAATTTTCCGACGAACTTCAAATTTTGCATGCTCTAAAGACTCTATATTGCGCAGTTGTCCTAAAAAATTGACAGACTTTCGCCGGGAAATGGCAGAGAAATTTCAGAGTTTAGGAAAAAAAGGGGTTGGCGCTTCCTGGATGCTCCCGCAACCTGTGGCTGTCTGTACACACCTCTTTGGTGTACTCCTGACTCGTGCGCATGCTCAGTCCTTCGGACTGTCGTTGACACGGCCCAGTTTGGGACTGGATTTTGGTCAAAGTGTGGTCCAAACGTCGGCAAATTTGGAGGTCGAACAATTTTCCGACGAACTTCAAATTTTGCATGCTCCAAAGACTCTATATTGCGCACTTGTCCTAAAAAATTGACAGACTTTCGCCGGGAAATGGCAGAGAAATTTCAGAGTTTAGGAAAAAAAAGGGGTTGGCGCTTCCTGGATGCTCCCGCAACCTGTGACTGTCTGTACACACCTCTTTGGTGTACTCCTGACTCGTGCGCATGCTCAGTCCTTCGGACTGTCGTTGACACGGCCCAGTTTGGGACGGGATTTTGGTCAAAGTGTGGTCCAAACGTCGGCAAATTTGGAGGTGGCAAAAATTTTCCGACGAACTTCAAATTTTGCATGCTCCAAAGACTCTATATTGCGCACTTGTCCTAAAAAATTGACAGACTTTCGCCGGGAAATGGCAGAGAAATTTCAGAGTTTAGGAAAAAAAGGGGTTGGCGCTTCCTGGATGCTCCCGCAACCTGTGGCTGTCTGTACACACCTCTTTGGTGTACTCCTGACTCGTGCGCATGCTCAGTCCTTCGGACTGTCGTTGACACGGCCCAGTTTGGGACGGGATTTTGGTCAAAGTGTGATCCAAACATGGAGGTCGAAAAATTTTCCGATGAACTTCAAATTTTGCATGCTCCAAAGACTCTATATTGCGCACTTGTCCTAAAAAATTGACAGACTTTCGCCGGGAAATGGCAGAGAAATTTCAGAGTTTAGGAAAAAAAGGGGTTGGCGCTTCCTGGATGCTCCCGCAACCTGTGGCTGTCTGTACACACCTCTTTGGTGTACTCCTGACTCGTGCGCATGCTCAGTCCTTCGGACTGTCGTTGACACGGCCCAGTTTGGGACGGGATTTTGGTCAAAGTGTGGTCCAAACGTCGGCAAATTTGGATGTCGAAAAATTTTCCGACGAACTTCAAATTTTGCATGCTCCAAAGACTCTATATTGCGCACTTGTCCTAAAAAATTGACAGACTTTCGCCAGGAAATGGCAGAGAAATTTCAGAGTTTAGGAAAAAAAGGGGTTGGCGCTTCCTGGATGCTCCCGCAACCTGTGGCTGTCTGTACACACCTCTTTGGTGTACTCCTGACTCGTGCGCATGCTCCTTCGGACTGTCGTTGACACGGCCCAGTTTGGGACGGGATTTTGGTCAAAGTGTGGTCCAAACGTCGGCAAATTTGGAGGTCGAAAAATTTTCCGACGAACTTCAAATTTTGCATGCTCCAAAGACTCTATATTGCGCACTTGTCCTAAAAAATTGACAGACTTTCGCCGGGAAATGGCAGAGAAATTTCAGAGTTTAGGAAAAAAAGGGGTTGGCGCTTCCTGGATGCTCCCGCAACCTGTGGCTGTCTGTACACACCTCTTTGGTGTACTCCTGACTCGTGCGCATGCTCAGTCCTTCGGACTGTCGTTGACACGGCCCAGTTTGGGACGGGATTTTGGTCAAAGTGTGGTCCAAACGTCGGCAAATTTGGATGTCGAAAAATTTTCCGACGAACTTCAAATTTTGCATGCTCCAAAGACTCTATATTGCGCACTTGTCCTAAAAAATTGACAGACTTTCGCCAGGAAATGGCAGAGAAATTTCAGAGTTTAGGAAAAAAAGGGGTTGGCGCTTCCTGGATGCTCCCGCAACCTGTGGCTGTCTGTACACACCTCTTTGGTGTACTCCTGACTCGTGCGCATGTCCTAAAAAATTGACAGACTTTCGCCGGGAAATGGCAGAGAAATTTCAGAGTTTAGGAAAAAAAGGGGTTGGCGCTTCCTGGATGCTCCCGCAACCTGTGGCTGTCTGTACACACCTCTTTGGTGTACTCCTGACTCGTGCGCATGCTCAGTCCTTCGGACTGTCGTTGACACGGCCCAGTTTGGGACGGGATTTTGGTCAAAGTGTGGTCCAAACGTCGGCAATTTTGGAGGTCGAAAAATTTTCCGACGAACTTCAAATTTTGCATGCTCCAAAGACTCTATATTGCGCACTTGTCCTAAAAAATTGACAGACTTTCGCCGGGAAATGGCAGAGAAATTATTTTAGAGTTTAGGAAAAAAAGGGGTTGGCGCTTCCTGGATGCTCCCGCAACCTGTGGCTGTCTGTACACACCTCTTTGGTGTACTCCTGACTCGTGCGCATGCTCAGTCCTTCGGACTGTCGTTGACACGGCCCAGTTTGGGACGGGATTTTGGTCAAAGTGTGGTCCAAACGTCGACAAATTTGGAGGTCGAAAAATTTTCCGACGAACTTCAAATTTTGCATGCTCCAAAGACTCTATATTGCGCACTTGTCCTAAAAAATTGACAGACTTTCGCCGGGAAATGGCAGAGAAATTTCAGAGTTTAGGGAAAAAAGGGGTTGGCGCTTCCTGGATGCTCCCGCAACCTGTGGCTGTCTGTACACACCTCTTTGGTGTACTCCTGACTCGTGCGCATGCTCAGTCCTTCGGACTGTCGTTGACACGTCCCAGTTTGGGACGGGATTTTGGTCAAAGTGTGGTCCAAACGTCGGCAAATTTGGAGGTCGAAACATTTTCCGACGAACTTCAAATTTTGCATGCTCCAAAGACTCTATATTGCGCACTTGTCCTAAAAAATTGACAGACTTTCGCCGGGAAATGGCAGAGAAATTTCAGAGTTTAGGGAAAAAAGGGGTTGGCGCTTCCTGGATGCTCCCGCAACCTGTGGCTGTCTGTACACACCCCTTTGGTGTACTCCTGACTCGTGCGCATGCTCAGTCCTTCGGACTGTCGTTGACACGTCCCAGTTTGGGACGGGATTTTGGTCAAAGTGTGGTCCAAACGTCGGCAAATTTGGAGGTCGAAACATTTTCCGACGAACTTCAAATTTTGCATGCTCCAAAGACTCTATATTGCGCACTTGTCCTAAAAAATTGACAGACTTTCGCCGGGAAATGGCAGAGAAATTTCAGAGTTTAGGGAAAAAAGGGGTTGGCGCTTCCTGGATGCTCCCGCAACCTGTGGCTGTCTGTACACACCTCTTTGGTGTACTCCTGACTCGTGCGCATGCTCAGTCCTTCGGACTGTCGTTGACACGGCGCAGTTTGGGACGGGATTTTGGTCAAAGTGTGGTCCAAACGTCGGCAAATTTGGAGGTCGAAACATTTTCCGACGAACTTCAAATTTGGCATGCTCCAAAGACTCTATATTGCGCACTTGTCCTAAAAAATTGACAGACTTTCGCCGGGAAATGGCAGAGAAATTTCAGAGTTTAGGGAAAAAAGGGGTTGGCGCTTCCTGGATGCTCCCGCAACCTGTGGCTGTCTGTACACACCTCTTTGGTGTACTCCTGACTCGTGCGCATGCTCAGTCCTTCGGACTGTCGTTGACACGGCCCAGTTTGGGACGGGATTTTGGTCAAAGTGTGGTCCAAACGTCGGCAAATTTGGAGGTCGAAAAATTTTCCGACGAACTTCAAATTTTGCATGCTCCAAAGACTCTATATTGCGCACTTGTCCTAAAAAAATGACAGACTTTCGCCGGGAAATGGCAGAGAAATTTCAGAGTTTAGGAAAAAAAGGGGTTGGCGCTTCCTGGATGCTCCCGCAACCTGTGGCTGTCTGTACACACCTCTTTGGTGTACTCCTGACTCGTACGCATGCTCAGTCCTTCGGACTGTCGTTGACACGGCCCAGTTTGGGACGGGATTTTGGTCAAAGTGTGGTCCAAACGTCGGCAAATTTGGAGGTCGAAAAATTTTCCGACGAACTTCAAATTTTGCATGCTCCAAAGACTCTATATTGCGCACTTGTCCTAAAAAATTGACAGACTTTCGCCGGGAAATGGCAAAGAAATTTCAGAGTTTAGGAAAAAAAGGGGTTGGCGCTTCCTGGATGCTCCCGCAACCTGTGGCTGTCTGTACACACCTCTTTGGTGTACTGCTGACTCGTGCGCATGCTCAGTCCTTCGGACTGTCGTTGACACGGCCCAGTTTGGGACGGGATTTTGGTCAAAGTGTGGTCCAAACGTCGGCAAATTTGGAGGTCGAAAAATTTTCCTACGAACTTCAAATTTTTCATGCTCCAAAGACTCTATATTGCGCACTTGTCCTAAAAAATTGACAGACTTTCGCCGGGAAATGGCAGAGAAATTTCAGAGTTTAGGAAAAAAAGGAGTTGGCGCTTCGTGGATGCTCCCGCAACCTGTGGCTGTCTGTACACACCTCTTTGGTGTACTCCTGACTCGTGCGCATGCTCAGTCCTTCGGACTGTCGTTGACACGGCCCAGTTTGGGACGGGATTTTGGTCAAAGTGTGGTCCAGACGTCGGCAAATTTGGAGGTCGAAAAATTTTCCGACGAACTTCAAATTTTGCATGCTCCAAAGACTCTATATTGCGCACTTGTCCTAAAAAATTGACAGACTTTCGCCGGGAAATGGCAGAGAAATTTCAGAGTTTAGGAAAAAAAGGGGTTGGCGCTTCCTGGATGCTCCCGCAACCTGTGGCTGTCTGTACACACCTCTTTGGTGTACTCCTGACTCGTGCGCATGCTCAGTCCTTCGGACTGTCGTTGACACGGCCCAGTTTGGGACGGGATTTTGGTCAAAGTGTGGTCCAAACGTCGGCAAATTTGGAGGTCGAAAAATTTTCCGACGAACTTCAAATTTTGCATGCTCCAAAGACTCTATATTGCGCACTTGTCCTAAAAAATTGACAGACTTTCGCCGGGAAATGGCAGAGAAATTTCAGAGTTTAGGAAAAAAAGGGGTTGGCGCTTCCTGGATGCTCCCGCAACCTGTGGCTGTCTGTACACACCTCTTTGGTGTACTCCTGACTCGTGCGCATGCTCAGTCCTTCGGACTGTCGTTGACACGGCCCAGTTTGGGACGGGATTTTGGTCAAAGTGTGGTCCAAACGTCGGCAAATTGGGAGGTCGAAACATTTTCCGACGAACTTCAAATTTTGCATGCTCCAAAGACTCTATATTGCGCACTTGTCCTAAAAAATTGACAGACTTTCGCCGGGAAATGGCAGAGAAATTTCAGAGTTTAGGAAAAAAAGGGGTTGGCGCTTCCTGGATGCTCCCGCAACCTGTGGCTGTCTGTACACACCTCTTTGGTGTACTCCTGACTCGTGCGCATGCTCAGTCCTTCGGACTGTCGTTGACACGGCCCAGTTTTGGACGGGATTTTGGTCAAAGTGTGGTCCAAACGTCGGCAAATTTGGAGGTCGAAAAATTTTCCGACGAACTTCAAATTTTGCATGCTCCAAAGACTCTATATTGCGCACTTGTCCTAAAAAATTGACAGACTTTTGCCGGGAAATGGCAGAGAAATTTCAGAGTTTAGGAAAAAAAGGGGTTGGCGCTTCCTGGATGCTCCCGCAACCTGTGGCTGTCTGTACACACCTCTTTGGTGTACTCCTGACTCGTGCGTATGCTCAGTCCTTCGGACTGTCGTTGACACGGCCCAGTTTGGGACGGGATTTTGGTCAAAGTGTGGTCCAAACGTCGGCAAATTTGGAGGTCGAAAAATTTTCCGACGAACTTCAAATTTTGCATGCTCCAAAGACTCTATATTGCGCACTTGTCCTAAAAAATTGACAGACTTTCGCCGGGAAATGGCAGAGAAATTTCAGAGTTTAGGAAAAAAAGGGGTTGGCGCTTCCTGGATGCTCCCGCAACCTGTGGCTGTCTGTACACACCTCTTTGGTGTACTCCTGACTCGTGCGCATGCTCAGTCCTTCGGACTGTCGTTGACACGGCCCAGTTTGGGACGGGATTTTGGTCAAAGTGTGGTCCAAACGTCGGCAAATTTGGAGGTCGAAAAATTTTCCGACGAACTTCAAATTTTGCATGCTCCAAAGACTCTATATTGCGCACTTGTCCTAAAAAATTGACAGACTTTCGCCGGGAAATGGCAGAGAAATTTCAGAGTTTAGGAAAAAAAGGGGTTGGCGCTTCCTGGATGCTCCCGCAACCTGTGGCTGTCTGTACACACCTCTTTGGTGTACTCCTGACTCGTGCGCATGCTCAGTCCTTCGGACTGTCGTTGACACGGCCCAGTTTGGGACGGGATTTTGGTCAAAGTGTGGTCCAAACGTCGGCAAATTTGGAGGTCGAAAAATTTTCCGACGAACTTCAAATTTTGCATGCTCCAAAGACTCTATATTGCGCACTTGTCCTAAAAAATTGACAGACTTTTGCCGGGAAATGGCAGAGAAATTTCAGAGTTTAGGAAAAAAGGGGTTGGCGCTTTCTGGATGCTCCCGCAACCTGTGGCTGTCTGTACACACCTCTTTGGTGTACTCCTGACTCGTGCGCATGCTCAGTCCTTCGGACTGTCGTTGACACGGCCCAGTTTGGGACGGGATTTTGGTCAAAGTGTGGTCCAAACGTCGGCAAATTGGGAGGTCGAAAAATTTTCCGACGAACTTCAAATTTTGCATGCTCCAAAGACTCTATATTGCGCACTTGTCCTAAAAAATTGACAGACTTTTGCCGGGAAATGGCAGAGAAATTTCAGAGTTTAGGAAAAAAAGGGGTTGGCGCTTTCTGGATGCTCCCGCAACCTGTGGCTGTCTGTACACACCTCTTTGGTGTACTCCTGACTCGTGCGCATGCTCAGTCCTTCGGACTGTCGTTGACACGGCCCAGTTTGGGACGGGATTTTGGTCAAAGTGTGGTCCAAACGTCGGCAAATTTGGAGGTCGAAAAATTTTCCGACGAACTTCAAATTTTGCATGCTCCAAAGACTCTATATTGCGCACTTGTCCTAAAAAATTGACAGACTTTCGCCGGGAAATGGCAGAGAAATTTCAGAGTTTAGGAAAAAAAGGGGTTGGCGCTTCCTGGATGCTCCCGCAACCTGTGGCTGTCTGTACACACCTCTTTGGTGTACTCCTGACTCGTGCGCATGCTCAGTCCTTCGGACTGTCGTTGACACGGCCCAGTTTGGGACGGGATTTTGGTCAAAGTGTGGTCCAAACGTCGGCAAATTTGGAGGTCGAAAAATTTTCCGACGAACTTCAAATTTTGCATGCTCCAAAGACTCTATATTGCGCACTTGTCCTAAAAAATTGACAGACTTTTGCCGGGAAATGGCAGAGAAATTTCAGAGTTTAGGAAAAAAGGGGTTGGCGCTTTCTGGATGCTCCCGCAACCTGTGGCTGTCTGTACACACCTCTTTGGTGTACTCCTGACTCGTGCGCATGTTCAGTCCTTCGGACTGTCGTTGACACGGCCCAGTTTGGGACGGGATTTTGGTCAAAGTGTGGTCCAAACGTCGGCAAATTGGGAGGTCGAAAAATTTTCCGACGAACTTCAAATTTTGCATGCTCCAAAGACTCTATATTGCGCACTTGTCCTAAAAAATTGACAGACTTTTGCCGGGAAATGGCAGAGAAATTTCAGAGTTTAGGAAAAAAAGGGGTTGGCGCTTTCTGGATGCTCCCGCAACCTGTGGCTGTCTGTACACACCTCTTTGGTGTACTCCTGACTCGTGCGCATGCTCAGTCCTTCGGACTGTCGTTGACACGGCCCAGTTTGGGACGGGATTTTGGTCAAAGTGTGGTCCAAACGTCGGCAAATTTGGAGGTCGAAAAATTTTCCGACGAACTTCAAATTTTGCATGCTCCAAAGACTCTATATTGCGCACTTGTCCTAAAAAATTGACAGACTTTTGCCGGGAAATGGCAGAGAAATTTCAGAGTTTAGGAAAAAAAGGGGTTGGCGCTTTCTGGATGCTCCCGCAACCTGTGGCTGTCTGTACACACCTCTTTGGTGTACTCCTGACTCGTGCGCATGCTCAGTCCTTCGGACTGTCGTTGACACGGCCCAGTTTGGGACGGGATTTTGGTCAAAGTGTGGTCCAAACGTCGGCAAATTGGGAGGTCGAAAAATTTTCCGACGAACTTCAAATTTTGCATGCTCCAAAGACTCTATATTGCGCACTTGTCCTAAAAAATTGACAGACTTTCGCCGGGAAATGGCAGAGAAATTTCAGAGTTTAGGAAAAAAAGGGGTTGGCGCTTTCTGGATGCTCCCGCAACCTGTGGCTGTCTGTACACACCTCTTTGGTGTACTCCTGACTCGTGCGCATGCTCAGTCCTTCGGACTGTCGTTGACACGGCGCAGTTTGGGACGGGATTTTGGTCAAAGTGTGGTCCAAACGTCGGCAAATTGGGAGGTCGAAAAATTTTCCGACGAACTTCAAATTTTGCATGCTCCAAAGACTCTATATTGCGCACTTGTCCTAAAAAATTGACAGACTTTCGCCGGGAAATGGCAGAGAAATTTCAGAGTTTAGGAAAAAAAGGGGTTGGCGCTTCCTGGATGCTCCCGCAACCTGTGGCTGTCTGTACACACCTCTTTGGTGTACTCCTGACTCGTGCGCATGCTCAGTCCTTCGGACTGTCGTTGACACGGCCCAGTTTGGGACGGGATTTTGGTCATAGTGTGGTCCAAACGTCGGCAAATTTGGAGGTCGAACAATTTTCCGACGAACTTCAAATTTTGCATGCTCCAAAGACTCTATATTGCGCACTTGTCCTAAAAAATTGACAGACTTTCGCCGGGAAATGGCAGAGAAATTTCAGAGTTTAGGAAAAAAAGGGGTTGGCGCTTCCTGGATGCTCCCGCAACCTGTGGCTGTCTGTACACACCTCTTTGGTGTACTCCTGACTCGTGCGCATGCTCAGTCCTTCGGACTGTCGTTGACACGGCGCAGTTTGGGACGGGATTTTGGTCAAAGTGTGGTCCAAACGTCGGCAAATTGGGAGGTCGAAAAATTTTCCGACGAACTTCAAATTTTGCATGCTCCAAAGACTCTATATTGCGCACTTGTCCTAAAAAATTGACAGACTTTCGCCGGGAAATGGCAGAGAAATTTCAGAGTTTAGGAAAAAAAGGGGTTGGCGCTTCCTGGATGCTCCCGCAACCTGTGGCTGTCTGTACACACCTCTTTGGTGTACTCCTGACTCGTGCGCATGCTCAGTCCTTCGGACTGTCGTTGACACGGCCCAGTTTGGGACGGGATTTTGGTCATAGTGTGGTCCAAACGTCGGCAAATTTGGAGGTCGAAAAATTTTCCGACGAACTTCAAATTTTGCATGCTCCAAAGACTCTATATTGCGCACTTGTCCTAAAAAATTGACAGACTTTCGCCGGGAAATGGCAGAGAAATTTCAGAGTTTAGGAAAAAAAGGGGTTGGCGCTTCCTGGATGCTCCCGCAACCTGTGGCTGTCTGTACACACCTCTTTGGTGTACTCCTGACTCGTGCGCATGCTCAGTCCTTCGGACTGTCGTTGACACGGCCCAGTTTGGGACGGGATTTTGGTCAAAGTGTGGTCCAAACGTCGGCAAATTGGGAGGTCGAAAAATTTTCCGACGAACTTCAAATTTTGCATGCTCCAAAGACTCTATATTGCGCACTTGTCCTAAAAAATTGACAGACTTTCGCCGGGAAATGGCAGAGAAATTTCAGAGTTTAGGAAAAAAAGGGGTTGGCGCTTCCTGGATGCTCCCGCAACCTGTGGCTGTCTGTACACACCTCTTTGGTGTACTCCTGACTCGTGCGCATGCTCAGTCCTTCGGACTGTCGTTGACACGGCCCAGTTTGGGACGGGATTTTGGTCAAAGTGTGGTCCAAACGTCGGCAAATTGGGAGGTCGAAAAATTTTCCGACGAACTTCAAATTTTGCATGCTCCAAAGACTCTATATTGCGCACTTGTCCTAAAAAATTGACAGACTTTCGCCGGGAAATGGCAGAGAAATTTCAGAGTTTAGGAAAAAAAGGGGTTGGCGCTTCCTGGATGCTCCCGCAACCTGTGGCTGTCTGTACACACCTCTTTGGTGTACTCCTGACTCGTGCGCATGCTCAGTCCTTCGGACTGTCGTTGACACGGCCCAGTTTGGGACGGGATTTTGGTCAAAGTGTGGTCCAAACGTCGGCAAATTTGGAGGTCGAAAAATTTTGCATGCTCCAAAGACTCTATATTGCGCACTTGTCCTAAAAAATTGACAGACTTTTGCCGGGAAATGGCAGAGAAATTTCAGAGTTTAGGAAAAAAAGGGGTTGGCGCTTCCTGGATGCTCCCGCAACCTGTGGCTGTCTGTACACACCTCTTTGGTGTACTCCTGACTCGTGCGCATGCTCAGTCCTTCGGACTGTCGTTGACACGGCCCAGTTTGGGACGGGATTTTGGTCAAAGTGTGGTCCAAACGTCGGCAAATTGGGAGGTCGAAAAATTTTCCGACGAACTTCAAATTTTGCATGCTCCAAAGACTCTATATTGCGCACTTGTCCTAAAAAATTGACAGACTTTCGCCGGGAAATGGCAGAGAAATTTCAGAGTTTAGGAAAAAAAGGGGTTGGCGCTTCCTGGATGCTCCCGCAACCTGTGGCTGTCTGTACACACCTCTTTGGTGTACTCCTGACTCGTGCGCATGCTCAGTCCTTCGGACTGTCGTTGACACGGCCCAGTTTGGGACGGGATTTTGGTCAAAGTGTGGTCCAAACGTCGGCAAATTTGGAGGTCGAAAAATTTTGCATGCTCCAAAGACTCTATATTGCGCACTTGTCCTAAAAAATTGACAGACTTTTGCCGGGAAATGGCAGAGAAATTTCAGAGTTTAGGAAAAAAAGGGGTTGGCGCTTCCTGGATGCTCCCGCAACCTGTGGCTGTCTGTACACACCTCTTTGGTGTACTCCTGACTCGTGCGTATGCTCAGTCCTTCGGACTGTCGTTGACACGGCCCAGTTTGGGACGGGATTTTGGTCAAAGTGTGGTCCAAACGTCGGCAAATTTGGAGGTCGAAAAATTTTCCGACGAACTTCAAATTTTGCATGCTCCAAAGACTCTATATTGCGCACTTGTCCTAAAAAATTGACAGACTTTCGCCGGGAAATGGCAGAGAAATTTCAGAGTTTAGGAAAAAAAGGGGTTGGCGCTTCCTGGATGCTCCCGCAACCTGTGGCTGTCTGTACACACCTCTTTGGTGTACTCCTGACTCGTGCGCATGCTCAGTCCTTCGGACTGTCGTTGACACGGCCCAGTTTGGGACGGGATTTTGGTCAAAGTGTGGTCCAAACGTCGGCAAATTTGGAGGTCGAAAAATTTTCCGACGAACTTCAAATTTTGCATGCTCCAAAGACTCTATATTGCGCACTTGTCCTAAAAAATTGACAGACTTTCGCCGGGAAATGGCAGAGAAATTTCAGAGTTTAGGAAAAAAAGGGGTTGGCGCTTCCTGGATGCTCCCGCAACCTGTGGCTGTCTGTACACACCTCTTTGGTGTACTCCTGACTCGTGCGCATGCTCAGTCCTTCGGACTGTCGTTGACACGGCCCAGTTTGGGACGGGATTTTGGTCAAAGTGTGGTCCAAACGTCGGCAAATTTGGAGGTCGAAAAATTTTCCGACGAACTTCAAATTTTGCATGCTCCAAAGACTCTATATTGCGCACTTGTCCTAAAAAATTGACAGACTTTCGCCGGGAAATGGCAGAGAAATGTCAGAGTTTAGGAAAAAAAGGGGTTGGCGCTTCCTGGATGCTCCCGCAACCTGTGGCTGTCTGTACACACCTCTTTGGTGTACTCCTGACTCGTGCGCATGCTCAGTCCTTCGGACTGTCGTTGACACGGCCCAGTTTGGGACGGGATTTTGGTCAAAGTGTGGTCCAAACGTCGGCAAATTTGGAGGTCGAAAAATTTTCCGACGAACTTCAAATTTTGCATGCTCCAAAGACTCTATATTGCGCACTTGTCCTAAAAAATTGACAGACTTTTGCCGGGAAATGGCAGAGAAATTTCAGAGTTTAGGAAAAAAAGGGGTTGGCGCTTTCTGGATGCTCCCGCAACCTGTGGCTGTCTGTACACACCTCTTTGGTGTACTCCTGACTCGTGCGCATGCTCAGTCCTTCGGACTGTCGTTGACACGGCCCAGTTTGGGACGGGATTTTGGTCAAAGTGTGGTCCAAACGTCGGCAAATTGGGAGGTCGAAAAATTTTCCGACGAACTTCAAATTTTGCATGCTCCAAAGACTCTATATTGCGCACTTGTCCTAAAAAATTGACAGACTTTTGCCGGGAAATGGCAGAGAAATTTCAGAGTTTAGGAAAAAAAGGGGTTGGCGCTTTCTGGATGCTCCCGCAACCTGTGGCTGTCTGTACACACCTCTTTGGTGTACTCCTGACTCGTGCGCATGCTCAGTCCTTCGGACTGTCGTTGACACGGCCCAGTTTGGGACGGGATTTTGGTCAAAGTGTGGTCCAAACGTCGGCAAATTTGGAGGTCGAAAAATTTTCCGACGAACTTCAAATTTTGCATGCTCCAAAGACTCTATATTGCGCACTTGTCCTAAAAAATTGACAGACTTTCGCCGGGAAATGGCAGAGAAATTTCAGAGTTTAGGAAAAAAAGGGGTTGGCGCTTCCTGGATGCTCCCGCAACCTGTGGCTGTCTGTACACACCTCTTTGGTGTACTCCTGACTCGTGCGCATGCTCAGTCCTTCGGACTGTCGTTGACACGGCCCAGTTTGGGACGGGATTTTGGTCAAAGTGTGGTCCAAACGTCGGCAAATTTGGAGGTCGAAAAATTTTCCGACGAACTTCAAATTTTGCATGCTCCAAAGACTCTATATTGCGCACTTGTCCTAAAAAATTGACAGACTTTCGCCGGGAAATGGCAGAGAAATTTCAGAGTTTAGGAAAAAAAGGGGTTGGCGCTTCCTGGATGCTCCCGCAACCTGTGGCTGTCTGTACACACCTCTTTGGTGTACTCCTGACTCGTGCGCATGCTCAGTCCTTCGGACTGTCGTTGACACGGCCCAGTTTGGGACGGGATTTTGGTCAAAGTGTGGTCCAAACGTCGGCAAATTGGGAGGTCGAAAAATTTTCCGACGAACTTCAAATTTTGCATGCTCCAAAGACTCTATATTGCGCACTTGTCCTAAAAAATTGACAGACTTTCGCCGGGAAATGGCAGAGAAATTTCAGAGTTTAGGAAAAAAAGGGGTTGGCGCTTCCTGGATGCTCCCGCAACCTGTGGCTGTCTGTACACACCTCTTTGGTGTACTCCTGACTCGTGCGCATGCTCAGTCCTTCGGACTGTCGTTGACACGGCCCAGTTTGGGACGGGATTTTGGTCAAAGTGTGGTCCAAACGTCGGCAAATTTGGAGGTCGAAAAATTTTGCATGCTCCAAAGACTCTATATTGCGCACTTGTCCTAAAAAATTGACAGACTTTTGCCGGGAAATGGCAGAGAAATTTCAGAGTTTAGGAAAAAAAGGGGTTGGCGCTTCCTGGATGCTCCCGCAACCTGTGGCTGTCTGTACACACCTCTTTGGTGTACTCCTGACTCGTGCGTATGCTCAGTCCTTCGGACTGTCGTTGACACGGCCCAGTTTGGGACGGGATTTTGGTCAAAGTGTGGTCCAAACGTCGGCAAATTTGGAGGTCGAAAAATTTTCCGACGAACTTCAAATTTTGCATGCTCCAAAGACTCTATATTGCGCACTTGTCCTAAAAAATTGACAGACTTTCGCCGGGAAATGGCAGAGAAATTTCAGAGTTTAGGAAAAAAAGGGGTTGGCGCTTCCTGGATGCTCCCGCAACCTGTGGCTGTCTGTACACACCTCTTTGGTGTACTCCTGACTCGTGCGCATGCTCAGTCCTTCGGACTGTCGTTGACACGGCCCAGTTTGGGACGGGATTTTGGTCAAAGTGTGGTCCAAACGTCGGCAAATTTGGAGGTCGAAAAATTTTCCGACGAACTTCAAATTTTGCATGCTCCAAAGACTCTATATTGCGCACTTGTCCTAAAAAATTGACAGACTTTCGCCGGGAAATGGCAGAGAAATTTCAGAGTTTAGGAAAAAAGGGGTTGGCGCTTCCTGGATGCTCCCGCAACCTGTGGCTGTCTGTACACACCTCTTTGGTGTACTCCTGACTCGTGCGCATGCTCAGTCCTTCGGACTGTCGTTGACACGGCCCAGTTTGGGACGGGATTTTGGTCAAAGTGTGGTCCAAACGTCGGCAAATTTGGAGGTCGAAAAATTTTCCGACGAACTTCAAATTTTGCATGCTCCAAAGACTCTATATTGCGCACTTGTCCTAAAAAATTGACAGACTTTCGCCGGGAAATGGCAGAGAAATTTCAGAGTTTAGGAAAAAAAGGGGTTGGCGCTTCCTGGATGCTCCCGCAACCTGTGGCTGTCTGTACACACCTCTTTGGTGTACTCCTGACTCGTGCGCATGCTCAGTCCTTCGGACTGTCGTTGACACGGCCCAGTTTGGGACGGGATTTTGGTCAAAGTGTGGTCCAAACGTCGGCAAATTGGGAGGTCGAAAAATTTTCCGACGAACTTCAAATTTTGCATGCTCCAAAGACTCTATATTGCGCACTTGTCCTAAAAAATTGACAGACTTTCGCCGTCAAATGGCAGAGAAATTTCAGAGTTTAGGAAAAAAAGGGGTTGGCGCTTCCTGGATGCTCCCGCAACCTGTGGCTGTCTGTACACACCTCTTTGGTGTACTCCTGACTCGTGCGCATGCTCAGTCCTTCGGACTGTCGTTGACACGGCCCAGTTTGGGACGGGATTTTGGTCAAAGTGTGGTCCAAACGTCGGCAAATTTGGAGGTCGAAAAATTTTGCATGCTCCAAAGACTCTATATTGCGCACTTGTCCTAAAAAATTGACAGACTTTTGCCGGGAAATGGCAGAGAAATTTCAGAGTTTAGGAAAAAAAGGGGTTGGCGCTTCCTGGATGCTCCCGCAACCTGTGGCTGTCTGTACACACCTCTTTGGTGTACTCCTGACTCGTGCGTATGCTCAGTCCTTCGGACTGTCGTTGACACGGCCCAGTTTGGGACGGGATTTTGGTCAAAGTGTGGTCCAAACGTCGGCAAATTTGGAGGTCGAAAAATTTTCCGACGAACTTCAAATTTTGCATGCTCCAAAGACTCTATATTGCGCACTTGTCCTAAAAAATTGACAGACTTTCGCCGGGAAATGGCAGAGAAATTTCAGAGTTTAGGAAAAAAAGGGGTTGGCGCTTCCTGGATGCTCCCGCAACCTGTGGCTGTCTGTACACACCTCTTTGGTGTACTCCTGACTCGTGCGCATGCTCAGTCCTTCGGACTGTCGTTGACACGGCCCAGTTTGGGACGGGATTTTGGTCAAAGTGTGGTCCAAACGTCGGCAAATTTGGAGGTCGAAAAATTTTCCGACGAACTTCAAATTTTGCATGCTCCAAAGACTCTATATTGCGCACTTGTCCTAAAAAATTGACAGACTTTCGCCGGGAAATGGCAGAGAAATTTCAGAGTTTAGGAAAAAAAGGGGTTGGCGCTTCCTGGATGCTCCCGCAACCTGTGGCTGTCTGTACACACCTCTTTGGTGTACTCCTGACTCGTGCGCATGCTCAGTCCTTCGGACTGTCGTTGACACGGCCCAGTTTGGGACGGGATTTTGGTCAAAGTGTGGTCCAAACGTCGGCAAATTTGGAGGTCGAAAAATTTTCCGACGAACTTCAAATTTTGCATGCTCCAAAGACTCTATATTGCGCACTTGTCCTAAAAAATTGACAGACTTTCGCCGGGAAATGGCAGAGAAATTTCAGAGTTTAGGAAAAAAAGGGGTTGGCGCTTCCTGGATGCTCCCGCAACCTGTGGCTGTCTGTACACACCTCTTTGGTGTACTCCTGACTCGTGCGCATGCTCAGTCCTTCGGACTGTCGTTGACACGGCCCAGTTTGGGACGGGATTTTGGTCAAAGTGTGGTCCAAACGTCGGCAAATTTGGAGGTCGAAAAATTTTCCGACGAACGTCAAATTGTGCATGCTCCAAAGACTCTATATTGCGCACTTGTCCTAAAAAATTGACAGACTTTTGCCGGGAAATGGCAGAGAAATTTCAGAGTTTAGGAAAAAAAGGGGTTGGCGCTTTCTGGATGCTCCCGCAACCTGTGGCTGTCTGTACACACCTCTTTGGTGTACTCCTGACTCGTGCGCATGCTCAGTCCTTCGGACTGTCGTTGACACGGCCCAGTTTGGGACGGGATTTTGGTCAAAGTGTGGTCCAAACGTCGGCAAATTGGGAGGTCGAAAAATTTTCCGACGAACTTCAAATTTTGCATGCTCCAAAGACTCTATATTGCGCACTTGTCCTAAAAAATTGACAGACTTTTGCCGGGAAATGGCAGAGAAATTTCAGAGTTTAGGAAAAAAAGGGGTTGGCGCTTTCTGGATGCTCCCGCAACCTGTGGCTGTCTGTACACACCTCTTTGGTGTACTCCTGACTCGTGGGCATGCTCAGTCCTTCGGACTGTCGTTGACACGGCCCAGTTTGGGACGGGATTTTGGTCAAAGTGTGGTCCAAACGTCGGCAAATTGGGAGGTCGAAAAATTTTCCGACGAACTTCAAATTTTGAATGCTCCAAAGACTCTATATTGCGCACTTGTCCTAAAAAATTGACAGACTTTTGCCGGGAAATGGCAGAGAAATTTCAGAGTTAAGGAAAAAAAGGGGTTGGCGCTTTCTGGATGCTCCCGCAACCTGTGGCTGTCTGTACACACCTCTTTGGTGTACTCCTGACTCGTGCGCATGCTCAGTCCTTCGGACTGTCGTTGACACGGCCCAGTTTGGGACGGGATTTTGGTCAAAGTGTGGTCCAAACGTCGGCAAATTTGGAGGTCGAAAGATTTTCCGACGAACTTCATATTTTGCATGCTCCAAAGACTCTATATTGCGCACTTGTCCTAAAAAATTGACAGACTTTCGCCGGGAAATGGCAGAGAAATTTCAGAGTTTAGGAAAAAACGGGTTGGCGCTTCCTGGATGCTCCCGCAACCTGTGGCTGTCTGTACACACCTCTTTGGTGTACTCCTGACTCGTGCGCATGCTCAGTCCTTCGGACTGTCGTTGACACGGCCCAGTTTGGGACGGGATTTTGGTCAAAGTGTGGTCCAGACGTCGGCAAATTTGGAGGTCGAAAAATTTTCCGACGAACTTCAAATTTTGCATGCTCCAAAGACTCTATATTGCGCACTTGTCCTAAAAAATTGACAGACTTTCGCCGGGAAATGGCAGAGAAATTTCAGAGTTTAGGAAAAAAAGGGGTTGGCGCTTCCTGGATGCTCCCGCAACCTGTGGCTGTCTGTACACACCTCTTTGGTGTACTCCTGAGTCGTGCGCATGCTAAGTCCTTCGGACTGTCGTTGACACGGCCCAGTTTGGGACGGGATTTTGGTCAAAGTGTGGTCCAAACGTCGGCAAATTTGGAGGTCGAAAAATTTTCCGACGAACTTCAAATTTTGCATGCTCCAAAGACTCTATATTGCGCACTTGTCCTAAAAAAATGACAGACTTTCGCCGGGAAATGGCAGAGAAATGTCAGAGTTTAGGAAAAAAAAGGGGTTGGCGCTTCCTGGATGCTCCCGCAACCTGTGGCTGTCTGTACACACCTCTTTGGTGTACTCCTGACTCGTGCGCATGCTCAGTCCTTCGGACTGTCGTTGACACGGCCCAGTTTGGGACGGGATTTTGGTCAAAGTGTGGTCCAAACGTCGGCAAATTTGGAGGTCGAAAAATTTTCCGACGAACTTCAAATTTTGCATGCTCCAAAGACTCTATATTGCGCACTTGTCCTAAAAAATTGACAGACTTTCGCCGGGAAATGGCAGAGAAATTTCAGAGTTTAGGAAAAAAGGGGGTTGGCGCTTCCTGGATGCTCCCGCAACCTGTGGCTGTCTGTACACACCTCTTTGGTGTACTCCTGACTCGTGCGCATGCTCAGTCCTTCGGACTGTCGTTGACACGGCCCAGTTTGGGACGGGATTTTGGTCAAAGTGTGGTCCAAACGTCGGCAAATTTGGAGGTGGAAAAATTTTCCTACGAACTTCAAATTTTGCATGCTCCAAAGACTCTATATTGCGCACTTGTCCTAAAAAATTGACAGACTTTCGCCGGGAAATGGCAGAGAAATTTCAGAGTTTAGGAAAAAAAGGGGTTGGCGCTTCCTGGATGCTCCCGCAACCTGTGGCTGTCTGTACACACCTCTTTGGTGTACTCCTGACTCGTGCGCATGCTCAGTCCTTCGGACTGTCGTTGACACGGCCCAGTTTGGGACGGGATTTTGGTCAAAGTGTGGTCCAAACGTCGGCAAATTTGGAGGTCGAAAGATTTTCCGACGAACTTCATATTTTGCATGCTCCAAAGACTCTATATTGCGCACTTGTCCTAAAAAATTGACAGACTTTCGCCGGGAAATGGCAGAGAAATTTCAGAGTTTAGGAAAAAACGGGTTGGCGCTTCCTGGATGCTCCCGCAACCTGTGGCTGTCTGTACACACCTCTTTGGTGTACTCCTGACTCGTGCGCATGCTCAGTCCTTCGGACTGTCGTTGACACGGCCCAGTTTGGGACGGGATTTTGGTCAAAGTGTGGTCCAGACGTCGGCAAATTTGGAGGTCGAAAAATTTTCCGACGAACTTCAAATTTTGCATGCTCCAAAGACTCTATATTGCGCACTTGTCCTAAAAAATTGACAGACTTTCGCCGGGAAATGGCAGAGAAATTTCAGAGTTTAGGAAAAAAAGGGGTTGGCGCTTCCTGGATGCTCCCGCAACCTGTGGCTGTCTGTACACACCTCTTTGGTGTACTCCTGAGTCGTGCGCATGCTCAGTCCTTCGGACTGTCGTTGACACGGCCCAGTTTGGGACGGGATTTTGGTCAAAGTGTGGTCCAAACGTCGGCAAATTTGGAGGTCGAAAAATTTTCCGACGAACTTCAAATTTTGCATGCTCCAAAGACTCTATATTGCGCACTTGTCCTAAAAAATTGACAGACTTTCGCCGGGAAATGGCAGAGAAATGTCAGAGTTTAGGAAAAAAAAGGGGTTGGCGCTTCCTGGATGCTCCCGCAACCTGTGGCTGTCTGTACACACCTCTTTGGTGTACTCCTGACTCGTGCGCATGCTCAGTCCTTCGGACTGTCGTTGACACGGCCCAGTTTGGGACGGGATTTTGGTCAAAGTGTGGTCCAAACGTCGGCAAATTTGGAGGTCGAAAAATTTTCCGACGAACTTCAAATTTTGCATGCTCCAAAGACTCTATATTGCGCACTTGTCCTAAAAAATTGACAGACTTTCGCCGGGAAATGGCAGAGAAATTTCAGAGTGTAGGAAAAAAGGGGGTTGGCGCTTCCTGGATGCTCCCGCAACCTGTGGCTGTCTGTACACACCTCTTTGGTGTACTCCTGACTCGTGCGCATGCTCAGTCCTTCGGACTGTCGTTGACACGGCCCAGTTTGGGACGGGATTTTGGTCAAAGTGTGGTCCAAACGTCGGCAAATTTGGAGGTCGAAAAATTTTCCTACGAACTTCAAATTTTGCATGCTCCAAAGACTCTATATTGCGCACTTGTCCTAAAAAATTGACAGACTTTCGCCAGGAAATGGCAGAGAAATTTCAGAGTTTAGGAAAAAAAGGGGTTGGCGCTTCCTGGATGCTCCCGCAACCTGTGGCTGTCTGTACACACCTCTTTGGTGTACTCCTGACTCGTGCGCATGCTCAGTCCTTCGGACTGTCGTTGACCCGGCCCAGTTTGGGACGGGATTTTGGTCAAAGTGTGGTCCAAACGTCGGCAAATTTGGAGGTCGAACAATTTTCCGACGAACTTCAAATTTTGCATGCTCCAAAGACTCTATATTGCGCACTTGTCCTAAAAAATTGACAGACTTTCGCCTGGAAATGGCAGAGAAATTTCAGAGTTTAGGAAAAAAAGGGGTTGGCGCTTCCTGGATGCTCCCGCAACCTGTGGCTGTCTGTACACACCTCTTTGGTGTACTCCTGACTCGTGCGCATGCTCAGTCCTTCGGACTGTCGTTGACACGGCCCAGTTTGGGACGGGATTTTGGTCAAAGTGTGGTCCAAACGTCGGCAAATTTGGAGGTCGAAAAATTTTCCGACGAACTTCAAATTTTGCATGCTCCAAAGACTCTATATTGCGCACTTGTCCTAAAAAATTGACAGACTTTCGCCGGGAAATGGCAGAGAAATTTCAGAGTTTAGGAAAAAAAGGGCTTGGCGCTTCCTGGATGCTCCCGCAACCTGTGGCTGTCTGTACACACCTCTTTGGTGTACTCCTGACTCGTGCGCATGCTCAGTCCTTCGGACTGTCGTTGACACGGCCCAGTTTGGGACGGGATTTTGGTCAAAGTGTGGTCCAGACGTCGGCAAATTTGGAGGTCGAAAAATTTTCCGATGAACTTCAAATTTTGCATGCTCCAAAGACTCTATATTGCGCACTTGTCCTAAAAAATTGACAGACTTTCGCCGGGAAATGGCAGAGAAATGTCAGAGTTTAGGAAAAAAAGGGGGTTGGCGCTTCCTGGATGCTCCCGCAACCTGTGGCTGTCTGTACACACCTCTTTGGTGTACTCCTGACTCGTGCGCATGCTCAGTCCTTCGGACTGTCGTTGACACGGCCCAGTTTGGGACAGGATTTTGGTCAAAGTGTGGTCCAAACGTCGGCAAATTTGGAGGTCGAAAAATTTTCCGACGAACTTCAAATTTTGCATGCTCCAAAGACTCTATATTGCGCACTTGTCCTAAAAAATTGACAGACTTTCGCCGGGAAATGGCAGAGAAATTTCAGAGTTTAGGAAAAAAAGGGGTTGGCGCTTCCTGGATGCTCCCGCAACCTGTGGCTGTCTGTACACACCTCTTTGGTGTACTCCTGACTCGTGCGCATGCTCAGTCCTTCGGACTGTCGTTGACACGGCCCAGTTTGGGACGGGATTTTGGTCAAAGTGTGGTCCAAACGTCGGCAAATTTGGAGGTCGAAAAATTTTCCGACGAACTTCAAATTTTGCATGCTCCAAAGACTCTATATTGCGCACTTGTCCTAAAAAATTGACAGACTTTCGCCGGGAAATGGCAGAGAAATTTCAGAGTTTAGGAAAAAAAGGGGTTGGCGCTTCCTGGATGCTCCCGCAACCTGTGGCTGTCTGTACACACCTCTTTGGTGTACTCCTGACTCGTGCGCATGCTCAGTCCTTCGGACTGTCGTTGACACGTCCCAGTTTGGGACGGGATTTTGGTCAAAGTGTGGTCCAAACGTCGGCAAATTTGGAGGTCGAAAAATTTTCCGACGAACTTCAAATTTTGCATGCTCCAAAGACTCTATATTGCGCACTTGTCCTAAAACAATGACAGACTTTCGCCGGGAAATGGCAGAGAAATTTCAGAGTTTAGGAAAAAAAGGGGTTGGCGCTTCCTGGATGCTCCCGCAACCTGTGGCTGTCTGTACACACCTCTTTGGTGTACTCCTGACTGGTGCGCATGCTCAGTCCTTCGGACTGTCGTTGACACGGCCCAGTTTGGGACGGGATTTTGGTCAAAGTGTGGTCCAAACGTCGGCAAATTTGGAGGTCGAAAATTTTTCCGACGAACTTCAAATTTTGCATGCTCCAAAGACTCTATATTGCGCACTTGTCCTAAAAAATTGACAGACTTTCGCCGGGAAATGGCAGAGAAATTTCAGAGTTTAGGAAAAAAGGGGTTGGCGCTTCCTGGATGCTCCCGCAACCTGTGGCTGTCTGTACACACCTCTTTGGTGTACTCCTGACTCGTGCGCATGCTCAGTCCTTCGGACTGTCGTTGACACGGCCCAGTTTGGGACGGGATTTTGGTCAAAGTGTGGTCCAAACGTCGGCAAATTTGGAGGTCGAAAAATTTTCCGACGAACTTCAAATTTTGCATGCTCCAAAGACTCTATATTGCGCACTTGTCCTAAAAAATTGACAGACTTTCGCCGGGAAATGGCAGAGAAATTTCAGAGTTTAGGAAAAAAGGGGTTGGCGCTTCCTGGATGCTCCCGCAACCTGTGGCTGTCTGTACACACCTCTTTGGTGTACTCCTGACTCGTGCGCATGCTCAGTCCCTCGGACTGTCGTTGACACGGCCCAGTTTGGGACGGGATTTTGGTCAAAGTGTGGTCCAGACGTCGGCAAATTTGGAGGTCGAAAAATTTTCCGACGAACTTCAAATTTTGCATGCTCCAAAGACTCTATATTGCGCACTTGTCCTAAAAAATTGACAGACTTTCGCCGGGAAATGGCAGAGAAATTTCAGAGTTTAGGAAAAAAAGGGGTTGGCGCTTCCTGGATGCTCCCGCAACCTGTGGCTGTCTGTACACACCTCTTTGGTGTACTCCTGACTCGTGCGCATGCTCAGTCCTTCGGACTGTCGTTGACACGGCCCAGTTTGGGACGGGATTTTGGTCAAAGTGTGGTCCAAACGTCGGCAAATTTGGAGGTCGAAAAATTTTCCGACGAACTTGAAATTTTGCATGCTCCAAAGACTCTATATTGCGCACTTGTCCTAAAAAATTGACAGACTTTCGCCGGGAAATGGCAGAGAAATTTCAGAGTTTAGGAAAAAAAGGGGTTGGCGCTTCCTGGATGCTCCCGCAACCTGTGGCTCTCTGTACACACCTCTTTGGTGTACTCCTGACTCGTGCGCATGCTCAGTCCTTCGGACTGTCGTTGACACGGCCCAGTTTGGGACGGGATTTTGGTCAAAGTGTGGTCCAAACGTCGGCAAATTTGGAGGTCGAAAAATTTTCCGACGAACTTCAAATTTTACATGCTCCAAAGACTCTATATTGCGCACTTGTCCTAAAAAATTGACAGACTTTCGCCGGGAAATGGCAGAGAAATTTCAGAGTTTAGGAAAAAAAGGGGTTGGCGCTTCCTGGATGCTCCCGCAACCTGTGGCTGTCTGTACACACCTCTTTGGTGTACTCCTGACTCGTGCGCATGCTCAGTCCTTCGGACTGTCGTTGACACGGCCCAGTTTGGGACGGGATTTTGGTCAAAGTGTGGTCCAAACGTCGGCAAATTTGGAGGTCGAAAAATTTTCCGACGAACTTCAAATTTTGCATGCTCCAAAGACTCTATATTGCGCACTTGTCCTAAAAAATTGACAGACTTTCGCCGGGAAATGGCAGAGAAATTTCAGAGTTTAGGAAAAAAAGGGGTTGGCGCTTCCTGGATGCTCCCGCAACCTGTGGCTGTCTGTACACACCTCTTTGGTGTACTCCTGACTCGTGCGCATGCTCAGTCCTTCGGACTGTCGTTGACACGGCCCAGTTTGGGACGGGATTTTGGTCAAAGTGTGGTCCAAACGTCGGCAAATTTGGAGGTCGAAAAATTTTCCTACGAACTTCAAATTTTGCATGCTCCAAAGACTCTATATTGCGCACTTGTCCTAAAAAATTGACAGACTTTCGCCGGGAAATGGCAGAGAAATTTCAGAGTTTAGGAAAAAAAGGGGTTGGCGCTTCCTGGATGCTCCCGCAACCTGTGGCTGTCTGTACACACCTCTTTGGTGTACTCCTGACTCGTGCGCATGCTCAGTCCTTCGGACTGTCGTTGACACGGCCCAGTTTGGGACGGGATTTTGGTCAAAGTGTGGTCCAAACGTCGGCAAATTTGGAGGTCGAAAAATTTTTCGACGAACTTCAAATTTTGCATGCTCCAAAGACTCTATATTGCGCACTTGTCCTAAAAAATTGACAGACTTTCGCCGGGAAATGGCAGAGAAATTTCAGAGTTTAGGAAAAAAAGGGGTTGGCGCTTCCTGGATGCTCCCGCAACCTGTGGCTGTCTGTACACACCTCTTTGGTGTACTCCTGACTCGTGCGCATGCTCAGTCCTTCGGACTGTCGTTGACACGGCCCAGTTTGGGACGGGATTTTGGTCAAAGTGTGGTCCAAACGTCGGCAAATTTGGAGGTCGAAAAATTTTCCGACGAACTTCAAATTGTGCATGCTCCAAAGACTCTATATTGCGCACTTGTCCTAAAAAATTGACAGACTTTCGCCGGGAAATGGCAGAGAAATGTCAGAGTTTAGGAAAAAAAGGGGTTGGCGCTTCCTGGATGCTCCCGCAACCTGTGGCTGTCTGTACACACCTCTTTGGTGTACTCCTGACTCGTGCGCATGCTCAGTCCTTCGGACTGTCGTTGACACGGCCCAGTTTGGGACGGGATTTTGGTCAAAGTGTGGTCCAAACGTCGGCAAATTTGGAGGTCGAAAAATTTTCCGACGAACTTCAAATTTTGCATGCTCCAAAGACTCTATATTGCGCACTTGTCCTAAAAAATTGACAGACTTTCGCCGGGAAATGGCAGAGAAATTTCAGAGTTTAGGAAAAAAAGGGGTTGGCGCTTCCTGGATGCTCCCGCAACCTGTGGCTGTCTGTACACACCTCTTTGGTGTACTCCTGACTCGTGCGCATGCTCAGTCCTTCGGACTGTCGTTGACACGGCCCAGTTTGGGACGGGATTTTGGTCAAAGTGTGGTCCAAACGTCGGCAAATTTGGAGGTCGAAAAATTTTCCTACGAACTTCAAATTTTGCATGCTCCAAAGACTCTATATTGCGCACTTGTCCTAAAAAATTGACAGACTTTCGCCGGGAAATGGCAGAGAAATTTCAGAGTTTAGGAAAAAAAGGGGTTGGCGCTTCCTGGATGCTCCCGCAACCTGTGGCTGTCTGTACACACCTCTTTGGTGTACTCCTGACTCGTGCGCATGCTCAGTCCTTCGGACTGTCGTTGACACGGCCCAGTTTGGGACGGGATTTTGGTCAAAGTGTGGTCCAAACGTCGGCAAATTTGGAGGTCGAAAAATTTTCCGACGAACTTCAAATTTTGCATGCTCCAAAGACTCTATATTGCGCACTTGTCCTAAAAAATTGACAGACTTTCGCCGGGAAATGGCAGAGAAATTTCAGAGTTTAGGAAAAAAGGGGTTGGCGCTTCCTGGATGCTCCCGCAACCTGTGGCTGTCTGTACACACCTGTTTGGTGTACTCCTGACTCGTGCGCATGCTCAGTCCTTCGGACTGTCGTTGACACGTCCCAGTTTGGGACGGGATTTTGGACAAAGTGTGGTCCAAACGTCGGCAAATTTGGAGGTCGAAACATTTTCCGACGAACTTCAAATTTTGCATGCTCCAAAGACTCTATATTGCGCACTTGTCCTAAAAAATTGACAGACTTTCGCCGGGAAATGGAAGAGAAATTTCAGAGTTTAGGAAAAAAAGGGGTTGGCGCTTCCTGGATGCTCCCGCAACCTGTGGCTGTCTGTACACACCTCTTTGGGGTACTCCTGAGTTGTGCGCATGCTCAGTCATTCGGACTGTCGTTAACGCACCGCAGTTTGGCTCGGCAATTTGGTCAAAGTGTGGTCCAAACGTCGGCAAATTTGGAGGTCGAAAAATGTTCCGACGAACTTCAAATTTTGCATGCCCTAAACTCTCTATATTGCGCACTTGTCATAAAAAATTGACAGACTTTCGCCGGGAAATGGCAGAGAAATTTCAAAGTTTAGAAAAAACTGGGTTGAGGCTTCCTGACTGCTCTCACGCAAACCGTGGCTGTCTGTACACACCTCTTTGGGGTACTCCTGAGTTGTGCGCATGCTCAGTCATTCGGACTGTCGTTAACGCACCGCAGTTTGGCTCGGCAATTTGGTCAAAGTGTGGTCCAAACGTCGGCAAATTTGGAGGTCGAAAAATGTTCCGACGAACTTCAAATTTTGCATCCCCTAAACTCTCTATATTGCGCACTTGTCATAAAAAATTGACAGACTTTCGCCGGGAAATGGCAGAGAAATTTCAAAGTTTAGAAAAAACTGGGTTGAGGCTTCCTGACTGCTCTCACGCAAACCGTGGCTGTCTGTACACACCTCTTTGGGGTACTCCTGAGTTGTGCGCATGCTCAGTCATTCGGACTGTCGTTAACGCACCGCAGTTTGGCTCGGCAATTTGGTCAAAGTGTGGTCCAAACGTCGGCAAATTTGGAGGTCGAAAAATGTTCCGACGAACTTCAAATGTTGCATGCCCTAAACTCTCTATATTGCGCACTTGTCATAAAAAATTGACAGACTTTCGCCGGGAAATGGCAGAGAAATTTCAAAGTTTATAAAAAACTGGGTTGAGGCTTCCTGACTGCTCTCACGCAAACCGTGGCTGTCTGTACACACCTCTTTGGGGTACTCCTGAGTTGTGCGCATGCTCAGTCATTCGGACTGTCGTTAACGCACCGCAGTTTGGCTCGGCAATTTGGTCAAAGTGTGGTCCAAACGTCGGCAAATTTGGAGGTCGAAAAATGTTCCGACGAACTTCAAATTTTGCATGCCCTAAACTCTCTATATTGCGCACTTGTCATAAAAAATTGACAGACTTTCGCCGGGAAATGGCAGAGAAATTTCAAAGTTTAGAAAAAACTGGGTTGAGGCTTCCTGACTGCTCTCACGCAAACCGTGGCTGTCTGTACACACCTCTTTGGGGTACTCCTGAGTTGTGCGCATGCTCAGTCATTCGGACTGTCGTTAACGCACCGCAGTTTGGCTCGGCAATTTGGTCAAAGTGTGGTCCAAACGTCGGCAAATTTGGAGGTCGAAAAATGTTCCGACGAACTTCAAATTTTGCATGCCCTAAACTCTCTATATTGCGCACTTGTCATAAAAAATTGACAGACTTTCGCCGGGAAATGGCAGAGAAATTTCAAAGTTTAGAAAAAACTGGGTTGAGGCTTCCTGACTGCTCTCACGCAAACCGTGGCTGTCTGTACACACCTCTTTAGGGTACTCCTGAGTTGTGCGCATGCTCAGTCATTCGGACTGTCGTTAACGCACCGCAGTTTGGCTCGGCAATTTGGTCAAAGTGTGGTCCAAACGTCGGCAAATTTGGAGGTCGAAAAATGTTCCGACGAACTTCAAATTTTGCATGCCCTAAACTCTCTATATTGCGCACTTGTCATAAAAAATTGACAGACTTTCGCCGGGAAATGGCAGAGAAATTTCAAAGTTTAGAAAAAACTGGGTTGAGGCTTCCTGACTGCTCTCACGCAAACCGTGGCTGTCTGTACACACCTCTTTGGGGTACTCCTGAGTTGTGCGCATGCTCAGTCATTCGGACTGTCGTTAACGCACCGCAGTTTGGCTCGGCAATTTGGTCAAAGTGTGGTCCAAACGTCGGCAAATTTGGAGGTCGAAAAATTTTCCGACGAACTTCAAATTTTGCATGCCCTAAACTCTCTATATTGCGCACTTGTCATAAAAAATTGACAGACTTTCGCCGGGAAATGGCAGAGAAATTTCAAAGTTTATAAAAAACTGGGTTGAGGCTTCCTGACTGCTCTCACGCAAACCGTGGCTGTCTGTACACACCTCTTTGGGGTACTCCTGAGTTGTGCGCATGCTCAGTCATTCGGACTGTCGTTAACGCACCGCAGTTTGGCTCGGCAATTTGGTCAAAGTGTGGTCCAAACGTCGGCAAATTTGGAGGTCGAAAAATGTTCCGACGAACTTCAAATTTTGCATGCCCTAAACTCTCTATATTGCGCAATTGTCATAAAAAATTGACAGACTTTCGCCGGGAAATGGCAGAGAAATTTCAAAGTTTAGAAAAAACTGGGTTGAGGCTTCCTGACTGCTCTCACACAAACCGTGGCTGTCTGTACACACCTCTTTGGGGTACTCCTGAGTTGTGCGCATGCTCAGTCATTCGGACTGTCGTTAACGCACCGCAGTTTGGCTCGGCAATTTGGTCAAAGTGTGGTCCAAACGTCGGCAAATTTGGAGGTCGAAAAATGTTCCGACGAACTTCAAATTTTGCATGCCCTAAACTCTCTATATTGCGCACTTGTCATAAAAAATTGACAGACTTTCGCCGGGAAATGGCAGAGAAATTTCAAAGTTTAGAAAAAACTGGGTTGAGGCTTCCTGACTGCTCTCACGCAAACCGTGGCTGTCTGTACACACCTCTTTAGGGTACTCCTGAGTTGTGCGCATGCTCAGTCATTCGGACTGTCGTTAACGCACCGCAGTTTGGCTCGGCAATTTGGTCAAAGTGTGGTCCAAACGTCGGCAAATTTGGAGGTCGAAAAATGTTCCGACGAACTTCAAATTTTGCATGCCCTAAACTCTCTATATTGCGCACTTGTCATAAAAAATTGACAGACTTTCGCCGGGAAATGGCAGAGAAATTTCAAAGTTTAGAAAAAACTGGGTTGAGGCTTCCTGACTGCTCTCACGCAAACCGTGGCTGTCTGTACACACCTCTTTGGGGTACTCCTGAGTTGTGCGCATGCTCAGTCATTCGGACTGTCGTTAACGCACCGCAGTTTGGCTCGGCAATTTGGTCAAAGTGTGGTCCAAACGTCGGCAAATTTGGAGGTCGAAAAATTTTCCGACGAACTTCAAATTTTGCATGCCCTAAACTCTCTATATTGCGCACTTGTCATAAAAAATTGACAGACTTTCGCCGGGAAATGGCAGAGAAATTTCAAAGTTTATAAAAAACTGGGTTGAGGCTTCCTGACTGCTCTCACGCAAACCGTGGCTGTCTGTACACACCTCTTTGGGGTACTCCTGAGTTGTGCGCATGCTCAGTCATTCGGACTGTCGTTAACGCACCGCAGTTTGGCTCGGCAATTTGGTCAAAGTGTGGTCCAAACGTCGGCAAATTTGGAGGTCGAAAAATGTTCCGACGAACTTCAAATTTTGCATGCCCTAAACTCTCTATATTGCGCAATTGTCATAAAAAATTGACAGACTTTCGCCGGGAAATGGCAGAGAAATTTCAAAGTTTAGAAAAAACTGGGTTGAGGCTTCCTGACTGCTCTCACGCAAACCGTGGCTGTCTGTACACACCTCTTTGGGGTACTCCTGAGTTGTGCGCATGCTCAGTCATTCGGACTGTCGTTAACGCACCGCAGTTTGGTTCGGCAATTTGGTCAAAGTGTGGTCCAAACGTCGGCAAATTTGGAGGTCGAAAAATTTTCCGAGGAACTTCAAATTTTGCATGCCCTAAACTCTCTATATTGCGCACTTGTCATAAAAAATTGACAGACTTTCGCGGGGAAATGGCAGAGAAATTTCAAAGTTTAGAAAAAACTGGGTTGAGGCTTCCTGACTGCTCTCACGCAAACCGTGGCTGTCTGTACACACCTCTTTGGGGTACTCCTGAGTTGTGCGCATGCTCAGTCATTCGGACTGTCGTTAACGCACCGCAGTTTGGCTCGGCAATTTGGTCAAAGTGTGGTCCAAACGTCGGCAAATTTGGAGGTCGAAAAATGTTCCGACGAACTTCAAATTTTGCATGCCCTTAACTCTCTATATTGCGTACTTGTCATAAAAAATTGACAGACTTTTGCCGGGAAATGGCAGAGAAATTTCAAAGTTTAGAAAAAACTGGGTTGAGGCTTCCTGACTGCTCTCACGCAAACCGTGGCTGTCTGTACACACCTCTTTGGGGTACTCCTGAGTTGTGCGCATGCTCAGTCATTCGGACTGTCGTTAACGCACCGCAGTTTGGCTCGGCAATTTGGTCAAAGTGTGGTCCAAACGTCGGCAAATTTGGAGGTCGAAAAATGTTCCGACGAACTTCAAATTTTGCATGCCCTAAACTCTCTATATTGCGCACTTGTCATAAAAAATTGACAGACTTTCGCCGGGAAATGGCAGAGAAATTTCAAAGTTTAGAAAAAACTGGGTTGAGGCTTCCTGACTGCTCTCACGCAAACCGTGGCTGTCTGTACACACCTCTTTGGGGTACTCCTGAGTTGTGCGCATGCTCAGTCATTCGGACTGTCGTTAACGCACCGCAGTTTGGCTCGGCAATTTGGTCAAAGTGTGGTCCAAACGTCGGCAAATTTGGAGGTCGAAAAATGTTCCGACGAACTTCAAATTTTGCATGCCCTAAACTCTCTATATTGCGCACTTGTCATAAAAAATTGACAGACTTTCGCCGGGAAATGGCAGAGAAATTTCAAAGTTTAGAAAAAACTGGGTTGAGGCTTCCTGACTGCTCTCACGCAAACCGTGGCTGTCTGTACACACCTCTTTGGGGTACTCCTGAGTTGTGCGCATGCTCAGTCATTCGGACTGTCGTTAACGCACCGCAGTTTGGTTCGGCAATTTGGTCAAAGTGTGGTCCAAACGTCGGCAAATTTGGAGGTCGAAAAATGTTCCGACGAACTTCAAATTTTGCATGCCCTAAACTCTCTATATTGCGCACTTGTCATAAAAAATTGACAGACTTTCGCCGGGAAATGGCAGAGAAATTTCAAAGTTTAGAAAAAACTGGGTTGAGGCTTCCTGACTGCTCTCACGCAAACCGTGGCTGTCTGTACACACCTCTTTGGGGTACTCCTGAGTTGTGCGCATGCTCAGTCATTCGGACTGTCGTTAACGCACCGCAGTTTGGCTCGGCAATTTGGTCAAAGTGTGGTCCAAACGTCGGCAAATTTGGAGGTCGAAAAATGTTCCGACGAACTTCAAATTTTGCATGCCCTTAACTCTCTATATTGCGTACTTGTCATAAAAAATTGACAGACTTTTGCCGGGAAATGGCAGAGAAATTTCAAAGTTTAGAAAAAACTGGGTTGAGGCTTCCTGACTGCTCTCACGCAAACCGTGGCTGTCTGTACACACCTCTTTGGGGTACTCCTGAGTTGTGCGCATGCTCAGTCATTCGGACTGTCGTTAACGCACCGCAGTTTGGCTCGGCAATTTGGTCAAAGTGTGGTCCAAACGTCGGCAAATTTGGAGGTCGAAAAATGTTCCGACGAACTTCAAATTTTGCATGCCCTAAACTCTCTATATTGCGCACTTGTCATAAAAAATTGACAAACTTTCGCCGGGAAATGGCAGAGAAATTTCAAAGTTTAGAAAAAACTGGGTTGAGGCTTCCTGACTGCTCTCACGCAAACCGTGGCTGTCTGTACACACCTCTTTGGGGTACTCCTGAGTTGTGCGCATGCTCAGTCATTCGGACTGTCGTTAACGCACCGCAGTTTGGCTCGGCAATTTGGTCAAAGTGTGGTCCAAACGTCGGCAAATTTGGAGGTCGAAAAATGTTCCGACGAACTTCAAATTTTGCATGCCCTAAACTCTCTATATTGCGCACTTGTCATAACAAATTGACAGACTTTCGCCGGGAAATGGCAGAGAAATTTCAAAGTTTAGAAAAAACTGGGTTGAGGCTTCCTGACTGCTCTCACGCAAACCGTGGCTGTCTGTACACACCTCTTTGGGGTACTCCTGAGTTGTGCGCATGCTCAGTCATTCGGACTGTCGTTAACGCACCGCAGTTTGGCTCGGCAATTTGGTCAAAGTGTGGTCCAAACGTCGGCAAATTTGGAGGTCGAAAAATGTTCCGACGAACTTCAAATTTTGCATGCCCTAAACTCTCTATATTGCGCACTTGTCATAAAAAATTGACAGACTTTCGCCGGGAAATGGCAGAGAAATTTCAAAGTTTAGAAAAAACTGGGTTGAGGCTTCCTGACTGCTCTCACGCAAACCGTGGCTGTCTGTACACACCTCTTTGGGGTACTCCTGAGTTGTGCGCATGCTCAGTCATTCGGACTGTCGTTAACGCACCGCAGTTTGGCTCGGCAATTTGGTCAAAGTGTGGTCCAAAAGTCGGCAAATTTGGAGGTCGAAAAATGTTCCGACGAACTTCAAATTTTGCATGCCCTAAACTCTCTATATTGCGCACTTGTCATAAAAAATTGACAGACTTTCCCTGGGAAATGGCAGAGAAATTTCAAAGTTTAGAAAAAAACTGGGTTGAGGCTTCCTGACTGCTCTCACGCAAACCGTGGCTGTCTGTACACACCTCTTTGGGGTACTCCTGAGTTGTGCGCATGCTCAGTCATTCGGACTGTCGTTAACGCACCGCAGTTTGGCTCGGCAATTTGGTCAAAGTGTGGTCCAAACGTCGGCAAATTTGGAGGTCGAAAAATGTTCCGACGAACTTCAAATTTTGCATGCCCTAAACTCTCTATATTGCGCACTTGTCATAAAAAATTGACAGACTTTCGCTGGGAAATGGCAGAGAAATTTCAAAGTTTAGAAAAAACTGGGTTGAGGCTTCCTGACTGCTCTCACGCAAACCGTGGCTGTCTGTACACACCTCTTTGGGGTACTCCTGAGTTGTGCGCATGCTCAGTCATTCGGACTGTCGTTAACGCACCGCAGTTTGGCTCGGCAATTTGGTCAAAGTGTGGTCCAAACGTCGGCAAATTTGGAGGTCGAAAAATGTTCCGACGAACTTCAAATTTTGCATGCCCTAAACTCTCTATATTGCGCACTTGTCATAAAAAATTGACAGACTTTCGCCGGGAAATGGCAGAGAAATTTCAAAGTTTAGAAAAAACTGGGTTGAGGCTTCCTGACTGCTCTCACGCAAACCGTGGCTGTCTGTACACACCTCTTTGGGGTACTCCTGAGTTGTGCGCATGCTCAGTCATTCGGACTGTCGTTAACGCACCGCAGTTTGGTTCGGCAATTTGGTCAAAGTGTGGTCCAAACGTCGGCAAATTTGGAGGTCGAAAAATGTTCCGACGAACTTCAAATTTTGCATGCCCTAAACTCTCTATATTGCGCACTTGTCATAAAAAATTGACAGACTTTCGCCGGGAAATGGCAGAGAAATTTCAAAGTTTAGAAAAAACTGGGTTGAGGCTTCCTGACTGCTCTCACGCAAACCGTGGCTGTCTGTACACACCTCTTTGGGGTACTCCTGAGTTGTGCGCATGCTCAGTCATTCGGACTGTCGTTAACGCACCGCAGTTTGGCTCGGCAATTTGGTCAAAGTGTGGTCCAAAAGTCGGCAAATTTGGAGGTCGAAAAATGTTCCGACGAACTTCAAATTTTGCATGCCCTAAACTCTCTATATTGCGCACTTGTCATAAAAAATTGACAGACTTTCCCTGGGAAATGGCAGAGAAATTTCAAAGTTTAGAAAAAAACTGGGTTGAGGCTTCCTGACTGCTCTCACGCAAACCGTGGCTGTCTGTACACACCTCTTTGGGGTACTCCTGAGTTGTGCGCATGCTCAGTCATTCGGACTGTCGTTAACGCACCGCAGTTTGGCTCGGCAATTTGGTCAAAGTGTGGTCCAAACGTCGGCAAATTTGGAGGTCGAAAAATGTTCCGACGAACTTCAAATTTTGCATGCCCTAAACTCTCTATATTGCGCACTTGTCATAAAAAATTGACAGACTTTCGCTGGGAAATGGCAGAGAAATTTCAAAGTTTAGAAAAAACTGGGTTGAGGCTTCCTGACTGCTCTCACGCAAACCGTGGCTGTCTGTACACACCTCTTTGGGGTACTCCTGAGTTGTGCGCATGCTCAGTCATTCGGACTGTCGTTAACGCACCGCAGTTTGGCTCGGCAATTTGGTCAAAGTGTGGTCCAAACGTCGGCAAATTTGGAGGTCGAAAAATGTTCCGACGAACTTCAAATTTTGCATGCCCTAAACTCTCTATATTGCGCACTTGTCATAAAAAATTGACAGACTTTCGCCGGGAAATGGCAGAGAAATTTCAAAGTTTAGAAAAAACTGGGTTGAGGCTTCCTGACTGCTCTCACGCAAACCGTGGCTGTCTGTACACACCTCTTTGGGGTACTCCTGAGTTGTGCGCATGCTCAGTCATTCGGACTGTCGTTAACGCACCGCAGTTTGGTTCGGCAATTTGGTCAAAGTGTGGTCCAAACGTCGGCAAATTTGGAGGTCGAAAAATGTTCCGACGAACTTCAAATTTTGCATGCCCTAAACTCTCTATATTGCGCACTTGTCATAAAAAATTGACAGACTTTCGCCGGGAAATGGCAGAGAAATTTCAAAGTTTAGAAAAAACTGGGTTGAGGCTTTCTGACTGCTCTCACGCAAACCGTGGCTGTCTGTACACACCTCTTTGGGGTACTCCTGAGTTGTGCGCATGCTCAGTCATTCGGACTGTCGTTAACGCACCGCAGTTTGGCTCGGCAATTTGGTCAAAGTGTGGTCCAAACGTCGGCAAATTTGGAGGTCGAAAAATGTTCCGACGAACTTCAAATTTTGCATGCCCTTAACTCTCTATATTGCGTACTTGTCATAAAAAATTGACAGACTTTCGCCGGGAAATGGCAGAGAAATTTCAAAGTTTAGAAAAAACTGGGTTGAGGCTTCCTGACTGCTCTCACGCAAACCGTGGCTGTCTGTACACACCTCTTTGGGGTACTCCTGAGTTGTGCGCATGCTCAGTCATTCGGACTGTCGTTAACGCACCGCAGTTTGGCTCGGCAATTTGGTCAAAGTGTGGTCCAAACGTCGGCAAATTTGGAGGTCGAAAAATGTTCCGACGAACTTCAAATTTTGCATGCCCTAAACTCTCTATATTGCGCACTTGTCATAAAAAATTGACAGACTTTCGCCGGGAAATGGCAGAGAAATTTCAAAGTTTAGAAAAAACTGGGTTGAGGCTTCCTGACTGCTCTCACGCAAACCGTGGCTGTCTGTACACACCTCTTTGGGGTACTCCTGAGTTGTGCGCATGCTCAGTCATTCGGACTGTCGTTAACGCACCGCAGTTTGGCTCGGCAATTTAGTCAAAGTGTGGTCCAAACGTCGGCAAATTTGGAGGTCGAAAAATGTTCCGACGAACTTCAAATTTTGCATGCCCTAAACTCTCTATATTGCGCACTTGTCATAAAAAATTGACAGACTTTCGCCGGGAAATGGCAGAGAAATTTCAAAGTTTAGAAAAAACTGGGTTGAGGCTTCCTGACTGCTCTCACGCAAACCGTGGCTGTCTGTACACACCTCTTTGGGGTACTCCTGAGTTGTGCGCATGCTCAGTCATTCGGACTGTCGTTAACGCACCGCAGTTTGGCTCGGCAATTTGGTCAAAGTGTGGTCCAAACGTCGGCAAATTTGGAGGTCGAAAAATGTTCCGACGAACTTCAAATTTTGCATGCCCTAAACTCTCTATATTGCGCACTTGTCATAAAAAATTGACAGACTTTCGCCGGGAAATGGCAGAGAAATTTCAAAGTTTAGAAAAAACTGGGTGTAGGCTTCCTGACTGCTCTCACGCAAACCGTGGCTGTCTGTACACACCTCTTTGGGGTACTCCTGAGTTGTGCGCATGCTCAGTCATTCGGACTGTCGTTAACGCACCGCAGTTTGGCTCGGCAATTTAGTCAAAGTGTGGTCCAAACGTCGGCAAATTTGGAGGTCGAAAAATGTTCCGACGAACTTCAAATTTTGCATGCCCTAAACTCTCTATATTGCGCACTTGTCATAAAAAATTGACAGACTTTCGCCGGGAAATGGCAGAGAAATTTCAAAGTTTAGAAAAAACTGGGTTGAGGCTTCCTGACTGCTCTCACGCAAACCGTGGCTGTCTGTACACACCTCTTTGGGGTACTCCTGAGTTGTGCGCATGCTCAGTCATTCGGACTGTCGTTAACGCACCGCAGTTTGGCTCGGCAATTTGGTCAAAGTGTGGTCCAAACGTCGGCAAATTTGGAGGTCGAAAAATGTTCCGACGAACTTCAAATTTTGCATGCCCTAAACTCTCTATATTGCGCACTTGTCATAAAAAATTGACAGACTTTCGCCGGGAAATGGCAGAGAAATTTCAAAGTTTAGAAAAAACTGGGTTGAGGCTTCCTGACTGCTCTCACGCAAACCGTGGCTGTCTGTACACACCTCTTTGGGGTACTCCTGAGTTGTGCGCATGCTCAGTCATTCGGACTGTCGTTAACGCACCGCAGTTTGGCTCGGCAATTTGGTCAAAGTGTGGTCCAAACGTCGGCAAATTTGGAGGTCGAAAAATGTTCCGACGAACTTCAAATTTTGCATGACCTAAACTCTCTATATTGCGCACTTGTCATAAAAAATTGACAGACTTTCGCTGGGAAATGGCAGAGAAATTTCAAAGTTTAGAAAAAACTGGGTTGAGGCTTCCTGACTGCTCTCACGCAAACCGTGGCTGTCTGTACACACCTCTTTGGGGTACTCCTGAGTTGTGCGCATGCTCAGTCATTCGGACTGTCGTTAACGCACCGCAGTTTGGCTCGGCAATTTGGTCAAAGTGTGGTCCAAACGTCGGCAAATTTGGAGGTCGAAAAATGTTCCGACGAACTTCAAATTTTGCATGCCCTAAACTCTCTATATTGCGCACTTGTCATAAAAAATTGACAGATTTTCGCCGGGAAATGGCAGAGAAATTTCAAAGTTTAGAAAAAACTGGGTTGAGGCTTCCTGACTGCTCTCACGCAAACCGTGGCTGTCTGTACACACCTCTTTGGGGTACTCCTGAGTTGTGCGCATGCTCAGTCATTCGGACTGTCGTTAACGCACCGCAGTTTGGCTCGGCAATTTGGTCAAAGTGTGGTCCAAACGTCGGCAAATTTGGAGGTCGAAAAATGTTCCGACGAACTTCAAATTTTGCATGCCCTAAACTCTCTATATTGCGCACTTGTCATAAAAAATTGACAGACTTTCGCCGGGAAATGGCAGAGAAATTTCAAAGTTTAGAAAAAACTGGGTTGAGGCTTCCTGACTAATCTCACGCAAACCGTGGCTGTCTGTACACACCTCTTTGGGGTACTCCTGAGTTGTGCGCATGCTCAGTCATTCGGACTGTCGTTAACGCACCGCAGTTTGGCTCGGCAATTTGGTCAAAGTGTGGTCCAAACGTCGGCAAATTTGGAGGTCGAAAAATGTTCCGACGAACTTCAAATTTTGCATGCCCCTAACTCTCTATATTGCGTACTTGTCATAAAAAATTGACAGACTTTCGCCGGGAAATGGCAGAGAAATTTCAAAGTTTAGAAAAAACTGGGTTGAGGCTTCCTGACTGCTCTCACGCAAACCGTGGCTGTCTGTACACACCTCTTTGGGGTACTCCTGAGTTGTGCGCATGCTCAGTCATTCGGACTGTCGTTAACGCACCGCAGTTTGGCTCGGCAATTTGGTCAAAGTGTGGTCCAAACGTCGGCAAATTTGGAGGTCGAAAAATGTTCCGACGAACTTCAAATTTTGCATGCCCTAAACTCTCTATATTGCGCACTTGTCATACAAAATTGACAGACTTTCGCCGGGAAATGGCAGAGAAATTTCAAAGTTTAGAAAAAACTGGGTTGAGGCTTCCTGACTGCTCTCACGCAAACCGTGGCTGTCTGTACACACCTCTTTGGGGTACTCCTGAGTTGTGCGCATGCTCAGTCATTCGGACTGTCGTTAACGCACCGCAGTTTGGCTCGGCAATGTGGTCAAAGTGTGGTCCAAACGTCGGCAAATTTGGAGGTCGAAAAATGTTCCGACGAACTTCAAATTTTGCATGCCCTAAACTCTCTATATTGCGCACTTGTCATAAAAAATTGACAGACTTTCGCCGGGAAATGGCAGAGAAATTTCAAAGTTTAGAAAAAACTGGGTTGAGGCTTCCTGACTGCTCTCACGCAAACCGTGGCTGTCTGTACACACCTCTTTGGGGTACTCCTGAGTTGTGCGCATGCTCAGTCATTCGGACTGTCGTTAACGCACCGCAGTTTGGCTCGGCAATTTGGTCAAAGTGTGGTCCAAAAGTCGGCAAATTTGGAGGTCGAAAAATGTTCCGACGAACTTCAAATTTTGCATGCCCTAAACTCTCTATATTGCGCACTTGTCATAAAAAATTGACAGACTTTCCCTGGGAAATGGCAGAGAAATTTCAAAGTTTAGAAAAAAACTGGGTTGAGGCTTCCTGACTGCTCTCACGCAAACCGTGGCTGTCTGTACACACCTCTTTGGGGTACTCCTGAGTTGTGCGCATGCTCAGTCATTCGGACTGTAGTTAACGCACCGCAGTTTGGCTCGGCAATTTGGTCAAAGTGTGGTCCAAACGTCGGCAAATTTGGAGGTCGAAAAATGTTCCGACGAACTTCAAATTTTGCATGCCCTAAACTCTCTATATTGCGCACTTGTCATAAAAAATTGACAGACTTTCGCCGGGAAATGGCAGAGAAATTTCAAAGTTTAGAAAAAACTGGGTTGAGGCTTCCTGACTGCTCTCACGCAAACCGTGGCTGTCTGTACACACCTCTTTGGGGTACTCCTGAGTTGTGCGCATGCTCAGTCATTCGGACTGTCGTTAACGCACCGCAGTTTGGCTCGGCAATTTGGTCAAAGTGTGGTCCAAACGTCGGCAAATTTGGAGGTCGAAAAATGTTCCGACGAACTTCAAATTTTGCATGCCCTTAACTCTCTATATTGCGTACTTGTCATAAAAAATTGACAGACTTTCCCTGGGAAATGGCAGAGAAATTTCAAAGTTTAGAAAAAAACTGGGTTGAGGCTTCCTGACTGCTCTCACGCAAACCGTGGCTGTCTGTACACACCTCTTTGGGGTACTCCTGAGTTGTGCGCATGCTCAGTCATTCGGACTGTAGTTAACGCACCGCAGTTTGGCTCGGCAATTTGGTCAAAGTGTGGTCCAAACGTCGGCAAATTTGGAGGTCGAAAAATGTTCCGACGAACTTCAAATTTTGCATGCCCTAAACTCTCTATATTGCGCACTTGTCATAAAAAATTGACAGACTTTCGCTGTGGAACTTGAGTTTTAACGTTGATAAATGTAAAGTGATGCATATATCTAAGAAAATGAGTGAAGAAAAACGCGATTACTGCATAGTGGATAAGCAGTTAAAAACCACCGGTAGTGAAAAATTTCTTGGTGTTATCGTTGATAGCAAATTAAACTGGGAAAATCACTGCAGCGAATTATACAATAAATGTAATAAAGTAAGTGGCTTAATCAAGCGCAATTTCCACAGTTGTTCAGTAGATGTACTAAGTAAGCTTTTTCAGTACCTAGTTCGCCCAATTTTAGATTACTGTTGCACTGTCTGGGACCCTTACAGAGTAAAGCATGTACTTAAAATTGAACGTATTCAAAAAGGTTTTTGTAGATTCGCATGCAAAGATTGGATTTCAAGTTATGAATCTTTACTAAATCACTTAAACTGGACCACATTAGCTAACAGACGTACTTATTTTCGCCTAGTAATGTGTTACAAATTAATTAAAAATTGTCTCAACATCGCAACACTTAAGAAATTTTCTCCCGCAACAAGAGTTGGTCGCCTTGATCATGCACTAAAATTGGAAATCCCGTTTGCTCGAACAGATTGTCACAAATACTCCTTTTTCGTTCACACAACAAGAGACTGGAATAATTTGCCCAAAGAAATTGTCAGTAGCTCATCATTGTTGGTTTTCAAGGATAAACTGAAAGACAAGTTCTCGTTAACTTCCTAATTTTTATTGTAAATACTCATTATTTTAATTTGTGTACTTTATTCTGTGTATTTTATCTTGTATATTCATTTTCGTGTATATTTATCTTATTCTGCCTTGTTCCTGTTTACGTCTATATACTTGGTACATGTAGTTTATTGTTAGTTTGTTTTGTACATGTATAAATAGTTAGATAGTTTGAAAACGGGGAGTGGATTTAAAAACGGGGATAATTCCCTTTTTCACTGTACCCATGACATGGTCAAAATTGAGTAAATAAAAAAATAAAAAAAATAAAAAATGGCAGAGAAATTTCAAAGTTTAGAAAAAACTGGGTTGAGGCTTCCTGACTGCTCTCACGCAAACCGTGGCTGTCTGTACACACCTCTTTGGGGTACTCCTGAGTTGTGCGCATGCTCAGTCATTCGGACTGTCGTTAACGCACCGCAGTTTGGCTCGGCAATTTGGTCAAAGTGTGGTCCAAACGTCGGCAAATTTGGAGGTCGAAAAATGTTCCGACGAACTTCAAATTTTGCATGCCCTAAACTCTCTATATTGCGCACTTGTCATAAAAAATTGACAGACTTTCGCCGGGAAATGGCAGAGAAATTTCAAAGTTTAGAAAAAACTGGGTTGAGGCTTCCTGACTGCTCTCACGCAAACCGTGGCTGTCTGTACACACCTCTTTGGGGTACTCCTGAGTTGTGCGCATGCTCAGTCATTCGGACTGTCGTTAACGCACCGCAGTTTGGCTCGGCAATTTGGTCAAAGTGTGGTCCAAACGTCGGCAAATTTGGAGGTCGAAAAATGTTCCGACGAACTTCAAATTTTGCATGCCCTTAACTCTCTATATTGCGTACTTGTCATAACAAATTGACAGACTTTCGCCGGGAAATGGCAGAGAAATTTCAAAGTTTAGAAAAAACTGGGTTGAGGCTTCCTGACTGCTCTCACGCAAACCGTGGCTGTCTGTACACACCTCTTTGGGGTACTCCTGAGTTGTGCGCATGCTCAGTCATTCGGACTGTCGTTAACGCACCGCAGTTTGGCTCGGCAATTTGGTCAAAGTGTGGTCCAAACGTCGGCAAATTTGGAGGTCGAAAAATGTTCCGACGAACTTCAAATTTTGCATGCCCTAAACTCTCTATATTGCGCACTTGTCATAAAAAATTGACAGACTTTCGCCGGGAAATGGCAGAGAAATTTCAAAGTTTAGAAAAAACTGGGTTGAGGCTTCCTGACTGCTCTCACGCAAACCGTGGCTGTCTGTACACACCTCTTTGGGGTACTCCTGAGTTGTGCGCATGCTCAGTCATTCGGACTGTCGTTAACGCACCGCAGTTTGGCTCGGCAATTTGGTCAAAGTGTGGTCCAAACGTCGGCAAATTTGGAGGTCGAAAAATGTTCCGACGAACTTCAAATTTTGCATGCCCTAAACTCTCTATATTGCGCACTTGTCATAAAAAATTGACAGACTTTCGCCGGGAAATGGCAGAGAAATTTCAAAGTTTAGAAAAAACTGGGTTGAGGCTTCCTGACTGCTCTCACGCAAACCGTGGCTGTCTGTACACACCTCTTTGGGGTACTCCTGAGTTGTGCGCATGCTCAGTCATTCGGACTGTCGTTAACGCACCGCAGTTTGGCTCGGCAATTTGGTCAAAGTGTGGTCCAAACGTCGGCAAATTTGGAGGTCGAAAAATGTTCCGACGAACTTCAAATTTTGCATGCCCTAAACTCTCTATATTGCGCACTTGTCATAAAAAATTGACAGACTTTCGCCGGGAAATGGCAGAGAAATTTCAAAGTTTAGAAAAAACTGGGTTGAGGCTTCCTGACTGCTCTCACGCAAACCGTGGCTGTCTGTACACACCTCTTTGGGGTACTCCTGAGTTGTGCGCATGCTCAGTCATTCGGACTGTCGTTAACGCACCGCAGTTTGGCTCGGCAATTTGGTCAAAGTGTGGTCCAAACGTCGGCAAATTTGGAGGTCGAAAAATGTTCCGACGAACTTCAAATTGTGCATGCCCTAAACTCTCTATATTGCGCACTTGTCATAAAAAATTGACAGACTTTCGCCGGGAAATGGCAGAGAAATTTCAAAGTTTAGAAAAAAACTGGGTTGAGGCTTCCTGACTGCTCTCACGCAAACCGTGGCTGTCTGTACACACCTCTTTGGGGTACTCCTAAGTTGTGCGCATGCTCAGTCATTCGGACTGTCGTTAACGCACCGCAGTTTGGCTCGGCAATTTGGTCAAAGTGTGGTCCAAACGTCGGCAAATTTGGAGGTCGAAAAATGTTCCGACGAACTTCAAATTTTGCATGCCCTAAACTCTCTATATTGCGCACTTGTCATAAAAAATTGACAGACTTTCGCCGGGAAATGGCAGAGAAATTTCAAAGTTTAGAAAAAACCTGGGTTGAGGCTTCCTGACTGCTCTCACGCAAACCGTGGCTGTCTGTACACACCTCTTTGGGGTACTCCTGAGTTGTGCGCATGCTCAGTCATTCGGACTGTCGTTAACGCACCGCAGTTTGGCTCGGCAATTTGGTCAAAGTGTGGTCCAAACGTCGGCAAATTTGGAGGTCGAAAAATGTTCCGACGAACTTCAAATTTTGCATGCCCTAAACTCTCTATATTGCGCACTTGTCATAAAAAATTGACAGACTTTCGCTGGGAAATGGCAGAGAAATTTCAAAGTTTAGAAAAAACTGGGTTGAGGCTTCCTGACTGCTCTCACGCAAACCGTGGCTGTCTGTACACACCTCTTTGGGGTACTCCTGAGTTGTGCGCATGCTCAGTCATTCGGACTGTCGTTAACGCACCGCAGTTTGGCTCGGCAATTTGGTCAAAGTGTGGTCCAAACGTCGGCAAATTTGAAGGTCGAAAAATGTTCCGACGAACTTCAAATTTTGCATGCCCTAAACTCTCTATATTGCGCACTTGTCATAAAAAATTGACAGACTTTCGCCGGGAAATGGCAGAGAAATTTCAAAGTTTAGAAAAAACTGGGTTGAGGCTTCCTGACTGCTCTCACGCAAACCGTGGCTGTCTGTACACACCTCTTTGGGGTACTCCTGAGTTGTGCGCATGCTCAGTCATTCGGACTGTCGTTAACGCACCGCAGTTTGGCTCGGCAATTTGGTCAAAGTGTGGTCCAAACGTCGGCAAATTTGAAGGTCGAAAAATGTTCCGACGAACTTCAAATTTTGCATGCCCTAAACTCTCTATATTGCGCACTTGTCATAAAAAATTGACAGACTTTCGCCGGGAAATGGCAGAGAAATTTCAAAGTTTAGAAAAAACTGGGTTGAGGCTTCCTGACTGCTCTCACGCAAACCGTGGCTGTCTGTACACACCTCTTTGGGGTACTCCTGAGTTGTGCGCATGCTCAGTCATTCGGACTGTCGTTAACGCACCGCAGTTTGGCTCGGCAATTTGGTCAAAGTGTGGTCCAAACGTCGGCAAATTTGGAGGTCGAAAACTGTTCCGACGAACTTCAAATTTTGCATGCCCTAAACTCTCTATATTGCGGACTTGTCATAAAAAATTGACAGACTTTCGCCGGGAAATGGCAGAGAAATTTCAAAGTTTAGAAAAAACTGGGTTGAGGCTTCCTGACTGCTCTCACGCAAACCGTGGCTGTCTGTACACACCTCTTTGGGGTACTCCTGAGTTGTGCGCATGCTCAGTCATTCGGACTTTCGTTAACGCACCGCAGTTTGGCTCGGCAATTTGGTCAAAGTGTGGTCCAAACGTCGGCAAATTTGGAGGTCGAAAAATGTTCCGACGAACTTTAAATTTTGCATGCCCTAAACTCTCTATATTGCGCACTTGTCATAAAAAATTGACAGACTTTCGCCGGGAAATGGCAGAGAAATTTCAAAGTTTAGAAAAAACTGGGTTGAGGCTTCCTGACTGCTCTCACGCAAACCGTGGCTGTCTGTACACACCTCTTTGGGGTACTCCTGAGTTGTGCGCATGCTCAGTCATTCGGACTGTCGTTAACGCACCGCAGTTTGGCTCGGCAATTTGGTCAAAGTGTGGTCCAAACGTCGGCAAATTTGGAGGTCGAAAAATGTTCCGACGAACTTCAAATTGTGCATGCCCTAAACTCTCTATATTGCGCACTTGTCATAAAAAATTGACAGACTTTCGCCGGGAAATGGCAGAGAAATTTCAAAGTTTAGAAAAAAACTGGGTTGAGGCTTCCTGACTGCTCTCACGCAAACCGTGGCTGTCTGTACACACCTCTTTGGGGTACTCCTAAGTTGTGCGCATGCTCAGTCATTCGGACTGTCGTTAACGCACCGCAGTTTGGCTCGGCAATTTGGTCAAAGTGTGGTCCAAACGTCGGCAAATTTGAAGGTTGAAAAATGTTCCGACGAACTTCAAATTTTGCATGCCCTAAACTCTCTATATTGCGCACTTGTCATAAAAAATTGACAGACTTTCGCCGGGAAATGGCAGAGAAATTTCAAAGTTTAGAAAAAACCTTGGTTGAGGCTTCCTGACTGCTCTCACGCAAACCGTGGCTGTCTGTACACACCTCTTTGGGGTACTCCTGAGTTGTGCGCATGCTCAGTCATTCGGACTGTCGTTAACGCACCGCAGTTTGGCTCGGCAATTTGGTCAAAGTGTGGTCCAAACGTCGGCAAATTTGAAGGTCGAAAAATGTTCCGACGAACTTCAAATTTTGCATGCCCTAAACTCTCTATATTGCGCACTTGTCATAAAAAATTGACAGACTTTCGCCGGGAAATGGCAGAGAAATTTCAAAGTTTAGAAAAAACTGGGTTGAGGCTTCCTGACTGCTCTCACGCAAACCGTGGCTGTCTGTACACACCTCTTTGGGGTACTCCTGAGTTGTGCGCATGCTCGGTCATTCGGACTGTCGTTAACGCACCGCAGTTTGGCTCGGCAATTTGGTCAAAGTGTGGTCCAAACGTCGGCAAATTTGAAGGTCGAAAAATGTTCCGACGAACTTCAAATTTTGCATGCCCTAAACTCTCTATATTGCGCACTTGTCATAAAAAATTGACAGACTTTCGCCGGGAAATGGCAGAGAAATTTCAAAGTTTAGAAAAAACTGGGTTGAGGCTTCCTGACTGCTCTCACGCAAACCGTGGCTGTCTGTACACACCTCTTTGGGGTACTCCTGAGTTGTGCGCATGCTCAGTCATTCGGACTGTCGTTAACGCACCGCAGTTTGGCTCGGCAATTTGGTCAAAGTGTGGTCCAAACGTCGGCAAATTTGAAGGTCGAAAAATGTTCCGACGAACTTCAAATTTTGCATGCCCTAAACTCTCTATATTGCGCACTTGTCATAAAAAATTGACAGACTTTCGCCGGGAAATGGCAGAGAAATTTCAAAGTTTAGAAAAAACTGGGTTGAGGCTTCCTGACTGCTCTCACGCAAACCGTGGCTGTCTGTACACACCTCTTTGGGGTACTCCTGAGTTGTGCGCATGCTCAGTCATTCGGACTGTCGTTAACGCACCGCAGTTTGGCTCGGCAATTTGGTCAAAGTGTGGTCCAAACGTCGGCAAATTTGGAGGTCGAAAAATGTTCCGACGAACTTCAAATTTTGCATGCCCTAAACTCTCTATATTGCGCACTTGTCATAAAAAATTGACAGACTTTCGCCGGGAAATGGCAGAGAAATTTCAAAGTTTAGAAAAAACTGGGTTGAGGCTTCCTGACTGCTCTCACGCAAACCGTGGCTGTCTGTACACACCTCTTTGGGGTACTCCTGAGTTGTGCGCATGCTCAGTCATTCGGACTGTCGTTAACGCACCGCAGTTTGGCTCGGCAATTTGGTCAAAGTGTGGTCCAAACGTCGGCAAATTTGAAGGTCGAAAAATGTTCCGACGAACTTCAAATTTTGCATGCCCTAAACTCTCTATATTGCGCACCTGTCATAAAAAATTGACAGACTTTCGCTGGGAAATGGCAGAGAAATTTCAAAGTTTAGAAAAAACTGGGTTGAGGCTTCTTGACTGCTCTCACGCAAACCGTGGCTGTCTGTACACACCTCTTTGGGGTACTCCTGAGTTGTGCGCATGCTCAGTCATTCGGACTGTCGTTAACGCACCGCAGTTTGGCTCGGCAATTTGGTCAAAGTGTAGTCCAAACGTCGGCAAATTTGGAGGTCGAAAAATGTTCCAACGAACTTCAAATTTTGCATGCCCTAAACTCTCTATATTGCGCACTTGTCATAACAAATTGACAGACTTTCGCCGGGAAATGGCAGAGAAATTTCAAAGTTTAGAAAAAACTGGGTTGAGGCTTCCTGACTGCTCTCACGCAAACCGTGGCTGTCTGTACACACCTCTTTGGGGTACTCCTGAGTTGTGCGCATGCTCAGTCATTCGGACTGTCGTTAACGCACCGCAGTTTGGCTCGGCAATTTGGTCAAAGTGTGGTCCAAACGTCGGCAAATTTGGAGGTCGAAAAATGTTCCGACGAACTTCAAATTGTGCATGCCCTAAACTCTCTATATTGCGCACTTGTCATAAAAAATTGACAGACTTTCGCTGGAAATGGCAGAGAAATTTCAAAGTTTAGAAAAAACTGGGTTGAGGCTTCCTGACTGCTCTCACGCAAACCGTGGCTGTCTGTACACACCTCTTTGGGGTACTCCTGAGTTGTGCGCATGCTCAGTCATTCGGACTGTCGTTAACGCACCGCAGTTTGGCTCGGCAATTTGGTCAAAGTGTGGTCCAAACGTCGGCAAATTTGGAGGTCGAAAAATGTTCCGACGAACTTCAAATTTTGCATGCCCTAAACTCTCTATATTGCGCACTTGTCATAACAAATTGACAGACTTTCGCCGGGAAATAGCAGAGAAATTTCAAAGTTTAGAAAAAAACTGGGTTGAGGCTTCCTGACTGCTCTCACGCAAACCGTGGCTGTCTGTACACACCTCTTTGGGGTACTCCTGAGTTGTGCGCATGCTCAGTCATTCGGACTGTCGTTAACGCACCGCAGTTTGGCTCGGCAATTTGGTCAAAGTGTGGTCCAAACGTCGGCAAATTTGGAGGTCGAAAAATGTTCCGACGAACTTCAAATTTTGCATGCCCTAAACTCTCTATATTGCGCACTTGTCATAACAAATTGACAGACTTTCGCCGGGAAATGGCAGAGAAATTTCAAAGTTTAGAAAAAACTGGGTTGAGGCTTCCTGACTGCTCTCACGCAAACCGTGGCTGTCTGTACACACCTCTTTGGGTACTCCTGAGTTGTGCGCATGCTCAGTCATTCGGACTGTCGTTAACGCACCGCAGTTTGGCTCGGCAATTTGGTCAAAGTGTGGTCCAAACGTCGGCAAATTTGGAGGTCGAAAAATGTTCCGACAAACTTCAAATTTTGCATGCCCTAAACTCTCTATATTGCGCACTTGTCATAAAAAATTGACAGACTTTCGCCGGGAAATGGCAGAGAATTTCAAAGTTTAGAAAAAACTGGGTTGAGGCTTCCTGACTGCTCTCACGCAAACCGTGGCTGTCTGTACACACCTCTTTGGGGTACTCCTGAGTTGTGCGCATGCTCAGTCATTCGGACTGTCGTTAACGCACCGCAGTTTGGCTCGGCAATTTGGTCAAAGTGTGGTCCAAACGTCGGCAAATTTGGAGGTCGAGAAATGTTCCGACGAACTTCAAATTTTGCATGCCCTAAACTCTCTATATTGCGCACTTGTCATAAAAAATTGACAGACTTTCGCCGGGAAATGGCAGAGAAATTTCAAAGTTTAGAAAAAACTGGGTTGAGGCTTCCTGACTGCTCTCACGCAAACCGTGGCTGTCTGTACACACCTCTTTGGGGTACTCCTGAGTTGTGCGCATGCTCAGTCATTCGGACTGTCGTTAACGCACCGCAGTTTGGCTCGGCAATTTGGTCAAAGTGTGGTCCAAACGTCGGCAAATTTGGAGGTCGAAAAATGTTCCGACGAACTTCAAATTTTGCATGCCCTAAACTCTCTATATTGCGCACTTGTCATAACAAATTGACAGACTTTCGCCGGGAAATGGCAGAGAAATTTCAAAGTTTAGAAAAAACTGGGTTGAGGCTTCCTGACTGCTCTCACGCAAACCGTGGCTGTCTGTACACACCTCTTTGGGGTACTCCTGAGTTGTGCGCATGCTCAGTCGATTCGGACTGTCGTTAACGCACCGCAGTTTGGCTCGGCAATTTGGTCAAAGTGTGGTCCAAACGTCGGCAAATTTGGAGGTCGAAAAATGTTCCGACGAACTTCAAATTTTGCATGCCTTAAACTCTCTATATTGCGCACTTGTCATAAAAAATTGACAGACTTTCGCCGGGAAATGGCAGAGAAATTTCAAAGTTTAGAAAAAACTGGGTTGAGGCTTCCTGACTGCTCTCACGCAAACCGTGGCTGTCTGTACACACCTCTTTGGGGTACTCCTGAGTTGTGCGCATGCTCAGTCATTCGGACTGTCGTTAACGCACCGCAGTTTGGCTCGGCAATTTGGTCAAAGTGTGGTCCAAACGTCGGCAAATTTGGAGGTCGAAAAATGTTCCGACGAACTTCAAATTTTGCATGCCCTAAACTCTCTATATTGCGCACTTGTCATAAAAAATTGACAGACTTTCGCCGGGAAATGGCAGAGAAATGTCAAAGTTTAGAAAAAACTGGGTTGAGGCTTCCTGACTGCTCTCACGCAAACCGTGGCTGTCTGTACACACCTCTTTGGGGTACTCCTGAGTTGTGCGCATGCTCAGTCATTCGGACTGTCGTTAACGCACCGCAGTTTGGCTCGGCAATTTGGTCAAAGTGTGGTCCAAACGTCGGCAAATTTGGAGGTCGAAAAATGTTCCGACGAACTTCAAATTTTGCATGCCCTAAACTCTCTATATTGCGCACTTGTCATAAAAAATTGACAGACTTTCGCCGGGAAATGGAAGAGAAATTTCAAAGTTTAGAAAAAACTGGGTTGAGGCTTCCTGACTGCTCTCACGCAAACCGTGGCTGTCTGTACACACCTCTTTGGGGTACTCCTGAGTTGTGCGCATGCTCAGTCATTCGGACTGTCGTTAACGCACCGCAGTTTGGCTCGGCAATTTGGTCAAAGTGTGGTCCAAACGTCGGCAAATTTGGAGGTCGAAAAATGTTCCGACGAACTTCAAATTTTGCATGCCCTAAACTCTCTATATTGCGCACTTGTCATAAAAAATTGACAGACTTTCGCCGGGAAATGGCAGAGAAATTTCAAAGTTTAGAAAAAACTGGGTTGAGGCTTCCTGACTGCTCTCACGCAAACCGTGGCTGTCTGTACACACCTCTTTGGGGTACTCCTGAGTTGTGCGCATGCTCAGTCATTCGGACTGTCGTTAACGCACCGCAGTTTGGCTCGGCAATTTGGTCAAAGTGTGGTCCAAACGTCGGCAAATTTGGAGGTCTAAAAATGTTCCGACGAACTTCAAATTTTGCATGCCCTAAACTCTCTATATTGCGCACTTGTCATAAAAAATTGACAGACTTTCGCCGGGAAATGGCAGAGAAATTTCAAAGTTTAGAAAAAACTGGGTTGAGGCTTCCTGACTGCTCTCACGCAAACCGTGGCTGTCTGTACACACCTCTTTGGGGTACTCCTGAGTTGTGCGCATGCTCAGTCATTCGGACTGTCGTTAACGCACCGCAGTTTGGCTCGGCAATTTGGTCAAAGTGTGGTCCCAAACGTCGGCAAATTTGGAGGTCGAAAAATGTGGAGGTCGAAAAATGTTCCGACGAACTTCAAATTTTGCATGCCCTAAACTCTCTATATTGCGCACTTGTCATTAAAATTGACAGACTTTCGCCGGAAATGGCAGAGAAATTTCAAAGTTTAGAAAAAAACTGGGTTGAGGCTTCCTGACTGCTCTCACGCAAACGTGGCTGTCTGTACACCACCTCTTTGGGTACTCCTGAGTGTGCGCATGCTCAGTCATTCGGACTGTCGTTAAACGCACCGCAGTTTGGCTCGGCAATTTGGTCAAAGTGTGGTCCAAACGTCGGCAAATTTGGAGGTCGAAAAATGTTCCGACGAACTTCAAATTTTGCATGCCCTAAACTCTCTATATTGCGCACTTGTCATAAAAAATTGACAGGGACTTTCGCCGGGAAAATGGCAGAGAAATTTCAAAGTTTAGAAAAAACTGGGTTGAGGCTTCCTGACTGCTCTCACGCAAACCGTGGCTGTCTGTACACACCTCTTTGGGGTACTCCCTGAGTTGTGCGCATGCTCAGTCATTCGGACTGTCGTTAACGCACCGCAGTTTGGCTCGGCAATTTGGTCAAAGTGTGGTCCAAACGTCGGCAAATTTGGAGGTCGAAATAAGTTCCGACGAACTTCAAATTTTGCTGCCCTAAACTCTCTATATTGCGCACTTGTCATAAAAAATGACAGACTTTCGCCGGGGAAATGGCAGAGAAAATTTCAAAGTTTAGAAAAAACTGGGTTGAGGCTTCCTGACTGCTCTCACGCAAACCGTGGCTGTGTGTACACACCTCTTTGGGGTACTCCTGAGTTGTGCGCATGCTCAGTCATTCGGACTGTCGTTAACGCCACGCAGTTTGGCTCGGCAATTGGTCAAAGTGTGGTCCAAACGTCGGCAAATTTGGAGGTCGAAAAATGTTCCGACGAACTTCAAATTTTGCATAGCCCTAAACTCTCTATATTGCGCACTTGTCATAAAAAATTGACAGACTTTCGCCGGGAAATGGCAGAGAAATTTCAAAGTTTAGAAAAAAACTGGGTTGAGGCTTCCTGACTGCTCTCACGCAAACCGTGCTGTCTGTACACACCTCTTTGGGGTACTCCTGAGTTGTGCGCATGCTCAGTCATTCGGACTGTCGTTAACGCACCGCAGTTTGGCTCGGCAATTTGGTCAAAGTGTGGTCCAAACGTCGGCAAATTTGGAGGTCGAAAAATGTTCCGACGAACTTCAAATTTTGCATGCCCTAAACTCTCTATATTGCGCACTTGTCATAAAAATTGACAGACTTTCGCCGGGAAATGGCAGAGAAATTTCAAAGTTTAGAAAAAACTGGGTTGAGGCTTCCTGACTGCTCTCACGCAAACCCGTGCTGTCTGTACACACCTCTTTGGGGGTACTCCTGAGTTGTGCGCATGCTCAGTCATTCGGACTGTCGTTAACGCACCGCAGTTTGGCTCGGCAATTTGGTCAAAGTGTGGTCCAAACGTCGGCAAATTTGGAGGTCGAAATAATGTTCCGACGAACTTCAAATTTTGCATGCCCTAAACTCTCTATATTGCGCACTTGTCCATAAAAAATTGACAGACTTTCGCCGGGAAATGGCAGAGAAATTTCAAAGTTTAGAAAAAACTGGGTTGAGGCTTCCTGACTGCTCTCACGCAAACCGTGGCTGTCTGTACACACCTCTTTGGGGTACTCCTGAGTTGTGCGCATGCTCAGTCATTCGGACTGTCGTTAACGCACCGCAGTTTGGCTCGGCAATTTGGTCAAAGTGTGGTCCAAACGTCGGCAAATTTGGAGGGTCGAAAAATGTTCCGACGAACTTCAAATTTTGCATGCCATAAACTCTCTATATTGCGCACTTGTCATAAAAAATTGACAGACTTTCGCAGGGAAATGGCAGAGAAATTTCAAGTTTAGAAAAAACTGGGTTGAGGCTTCCTGACTGCTCTCACGCAAACCGTGGCTGTCTGTACACACCTCTTTGGGGTACTCCTGAGTTGTGCGCATGTCCAGTCATTCGGACTGTCGTTAACGCACCGCAGTTTGGCTCGGCAATTTGGTCAAAGTGTGGTCCAAACGTCGGCAAATTTGGAGGTCGAAAAATGTTCCGACGAACTTTCAAATTTTGCATGCCCTAAACTCTCTATATTGCGCACTTGTCATAAAAAATTGACAGACTTTCGCCGGGAAATGGCAGGAGAAATTTCAAAGTTTAGAAAAAACTGGGTTGAGGGCTTCCTGACTGCTCTCACGCAAACGTGGCTGTCTGTACACACCTCTTTGGGGTACTCCTGAGTTGTGCGCATGCTCAGTCATTCGGACTGTCGTTTACGCACCGCAGTTTGGCTCGGCAATTTGGTCAAAGTGTGGTCCAAACGTCGGCAAATTTGGAGGTCGAAAAATGTTCCGACGAACTTCAAATTTTGCATGCCCCTAAACTCTCTATATTGCGCACTTGTCATTAAAAAATTGACAGACTTTCGCCGGGGAAATGGCAGAGAAATTTCAAAGTTTAGAAAAAACTGGGTTGAGGCTTCCTGGACTGCTCTCACGCAAACCGTGGCTGTGCTGTACACACCTCTTTGGGGTACTCCTGAGGTTGTGCGCATGCTCAGTCATTCGGACTGTCGTTAACGCACCGCAGTTTGGCTCGGCAATTTGGTCAAAGTGTGGTCCAAACGTCGGCAAATTTGGAGGTCGAAAAATGTTCCGACGAACTTCAAATTTTGCATGCCATAAACTCTCTATATTGCGCACTTGTCATAAAAAATGACAGACTTTCGCCGGGAAATGGCAGAGAAATTTCAAAGTTTAGAAAAAACTGGGTTGAGGCTTCCTGACTGCTCTCACTGCAAACCGTGGCTGTCTGTACACACCTCTTTGGGGGTACTCCTGAGTTGTGCGCATGCTCAGTTCATTCGGACTGTCGTTAACGCACCGCAGTTTGGCTCGGCAATTTGGTCAAAGTGTGGTCCAAACGTCGGCAAATTTGGAGGTCGAAAAATGTTCCGACGAACTTCAAATTTTGCATTGCCCTAAACTCTCTATATTGCGCACTTGTCATAAAAAAATTGACAGACTTTCGCCGGGAATTGGCAGAGAAATTTCAAAGTTTAGGAAAAAACTGGGTTGAGGCTTCCTGACTGCTCTCACGCAAACCGTGGCTGTCTGTACACACCTTTGGGGTACTCCTGAGTTGTGCGCATGCTCAGTCCATTCGGACTGTCGTTAACGCACCGCAGTTTGGCTCGACAATTGGTCAAAGTGTGGTCCAAACGTCGGCAATTTGGAGGGTCGAAAAATGTTCCGACGAACTTCCAATTTGCTGCTCCTAAACTCTCTATATTGCGCACTTGTCATAAAAAATTGACAGACTTTCGCCGGGGAAATGGCAGAGAAATTTCAAAGTTTAGAAAAAACTGGGTTGAGGCTTCCTGACTGCTCTCACGCAAACCGTGGCTGTGTGTACACACCTCTTTGGGTACTCCTGAGTTGTGCGCATGCTCAGTCATTCGGACTGTCGTTAACGCACCGCAGTTTGGCTCGGCAATTTGGTCAAAGTGTGGTCCAAACGTCGCAAATTTGGAGGTCGAAAAATGTTCCGACGAACTTCAAATTTTGCATGCCCTAAACTCTCTATATTGCGCACTTGTCATAAAAATTGACAGACTTTCGCCGGAAATGGCAGAGAAATTTCAAAGTTTAGAAAAAAACTGGTTGAGGCTTCCTGACTGCTCTCTTGCAACCGTGGCTGTTCTGTACACACCTCTTTGGGGTACTCCTGAGTTGTGCGCATGCTCAGACATTCGGACTGTCGTGTAACGCACCCGCCAGTTTGGCTC